>CM024566.1:3977143-4577143 GCA_014182515.1 Eucalyptus microcorys | reverse complement strand
TCCTCCACGCTTCCGTGCACAAGATCCTCTTCAAGAGGAAAGGTACGTCAAGGCCCGTGGCCCATGGAGTGGTCTTCAGGGACTCGATGGGGGCCAAGCACCGGGCCTACCTCCGCCGAGGGCCGAGGAATGAGATCATCGTCTCCGCCGGGGCCCTCGGAAGCCCACAGCTCCTGATGCTGAGCGGGCTGGGCCCCAAGGCCCACATTCAGGCCCACAACATCTCGCTGGTCTTGGACCAGCCCATGGTCGGGCAGGGCATGTCCGACAACCCGATGAACGCCGTCTTCATCCCGTCGCCGAACCCGGTGGAGGTGTCGCTGATCCAGGTGGTCGGGATCACTCCCTTCGGGAGCTTCATTGAGGCCGCCAGTGGCGAGAACTTCGCCGGCGGTGCCTCGACCAAGGACTATGGCATGTTCTCTCCCAAGGTAAAGACTATGTACACATACACATACGCGTATACTCTAAACTCGCACTTTCACTTCCAGATAAGTTCAGAGTTTTTATTGACAAATCGAAGCGTGTTGCTATGATATGTTATGTCTTAGATTGGCCAGCTCGCGACGTTGCCGCCAAGACAAAGGACTCCGGAGGCCCTAGCGAAAGCCATCGAGGACATGAACCGCCTCGAGCAGGCAGCGTTGCAAGGCGGATTCATCCTCGAGAAAATAACGGGGCCCAAGTCCACAGGCCACTTGGAGCTCCGAAGCCGCAACCCGAACGACAACCCCTCCGTCACTTTCAACTACTTCCAAGATCCCGATGACCTGCGGAGGTGCGTCGAGGGGCTCTCGACCATCGAGAAGGTCATCGAATCCAAGGCGTTTGCCGACTTCAAGTACGATGCCATGACCTTCGCGTCACTGCTGAACCTGACGGCGAGCGCGCCGGTGAACCTGCTGCCAAGGCACCGGAACACGTCGACGTCGTTGGAGCAGTTTTGCAGGGACTCGGTCATGACCATCTGGCACTACCATGGAGGGTGCCAAGTAGGGATGGTTGTGGATAGGGACTACAGAGTCTTGGGCGTGGACGCACTTAGGGTCATCGACGGTTCCACTTTCAATCACTCTCCCGGCACTAATCCTCAAGCCACGGTCATGATGCTCGGAAGGTAACAACTCATTATCGATCAAGCATTTTAACTTATGACGTTGGCCGGCAAACAAAAATAAAGAAAACTACTATTTTCATGAGCGATATCAAGTCGAAATGGCCCGCGCATGGACGGACAGGTCTAGGACGAGCGCCCACATTTCGAAAAAAGCATTTTCTTCACGTAGGACAGATAGAGAACGCTTGAAATCTAGGTTATGAACGGGTTTCTCAGAGGAGTTTTCGCATGGTTTTGGTGCAGGTACATGGGGGTCAAGATACTGAATGAGAGGCTCGCAAGCGAAGTGGCTTAGCAAGCAGATCATCGCCAGCCGAACGAACGCATCTTCAGTAGCTGCTTGCCTTAGATAATCGAAGCGTTATGAATTAGAAAGAAGCACGAAATTTGTATTAGAGGGTGAACGACGAACCAAAATTAGGGACTAGCCTTTCTAGCTGGTGGCAGAACATTTCCCAAAATTCCGTTGCCGTACGTACCCCTTTTGAAGAGAATATGATCTTGGATATGCTATCCATCTTCCAGATATTACCACTAGATGGCATTATCTTTGCCTATCTTTTTACCCCCTCTTTTCGCTTTCGTTGTCTTGGAATGTTGCCAGGACGAAACAAATATTCGTCGCCTCCCCCCACTTCGTTGGTGGCTTCGAGCTGAGCGCGCTGGACGCCACATGAACGAATGAGGCGGTCGGATTATGGATTGCTGCATAGGCCTAGACAAATTAACAAACAACATGCACAGAGTCAGACAAATTAACAAGCAACATTCATGGTTTATGATTCTTCCTGTAATAGAGAGAGAGAGAGAGAGAGAGAGAGAGAGGGAGGGAGGGAGGGAGGGAGGGAGGGAGGGAGAGGGAGAGCATAAAATGTCACGAGGCTACTTAATTTATATAGACCTAGCTACCACTAAATGTACATTACTGATCTAGTTCTGTTAACCCCCTAATGTCTAGAAAATTATATGCACAATGTGTGCTATTGACAATAATACATTGAAATGTAGTTAAGGTTCTCTAGATTTGCCTACATTGCAGTTGTTTCTTAGTTTTTCTACTTTTGGGGTAGAGCCAAGATTGGTCCTGAACTCATACTCGGTGTTCAATTTTAATTTTTGAAATTATTTTTTTGGTCAAATTGGTGCTTACGCTTTTTTTTGTTATAACCAATTTGGTTCTTCTAACTGGAAAGGGGTATCCAACTCATCCTGAGGCTATCATCAAGTGTGAGGGCAAGCCTTCATCAAACCCTCGACGAGGATTGTCGGACGTCGCAGCCCCAGTTCTCTGTCTTTCTCCCCATACTTCCGATGCTTTTCTCTTTCTTTTTATTTTATTTTTGCCGAGGTGGCTGTACACATGTACAACCACGTCAACTGATGCGCGTTCCACTAAGTGAGGTGGATTGCCACGTCAGCTAAAATGGCCAAATTGGTTTGGACCAAATCAAATTGATTAGAATTAAAGTTTAGGGATCAAATTGAACATCGAGTTAGTATAATAATATTATTAATATCATCCCACATTTGGTTTAATATCACCCACATTAATTTTATTGATGTTCTATCATCCCAATTAAATTGCTTATACCTATGATGATTACTTAATTAAAGATGACGGTCTTGATGGGAGATATTATCTGTAAGGATTTGAATGGGCATAAAAATAGGTTATTTAAGCCAAACTTTCTTATCATTCTGATTGGAAAACACTCCATCAACGTCGAGAGGGCAATTGGCTAGAAGTAATTATTTTCGACAGTTCAAGCTTTGCGTATATGTTCTCGACTTTATCAATGGCTAGAGGTTTGTATGGATTTTACACATTTCCGCACTCGAACCTATCACGATCGTTTTCTATCCTCAAATATCTAACAGTAAGAGCTAGGAATCGATTTCGGCATGGTCCTTCTACTTTTCTCACAAGGAGTGAAGGGAAGAGAGAGGTCTAGATCATGGCACGGAGAATATCTTCGCGATGAGGAGCATTTTCAACGAAAAAAAGTCTGGCATGCATGGAATGCGTAGAAAGCAGGCACTCAGCTATTTGGATATCCATGGCATATGCCTTCTGAACTCCAGCCCTGTAAATTAACCCTAGAGCCTATAAATACATCCTCAAATGTCGTTCCATTACAAACCAAGAAAAGGGCAAAAGAAAAAAAAAGGTCAAAGTCAAAGATTTTGAATGGCCAATGAATATAGGTGAGAATACACACTAAGCAAACCAGTTTTAGGGCTTCTCTACTTTGGCAACACATGTCAATGATGACGACGGAGGAGAAGGCGAACGGATGCCGCCCAGTCATCGACGACTTGCCAAAGAAGAGTTGCCCTCTGACTGCTTCTGCTTAACGCGATTCGAACTCGAAGGGTCTTCGAGCTTTTCGTTCGTACATGGTGAGTTTCTGCATTGATGTACGACGTGTGCTGATATGTCGAGCTTTGTTCTCTGCTTTGGTTGAAACCGCATGAATTATCGACGTGACATCCTCCAGCCACATCTCTTCATTCTAAATGCATTAGTGACAATAGTAATAGTAAACACAAGTATAAAATATGGATGAATTGAATTTGGACATTGAGTAAGCACGCTACATCTCTTTGTGAAGATATAGTAGAATGACATCGATGTATGGTGCCTGCCTAATCACCAACTTAGCAATGACCATCTTTTTAACTTGACATACCGAGAATTAGTCGGAAAATTCTGTAGATTTGGCTTGTGGATCTGTAAATCCTCTTAGAGAGAGGGATCTATACTATGAATTGGGCCGATACCACTTCTAATTTTTGCGATAAGGTATTCAGACGATAACTATCTTGTGTCCTTCAAAATGTAATGATCTTTATGCAGTACGAATTATTTTGAGTTTAGTGTTGCTGATTGATTCGGCTCTGCCGGATCAATCTTTCTTTGGTGCACGAGACAACATGATAAGAATCTGCCCTGTTGGGGAGCATTTCGCGACTGGAAAATCCAATCCTGAGAGCATGTCTGGAGCTGCCGCCGTTCCCCGCATCAAGGATGCCTACGTCCGTCCCCGTTGCTAATACGCACACAAACTCAGCGATTCTCAAGGAGGCTCCAGCGACAGAAAAGAGGCCTCGACATACCGCTTCGAGGTTTAGCGACGACACCGCAGATGCCCTTAATAGAACCGACGAGGCTTCAGACAACCATCGCTGGAGCTTTTCGGAAACACCCGTGGCGGCCTATCAACCACATTCAAGGAACTTTTTTGGGGTTTTAGGGAGGAGTTCACCCGTCGCCTGTCGTCCTTTTTTGAAGTAACATTAGACAAAAGAGTCGTGTAATGCTGTGAGCCAATTGCTTATCCTAACCCCATCTTGTATGAAAAGCAAGGCTGCAAACGTTGAAACTTGGTTTCACACGGCCTTTCCTTTTGAGAGCTTGACGGCCACAGACCGCCACAAACTATGAATAAGAAAAATAGATCACTACCCAAATGTTAAAAAAAGTATATAGAAAATCCTGCGATATTTAAATAAGTTGGCTAAGCGAATTACAATTTTAGCAAGTATTTCTTCCTGAAAAATAAATTGCAGGTGATAAATTTAACACAAGCAACGCGATATTTTCTTTTGTTCTTGTTTGGATAAGATGGTTTCCAAAATTTTGTTCCTGTAGGCATGACCTCTACGATTACTTTGAACACTTAACCGACCTTTCTCAGTGGCATACTTAATGAACATCGTACAGAAAGGATTTTAGATCATAACATCATTTTAATTCTGGATAACAAAGGGTTCTGAATTTTTGCTCGAGCATGCATGACCCCTATGATTACTTTGAACAATAGACATTATGATTCAACACGAGAGATTGCTGCATTTGAAATGAGCGTTTAACCACTTAACCAACCATTTTCGGCAGCATACTTAGTGAACATTGTACGAAAGGGTTTTAAATCGTAATATCGCAGTTTTAATTTTGGCACTGGATCAATGTATTGCATTTCTTTTTTCCGCATAAATAAAAATTGAGGACAAAGATCGTGCTACGTTGTTTGGTAATGTGATTTAATGCTCGAGAAGACTTAGGAGTTTAGAGACTAGAGAGTACGTACCGAATTAATGTAACCTTTGGAAGGGGGCATCGCACTGGTAGTCAATGAAATTGACCTCGTCATAAATAGGGAAAACAAGGTGAAAATCTAGATGGACCATTCTATGTTTGTCTATATCTATATGCAAAGGGGACCATACACCCAACTGATATATATGCAGGACAATACGGGTTTTGCGAATTGTGATGAGCCATTGCTCAAAAGAAAAGAGAAAAAAAAAACAGAATTTTTATTGAAGCAAAAATTGTTAGCCTTGGTTGCACATTGGACAACCTAGGTTGACTGGGTATCCATGTTAGCATTTCTTAGCTAAAATTGATTTGGCTGAGAGGACTATATTGATAGATTATCATAAGATTTAAGGCTAAATTGGCAAGATTGGATAGTTTAAATTTGAAGTGGCTGCTATATATTATGTTTAAAATATTTTGGACAATTTTCTCGGTTTTGCGAAATGTGATTAGTGATTGCTCAAAAGGAAAAGGACACTTATCACTAACACAAAGCCGTGTCCGTTGGTATTGTCACAATTTTGTGTATACTCAAAGATTACAAAAGCTGATAACGAGACGGTTTCATAAGAAAGTAAGCATCTCCACGAATAATAATGGAAAAATGAATTTCGATCCGCTTCCAACGAAAAGGAATAACATGGAAAAGTTCTACCTTCCGTGTTCGTACTTTCATACTTTTCAATAATATAAGGGTGCGTTTGGTTCGGTTTTTCCAAGGGACTTTCAACCTCCAAAGTCCCTTGGGAAAATGTTAGGGTGTTTAGCATGCCTATTTAAGGGGCTTTAAGTCAAATGCTAGTATTGAGAAAACTGAAAACCCAATGCTGATAGAGACCAGTTTTGAACTTTCAACATTTAGTTAAATGTTAAAACTACATTCTTTTTTTCCAAAACTATTATCATAAATTTTTTAGTTTTTCGATTTTACCTCTTATTGTTCCAAAACTACCATTACCTTCACAATAGTCGGGCAAAGAATTTAATATTTTTTGATAAAAAAGAAAAATGAAATCCAAAAGCCCTTTATAAAAAAAGATTTGCCAAACACTCTTTATGCCAAAATAGTTTTGCAAATAATTTTTTATTAAATGCAATTTTCATTTTCCCAAATCTCTTTTAAGTCAAAAATATTTGTATTTTCCTAAGACCCATTTCCAAAATTGAACCAAACTTAGCCTAAGTCATTATATTTTTTCTTCTATAATCAAGTCGTTCAACTTACGCAAAATGACTAGATAGCTCCCTTTGGCACTACGTCTGGTCAAATCCAGCTGACATAGCTGTTGACAATGCTTGAGTGCGACATGGCCACATTTTGCTAATGCGGACTCTACCATAGAAAATTGTACAAGAAAACAAATCAATTTCTTTTGCTCATAACCTCTCTTTTTCAATATGAACTTAACTTTTTGTTGGAATATAATATGTAGAAATGATAAGATGTTGCAATTTACGTTAACACGAAATCACTAAAAAAATAAACGATAAATAATAAGGACACCAGAAATTTAGTTGGTTCGGTCCGAGTATCGGTATCACGTCCACGGAGAGGGTCAGCAGCAAATAATCTACTATAATCGGAAAATCAGAGTTTACAATTGCTCACACGCTCGAGTGTTTCTCACACCTAAATTTAACCACAAACTTAAAGTGTTTATAAATAAATAACCCATTTGAACATAAATTCATAATATAAAATTATCACGCGTTCAAGCTCAAAGTAAAACGCTCTACTTACGCCAAAATCAAAAACTCCAGCATTTGTCTTTGGTCCGTGTACGTACGGCTCCGGCTTCGCGCGGCTTCTCTAGTTTTTTTTTCCCTTCCGCGGCTTGTACGTGCAGCAGTCACTTGCAGAAAAGAAACGAAAACCTAGGCGTGTGTTGTGCCCAAAGTCAAAAAGTTGGACCGTGGGCCTCACTTTTCTTTCCTTCTTTAAAAGAGGGATTCGTACACTGCACGATGGAGAAGAAAACCTTCCTTTTTTTTTTTTTTCTTTCTTTTTCTTTTATCTCTTATTTCCTCCTTTGTCTTGTTTTGCACATCCAAATGAGAAAGTCCAAGAAAAGAAATTATTTCTTCTTTCTTCGTCCAATTTCCAATCCTTTGAAGAAAAATTTTATTGATAAATTCGATTTAACAAATCATTATTCGAATTCAAATTCGAGATATTAATTTAACACTTTTGATTTCCAAAGATATTATTAATGTCACACTCTAGCGTCGTCCGACACCCGCGTTAGCTTGATTTGACAATTTGTGCAAGTAGGATGACCAAGATATCGATAGCATATGGAGGGGTTTTTTTCTCCTTTAAAATAGAAGATTCTTTCTACTTTTTACATTCTAGCATAGTGTCTATCATGAACAAATACGTGCGCTGAAAAAATTACTACTTAGTGTCTATCATATTAGGAAAAAGTTGAGAATTTATGAAACATTGTATAAAATAAAATAAAAATCTAAAATTTTATTTAAAAAACAAAACTAAAAAACCCATGGTTGAGGGGGCTAGCGGAGGTTGTCGTCTCCAGAAGAGGGGGGCTGGCCCTTGCCAACCTAGGGTGAGGCCTTGTAGACCCTAGGTGAGGGCTCGTGACCCTCACTAGGCTTGGGCTTGGGCACCCAAATCTGGGTGACACTAGTGCTCACTCGGGCCTCGTGAGCATCATAGGCTCCAAGCAATAGCTGGCATTGCCTAGATTTGGGTGGGTACCGAAATTGATGCTCGCGAGGCCCAAGCAGCATCGACATCACCTAAATTTGGGCGTTTGAGTTTGAGCCTAGCGTGGGTCGCCAACCCTCGCTTGGGGCCGGCGAGGCCTCGCTTAGGGCTGGCGAGGGTCGGCCACCCTTGCCCATGGTTGGCGACCTCTGTCGGCCCCTTTGGTGGTGGGTGGCAGTGGTGGCGGCATCCATCGGTGTGGCCTTGCCTTGCCCTCTCTCTCTCTCGATTTGTTTCTTAGATAAAATTTTAGCTTTTTTTAGTTTTAAATATAATTTAAATAAGATTTTAAAAAGAAAATAATAAAAAATGCAAAGTGAGAGAGAGAAATTAATTTTAAATTGTCATGTCAATATTTTTTGTTAAATAAATTGACGGTGTTAATGAAATGACTTAATTATACTAATTTAATCAGTTTTAGGGCTGAATTATACTTTTTGTAATAAATTTTAGGAATTTTAGTGAATTTATCTATATAATTTTTTTCTAATCAAGTTATTCTACTCACGCAAAGTGACTAAATCAATCACTGACCAAAAACAAAAAATGGCTAAATCAATCCCCTTTGGCACCACATTCGGCATGCTTGAGTATGACGTGGCCACATTTTGTTTATGCGGATTTAATCAGTTTTAGGACTGAATTATACTTTTTGTAATAAATTTTAGGATTTTTAGTGAATTTATCTATATAAGTTTTTTCTAATCAAGTTATTCTACTCACGCAAAGTGACTAAATCAATCACCGACCAAAAACAGAAAATGGCTAAATCAATCCCCTTTGGCACCACATCCGGCATGCTTGAGTATGACGTGGCCACATTTTGTTTATGCGGACTCCACCATAGAAAATTTTACAAGAAAACAAATCATCTTCTTCCACTCATAATCTCTTTTTTATCAATATGAAATAAACTTTTGATCCGGGAAAGTATTATCTGTATTATACTTTCTAGGTTTTCACACCTTCGCCATTGATTATTTACGATGAAACTAAAGCGTGGACTTAATATGTTACCCGAATTCTTTATGAACATTTTCCCGGGGGTACGAATTCGCTACATAAACATCGCAATCCAGGCTTATTTTTCTCGTAAACTCTTTATAAAAATGTCGTATTACACATATACTTTAAGCTACGACGGCCCTAGGGAACCACGGCTGGGGCCCCCTCCTGCATGATTGAGCTTTCACATTGACGATGATTTCTTGATTATTGAGGAGGTGGTGGTGTCGTTTTCAAGGAGTTGAAGTCAGGGACACGTAAGGACGAAGGCTTTGCGCGAGAAAGCGCAGAAAAAAAACTAGTGGCCTGCGCGAGAAGGCCGGCCACTTCCAAAAGTTGTGTCGCCTTTTCCTTTTTGTTCCGTTCCGTCCACCACCTGCTCGACAATATTCCCGTGAGGCGTTTTTGCCCCTCTTTTTCCAAAGGTTACGTCCTCAACCCACCACACACGGCCGCCTCATTTCTCGGCCTGGCAGGGCCTCGGGCGCTTTGGCCATTGTCGCTGGCGGGACGAGACAGCAGTTGCCAACATCAAGGCGGAAAAGGGGGCCGCTTGACGACGCGTTGGAAGTTGAGGTTTGCATTCCTCGGTTCGCACATGTTGCAGGTATTATTGCATGGTCCGTTCACGACGACAACGGCATGAGGCTGAGCGATTGTGATTGATCATCTAGTCCCCCACCTAAGTAGATGCATAGCATCCAAAGTGCTCATCTTTTTAGGGGTTTTCTAAAGATGCCCACGTTACAAAGTCACCTAATTCGGCTCAAAGTCAGCAGAAAAATCGAGATCAGCCATTGGCAATTATTGGGTGTGCGAGCTATCGGTGCACCACAAGCCCTGGATAGTGCGAGTTCCGCGTGAGCCCCGCTCGAGTCAAGGGCCGAGGTGGGTCAATGGTGCAGATGCGCTCGGTGCGAAATTTTCAGAGCATCAGGCAGAAAGATTGCCCAGTGGTCGAGGACTAGAAGCAGCGCGAGAGGCTCCTTTGTTGGAGTACTGTCTCATGAACGCGTTGACTTGGATTCGTTCATAAGATAGCACGCCAAAGACAGCCTGTCCAACAAGCAAGGGGCCTTTGAACTTGACATTTGAGGACAAATTGAATTGATTACAGAAGCGGATAGAGATAAAACAAGGAGGAGGAATGAGAGCAAACCGAAGGTGATTTAATGGGGTGGGAATAGCAAAGAGCGATATGGACTTGCCTAGCCTCAGGGAGGCCTCAGAAGCCTGCTTCCATGGTTGCTCTCCCTTTGCTGGCCTTGCAGGAGCACCGGCTGAGAGGTCCGTGACCGGCGCCGCCACGTTCCGGCTCAACTTCCTTATTGCCACCACCTCCTCTCTCCACCCGAATTCACAGTTCACTAACCACGAATCCCTTCCTTCATTGCACGAAGCATTTTCTTTGTTTGAGAGCGCATTTCCCCAGTACGAGCAAACAGATAAGGCCGATGAGATCCGAGCCACTGAATATCATCATCTCTCTTCGGGCAACTATGTTTGTCTCGACTACACAGGTCACGGCCTCTTCTCTTACTCACAGCAGATCGACAATCTTCCTGCGACTTCGGTAGCCTCTTCATCCTCGCATCCTCTGCCATTGCATTCGACCTCACTGGGATCGCCCTTCCTCGAGGTTTCGTACAAATCAGTGAACTTGAGTTCACTGATACTTCATGGTGTCCAAGAATCTGAAATCGAATCCAGAATCAGGAAAAGAATCATGGCCTTCATGAATGTTTCTGAAACTGATTATACCATGGTTTTCACCGCTAACCAGTCGTCCGCTTTTAAGCTTCTTGCAGAGTCATATTCCTTCCATTCTGATACTGATCTCCTGACGGTGTATGATCATGAAAATGAGGCAGTAGAATTGATGATAGAGAGCGCGAGGAAGAGGGGTGCACGCAACAGATCAGCTGAATTCTCGTATCCAAAAATGAGAATCCGATCAGAAAAATTGAGGAAGATGATAGTTGGTAGTAAGAGGAACAGGAGAAGAAGAGGGCTATTCGTTTTCCCGCTTCAATCTAGAGTCACCGGGGCTCAATATTCATACTCATGGATGGGAATGGCACAGGAAAGTGGTTGGCATGTTCTGCTCGATGCATCGGCATTGAGACCTAAGGACATGGACACTTTAGGCCTCTCTATCTTCAAGCCTGACTTCCTCATTTGCTCGTTCTACAAGGTTTTCGGGGACAACCCGTCTGGTTTTGCTTGCTTGTTTGTCAAGAAATCGAGTGCTTCTATATTGCAGGATTCGGAAGCAGCTAGAAGTATAGGGATTGTGAGTCTCACCCCCATCAAGACATCTTTTCCTCATTTTCAGGAATCTTCTCAAGAAGGCATCGGTCAGAGACCAAGTTCTGGATTATTTCAGTTGCTAAAAAATGAAATTACATCTGGAATGGCAGGAATGGCACCTAAAGAAATGCATTCCGGATCTCCCCAGCTGCATTCATCTGAAGCGGACAATGTGACACCAGAGGTAGTGTCATCTACTGAGATTGAAGAAGTAGAGACACCCTTTGATTCTGCCAGAACGAGAATTACAGAGACCGGCCTTGATGGGAGCTTGGAGTTAGAGTTCCGAGGCCTTGATCATGCAGATAGATTGGGCATAATACTTATAAATTGCAGAGCAAGGTACCTCATCAATTGGCTTGTTAATGCGTTGCTGAGCCTGAAACATCCGGATTCAGACACCGTGCCACTTCCCCTGGTCACGATTTACGGGCCAAAGGTCAAATTCGAACGAGGACCAGCAGTCGCGTTCAATGTGTTCGACTGGAAAGGGGAGAAGATTGATCCCGCACTCGTGCAAAAACTCGCTGACAGAAATAACATTTCCCTCACTTGTGGATTTCTGCAGCATCTATGGTTTTCCGACAAGTATAAAGAGTGGGAGAGGACGTTGGAGACCAGAACAAGTGTGGCAAAAGGGACAGAACCGAGAAGGAAGAGGGACGACTGTCGCGGTATATCGGTTGTCACGGCTTCGCTCGTTTTCTTGACCAATTTCGAGGATGTGTATAGGTTGTGGGCATTCGTTTCAAGGTTCTTGGATGCGGATTTCGTTGAGAAAGAGAGGTGGAGATACATGGCCCTGAACCAAGAGACAGTCGAAGTATGACAATCGGAGTTCCGTTCGAATCTTCTTCTGCTCTTGGAAGCATTTTTTGTTCTTCATTCTTCCATTCTTTGATTCATCCTCCCTCCTGTACGTATGTTTTGTAGGCAGCCATGTCTGATTATTACGTTGATCGAGAAACTTGTACTTTAAAGAACTTATCTGTCATAACGTATAAATTGGATGCTTGACGTGCGAAAGAATTCGGTCGCATCATCATCATCTTCAACTACGCGTTGTCAATCATCCAACGGTAAGTGTGAAACTTACTCTGCCGGTAGATTTAAGAATTGTCCCTTTTCTTTTTGTGCTAATCCGCGGCATAAGTTCACACGGTCATTTCAACAAGAGCACCCTCAATTTAGTCAAGTTTACTGATATTGCTGCTCGAAATTACACCATTTGAGGTGCATAGCACATTGATTGAATTGATTAAGGGAATTCAGGATTGATTCAATTTCTTTTGGCAGATTGCCATTAGCTAAGAGTCTCATAAATAGTTAAGGAAAATGACACAAATAGTCATTGAATTTTGCAATCGTTTATAAATTTTCAATTTATTCAATGTGGTTCATGAATTTTAGCTCAATTTGCAACGTGATCCATAACTTTCAATTTATTTAATGTGGTTCGTAAACTCCTAAATGTTTTCAATCTAGGTTCTGAACCATATGAAACTGTTCAATACTATCTTTGAACTTGAATTAATAAAATGATAATATTAAATATTTTTATATAGTCTAGGGGCTAACTTAGTCTAGGGTTCACATTGAATAAATTAAAGTTTGGGAATGGTACTGCATATTGAGCTAAAATTTAACTTCCACACAGTTACATATGAAAATAAGGACTTTGAGCCAAATTTCACTGTAGTGGGCTGATCGTCCAAATTTAAAGGGTGTCCAAGCCCATACAAGTTCGGGTCCACCGGAGGTAACCTTCTTTGCCAAAGAAACAAAAAAGCAAAGACATAAACATCGCTCTTTAACCCAATAGCAAAGGGATTTGCTTGAAAATCATAATTAGTCAATATAAGGCAAAGAATTCTAAGAGTGAATTTCCACCTTCTCCATCATCCTCTAACTTTAGATTTATCATTTTCTTGACCTCGCTTGTTCGATATGTTATATGTGTATACTATTTGAGATTCAACTTTGATTCTGATCATCGGCATATATGTAGACAAGAAAGGATGAAGTTTATAGACAGTATCTTTTATTATAATCGCGAGGAATAATCATTACAGACTCTCAAGAAAAAAGAAAATATCAAGATTTTTTTTTTAAAAAAAAAAAAAAATTTCAAGTAATATCTTTGTTTGTTGATATTATTAAAATATCAAGATTATCGACAATATATTTGATTAATATACTGACATATATTTTTTATTATTTTTATTTCTTCAAAAAATAGTGGGTTTATTTTATTATTTATGAGGAAATGAAAATCTATAATTGGACCCACCGGTGGGCAGCGCAGCTAGTTGAGCTCTTTTACCTCAGCGTCGAGGGAATGAGTTTGAATTTCTGCGTTGCTAACACGTCTTAAATGGGGGGCCATGGTAGTGGGGTCTTGTGCTAGTTTCCCCTCAGGTATAGTTACTGCGTTGGGTGGTCGGCTGTCATTGATCGATAGCCCAGTGGCGCCAGGTGGTCGGCGAAGTCGATAGCCTGGCGTACCGTCGGCGCTGTCGATAGCTTGACCGGTGGAGTCCTAGGTACCCAAAAAAAAAAACTATAATTGGATAATAAGATATTTGAATAGAAGCATAAGGTTTGTTTCAAGTTTTGAACTTGTTCCTGGTCATATTTTGGACAATAAGATATCTAGATGGAAACATGAAAAAAAATAGTAATTGGTTCCGTTAAACCGAATTGGAATGAGAGTAAATTGGTCTGGTCCGATCTCCAATCTAAGGACCAACCTGTCCATTCCCTAGTTCCCAATTTTGGAAATTAGGAGCCGATCACCCTTATTGTAAATGAGAAGGAACCAAGAACTAAAAGCAACCAAACAAATACTTTTTTTTTTTGAAGAAAAAAAGAAATGTTCGAAATTTCAAATCAATCTCTAGAGATGTATATAATTTGTTTGGTTAGCGTACATAAAAAGTTATTGATCTTCCACCATTGCCTGCAGTGGCCTAGTTGGATAAGGCTCCCATGATCCTTTGCGAGGAGGAGAGGAGTTCGAATCCCGCTGGCTGCACGGGATCTTAAGTGCAACGTCGGGGTGATGAGTCCTCCGCTAGCGTCACCCCAGGGTTTACCCTTCGTTACCCCGGGCCTGTCGGGCTGTCCGTGTTGGTACGGTACGCGGGTTCCCTAATCATCAAAAAAAAAAAAAAGTTATTGATCTTCCTAGCAACAAAAAAAAGAAAAAATAAAAAAAAAAGGTCATTGATCTGAATGGTTGCGGCTGTGGCCTCAAAGTCGAAGTCACCCTGAACTAGTTGCCTAGCCATCGCTTCGTAGGCACGTCTATTTGCATATTTCTTTATATTTAGTAAGCCAATAATATGAGTTGTAATATTGGAGAAAAAATGCTATTTATTTTAATTATGATTAATATTATTCTAGAATAATGTCATCCCTCATGAAGGTCTAAGAATAACATGTGGTAAAAAAGGCGTAAGCATATCTTTTTTTCGTTTACCTCTTTAGTCTCACTTTAATTCCAAAAAACTTAACAATGGTAGCCTGTACAGCCGTTGAAACATCTCCCTAGTCCTAATCAAATGTTAGGTTGTCCTTCATTAGGGTTTAAACGGCACACAACGAATTGCTTTGTCATGAATTAGGTTTTATCAAAGATCAGAAGCCTACCCATCGTACCGACTTGAAGGGAGGGGTCTATGGGATTTGAATTACTTGTCTTGATCGAGCGACAACGGATCTCACTTTTGTGAATTTGTAACATTAACTATGATGGCGTGTTAGGCGTCACTTCATGTGCGAGCATCTTCAGATTGCAATTGCTTATTCTTGTGTCATTAAATACATATTTCAAAGACATAGTTGTAGTGTCTTCTGATGTTGTAAATAACTCTATTTTAGAACACGAGAATGACTAATGGGTATTCGATCTCATGTACATTAAAAATTGGTGTAGTCAATTAGTTATGTCTCAGGAGTTAATTATCTATTTATATATTTATTAGGTTACATACATGAAATGTAAGCGGAGTCAAAAGCATTGTGCTTTTACATTTATATGTATGTATGTATGTATGTATGTATGTATGTATGTGTATATATATAGATAGATAGATAGATAGATATATTATATAGATAGATATATTATATAGATACACTTTATTAATTTATCTATTAATTCTTGTTAAGACCGAAGCCTACTCTAGTGTGCGTAATTTTCCAGGTGTCTCTTACTGACTAAACTAATGCCCTCACCAACGCCCCACTGTTGCCGCATACACTTTATTAATTTATCTATTAATTCTTGTTAAGACCGAAGCCTACTCTAGTGTGCGTAATTTTCCAGGTGTCTCTTACTGACTAAACTAATGCCCTCACCAACGCCCCACTGTTGCCGCAGTCGAACTTGTCGTCTAGCAATGAATACTATACAAGAATTCGTGCTTTTAAATGTGGGATTCACTAGTTTAGTACTTGGTTTGCCTTGGTTAAGGCAAAACCGTAAAGGCTCTTCCCAATTTTCGCTCAAAATTCAAAATTAATAAAATCAGAAAGCTCATATGGTATTACTTAAATTGTTTGTAAAGACATGGGATGTCGAATGTCAAACACAATTTAATTGCAGAAATAGAAATTATTGCTCAATTTTTTCCTTATGCAAGAGTCTGGCGCTCTTTGGATCAAATGTCTCTTGGCCTCTCAGGCCTATCAATGTTGACGTGTGATTCATACTCCCCATTGACTGGAAAAAATTAGAGTATTACTCCCAAGTGAGTGGGCGGGGGTCCGAGGGGCCGCCTTGGTGGGAGTCCTAAGGGTAGCATCCATGATCCACTAGAGAGCTTTTATAATTTGAGTTTGTTAAAATATGTCTCAAGTTTGAGCTAAATGCAAAATTTAAAATATTCTAAATTGGATATTTTGCGGATGTTTGAAATCGAGCAAAGAACATCCAAAGATCAACTTCCCCAAAATTCAAATCTGCGTTGGAGAATTTGGTCACTAAAATAGGAAAGTCCAACTTTGACTTGGACTTGGATGTTGTTTGAAATATATGGAGATATCTTTTGGTTGAAATTGGCAAGATATCTACCGAGAAAAGTCAAATTTTTATTTGGGTTGACCGGATCCTAGCTTGATTTGGTTTCCTCGTATGTGGACTTCTTTGGTGGTGGCGGTGGCGTATATATAAATTCTCAAGGCTTGTTCTATGGCACAGGGTTGATCAGGAAAAAGTGTTCTTGAAGCGCCGTCTTGTCGTCGAGTGTTTGAGAGGGATTTTCTTTGTTGTTCTTGTCCGTGAATTACATCCAATAAAGATTAGTGTTTGTAGCCGATTTAAATCTTGTGGTAAGATTTGCGTATTGAGAGATTATTTCTTAAGGAATTTCGGGGCTAAACACTGTGTGCGTTATTGGGTGTAATTGGAGTTTGGAAAACACTGATAGAGTGTTTGAGTGACTCGAGTGTGTAATCCTCCTGTATCGCTTGATCTATAGTGAAATTCATTGCTGCTCTCCCCGTGGACATAGGTCTTTACGACTGAACCACGTAAATCCAATGTTCGATTTATTTTCTTCTTCGGTTTATATTATTGTTCGATTGCTCGCCTTATCGCAACGGAGTCAATATTTTATTAGTAATTTGAGTTTGGGCTTGCGAATATCTACTAAGTACATAATTTATTTCTCTTTTAATTGAAGGTTATAAAAGAAAGGTGTGATGTGCTAAGACTTCATTTGTTTTGCGGAAAATAACACGTTTTTGGAAAATGTTTTCTAGAAAATCATTTTCTAAGAAAATGACAATATTTTTTGATGTTTAACTGAAACTTGAAAATAAATTAGAAAATATTTTCCATCGTTCAGGTATCTAATTTTATTTATTGAGAAAAATTACCAAAAAATTGATTTATTTTTTATTTTTTGAAAAGAAATTGAATTTTTAATTATTTTCGTTAACAAATCGAATTTTATTTTTAATTTTAATGTTTCCTTTTTCTTTTCCTTTCTTCTTCTTCCTCCTCCTTCCTACAGCCACTTGCCTTGACAATGGGCATGCTTGGGCCTCACTAAATCTGGCCTCGAGCAAGCTCAACCCTCATTGGCCTATGGCAAGGCTCAAACTATTTTGTGACCGGTTGTCAGTCACCACAATAGATTACGATTGGTTGAGGAAGAAGGGAAAGAAAAAAGGAAAGAAAAAGAAAAAAAAATTTAAAATTTGATTTTTTTTAAATAAAAAAGAAAGAAAGAAAGAGAAAACATAAAAATAAAAGGAAAATATGTTTGGTGAAAGTTGATGAGGTGAAAGAAGATATGGAAAATGTTTTCCCCTTTCTAAAAGGTAGAAAACATTTTCTCCACTTTTGAATGTTTTTTTTTTTCCCCATTAGGGGAATATGTTTTCCATGACTAATTTATTTTTCGTAAAACAAACACTGAAAAATCTGAAAAATATTTTTTTAGAAGTTATTTTTTGCAAAATGAACGAAATCTATTATAATAGAATTTTCAGTTGGATGTAGCCCTAATTCAAGGATGTATTTTCTTTCTTGTCTTTCCTCTCTATTTCTTTGTATTTGTGAGCCAAATCCGAACAATCAATTAGTAAGTAAAGTCCAATTGAATGATGATGGGCAATTGAATTGTTAAATTTGATGCCAAGCGAATTGGAGAGAGAGAGGAGGAGAGGCAGAGAGATGATTGGCCCATTATTTGTTTTGGTGAAATGCTCCTCCCCGATTCTTTTTGCGTGTTCAATTGGATCATTCCATTATGCATGTCGATTTTCATCTCTGAACATTTTTCGACTTGCGTGCTACTATGAGGATGACATGAAATTACTCCCGATTCCTTTTCTCTTCAATTTTTGTATACCCTTCGAGTCAATCGATTGCATCACGTATCACGTGCTTCACTAGAATTTACCTACTGGAAACTCATCGTCGAGGAGCAGATTAGTTCGACTTACATGATGAACGAGCTTATTAGACATTCGATTGATAATGGACCTTATGGATCATGTTTATTGTCATGAACCGGCGCTAAGGATTGTCGTCCGGCACTTAAACCTTTTGCATGCGTGGATTCCGGAAAAGGGCAGAAGGAACGACACCGATTTCCATCGATAGAAGCGCCATTACTTGTCCTCTTTCTCTTGTCTGAAAACACAAAAGGACAGAAGCGAGAGCATTTTATTCTCAATTCGTGATGGCGTATACGTAAATAATGCAAATGTGGAGGTTAATATAGCAGCCCTCCCATCCTCTTCCTCACATGTGGCGAGTTCACAAGTCGACTCTCTCTCTCAAGTGAGTATATCGGATTGACCGACTGGAAACGCTCGGACGGGACTAGACTGGATCAGACCAGCCAATTTGGTTGGTTTTTGAAGACGTTAGTTTGATTCCCAACTTCGGGGGCATTGAATAGGACCGGATAGATGGATCGGATTGATTCTTTTTTTAAAAATGTTTTTAAAATTTTTAAAAATGACAATAAATCTTAAAATAGTGATAACTCTAGTATTTTTTTAATTTTTAATTTTTTTTCTTAAGTGACTGGTTCCATTATAGGCGGGAACGAATCGGATCGGCAATGGATCACGTCTACTGTCGGTCTGCACCGGCACGTCGATGTGTATAAAAAGGAAAAGCGCCTGCACTCGAGTCCTCACCTGTCACTTGCTCAATCTCTCTCTGCGACTTCCCCGGGTTCTCTCTCCTCCACCGTTCAGGAGTTGAGTTCGAGGTTGGACGAGGAGGAGGAGAAGGAGAAGAAGAAGAGCGAGGTTCTCTGTCGTCTGTTTTCATCGTCCATCGTTTCCCGCTCGAGTTCCTTCGCGTTGCGAGTGATGGTTTTTTTCGCTCGAGCACGGAAATGGCGAAGAATGTGGGGATTCTTGCTATGGAGATTTACTTTCCTCCTACTTGCGTGCAGCAGGTGCGTCTCTCTCTCTCTCTCTCTCTCTCTGGTTTTCGTGGTCCGTTCAGTCGTGGCGATATCATTTTCAATGCATGAGAATACAAAGGAAAACCTTTCAGAATCTCGGTGGCTACGAACCTGAGCTGTGGCGAGCTGGAGTCTCTTCTGGAGATTTGTTTGCTCAGCCAGTTTCCTGTTCGCCACTTCCTTCTTTTTTCCTGGTGGTGTGGATTCTCGCTCCAAGCGATGATCTAAGTCGCTTGTTTTGACGAGCATTGATCCATGGCATTTAGTGATGGAGCTCGCAGAGTTGCTTTGGGCGATGATATTTGTTTTAATATTTTAAATAATAAATCACGCATTCATCTAATAACTTAAATTTTTTAAATAGTTATTAGTAATTTTACAAAATTTCACATGATATCAAAGTAAGATATCTGTTGACACCTAAAAAAAAAAAAAATTATTATTGCATATTAGATTATCTAGGTGTTTCGTATAGTTTTTTTTTAATGGAATATGTTTTTCCTAAAAAAAAAAAAAAAAAAAAAAAAGAAGCAAGTTGGGGCCGATGATCTGAATGTGACTAGCCAAGCCCAGGAGATCAGATTGTAATTAAAACGGCAAGTTGGGGCCAAAATGCAATTTCCAAAAGTTGAGGGACCAATTTGCAAAATTTGCAAAATTTTGCCCGAACCCTTAAATCATTATCTTGGCCCCCAATTGAGTTGAAATTGAACTTGGGTCAGGTCTAATTAATCGAATCGGGCAAAAAGGACCTAATTGCATTGAATTTGGCATTCTCGAGCAAGAAAATGGCCAACTTTGAAGGACTTTCTTGCAAAATTGGGTGGGTACAATTGCAAAATCTGGTCAGGATCTTAAACTACTATACATGAGCTTTCTAATTGATCAAAAAAACGCAGCCAAATTAGTGGATTAAAGCACTCAAATCAACAGCCAAAACTCAGTCCACGAGTTGGTCTTAATTCGGGGTTGCTGAGTAAGCAATTTGGTGGCCCCACCATGTCCTCCTCAGCTGCCCAACCAGCCCGATCTTTGCACGTGATGGAAGACCGTATATAGTAGTGCAAGTGGACGAAAATTGGCCAGAGATAAGCTGCTGACAGCACCGGAAATTCGCAGCAAAATCCGCACACTCAACAGCTGCAGAATTGAAAAAAAATTGGCTAAGTCAGAGAGTGGGTGAAGTAGCCCTGTTGACAGGCTGGGTAGGTGGACAAAAGGCTGACCAAAAATCCTCTAATTCAGGGGATAAGATCACGGAAGCAAGCTCTTTCAATGGACGAGAGAGAGGAGACGGGAGAGAGAGGAGAGAGCTCGGAATCGTTACCCAAAGACACCTTCAGAAGCAACTCAAAAAAAAAAAAAAACCCAGAAAATCCAGACCGACCTTGAGAGAGAAAAGTGAGATTTTCACAACCCTTCGGCAAAAATTAGCCAAAACCTTCAACTAGAGAGTGAAACATCACTCAAATATCTTTCCATCCATAGGTCGCACGTCCCAAATGGAGATCGGTAAGTCCTCCTAAATCCCCCGAAAGAACACCCTCCTGGCGGGCCAAGAAACACTGGAAATTTTTCTAAGTGTTGAGCCCGGTTGGTCACGAGTGAGGGAAAACCAGTGTTTTTTGAGAAAGTTGAGAGACAAATGAGGAAAATATTGACTTTTACCCCCAAACTAAAATACATATAGTTTGGCTTGGTGTCAAGTTTTCCAATAAAATAAGTCTTGAAGTCTAATTTTAGAGGTCAACGAAAACCTTGTTGTCAGTTCTTTTTTTTTTGCAGACCTCATTTCCAGTTGAAGAAGCCAACTTCCACAGGCCCCCGAGTATAATTTGTCGGTTTCATCGGCCAAGAACCACTTGAAAAGGAAACTAGGAAGCAAGTTAAGCATCCTAGATGTATTTATGTTCGATTTTGAGCATGTTTTGATCATGAAAATCAAGAGGAAAATCAGCCCGGAAAACTGATTTCTGAGGCTGAAATTTTTGTAAGTGTTTGAAATCTCTTCAAGAGTTTTTCATGTGTGCTTCTTGGAGAGGTCGTTTTGATGTTGTTCGGTGGGTCATTATCTATAATGTTTATTGAATTTGAAAGCTCATGTTACCTACTTTCACTCGGATTAAGTAGTGTTTCCCTTAGATCTCGTATGTGATGAGTGTCGGGACATGAATATGGGCATTCAACCTGTTTGCTTGACTTGGGTTCAAACCCAGATTTGCAAAATCAGATCAAACCCGCATATTTGATGACGATTCCAGCTTGGTTTTCGTGTGTTTTAAGCTGTGATTTCTATCTAATCTTACTCCTTGAATGTGGTAGTTTAACCTTGATGTTTTAGTTCCACATAATATTGCTCATGCGTTGAGATTGAAGGCCGCAAACATGGCCCGAGGAAGCTGGTTTGGGGTGATTTGATGCAGGCCAAGTGTTCAACGAAATGCGCAAACCAAGTTTCGATCTTGAAACGGTCGATTTGAGCCCGGTTATTGTAATATTCATATGCTGTGTTGCTCAATGTTA
Organism: Eucalyptus microcorys; assembly: GCA_014182515.1. Classification (NCBI taxonomy): domain Eukaryota; kingdom Viridiplantae; phylum Streptophyta; class Magnoliopsida; order Myrtales; family Myrtaceae; genus Eucalyptus; species Eucalyptus microcorys. The sequence goes on along the minus strand of CM024566.1, from coordinate 4,555,424 downwards.
GCATAGATCGATTTAAGGAATTATTATTAATATTTTTAAAAAATAATATAAAAAAATAATAAAAAAATCTGAAATTTTCAAAAATATAAAAAAAATGTTAGATAGTATCAAATTAGGATAGAAATGGCATCTATTAAATTTTCCTAATTTTAAAAGGTCATTTTCCTAATTTAGTGCTATTTTGGTATTTTATAACCATTTTTGTAAATAATCCATTTTGCATAGTTTAAAATTATTTAGAGTAATTTCATGCATATAGAGTAATTTCATGCATATTTGAATTCTCATTTTGCTCATGGGGGTCCTGTCCCGGGGTGTGATAACAAGGCCATGTAATATTATTTGCCCGACTTGTATCGGGTTTACCTTTTCCGCGTTTATTTTCAAGTCATTTCAATTTCTTGGATGTTTACTTACGCGCTACTTTTCATTAATTTGAGTGTAAATTTTTCTTTTAAATTATGTTAGGATTAGTTTAGACACATTAAAAAAAAAACTACAAAAACATTTGCATGGACACTTAGTGGTTTCATAAAGATTATAATTGGTAATCAAGATTGTGTGGCCATTTAGATAAACAACCTTCCAAGTTAGTGGTACCGCAAGGGCGCTAATAGAAACATTGGCGTAAACAAGTCCCCGTTCCTAGAAATCTCTGGTTGCGTAGGAATTGAGACAACACTCCCGTGTCTTGATTGGTTTCTAGCCGACCCCAATAGGCTAGTGGCGACTCCTAGAATTACATAGATTGTTAAGAACTAAAATTCAAAATCCAATGTCGCGCGAGGTATATGCTTGGGAGAGCTCGCGCCTAATTTAGGGCCATTGGTCCGCCTCTTTAGGCAAATACCCCTAAACCTTTATTCTTTTCCCCCGGACGGAAAAAAGAGGTCGTGACAGCTTGGCGACTCCGCTGGGGACTTGGTTGCAAACCTTAGAGGACTTAGGCCGTAATAACTTGGTTGGTTGTTCACTAACATGGTCTTCATTTGATAGCGCGTGTCAAAGTCGCGTGGAAAACAAGGTTAGTCCGCTAACAACGTGTTAAATGTTTTTGTAGGTTTGGAGTAATAAGGGGTGGAGTGTTTGTTAACCCATCTCTTTTGTAGGGAGGCGTAGGAATGTATGCCCATATGGATGAAATTGAAGTGTTGTTTGGATATCAATCGATGTGTGTGCCTTTATACTTATCTTAGCACTACACATTTACACACACAACCCGCGATCTAAAACCCCGATCGCATTAAGAAGCCCATAGAAGGTGCCAAAAGATGGAACCCGTGCGGGGAATGACCCATGGTTATCCACTTTTGGTCCCGCTCATTTTGATTAATGATAAAGAGAACTGTCCGACGTAAGCGCGGAGTGGGGAAAACTCTTTTGATCTAATCAAAATGGGGACCTTAAGCCTTTAGAATTCCACCTTTATGCGTCAAGCCTCACAAGTTTACATCCGTGTGTCTATGTGATTTAAAAAAACAAAAATAAAAAATCTCTTCACCCACTTTGTAAGTATGGTTTCTCTATCTACTTGCTCACCTCGGATTGAAATTTTCAATTTTTGGAGATTCGCGGAAATCAATGGAATGCCCTTGAAAATATATGCTTTACACTCACTCTTGATAAACAAACGTTTCAAATGCATCTAATCTAGCCTAGATTAGAACATATGTTTTTGTTTACAAACTCAAAGTCACATTTTGGGGCATAGAATTAAAATCAAATTCTCAAGAAAATTCTTGGTCGCATTTCGAAATTCAAATCACATTTTGTGTATTGATTTCTCAAAGTAAAAATCACCTCACCTTTGCATGAGTGAAATTACAAATGAATCTTTCAAAATCAATGCCCCATTTGTGAATGAAACTTTTGGAACAGAGTGGGCATTCAATTGATAGCCGCGGATCGATCTTTTAATGAAATCTCCTCTTACTAATAAAATCTTGACGAAATGACCAAATTCTCATAAGTGGATACTACGGAGAAGGTATTGTCGCCTTGATTTCATTATAAGAGGCGGCTTTATTGAAAGATCAATTTTTCATTCATGTACTAACATTATCTTCCTTTTGCAGGTCATGCGTTACAACCATTCATTGAACTCCTCTTGCTTGACCATGCCAAAAGTGGACTTTAAAGCTAGGATGAGAATTGTGTTTATTATGCTCCTCTACGAAAGAGCTTCTTATACTTTATCCTTGTCATTATTCCTATTAAGAATCGTGTTTTGCATTTTGGGTTTTGATTGTGGACCCAATCAAATGTTTTTGTAAATCATACAACTCACATTTTTGAATAATGAAGTTAGAGTTCGAAAAAATCATATCCTTTAAAACACTTCAAACGGACCATTTGGGCTTTTTATGCCTTAGCTTCAAAATGTTTGAAAATGAGTTTCAAGAAGAACTTGCAAAATATTGTATCTCTTCACTTAATCGCTTTCGTAGGTTGATCTGCAGAATGATGCTTTGAGGGGGTAAGGTTGTAATCGTTCCAATAGGAATTTCTTTTTCAAAAAACTAACTCGACCATCGATTTTTGTCAAATAGGTAAAATGACGGTTTTGTTCAAGATTGACAAAAGCGCGGGCCTTTCCCTAATGGACATATGAATTCAAATATTGTGATTATGTGTGAAAAGAACCATCAAAGTCTCGAAGATCACAAAACTACTGGCCTAATGAAGTTCCACATCCTGGATGACCTCATATTAATTTGACATTCTTCTTGGAAGAAGAAATTTGTAGACATTCTTTCGCATCAAACTACTCCATTGGTTGCAAACATGAAAAACAACTGCAATCCCTACACTTCCAATGGTGTCTTGGCATCCAATCCTATATGAAGATAATTATTGGTGGTCTGCAAGACAACACTTCAAGATGTAGATGTACACAAACAAGAATCGGTCATCAAATGTTGCCTTCAAATAAAAGGTGGTAATCGTTTCAAGTTAAATTCGATTTATTTTAGGAATGATTTGTCCTTGCACTTTGTGCAGATTTTAGTGAGGCAAATTACTGGCAAGCAACAAGATTACACGGGGAGGACAACCTAGTCAGAATCACACGATCTCTAGAAGAAAAGGGTGTGTTCGTTCCAAAAGTCAAAACAACTCATTCATAAATTGACATAGCCACCCATGCTTACAGATTGTGAAGTGGGAAATGCATTGACGCAGCAAAAATGGTGAAAAATCACCTAGCCTAAAAGGGGTATGCGGGAAATTGAGTAAAGCATGAAGGGTTCAAATGAAACAGAGATTCATCAATCCAACATGATGGAGCTGCATACGGACAAGTTATCTAACCCAAAGTGTGGCATGCATTTGACCATAAGGACAATAATGTCTTGCCTTCTTCCACAAAGCTACAATGAGATGCTGAATTGCCCGACTTTGAAAAAGGGTGTACTTCGTTCCTAAACCTAATGTACCTAAGAATAGAAATAATACATTGTTTTCATATGTGTAGGAAATTTTAATTGGGGCAGATGGCACAAAATGGATTGGGGGCACACAATGCTTGAGTCACCCGACTCCTAAAAGGGGAAAATTTCAAATGGAATAGAAATTTGCCAAGTGAATTACTGTCAATCATGAAAGCAAATCCCTCTCCATAGCCAAGGAAACGAGATGGAACGCAGTCATCATATATGCCGTAAAAGGGAGTATACCGTTCCTAAAATGAATCACGACGAATATGAAAAATAACATATTACGTCTCTTTTTCCTTGCAGTTGGTAAACGGGGCAAGTCACTCGAAGTAGGGTAACTCTCACCTGTGAAGCAAGATGAAACAAAGTCAATTGATTCAACACAAAAAGGGAGTATTGTTCCTAAATTAGTCCAATTCAATTTTGGAATATAAGTAACATGCCCCATCTTTTGTAGGAAAAGGTGCACATTGATCGTTGAAGCAACACCTTATACCAAGAAGGCATGCTAAGGTCCAACCATCCATTTTGATGGAATAAATGGAGTGAAACATCTAAGGAGCAATGCCCTCACGTGTCAAAACAAGGAGTACCCCTCTCCTTTCATCTTTGACACCCACTCAGAATGAGTGAATTCAATAACATCTAAATGACTCATTTGCAAGATCTTCAATGAAATGTTAACACTTGAGGAGCAAAGGCACATGAAGGAGAAACATAAAACATTTAGAGTCAAATGCAGGAGAAGGGTAATTCGGTATCGTTTCCAAAATATCCCCTCTAACTTCATTTTTGACATAGTTCTCTTATTTGACAGAAGCATCGACATTCGAGGAACAAACTCGAGAAATTGATTTATGCAGAATACATATCGACCAAGCAAACATGTGGGGATAACACATATTGAATGCATGTGACTCGATGTAAAAAGATGTGTCGTTCTAGAGCCGGTTCAATTAAATAAAAAAGGAGGCGCCCCATGGACACTACCAGTGCTTCGGCCTGGTGGTATGGGGAATGAAGTGGTCCAGAAACGGCCAGGGTTCGATCCCTGGAAACGGCAACAAGGTTGCCATGTAAAAAAAAAAAAAAAAAAAAAAATTTTGCATCTCTTATTTTTGAAAAAAGAGGAAAATGCTAGAACTAATGATACCAAAGACCTGAGAATCTCTTCAAGCCTTAAAACAATAGGTTCATGCCGCTGTTTGCTACCAAATGGTGAAACTAATCAAGGGTAATGTTGTATCGTTTCCAGTTTTACGATCCCTAAGGATTCATGTACTAACACATTCCCTTTTGTTCTTCGTAGGATCGCCTGACTACTAAGGCACAGGTAAGTACCCTTCTTCTCAAAATCCAATGAAAATAAATGGAGAATTTCCATCGCAAAAAAGAACGTTTAGTGTTTTTTTTAGAAACAAGCACAAAAAAAAAAAAAAAAATGGAAATTGAAGAAACAAGCTTTCCACAAAGTTTGCAAAAATCTTCTTTACCTTTAAATTGTTCATCCACTTGATGGATCACTCATTTTGAATCAAAATTCCCTAGGGAGATTAATCCATCCAAATGATCTCAACAAAAATGAAAGGGATGTTACTCATGCCAAGCAAGAAACATTTAGGATGATGAAAGGCAACCCATTTCCAAACATGTCCTTTAAACACTGGGATTCGAGTGAAAAAGAAAACCCGTGTCGTTCAAGGTCAATGAATTCATTCGCAAGCGGTACATAGACCAAGATGATAAGAGGCATTTCTTTCCTATATCATACACACTACAGGTGACAATAGTTAGCCCATTTGAGCCTTTTAATGTGAAGTATTTTCTACAAAATACCCCTGTCAAGAATCACCCCACGATGGGGCAATTATGGAGGTTTGGGTTGACATTATTTGGAGAGGAAAGATGAGAAAGGTTTCTTTGCTCTCACTTGCATAAATCTTTTTGTGGTAACTTCAGGTGAATTCTTAAGGAAGCTTGAAGCATCCTAAGGTGAAGAAGAGCATTCTTTTCTCTACCCAAACACCGATACCCTTTGCTTAAACCATATTGAGCCTAACTATTCATTTCTAAAACCCGAGTGGTGATTATCTCCCCACATTGGGGCAGGGCACATGATTTACCAATGCAATTGGTGTTTATATGAGAATATGAAAAGCATCTTGAAAGTCCCAAGAGCTCAAAAAGTTTGAAAGAACAAAAGTCAAGTGAAAATTAAGGGGCATGAAAAAAAAAGCAGTGTGCTCGGTAAAAGCAAGGCCAATGCCCAAAAAAAAAAAAAGGGAGAGAGAGTGGAAGAAAAAAATTGCCTCAAGAGGAATATCTCGTGAAAGCAAAAATGGCAAAAAAAATGCCTGCATTGAAAAGAAAATCATTGCAAATGCAAAAGCCATTATGTTAAGATGATTAGTCAAAGGACTTTCGAGACAATTTGAATTCTAAACATTGAGTGCTTTAAAAAAATGGGCATATGGTAATGATGCCATGATAATCACCAACTCCCAAATCCCCCTTTGACAAAAAGTTCTAAGCCTTTTGAGCTAAGCCTTTTGAACCTTTCCCCGAATCAACATTACAACCCATTTCCAAAGTCTTTTCAGATTGGGATGATTCAAAGTGGAAATAAGGACTTCCTAAACAAGATGCCGCTCGAAGAAGTGAGAGTAAGGTTGTCTTATCTCATCTTAAGGTTTCTTGACTTGTAAACCTGGTGGAGATGTCGATCAGTGATTAATTCATTTCATAGCCAATGATGCTTATCCATTGCTAAAACCATGACCAAACCTGCACTACGGTCCTTCTAAAAGACCTCTTTGATTGGTCAATGTGTACTTATTGCGAATGATTCAAAGCCTTGCACACTTTGGAAGAGTAAGGTTGAGTGATCAGTTTATTTCCCACATGAACAGATGGGATCAAACAGCCATTTTCTTGAGGATATGCGAGAAGCCCTTTCTGACTAGGGATCCTTGCTTGGCATACTTAACAAACCTTTCTCATAAGTCAGGGTCATTTCGACAAGGACTTTTCTCCCAAGAGAATTTGACGATTAATGATATCATTCGAGCGTGATGATAGTTTTACGAGTTTGTCAAGTTGTCGGAATTAGTTTGATTTGTTTATGCAATCATTGCTTTCTCATTACTGATACACTTTTGATATTGTTTCTAATAACATATGTTGAAATTGACCTCATCTAATATGCTTTCGCTACTAGAATACTTGTTATAATGAATACTATTTGATGTGCAGTATCCATTTCAGAATATTCTCAAATGACAGGTTCCTCCAGTGAAACCACACAATTTCAAAGGGTTCTTGGTTATCCTTAAACCTTGCAATTTCACACGGTTCATAGGTTGGCCTTAAACCATGCAATTTTCCAAAGGTTCTTGGTTATCCTTAAACCTTGCAATTTCAAAGGGTTCATGGGTTGGCCTTAAACCATGCATTTTCAAAAGGTTCTTGGTTATCATTAAACCTTGCAATTTCAAAGGGTTCTTGGTTATCCTTAAACCTTGCAATTTCACACGGTTCATGGGTTAGCCTTAAACCATGCAATTTTCAAAAGGTTCTTGGTTATCCCTAAACCTTGCAATTTCAAAGGGTTCATGGGTTGGCCTTAAACCATGCAATTTTCAAAAGGTTCTTGGTTATCCTTAAACCTTGCAATTTCAAAGGGTTCATGGGTTGGCCTTAAACCATGCAATTTTCAAAAGGTTCTTGGTTATCCTTAAACCTTGCAATTTCAAAGGGTTCATGGGTTGGCCTTAAACCATGCATTTTCAAAAGGTTCTTGGTTATCATTAAACCTTGCAATTTCAAAGGGTTCTTGGTTATCCTTAAACCTTGCAATTTCACACATGGGGTTCATGGGTTAGCCTTAAACCATGCAATTTTCAAAAGGTTCTTGGTTATCCTTAAACCTTGCAATTTCACACGGTTCATGGGTTAGCCTTAAACCATGCAATTTTCAAAAGGTTCTTGGTTATCCTTAAACCTTGCAATTTCAAAGGGTTCATGGGTTGGCCTTAAACCATGCATTTTCAAAAGGTTCTTGGTTATCATTAAACCTTGCAATTTCAAAGGGTTCTTGGTTATCCTTAAACCTTGCAATTTCACACGGTTCATGGGTTAGCCTTAAACCATGCAATTTTCAAAAGGTTCTTGGTTATCCTTAAACCTTGCAATTTCAAAGGGTTCATGGGTTGGCCTTAAACCATGCATTTTCAAAAGGTTCTTGGTTATCATTAAACCTTGCAATTTCAAAGGGTTCTTGGTTATCCTTAAACCTTGCAATTCTAAAGGTTCATGGATTAGCCTTAAACCATGCATTTTCAAAAGGTTCTTGGTTATCCTTAAACCTTGCAATTCTAAAGGTTCATGGATTAGCCTTAAACCATGCATTTTCAAAAGGTTCTTGGTTATCCTTAAACCTTGCAATTTCAAAGGGTTCATGGGTTAGCCTTAAACCATGCATTTTCAAGAGGTTATTGGTCATCCTAAAACCATACAATTTACACGGTTAGTGGGACTGCCTTAAACCACAAGGTTAGTGGGTCTTCCTTAAACCACACAGTTCGTGGGATTGCTTTAAACCACAAGGTTCGTGGAACCGCCTTAAACCACATGGTTAGTGGGTCTACCTTAAACCACAAGGTTAGTGGGTCTTCCTTAAACCACACAGTTCGTGGGATTGCTTTAAACCACAAGGTTCGTGGGACTGCCTTAAACCACAAGGTTAGTGGGACAACCTTAAACCACACGGTTAGTGGGACTGCCTTAAACCACAAGGTTAGTGGGTCTACCTTAAACCACAAGGTTAGTGGGTCTTCCTTAAACCATACAGTTCGTGGGATTGCTTTAAACCACAAGGTTCGTGGGACTGCCTTAAACCACAAGGTTAGTGGGTCTTCCTTAAACCACACAGTTCGTGGGATTGCTTTAAACCACAAGGTTCGTGGAACTGCCTTAAACCACATGGTTAGTGGGTCTACCTTAAACCACAAGGTTAGTGGGTCTTCCTTAAACCACACAGTTCGTGGGATTGCTTTAAACCACAAGGTTCGTGGGACTGCCTTAAACCACAAGGTTAGTGGGACAACCTTAAACCACACGGTTAGTGCGACTGCCTTAAACCACAAGGTTAGTGGGTCTACCTTAAACCATACAGTTCGTGAGATTGCTTTAAACCACAAGGTTCGTGGGACTGTCTTAAACCACAAGGTTAGTGGGACTGCCTTAAACCACACGGTTAGTAGGACTGTCTTAAACCACAAGGTTAGTGGAACTGCCTTACACCACACGGTTAGTGGGACTGCCTTAAACCACAAGGTTAGTGGAATTGCCTTAAACCACACGGTTAGTGGGACCGCCTTAAACCACATGGTTAGTGGAATTGCTTTAAACCACAAGGTTCGTGGGACTCGCCTTAAACCACAAGGTTTGTGGATATATCCTTAAACCACACTTTTCAAATTGTTCATAGGTACATCCCTAAACCACGCTCTTTACATTAAGCTCACTTGCATTTTCATTTTGCTATTGTAAAAAAAAAAAAAACAAAAAAACAAAACAAAACAAAAAAACAACCAAAAAAAACAAAAAACAAAAATTAGGTGTCACTTTATCTTTGAAAGAAATCTCTTTGAGCTTCCTTCCAAAGAGGGAAACTGTTGACACCTAAAAAAAAAATTATTATTGCATATTAGATTATCTAGGTGTTTCGTATAGTTTTTTTTTTTAATGGAATATGTTTTTCCTCAAAAAAAAAAAAAAAAAAAAAAAAAAAAAAGAAGCAAGTTGGGGCCGATGATCTGAATGTGACTAGCCAAGCCCAGGAGATCAGATTGTAATTAAAACGGCAAGTTGGGGCCAAAATGCAATTTCCAAAAGTTGAGGGACCAATTTGCAAAATTTGCAAAATTTTGCCCGAACCCTTAAATCATTATCTTGGCCCCCAATTGAGTTGAAATTGAACTTGGGTCAGGTCTAATTAATCGAATCGGGCAAAAAGGACCTAATTGCATTGAATTTGGCATTCTCGAGCAAGAAAATGGCCAACTTTGAAGGACTTTCTTGCAAAATTGGGTGGGTACAATTGCAAAATCTGGTCAGGATCTTAAACTACTATACATGAGCTTTCTAATTGATCAAAAAAACGCAGCCAAATTAGTGGATTAAAGCACTCAAATCAACAGCCAAAACTCAGTCCACGAGTTGGTCTTAATTCGGGGTTGCTGAGTAAGCAATTTGGTGGCCCCACCATGTCCTCCTCAGCTGCCCAACCAGCCCGATCTTTGCACGTGATGGAAGACCGTATATAGTAGTGCAAGTGGACGAAAATTGGCCAGAGATAAGCTGCTGACAGCACCGGAAATTCGCAGCAAAATCCGCACACTCAACAGCTGCAGAATTGAAAAAAAATTGGCTAAGTCAGAGAGTGGGTGAAGTAGCCCTGTTGACAGGCTGGGTAGGTGGACAAAAGGCTGACCAAAAATCCTCTAATTCAGGGGATAAGATCACGGAAGCAAGCTCTTTCAATGGACGAGAGAGAGGAGACGGGAGAGAGAGGAGAGAGCTCGGAATCGTTACCCAAAGACACCTTCAGAAGCAACTCCAAAAAAAAAAAACCCAGAAAATCCAGACCGACCTTGAGAGAGAAAAGTGAGATTTTCACAACCCTTCGGCAAAAATTAGCCAAAACCTTCAACTAGAGAGTGAAACATCACTCAAATATCTTTCCATCCATAGGTCGCACGTCCCAAATGGAGATCGGTAAGTCCTCCTAAATCCCCCGAAAGAACACCCTCCTGGCGGGCCAAGAAACACTGGAAATTTTTCTAAGTGTTGAGCCCGGTTGGTCACGAGTGAGGGAAAACCAGTGTTTTTTGAGAAAGTTGAGAGACAAATGAGGAAAATATTGACTTTTACCCCCAAACTAAAATACATATAGTTTGGCTTGGTGTCAAGTTTTCCAATAAAATACGTCTTGAAGTCTAATTTTAGAGGTCAACGAAAACCTTCGTTGTCAGTTCTTTTTTTTTTTTTGCAGACCTCATTTCCAGTTGAAGAAGCCAACTTCCACAGGCCCCCCGAGTATAATTTGTCGGTTTCATCGGCCAAGAACCACTTGAAAAGGAAACTAGGAAGCAAGTTAAGCATCCTAGATGTATTTATGTTCGATTTTGAGCATGTTTTGATCATGAAAATCAAGAGGAAAATCAGCCCGGAAAACTGATTTCTGAGGCTGAAATTTTTGTAAGTGTTTGAAATCTCTTCAAGAGTTTTTCATGTGTGCTTCTTGGAGAGGTCGTTTTGATGTTGTTCGGTGGGTCATTATCTATAATGTTTATTGAATTTGAAAGCTCATGTTACCTACTTTCACTCGGATTAAGTAGTGTTTCCCTTAGATCTCGTATGTGATGAGTGTCGGGACATGAATATGGGCATTCAACCTGTTTGCTTGACTTGGGTTCAAACCCAGATTTGCAAAATCAGATCAAACCCGCATATTTGATGACGATTCCAGCTTGGTTTTCGTGTGTTTTAAGCTGTGATTTCTATCTAATCTTACTCCTTGAATGTGGTAGTTTAACCTTGATGTTTTAGTTCCACATAATATTGCTCATGCGTTGAGATTGAAGGCCGCAAACATGGCCCGAGGAAGCTGGTTTGGGGTGATTTGATGCAGGCCAAGTGTTCAACGAAATGCGCAAACCAAGTTTCGATCTTGAAACGGTCGATTTGAGCCCGGTTATTGTAATATTCATATGCTGTGTTGCTCCATGTTAGCATAGATCGATTTAAGGAATTATTATTAATATTTTTAAAAAATAATATAAAAAAAAATAAAAAAATCTGAAATTTTCAAAAATATAAAAAAAATGTTAGATAGTATCAAATTAGGATAGAAATGGCATCTATTAAATTTTCCTAATTTTAAAAGGTCATTTTCCTAATTTAGTGCTATTTTGGTATTTTATAACCATTTTTGTAAATAATCCATTTTGCATAGTTTAAAATTATTTAGAGTAATTTCATGCATATAGAGTAATTTCATGCATATTTGAATTCTCATTTTGCTCATGGGGGTCCTGTCCCGGGGTGTGATAACAAGGCCATGTAATATTATTTGCCCGACTTGTATCGGGTTTACCTTTTCCGCGTTTATTTTCAAGTCATTTCAATTTCTTGGATGTTTACTTACGCGCTACTTTTCATTAATTTGAGTGTAAATTTTTCTTTTAAATTATGTTAGGATTAGTTTAGACACATTAAAAAAAAAACTACAAAAACATTTGCATGGACACTTAGTGGTTTCATAAAGATTATAATTGGTAATCAAGATTGTGTGGCCATTTAGATAAACAACCTTCCAAGTTAGTGGTACCGCAAGGGCGCTAATAGAAACATTGGCGTAAACAAGTCCCCGTTCCTAGAAATCTCTGGTTGCGTAGGAATTGAGACAACACTCCCGTGTCTTGATTGGTTTCTAGCCGACCCCAATAGGCTAGTGGCGACTCCTAGAATTACATAGATTGTTAAGAACTAAAATTCAAAATCCAATGTCGCGCGAGGTATAGGCTTGGGAGAGCTCGCGCCTAATTTAGGGCCATTGGTCCGCCTCTTTAGGCAAATACCCCTAAACCTTTATTCTTTTCCCCCGGACGGAAAAAAGAGGTCGTGACAATATCCTAAGTTCCAATTATCTTAGGCTCCTATTTGCCTCTCCATTTGAATGTTTCCACGTTTTAGGCTAAGGACAAAGTCAAGCCTACACGATGAGAGGACGTGAAAGAATATTTAAATAATTAATCACTATTCATCTAACTTATTAAACTTTTAAAATGGTTGGTAGCTCATAGTTCTGACAAAATTGGCATACGCATGTCATTTATTTCTAGAGTGCATTATAATCGATTGTAAAAATATTTAAATAATAAATAACGTTTTCTTCTAACTTCTTAAGGTTTTCGAATAGTTGGTAATGTTTACACAAAATTTTAGAATATTTATACCTTGCCGCCATAATTAGCATATGCAGTTCATTTATTTCCCTTGCATACTATAATCGGTACGACATATCTTCTCATCTGAAATATCCTCTTGAATTGTCTCACGATGGTTTGGGAGCTTTTGGGTGGCACGGAGTCGATTGTTCTGCATCGCCATTTTTCCCTTTTGAACTAATTCAAGACAGATTGCTGGGTAGATTTTCCAGACCAGGAAGATGTCAAGCTTAGATATTGTTCTTTAATTGTGCTTGTGAATTTACGCAGTTTTCAGTCCATAACATCTGTCATTCTCATTCTTTCCTTACCAAAAAAAACATCTGTCATCCTCATCTGCGCTAACTCAGTTTCTAATTTCTGCATGAATAGGAAGCCCTGGAGGCTTATGACGGCGTAAGTACAGGGAAGTACACTATAGGGCTAGGACAGGACTGCATGGCCTTCTGTACGGAGGTTGAAGACGTCATCTCAATGAGGTTTGGCTCATGATGTTTTGGGCTATCTGTGCGATGATCACCACCTTTTGCCTCTCGTATGGCATGGTAAGTTTGAGACTTATTTGCCTATGCGGACCTGACATATCTACTCTAGCAAGGGGAATTCTGTCTTGACTCAAATCTTGAAATTTTCAGCTCGACAGCTGTGACTTCCCTTTTGGAGAAATATGGGATGGATCCAAAACAAATCGGTCGTCTGGATGTAGCCACTGAGACTATCCTTGATAAGAGCAAGTCCATCAAAACCTTCCTCATGCCAATCTTTGAGGTATAGTTCCACATGTTTTGGAGTCTATTGATTGTTGCGGCAAGGGGTGCATTAGTGTTGTTGCAAAGAAACGGATGCGTACTTGTGGGGAACTATTTTTCTTTTCTGGCTATTCCACAGAATCGCCTCAAGAAAATGATTGCTTTGATTAATTTTTGTGTGTAAACGAATGGGCAAGTGGAAATACTGATGTTGAAGGCGTTGATTCAACTAATGCATGCTATGGGGGAACTGCAGCTTTGTTCAACTGTGTCAACTGGGTGGAGAGTAGTTCATGGGATGGACGCTATGGGCTTGTTGTATGCACTAATGGTGCGGTATGGATTCTTAGTAGTATTTGACTGTTACCTCAAGTTATCTCTAATTCCTTGGCCAAAGCGCGAACGTATATGTTTGTGTGAGCCTACATGTGTATGTATATCTATCTTCATAGCTACTCATGCTGAATGTGTGTTTTTGTAAATCCATTCCCCATATAATTTGTCAATTTGCTTTTTTCCCTTATTTTTGTGGTTGACGAAAGTGAGGTATATAAGTTTGAAAGCACCTTTTCGGTTGCACTGAGAGGTCTGCCATAGTGTCTTAGATCGTATCACATATAATTTGTTTGCTGGAGCACCCATAATTGCGGGAGATTTCCTAATTCAGGTATATCCTGAAGGACCAGTTCGTCCTCCAGGAGGAGCAGCTGCCATTGCAATGCTTTTAGGTCCTGATGCACCGATTATTTTTGAAAGCAGATCCAGGGTGAGTCACATGTCTCATGCCTATGACTTTTACAAGCCCAATTTTGCGAGTGAATATGCAGTAAATGCCCCTGTACATTACATTCTTAATTGGTCAAATGATATCTCCCTCGGTTCATCACTTGTCTTACTAATTCTTTTCTGCATCTAAATGTGTGGCTGTAAATAAGCACTTTATGGCAAGTATAGCAGATAATTACTGAATGTAGTTGATAGATGTCGCCAAGAATATTGCAACAAATTGAATGAAGGGATTTTCTTTTGGTGCTATTTCTGCCATATTCATCTTGATAAATTCGAACTTTCTGAAGATGGTAAAATGCACCTTTACAGTTTTCTGAATAAAGAATTTGAACAGTTATAAAGAACAGAGAATATGTAAGGAAGTGTCTTTGATCTCTCACCTTTGATTTAATTTGACTTTAGCTTCTTATGTAATAAAATTTGGGAAGCAGTAAAGTTCTTGAGCAAAATGATTGAATAATATACATTTTATAGGATGAGGAAGGGTGATCTGTTGTTCAAAGGGATCAGTGATGACAATAAATCTGTCGAAAAGATTTTGGGTCGAGTAAGCAAACATGATGAAATCTTTTAAGTTCAGGAATCAACAGATGCATTCGAGTCCCTCAGTGCAATTGCAAAATAATTCTAAGTATTATGTTTGGCCAAGACAAAAAATTATTTCTATAGATTAGTTGAAAATATCTGGAAATATAGTTAAGATAATGCATGTGATGCTAGCGGTTTTTGAGCAATCAAAGCCCTTACGACGTATAATTTAGCAGAGCAAGTTGTCGTAGCTAGTGTTATCAGAAACCTTCTGGAACAGAATCGGTTGCATTATTAAGCAAGTATATTTAAGTCAAACCAAGTACCTCAAAGTCATGGTGGACCTAGCTTGATGAAGTTGAATGCTGTTCTCTTGATGTAAACCTGATATCTATTGATTGCTGACCACAAAAACATATCCACTGGCTTTTTTCACTACGGAGTATGTGGTAGAGACTAGATGGATCCTTCCTACAATATTGTGCTCTGATTAGTCCTAGTTCTCTGCAATATCCATCTGCTTACCCTGTTTCTTAGATGTATCTATAGATACTTTTTGGGAAGCTATCAGAAACATGCTATTCGATGGCTCTTGACTCCTGCTATAAACATTTTTGTCACAAGTAAGTTGCTACCGATATGCTAGATGCCTTTTCCTCCCTATTGTTTTGTAGAATCTTACATGCTTTCTATGTTATTGTGCTTTGGCTTTCCATAGATTTGAGACGTTAGAAGCAAAACAATTCTTGATTTCTGATGCCACCTACTTCGTTTTCCACTCTCCTTATAACAAGGTGCCATTTTTGCCTCATCTCAACTTTCAAGCAATAACTAATTTCAGTATGCTTCAACTTCATTAAGTCCAGTACATACTACCCACTGCAGTTTGTACAGAAAAGCTTTGCTCGTTTAGTATTCAATGACTACTTGAGGAATGCCAGGTTTTACGTTCTTCCCACTTTACAGCTTTAAAAAAACTTTGGTAACATATATACTTTTACTCAATGATCGATTTTACTTCCATTTGACGGGCAGCTCTGTAGATGAACTTTCCAAAGAAAAGCTGGCACCTTTTTCAAGCTTATCTGGTGATGAAACTATTCAAGCCGTGATCTTCAGGAGGTCATTCTAAAGCCTTCATCTAAATCCAATAGAAGGATGAAACTTTGTGTCTCATAGTGCTGTTTTACCCCTCATTTTAGGTATCCCTACAAGTTGCAAAGCCCTTGCATGATGAAAAAGTGCAATCAAGCACTTTGATACAAAACAAATTGGCAATACATACACTGCATCTCTCTATGCCGCATTTGCTTCTCTTATTCACATCACGCATGCTACACTGGTAAAAGTTTTTGGACATATTTTACTGATTGGTTCTTGCACCTAACATCCGGATCTTGCATCTCATGTTTATGTTCTTCAATTTCGTAGGGAGGCAAACGCGTCGTACTGTTCACCTATGGAAGTGGTTTAGCTTCTACAATGTTCTCTTTGCAACTTTGCGATGGTCAAAATCCCTTCAGCCTCTCTAACATGGCAGCTATTATGGACGTCGAGAAGAAGTTGAAGTCAAGGCATGAGGTATTTCTCATACTCCACCAATACGCATAATTTTTATTGGGAGAAATCTCATGCTACTTCAATGTGCTTAAAACCCACTATTTGAGCATATATATGCAGCAGCAGTTAAGACGCTTCTGTAAATGTCCTCCTCTGATCACCTAGCGCTTTTGTAATTTTCAGCTTGCTTGACTGTATTGCTTCTGCATCTGCTATTAGTATTCGATTTACTAAAGTCTGAGGACAAGAAAATCTAATCATCAAAATTGCGATGAAAAAAAAACTAGAGCAAGCTGTCACCTTATCACATATTAGGTGGATGATAGACTAGTGATAATACATGCTTTCTTACAGTTCGCTCCTGAAAAATATGTCGAGACCAGGAAGCTTGTGGAGCATATATATGGGGTTGCGACAAGCAAGGACTGTAGTCTCCTATCTCCTGGTACATACTATCTCACTGAAGTAGACTCCATTTACAGGAGATTCTACGCCAGGGAAGCCAAGGATGGTAATTGTGACAAAAGTTCGGCTGGTCACTGAAATGAACAAGATTTTTCTTGTAAACCCACAAATTTGGATTTTCGTTTTTTCGAGCTTGGCAATTTCAGGAAGCATCACTATCTTTCTTGCTTTTGTAACACCATTAGCCAGCTCGTGTTCGCACAGTGGTATGTAGCTATTGCTGCAAGTATTCTCACGAGTATCTATGGATGTTTTTACTCATTTCCAATAAAAAGTTTTTCATTCACTTACTCAAAGAGAGCTTGATTGTATTATTGGAACCGTTTCCTTTTGGGCATTGAAGCTGGGAAGAAGACCTGGTTTGTGTGAATTATTACAGGTTAGAATGTGTTGAGAAAACTCCTATCAAGTCTTGAAGTCGACAAAACTTTCTTGTTTTTACTCTTATTTTGAAGAACAAAATGCATTTAAAGTTGCTTCTGAGGTGATATTGAAGACTTTTGTCAAAGTTCATTTGTTCCCAAAAATACTTCCCACTCTGGCAAAAACTCAATCTGAGAGATACAGAGGATTATGCCCCTCTTTGTTAATGAAATGATAGGCACTATTCAGTCTTATGAAGTTGAACAAATCAATGGTGAAGATGATTCAAAGGATAAGAAGTCAATTGCACTTAAGTCTAATGCTGATTCTAATGATGCAGACGATGACATGGATGACGAGGAACTTGCACTCTTGATTAAGAAATCCGGGAAACTGAATAGGAAGGGAAGAAGATTCAACTAGAAAAAGTAGAACAAGCAAAACTCCAGAAAAGATCAATAGAGGACGATGAACCTAGTAAGGATGTGATATGTTTTGAGTGAAAGAAGAAATGTCACATCAAGTTAAACTGTCCCTTGCTAAAAATAAATAAATGTAAGTATGAAAAGTGTAAGAAAGCACTAAAAGCAGAAATAGTGTGAAGAAAGTGACGAGAAATTTGCAAATATTTGTATGATGGCTCACCCAAACTCAGATTCAGAATCAGAATCTCATTTAGGCATAGACTTTGAGTCTGATAAAAAAATCGAGGTAAACCATTCTGAAATCCCTATCAAAGTGTCTAAATACAAAAACGAGCTTTGTTTAAACCTCAAATATTCTCTTAAAAGGATCACTGAATTAAAGAGGGAAAATTCTTAACTTAGACAATAGGATACTTCTTGAAAAGAAAAGTTTGGGAGTTTGAAAAATAATTTTAATGATTTAAAGAAAAGCTATGATTCTCTTTTCAAAGAAAATAAAATTTTGAAAAAGTAAATTTCAGACACTATGAAATTCTCAAAAGGCTCGAAAACTTTAGAACAAATTCTCTTTGCTCAAATTCCTTATTATAACAAATTTGGTTTGGGCCTAAATAGAGAAAGTGATCCCTCGATTGATTTTCCTAAAGTTAATGAAAGATTTAGACAAAGACCTCCAAGACTTGCTTACAAAAACCACTTTCAAAGAGTTTTCTTAAATATTCTAAATGTGGAGACTCATAACATTTTGAGAATGAATGTCCTAAAATTTGGAAACCTGTTAAGAAGCATTGGACAAAAACCGTCTTTACAACTAACTCTTTAGGACCCAAAAAAACTTGGGTACCAAAGAAAGTTTGAGATTTCTTTTTGATTGTAGGTTACTATTAAAAGGAAAAGCAAATGGTACTTAGATAGTGGTTGTTCTAAATATATGACAAGAGATTCAAGTAGTTTCATAAAATTAGAAAATAAAAAATGAGGAAATGTTTCTTTTGATGGGAACAGCAAATGAAAAATTATTGGACATGAAACAGTGAGGATTGGTAGCTTGATAATTAACAATGTATTCCTAGTAAAATGTCTAAATTACAACCTTTTGAGCATAAGCCAACTATGTGATACAGGGTTCATAAAAAACTTCTGAGAAAATGTTTGTTTTGAAGTCAGTCAAGACTTCTCATAAATCTTTACCGGTTGAAGAAGTGGCAACATTTATCTTCTGGACATAAACTCAGAGAGTACTTAATGTCTTATTTCAATTCAAGATGAAGCAAATCTTTGGCATCACAAGTTAGGACACGTTAGCATGAAACATATTGCCAAACTATCCCCCAAAAAGCTAGTATGTGGTCTCCCTAAAATGTTGTATCAGAAGTTTGAGCTGTGTACTTCATTTATCTTGGGAAAACAGGTTAGAAGTTCATTTAAATTCATAAATTATGTTTCCACTAATTGCTTTTTGCAGCTTTTTCACATGGATATTTTCAGACCAACTAGAATTCAAAACATCAGTAGTAAGAAATATTGTTTGGTAATAGTAGACGACTACTCAAGATTCACATGGGTTTTCTTCTTGGCAAATAAAACGGAAACTTTCTCATATTTTTCAAAGTTTGCAAAAAAAAATTCAAAATGAGAAAGGCTATGCTATTTTGAGCATAAAAATTGATCATTGGGGAGAATTTGAAAATCAAGAATTTAAAAATTTTTGTGATGAAAATGGTTTTCAATATGTTTTCTCCTCTTTTTACACTCCAAAACAAAATAGAGTTGTAGAAAGGAAAATTTTGTCTTTACAAGAGATGGTGAGAATTTTGTTAATTGAAAGCAGGATCTCTTCTCGTTTTTGGGCAGAAGTAGTCTCCATTGTTTTTTTTTTATATAATTAACAGAGTATTTCCAATGCCAATCCTAGAAAAACCCGCTATGAAGTTGTCGCGACCTAATTTTTCGGGTGTGAACCACCTATGGTTTGGCTAATGGATTGTTAAGCCTAGACTTAACTCGGACTCTCCCAAGCCTATACCAATTCGCGACTTAGGTTCAAGTTCTTAACATGCAATTGATTTTTCAATTAGGAGTCGCCACTAATCTATTTTTGGTGGGTCGATTAGAAACCCAAGTAAAGTAACAGGAGTTTTACTTTACTCCTATGAACCAAAGATTTATGAGTTCGAGGACTTGGTTACGCTAGATTTCTCTAACGCTCTTTCGGTATCTTTCTCTTTTATTTAAAAAAAATTATTTGGCAAGCAACTTGAATTGATTTTAATTCCCTAACATATGAGGTGACCATGCAGGTGCGCAAACCACCAATTTAACACTCAAGAAAGCAAATGAATAAGTTGCAAAACTTACCTCAAAACAACGAAAGCATCTGTAGTGTTAAATTAAAATCCACATCAACAATCCTAGATATAGTTTCTAATTAACACGCAATTTCTTTTTTTTTTTTTTCACTTTTTAATGAAAATTATGCAATATGCGATGCAATATTAGCTAAGTGACCTAACTCTAATGCCATGCAATTTCTAATTAAATGGACCTAATAACAATCTCTAATCTCTAAGTGACGTGCATTTCATGAATCTAATCCTATATGACATGCAAATGACATTTTTTTATTTTTTCTTAAAAAGAATGCAATCTATCCTAGAGATTGAAACTAATTTATCTTAAGATATTTTTGTATTTTTTCATGAAATTCGGAATTAGGTAAAATGCGAAAATTATCTAACTAGATTAAGATTCTATTCAATTTGCATTAGGAATTAGGTTAAGCCAAATGCTAATTTAAACTAAAATATTATCTTAACCCAAATAATTTCTAACCTAAAATGCAATCTATCTAATATCTAAATTTATAATGAATTAAGGAAAATATTACTTAGAATTAAACTAAGTGCAATTTTACCCTAATATGCAATGACATACAAAATATGCCCTAATTCTACATGACCTATATGCATGATGATTTTTTTTTTTTTTTTATTTCGAAATTTAAAAAAAGTCAAATAATTAAACTTGTAATTCAAGTTAAGAAGACTAGCAACCTAAATTAATGGATTGATTTTTTTTTTTTGATTTTATTTATAAAATTCAGAATAAAATTTCTACCCTAAACAAGCAAACTAAGAAATAAACCTAATTCTAGCCTACATTTTGATTTTTTTAAAAAGAAAATTAACTTAAGTGACACGACAGCAAATCAAACAATATTGATCGCCAAATTGACGAATCATATCTTACGCATGAGATCGGGTTGGCCAATTTCACACAAATCACGAATCGAATCTCGGGCGGGAGATTGGATTAGCGATTTTTTTAAGTGATTGCTAGTCGGATTACGGGCGAGAAAATCGGACTAACAATCACAAATTTCACAGGCTATTTCCTGTCGGACAATTCATCATTTACATAAAGGAATACTTATACTAAAAAAAGGAAAATAAAGTAAAATAGAATAAAAGAATAAAAGAATAAAATAAAGTGAATAAATAAAATAAATAAAATTACCTAATGTTTTTCCTTTTTGTTTTTCTTTCCCTTGCCTTCTTCACTCACGGTTGAGCAGCTTCCGTGGATCATCGGGAGTTGGGTCGTCGGCATTCAAAGCTCCGGTAGAGACCGGCAATAGGCGGAGACGAACGGTTACTTTCTATGGTAAATTTCGAGCTTCCATCTTCTGTTGCATTAATCAACGGTTGCAAATCAGAGCGTGATTTTACAATCAACTCGATCTTGCTTTGATTACTTCCATTTTATCAAAATCCTTGCCCTTTATTCACCCGATTTCAAAATTGTTGCTGCATTTAACAAAATCCGAATATCCATAAGAATTTCAATTTTCCAGGCATAAACAATCAGATCAATTTCCTCCAATTTTTTTTTTCATTTTTTCCTTTTATTTGTTTAGAATGCAATTTTTATTTTCCTTATTTCCTTGGGTTTGCTAAAATTAGGTGTCAACAGCTGCTCCTCTTTGAAGGTGAGCTCGTAGAGGTTGCCTTCAAAGACAAGTTGAGACCTAAATTTTGATCATGCATATGCACTAAATGACTTTTTTTTTTTTTTTTTTTTTGAAAAATGAATCCCATTTTGAAATGAAATTTATATGATGCATGGAAATATTAATGCAAATGATAAAGGAACTTACCTGGAATTACTTACCTTCAGGGATGGTAGAGTAACTCAAGATAGATTGATGTTACTTGTCCAGGACTCGTACCATTCTACGGTCGCCCAGAATAGTAACATGACTTTACAAAGTGACTGCTTTCCCAGGACCCGTACCATTCTACGGTCACCTAGTATGGCATTGTTTTGTTGTGTCTAGGACTCGTACCATTCTACGGTCGCCTAAATGAAAAAAGATGATTTTCCAGGACCCGTACCATTTTATGGTCGCCTGAGTGTTGTTTAGGACCCGTACCATTCTACGGTCGCCTAAGTGTTGTCTAGGACCCGTATCATTCTACGGTCGCCTTGACGAAAAGAAATGATTTTTCAGGACCCGTACCATTGTATGGTCGCCTGAACTGAGGTTGTCTAGGACCTGTACTATTCTACGGTCGCCTAAACGGGGATTTATTTTCCAGGTTCCGTACCATTCTACGGTCGCCTGAACTAAGGTTGTTTAGGACCCGTACCATTCTACGGTCGCCTAAACGGGAATTTATTTTCTAGGACACGTACCATTCTACGGTCGCTTGAATTGAGGTTGTCTTGGATCCATATCATTCTACAATCGCCTAAACGGTGATTCATTTTCCAGGACCCGTACCATTCTACGGTCGCTTGAATTGAGGTTGTCTAGGACCAGTACCATTCTATGGTCGCCTAAACGGGGATTCATTTTCCAGGACTCGTACCATTCTACGGTCGCCTGAATTGAGGTTGTCTAGGACTCGTACCATTCTATGGTCGCCTAAATGGGGATTCATTTTCCAAGACCCGTACCATTCTACGGTCGCCTGATGAATCTGGGAAAAATCTTTGGGGTGCAACTCCATCGAGTGCCGGTGCTTGAAAAGGAATACTTGTACAATGACAAGTATTTAAGGTATGGATAGAGATAGACTTACCTAGTGACATCTTTATTCCTTGGGGATATGTCTCCTGCAAAACAGTTGAAAGAGAGGCAATATGCATTCACAGACATGTATTGATTCAAATGAGGTTCATGTGTGATGATTTCTATCAACCTTGCATCACCTAATTTCCATTGGGAAAGATTCCAAAAGAATATTCCAATCTAAACACACGAGTGTCATGGATGTGTCAAATGAGGGACCTTTCGGTTTGAAAGGACTTTTCCCTCATCCTCATTAAAAAGGTCGTTTCATCGCAGGATTTTGACACTCACTCTATCTCACTGTCATCATGCCAAATAAGGTTTTGTGCAATCTTGCAAGTGGTACGACCTTACCAATCTGAGAGGTCTTTATCATGGACCGTAATGCGGGCCTAGTCAACGGCTTAACAAAATGGACTCTTTGAGTCGAGGCTTTTGAAAGAATGAGTGATATTTTATAATTATCTCTAGGTTTACAAGTCAAGAACCCTGCAAAATGATAAAGGAATAATCTTGCCCGCACTTCTTCGAGCGATGCTTAAAACATGTGGACCCCTAGGTTAATTCAAGTGTCATAATCTGAAGAGACTTTGCAAGAGATGTAACGTAGGCTTGGCTCAGGGCTTGAGAAATGAAAGGATCATTAGGCTCAAAAAGTGTTTAGGAGGGGTCAAAGTTGGTGATCATCTTGACATTTCCACCACTTTCCTTCTCCATTGTCAAAGATTTTTTTTTTTTTATCACAACTCCATTGATTGCAACAGTATTTGAGAGTTTTTTTTTTTTTTTGGGTACCACCTTGTTGGGGATACGACTCAAGTGTTTGATTTTTCTTTTTGGGTATTGGCCTTGTTTTTACCAGGCACACTGCTTTTCATGCCCCTATTTTGCACTTCTTCTATTTGGACTTACACAGTCTTCTTTTATGAGCATTTTGGACTATGCTACCTGAATGATTGTCTTTCATCTTGCCCCAGTGTGGGGGATGATCACCAACTGGGTTTGTCATGAAATGAATTTATAGGCTCAAGTGGGCTATGCAATAGTCAAAAGTGTGTAGGATAAAGAAAGAAATGCTATTCGTCATCCTAAAGCACTTGAATTACCGCGTAAGTTACACTGCAAAAGTGATACTCGAAGATTGATGCAAGTGTGAGCAAAAAGATTCCTACCATTCATTTTAAATTTGCCCTAATATGGGATGATTCTTGACAGGGGTAATTTTAAAAGAATCTCCATAAGTGTATGGGGCTTAAAGGAGTTGAGCAATGGATCACCTGTAGTGTTTGGGATAGAGAAAAGAATGCCTCTCATCACCTTGGTTGACGTACCCTTTGTGAGATAGCCTTTTCCTTGCGGGCATGGAATTTTTCACACAACTCACTGGGGGTTAGTGTATGAAACAGTGTATGGAACAAGGCTTGCCTTTCGTCATTCCAAAGTACCCCATTTGACACATTCAATTCATCTCACACAATTCATCAGGGAAAATATGCAAAATTTGCAACAAATTTGAACAATTCAACTCATTGAAGCAATTTACTCATTATAGAAATTCTTGCAGTTCAAAACATGACATGGTAAATTCTATCACGGATAATATTTCTTGACAACATTAGAATTAACTGGAGTGGAAAACTCATGACCATGCATTTCTGCCAAAATCAAGGCACCTTCAGGAAGTATCTTCTTTACCACATACAGGCCACTATAATTCAGAGCGAACTTGCCCCCAGGATCCGAAATTGGATTAGACCATTTCCACACCACTACATGCTATAAGACCGTCTCTGAAACAAAAAGTAGATGGGTCAAAAAGACAAACAGAATAAATCGAGTTTTATTTTTTGGAATTTTTTTTTTGAATTTTTTTTTTGAGAAGCATTTGGAAAAGCATTTTTTGAAACATTTTGACATGAGAAAGCATAATGAAGCCCAAGCCTCAGAATTCTCCTTGGATTTTTCTTTTCTTTTATTGGTTGGATATCATCACCGGGCTGGTTTGGTATACCTCATCATGCCCTCAAAATAAAACTTGTAATTTCATTGAAATTCATCAATCAATTACATTTATTGGATGGAAAAAAATGCAACACTTAATCACTGAAAACATGTCTCAGAAAATAATAGAAATTCCTATGCAGGGGAATATGCAAAAGCAGTAAAAAAGTTACTCTTGTGGGCCAAGGTGCATCTTTTCAGGGGGTTCTTCATCAACAGCTCCTATGATGAGGTCGTCAAACAAGTTTGTAACCCCTTCCAGCACATCGTCAGGGTTCTCTGTCTTCGAGGGTGTCGGCCCATCCATGCCACCCCATCCATCATCCGGCTGCCCCAGGGTGTCCATCACATGCACCTTCAAGCTCTTAATTCGACCGGTATCATGTTCCAAGATAGCATTCACCGTACCCTTATGCTCCGGTAGCGGATTTTTCTGGACGTTCGGTCGAGCAGTTTGAAACGAAAAGGCCTTCGTGTCTAAGAGGTTTTGGATCTTGTGCTTGAGGGTGAAACATTCATCAGTTGAATGCCCCAGTTCACCGCTATGGTAGTCACACTTCTTCGTCGGGTCGTAACCTCGATTGCTTTCGCGGTTAGGACGCTTCGGTTCGCTAGAAAGCAAACATTTCTTTCGAAGAATTGTCAACACCTGAGATGGAGATCCAGGGAGAGGAGAGAACTGCCTTCTATTATTTGCTTGGGCAAATGATTGACGACCAGCAGTTTGTTGTTGCCTTTGATTCATTTGGATAGCTGGGGTGTGATTAGTACCTTCTAGGCTATAGGTCACATTCACATCCTCAACAACTTCCTTCTCTTTCTTGGCAGAGAATCTTTTAGTAGATGGCTTAGAAAACCATCCTTCCCTTATCCCCATCTCGATCTGTTCTCCTACAGAAATGAGCTGATTGAAGCTCTCGACATACGTACTAGCCATTCGGTTACGGAACTCAAATGGAAGGGTCTTCACAAACAATTTCATCAACTCCTTGTTATGAGTAATTTGAGCCGCTAGGTTTCTCCATCTCATAGCATACTCTTTAAATGATTCACTCCTTTTCTTTTCCATCCGCTCCAGGTCTTCTCGGGAAGGCGCGATGTCCATGTTGAACTTGTATTGTTTGAGGAACACATCTGCCACTTCGTTCTAGGTTTCGAGGAGGTTTACGTTCTTTATCACGTACCAATTTAATGCAGGCCCGGTCAAACTCGCATGAAACGATTGGATCATAAGGGGCTCATTTTTTACGTGCTGGGCCATGCGCACGTGGTACATCTGCAAATGAGATTTCAGACAAGATGTCCCATCGTATTTCTCGAATTCTGGCATTTTGAACTTGTTCGGCATTTTGACCTTCTCATAGACCAAGAGGTCAAACGGGAGTGAGCTTTGAGACTCCTGTAGCTGTCTCATCTTCTCTTCTAGCTTTGCAACACGCTCATCCTGATCTGTCTTGGGAACACTGTCAAGCTTGGCCTTTCCAACAAGGACCATATCATCCTCCAGCTCAGGCATTTCATCATCACTCATTTAGGCCCTGTTCCTCCGGACTACTATCTTAGGGAGAGCAGGTGGATTTGGATTCACCTGGAGGGATTGAAGTTGAGGTGTTATAAGCTACATGGAAGTGGCTAACTGCTTGAGTTGATCTTCCACGGATGACATGCGATTGTGCATTTCGGCTTGTTCGGCCATTCTGGCTCTTAAACGCGTGATAATGGGTGAGTGTGGAGGATCCGTTATCACCTAATGTTAAGAAATGAACACAAATAAGTATCTCATATGAAAATATGACGATCCATGGCAATATTCTAGAGCTTTTATTCATCAATGGAGCTTTTGACAAGCTCATCAAAATTGAAACTCGAAATGTCCTAAACAAATGAACTAGGAAAGTAAATGACTCGACTTATTAAACTAAAGATCAAAATAGCAAGATTGATTCAAACATTTCATTTGGCTTGATCAATATACACTCGGGACACCATTCAGCGCAATCGTTTATTCTCCTCTTGGGCTTTTTCAGCAACTCTTTTGAGGCGTTTGTTCTCAGCACGATTGGTGATTTTCAATGGCACCTCTGGTATCTTTGGAAGCAACTCCTTTGTAATCTTGTGTTGTTGAATGTACTTAGTCGAGGCATAGTACTTCCTTTCTTTACCCTTCAATTCTTCCTCGGGCCATTTAAGCTTTCGTGGATGGCACATGTCCCACATCGATTTGATAGTGAGAATGGAATCTTCATGGCCTCGGCTTCCATCAATGCAGCTAACTTGGAGCGGATCTACTTGCAACACTGGGGGAAGCTCTTGCACGACTTGATACTGACGGGTCACTCTAGTCGGATAGTACTCCAATGCTCCAGTGAATCCCAATAGAGGGATTGGGCCAACTCCTCCACACGAGAGTCTCGCTACCCGAACTTGGAACCATTTAGCATGCCATAGGAAACTCTTGGAAGTTGATCTTTTTTATGAAAGCTAGCCACCTAGAATAATGATAATCCGGTGCATGCTTTTGGTTGTTCTCAAATCTCATAATAGGGTGATTAGAATTGCTAACATCATGTATAGTCATTAGACCACCAAACCCTTTTATATGTGAAAGAAGCCAAATTTGTAAAAGTTCAGGAGAGGAATGGAAAGTTTTATCACCACCTCCTTTAAATCGAGTGAGGGAAAGGAAAGTTTCAGTTATAACAGTGTTTACAAAATTCTTTCTTTCCAGCACTTGTGTAACTAATTGAGCGATCAAATGATTAATAGCATTCTTGCAGTAAGGAAAAACTATAAACCCAAAGAAAGCTAAAAGGAAAATCCTACGCATTTGAAATGAGGTGCCTTTTTCAAAACATTCTTTCAGGAAGGATAAAGGACATGCATTGCGGTGAGCTTTTAAAACCTTTCTTATGTCGTCTTCCTTAATTCTCAGAAAATCAGATAAGGCCATAACAGGATCTATTCCGATAGGCGGACTAATCAATTCAGCTTTCAAAGACTTTCCTATGGCAATGCTGTACTCTTCCAAGGTGGGAGTGAGCTCATGCTTACCGCCGAAGATAAAGGTAGAAGTCTTGGGGCACCAACAATGGGTGAGTGCTTGGATGAGGCCGCCATGGATGTTGATACGCAGTAATGGAAGTAGTCGACTGATGTGCGACTCTATGAACTGACAGTCGTCTTGATCCAATTTATCCCACCAAGTGTTAAGCTCTTCCTTTGGAGGGAGAATAATTCGAATGTCCGGCGTCCCCATTGTATATTGATCAAGACTTAGGACAACCTTAATGCCATGGACCGACAAAATAATGCGATAAAGTAAGTAAAAGGCAAAAATTTAGAGGACTTACTTTACCAAAAATGGGCAATCACATAGACATGCGCATGGTAAGTGGTTCGATTTCTAGTCTATAAGGCTTATCAAGGTGGTGCCACAAGGATGATCAGACTAGCCACGGGCTTGTGGACTATGTCGGGTTCTCATGACTCCGGCTTAGTCAAAGAGCCGACCCGGGTCGCGGGCATGCAGACCGAGGTGGGTACTCTTGACACCATGAAAGAAACTTCGGGATTGAGATGGGCGACTCGTACTGCGAGCATGTGGTCGGAGTGGTATCCATCTCAACACCATCCTAAATGTTCCTATGCGGCCCAGGTCCGACGGTAGGTTGTGTGTGCAATATTGTAGTGCTAAATGCAAGGCATACACTACAGTTTAAATCACATAACACTTCAATAACTTGAATTTAAGACATTCATCCTCAACTCCAATCTGCAAGACAAGGGTTAACAATCACTACTCCCCTTATACCTCCCATCCTGCAAAAACATTTAACACCTTAAAATGTTAGGGACGTACTTGGGATCCTCGTTGCAAAAAAAAACATTTTTCAAAAAGAAAATTGGCCTATGTCCACTAAGAGTTTTAACTCAAGTCCCCAGCGGAGTTGCCAAGTTGTCGCGACCTAATTTTTCGGGTGTGAATCACTTATGGTTTGGCTAATGGATTGTTAAGCCTAGACTTAACTCGGACTCTCCCAAGCCCATACCAATTCGCGACTTAGGTTCAAGTTCTTAACATGTAATTGATTTTTCAATTAGGAGTTGCCACTAATCTATTTTTGGTGGGTCGATTAGAAACCCAAGTAAAGTAACGGGAGTTTTACTTTACTCCTACGAACAAGAGATTTATGAGTTCGGGGATTTGGTTACGCTAGATTTTTCTAACGCCCTTTCGGTACCTTTCTCTTTTATTTAAAAAAAAATTGTTTGGCAAGCAACTTGAATTGATTTTAATTCCCTAACATGTGAGGTGACCATGCAGGTGCGCAAACCACCAATTTAACACTCAAGAAAGCAAATGAATAAGTTGCAAAACTTACCTCAAAACAACGAAAGCATCTGCAGTGTTAAATTAAAATCCACATCAACAATCCTAGATATGGTTTCTAATTAACACGCAATTTCTTTTTTTTTTTTCACTTTTTAATGAAAATTATGCAATATGCGATGCAATATTAGCTAAGTGACCTAACTCTAATGCCATGCAATTTCTAATTAAATGGACCTAATAACAATCTCTAATCTCTAAGTGACGTGCATTTCATGAATCTAATCCTATATGACATGCAAAATGACATTTTTTTATTTTTCTTAAAAAGAATGCAATCTATCCTAGAGATTGAAACTAATTTATCTTAAGACATTTTTGTATTTTTTCATGAAATTCGGAATTAGGTAAAATGCGAAAATTATCTAACTAGATTAAGATTCTATTCAATTTGCATTAGGAATTAGGTTAAGCCAAATGCTAATTTAAACTAAAATATTATCTTAACCCAAATAATTTCTAACCTAAAATGCAATCTATCTAATATCTAAATTTATAATGAATTAAGGAAAATATTACTTAGAATTAAACTAAGTGCAATTTTACCCTAATATGCAATGCCATACAAAATATGCCCTAATTCTACATGACCTATATGCATGATGATTTTTGTTTTTATTTTTTATTTTGAAATTTAAAAAAAGTCAAATAATTAAACTTGTAATTCAAGTTAAGAAGACTAGCAACCTAAATTAATGGATTGATTTTTTTTTTATTTATAAAATTCAGAATAAAATTTCTACCCTAAACATGCAAACTAAGAAATAAACCTAATTCTAGCCTACATTTTGATTTTTTTTTTAAAGAAAATTAACTTAAGTGACACGACAGCAAATCAAACAATATTGATAGCCAAATTGACGAACCATATCTCGCGCATGAGATCGGGTTGGCCAATTTCACACAAATCACGAATCGAATATCGGGCGGGAGATTGGATTAGCGATTTTTTTAAGTGATTGCTAGTCGAATTTTGGTCGCGAAAATTGGACTAACAATCACAAATTTCACAGGCTATTTCCTATCGGACAATTCATCATTTGCATCAAGGAATACTTATACTAAAAAAAAACAAATAAAGTAAAATAGAATAAAAGAATAAAAGAATAAAATAAAGTGAATAAAAAAAATAAATAAAACTACCTAATGTTTTTCCTTTTTGTTTTTCTTTCCCTTGCCTTCTTCACTCACGGTTGAGCAGCTTCCGTGGATCACCGGGAGTTGGGTCGCCGGTGTTCAAAGCTCCAGCAGAGACCGGCAACAGGCAGAGGCAAACGGCGGCGGTGCGGGCTTTGGTGGCGTTGGGTCGCGGCAGGAACAGCGGTGCAACGTCGCGGGCGGCACAGCAAGATCGGCGGGCGGCATCGCGGACAGAGCAGGCCTTGGGCTTCGGAGGAGCGGCATTGGGTGCGCGGGTGGGTAGCAGGGATCACTGGCGGGGAGAGGTGCGGTAGTGCTCGCGGGGATGTGCGGCGGCGACGAGACGGGAGTTGCGAGAAAGCCGGAGCGCCGGTAGAAGGACTGTTGAAGAAGAAGACCCTCCCTTTTCCTTTTTTTTTTTTTTTTTTTTTACTTTCTCTCTCTCTATATTGACTTTTCCTCTTTGCTGCAATCTTCTTTCTTTTCCTTCGCAGCATGTCAGAAGGATAAGAGAAAGATTACCTCTTGAAGATGGACGGAAAAGGCTTGTCTCCTTTTTTTCTTTCACTCTTTCTAACGCTTTTTCTTTCTGCACCTTTTTTCTTTCTTGCATGAATTTTCTCTCGATTTTTTTCGAATTCGCCCCCCTTTTCACGAAAATTATGGCTCTTTTTATAGTGATTTCAGACGGTTACTTTCTATGGTAAATTTTGAGCTTCCATCTTCTGTTGCATTAATCAACGGTTACAAATCAGAGCGTGATTTTGCAATCAACTCAATCTTGCTTTGATTACTTCCATTTTATCAAAATCCTTGCCCTTTATTCACCCGATTTCAAAATTATTGCTGCATTTAACAAAATCCGAATATCCATAAGAATTTCAATTTTCCACGCATAAATAATTAGATCAATTTCCTCCAATTTTTTTTTTCATTTTTTCCTTTTATTTGTTTAGAATGCAATTTTTATTTTCCTTATTTCCCTAGGTTTGCTAAAATTAGGTGTCAACAGAAGTTTACACAGGGAAAAAATCAATTTTTTAAAATGTTTTTGGTTGCAAGTATTTCATGTTGAAAAATGCAAATGATCATCTTGGTAAGTTTGATGAAAAGTCAGATGAAGGGATATTTCTTGAATATTCCACTATAAGTAAAGTTCACAGGATCTTCAATAAGAATACACGAACTGTCGAAGAATCAATGAATGTCAGGTTTCAAGAAGTTGAATAGAATCAACTTGAAGAGTCTAAGTTAGTTTCGAACCTAATGAAGTCTAAGTCACTTAAACAAACTCAGCCATCTGAACAAAGTCAAGCTGAAGAAAAAGCAGAAGATCCAAAGGAAACAGCGACTCAGTAAATTCTTGAAGATAATGACAAATTTAACAATAACTGGAAGCACAAATCAAGTCATCCTAAAGATCTTATCATTGGCAATATAGAAGAAGGAATTTGTACTGGATCTAAGATCAGAGGAGACTCAAATGCTCTATCTTTCATTTCTGAAATAGAACCAAAAGGAGTGGAAGAAGTTTTAACTGATGAAAGCTGGATAGAAGCAATGTAGGAAGAGCTTAGGCAACTCAAGATCAATAATTTTTGAGAGTTAGTTCCAAAATCAAAATGAAAATCTATAATTGGAACAAAGTGGATGGTCAGAAATAAGATGGACGAAAAGGGTAAAGTGATCAGAAATAAGGTAAGACTTGTAGTAAAAGGATATATGCAAGAGGAAGGAATAAACTATAATGAAACATATGCACTAATAGCCAAGTTAGAAGCTATGAGGCTATTACTTGCATATGCATGTTTCCACAATTTCATTTTATTCCAGATGGACATCAAAAGTGCATTCCTAATTGGTTTCATCCAATAAGAAGTTTATGTAGAATAACCACCAAGATTCGAAGATCCCAAAAAAACAAACTTTGTCTACAGACTAAAGAAAGCTTTGTACGGTTTGAAGCAAATACCTTGAGCTTGGTATGAGAGACTGAGTAAGTTTCTGGAAAGTAATAGTTTCAAGAAAGGTATGGTTGACACCACCTTGTTTGTCAAAAAGGAAGGAAAATACTGAAGGAAAATACTTTTTATTTATTCAAATATATGTAGACAATATCATCTTTGGTTATTTTAATGAACTTCTGTGCAATAAATTTTCAAAATCTATGCAAGAAAAATTCAAGATGAGTATGATGGGTGAATTGACATTCTTTTTGGGTCCACAAGTCAGACAATTGAAGGAAGGAACCTTAATCTATCAAGAGAAATATGTCAAAGATGTCATCAAGAAGTTTGGAATGGAAAACTGTAAGAAGATTGAAACTCTTTCGTCAAATTCCTCCAAACTCGAAGATGGAAAAAAAGTAGACCAAAAGACATATAGAAGCCCGATTGATTCTCTTCTCTATCTTACTGCTTCACGGCCTAATATTTTATTTAGTGTATGTATGTATACTAGATTCCAAACTAATCCTAGAGAATCACATCTTAGTACTGTTAAATGTAATATCAAGTATATTGCAACAAATCCAAAATTAGGTCTATGGTATCCAAAAAGATGAGACTTTACTCTACTTGGATACTCATATGCTGATCTAACTGGTTGTAAAGTCGACAGGAAAATTACATCTGGGACTTGCCAACTCTTGAGATAAATGTTAGTGTCTTGGTTCTCTAAGAGGCAAAACACTGTGGCACTCTCAATGACAGAAGTGAAATATGTTGCTCTTGATAGTTGTTTTTCTCGAATTCTTTGGATTGGACAACAACTAAGAGACTTTGGAATAGAAGAATCTTGCACTAAAATCAGATGCGATAATACTAGCATTATCAATCTCACCAAAAATCCCATTTTTCATTCAAGAGTAAAGTATATTGAAATCTGTCATCACTTCATAAGAGATAATGTACAAAATGGTGAAATCAATGTTCAATTTATTGATTCAAAGAATCAACTGATAGATATTTTCACCAAGCCACTAGAGAAATGTTCATTTGAATTCATTCGTGAAAAGTAAAATATCACCTAGACATTTGGTTAGAATTTATGCAAAACAGACTTGTCCGATCAATCTTCTCGAAGAGACATTCTTCCGAAAGTCCTTACAGACTCAGGTGATTATATTTCAAATTTTAGCGCGTAAATTTCTTTCCTTTTTGAACATGTATGAATATTTTATTCGAATTTTACTTGCCATTTATATTTTTGAAAATTGTTATCTTTAATTTCTGATTTTTCGGAGTCAATATTTCAAAATTATTTACGGTTATTCTTTTGTAAATTTTCAAAATGGAAGTTATTTTTTCCTTTCTTGTGTTCATTCGGTTGCCTTAGTTCTGTTATTTTAAATAGGCCTACAATTTCTTTTCCTTCGATTACCTTCTTCCTTCACAAACCCTAATCTCGTAAACCTTCGTTTCTCTTGTTCTTGATTTTCTTTATCTTTCTTTGCAAATTTTAGTATCATTCACTCGCAATCATATCCTCAAAATCCTCCAAGTTTGTCTCGATATCTTCACAGTGGAAGTCCTCTCGCATTGCTAGTTGTGGGCCTTGTTTTGTACCTGATACTTAGACACATTTTGATCTTACTGCAGATGAGTCACCAAGGAGCACAAATCGACCATTTGTGGGGGAGGAGGTCACTCAAGATGCAACTCTTCTCTTGGTAAGGAAACCCAAAATTCTTCTTAAGCATTATGAGTTCTTGAAAAATGGAGGAAATCCTATGGATTTTATCACCACTTTCATGAAAGAAAATAGTTACAGGAATGAAACCTTATTTTCGAAAGTCATGGAAAAACTAAGGCTAGTCAAATTTGGGAGAGCAGAGGACAAATTTGCAATGTTTTGGGCTGATCCTCGTGTCGAAATCAAAAGTCTATCTGAAGGGAAGAAAGAAGATGACGATGAAAGAATGCTTAAGAATTTCCAACCCAAATTGGGTGTTGCTATTGAAATTATTGGGTCTAAAGAGAAGTTGTTTCGGTCAAAAGAATACAAGAAGGTTTATGCATAGATCCTATAAAGGGGAGTCATCAACCCTTGCACAGTAGACTTTGTTTTTCTAGATTTGATCAAAGTATATTTGAGAGAGAAATTTGCCAAACTTCAAATGGAAAAGTTTTGTGTGGAGTTGTGCGATGCTTATCCTTAATTGACTGCCTATTTTTACTCCAACTTGTCTATCTTGA
The DNA here is from genome assembly GCA_014182515.1 of Eucalyptus microcorys. Lineage (NCBI taxonomy): Eukaryota > Viridiplantae > Streptophyta > Magnoliopsida > Myrtales > Myrtaceae > Eucalyptus > Eucalyptus microcorys. Next base: position 4,521,299 of record CM024566.1, on the reverse strand, counting down.
ATCTCACACACATTCAATTTACTGTATGTGAGAAAGTCTTTGATGTTGATGTTGATTTGCTGACTGATATATTAGAAGTGGAAATAAGTGGATTCATGTCCATAAATATCTCGAATGATGAGGTTATTAAGTTTCTGGTGAAGGATAAAGTTCCTAAGGGAAGTATTACCTATTATAAATTGTCTGCTTCTAACATTTTGCTTCGTAAGATTGTTATCAACTACATCAAATCCAAGGCTGTCTCCAAAACTGACGTCTTGAAATTTGAAGCCAAAATGATGTGGGCTATCTACAACAAAGTTGCCTTCTCTCTCCTTCATACCACTCTACCGCATATGTACATAATAGTAATGAAGGAGAAAGTTTAACTTCCTTACACAGCCTTGATCACTGGGCTCTTTCAATACTTTTAGATTCAACCTCCTTCTAGCTTTTGTTCTATAACCATCCTTCTTATGCAAATTAGATTTAAAATGATCTCCAAGATGAGATTAAAGGATCTCTTTGATGTTTGGAAGCTTATGAAAAAGGAATCTGCTAGTACAGCTAAAACAGGATTTGCGGTTGAGAAAAAGAGGAAAGGGAAGAGTGTCATCTTGCGTACTCCAAAGAGGAAAAGGCCTATTCTTCTGCTACAAGATGAGGACGGGGAAGATGATGAAAACGAGACTATTTATGACATTGTGGTAAATATTACCATGAGAGACCTTGTTGCAGCATTAGCTGATTTTGAAGAAGAGGTAGAAAAAAGTGAGAAAGATCTAGAAGAAGAAAGTGAAGGAGAAGACATTGAAGAAAACGAAGGTGAGGAGGACAACATAGACGAAGGAGAAGAAGATGCAAATCAAAATAAGGAATATGAACATTATGATAAGGAAGGAGATGATGCAAGGAAACATCAGAAAGTGATGTTGGAGATAAGAATGAGGGAAATGATCAACAAATTAGTGCTGAAAGTACTAGACAAGGAAGTATTCCAGAAGATGAGAATATTCTTCCTTAGATTGAAGTTACTAAGATAGGAGGAGTAGGTGAGAAAACTCATTTTCAGGATTTGATTGTAGAACCAATCTTAAGTGATGGTGTCAGTCACTTTCCACCAAATGCAGAGAACGTTTATGCATCTCATTTCCCTAAGGAATCTCCGAGCGTTGAGGACCAACGAGCTAATGTTTAGGTGGAGCAAGATACATCTAATGTTCAAACCAATCTTCCTTCCAACTTGGATACCCCTCTAGTTCAACTTGTAGAAGTTAGTGCTCATACCAAACTAGACTCAAACTATCCTTGGATAGTCGAGCTTCTTCTAGAGATTAAGGCACATTAGTATGGGATAGAGGTTGAAATCCAAAAGTTACACGTTGCTCTTGGTACTATTGCAGTATCTCTTAATGGCAAGGTATAGTCTCTTGATGGAAAAGTTCAAACCATCAATTAGCAAGTCATTTAGAACTTGGCTAAGGTCGAGACTATCTTTGATTAATGCTTGACAAAACTTGAGAAGACCGTGCAGAATTTGGAGGATTTTCGTCTTGTTCATGTTTCAAGAAACCCCTGATCCTTTCCAAAAACTACATCTCTGGTTTTTTGCTAAGTTTTTTTTTTCTCTTTTTGCTATTTACAAAAAAGGGAGAGACTTTTGCTGATTGTGTTGTTGCTTTTTGTTGATGATGTGCTTTGTGTGCTTTGTTGGTGTGCTTTTTGTGCAGATTTTTGTTGACTTTTGAGTTGTGATTGCTTTCAATTAGTATTATGCTTATATAATATTTGCTTATTCGTAAACTCTATATCTTGTGCTGCTAAAGTGTTGTTTTGCAGGATAACATAGATATTATGCTTAAATCTGTATGAAAGTTTTGTCACCATAAAAAAGGGAGATTGTTGAGAAAACTCTTACCAAGTTTTGAAATTGACAAAACTTTTTGGTTCTTACTCTTTTTTTGAATAACAAAATGCATTCAAAGTTGCTTCTGAGGTGATATCGAAGACTTTTACCAAAGTCTATTTGTTCTTAGAAGTACTTCCCACTTTGACAAAATCCAAATTGAGATCGTGTATAGAATGAATGAGAAATTAGATTCAAACTTATCGATTTTGGGACACGGATTCAGAGTAAACTTATTGGGAATTTATTCTACAACGTCTAGTTCTTTGGCGAAGGATTTCACTTACCTTTTATAATATCCTCCTGGCGGGTCAAGTAATAGAACTTGCTGGCTCTATAAGGTCCCGGTATGATTCGTTAGGGTATGCAGAATTTACAAGTTAATGCCTTTAAGTACATAATGGACCACCACAGATGTTTTCATTAGTGAACCTATCTTTTGCGGTGTGAGTTGCATCTTCTAATTTTCTAAATACCCTTGGTGACCAAGTGTCACAAACATGTCATTGACTGAAAATCAAGTGTGCTCACCGTCGCGACCTGATCTCGCCGCCCCTCGAAATGTCCAAGAGGGAAAAGGTCGGGTTTAGGGGTACTTGATCACGAGAGTTCCCTCACGAGATCGCGAGCTCTCCCAAGCTCGTACCCCGCGTGACAGCGGGCTTATTTATGCGGTCTAATTGTTTAACAACCTAAGAATATACAAGAGTCGCCACTAGCCTCATTCTTTGGGGGTCGGCTAGAAAACCCAATCGAGGGTCGGGAGAGTTCCCTCGATTCTTACGCAACCAGATATCTAGGTTCGGGGACTTGGGTTACGCTAATATTTCTATTAACGCCCTTTCGGTACCTAAATAGTATGTTGTGTTTTTTTTTCCTAACATGTTCATGTGTTTCTTTTTATATTTGATCGTTATTTCTAGACTAAGTGATCATGCGTGGTGGATTACTTTCATTCTATTCTATTCTATTCTATTCCTAAGAAATGAAAGGAAAACAATCAATGAAAATGAAATTGCAAGACATTAGGTAGACAATCAAGGAAAGCAGTTAAACCTAATCATGCAATTCTAAAAATATAAAAGAGAAAACAATTGGGAAAGAAAGAAAACCCGCAACTCGTCGGGTTTTATACAATGCATGGAACCCGAGACATATGTCAGGAAAACAAATAGTACATGACAACGGTCGGAATGGACATCGACCTCCACCCTCTTCACGCTTTATCCATGTTCAGGAACTTATTCTAAATCTAGTCCAAGAAACTAACAACTAGGTACATACAAATGAGAGAAACAAACATCACGTATCAAAGCAATCAAAAGCAAGACATCTTTTGTATTCAAAAAGAGTGACTAAAGTCACAAAGTCTCTAGATCAAATTCTAGGTGATATCTCAAATAAATCTCATAGAGACACTATCATCATATCAACACATGAATTTCTAAAAATACTAGAACATGAACTAGTCAGTCTATAATAGAACAGGGCAATATGTAACATAGGCATTCTACAACATATTGAAAGTAACTAGACACATCTACTATTTCGTTTCAAGACTAACAACAACTAGCCACAGAAAAGACAGCATTGCAGTTCAAGACAAATTCCAGATTTCAAAGCTCGATTTAAAAAAAAGGAAAGGCAGGGAAAATGATGACAAAATCGCACATATAATATTTCAATGGAAAGCTTGAGAAGCCTATTACAAATCTCTAGAAGACATTAAGTCCTAATAACATCATTTACCAGCTCGTTCTAGTCAAAACAGAACATCAGTAAGTCGAAACAGCAAATCAATCTAAAACTGCTGCAGAATTGACAGATTTCAAAAGTGTTTTTCAGTGACCAAACAACATCTACTCTGGGCATGCGACATATCATATCGAAGCTCTAGAAGTGTATTTTTTTATGTCTAGAAGAGCTCGAGATCAACAAACCTCATCTAGCACCTCGTTTCAGCCAAAACAGAGAGTGCCATATCAGGTATACGAAATTGCAGACTAAGGCAAATCAAGTTCAATCAACTTCAATGTTCATCATCAAAAGTCATCAACTCATCGCAAATCATGCGAGATCAGCATCATAGGAAAGATTAAAACGAGCCTACTTCTTAAGAGAAGTTGAGTCCAATTGACGTCAAATTGATAGTCGAAAAATGATCATCATGAGGACATACAAATCAACTACAAATGAATTAGAATCATAATGCATAACTAATGGTTTATAAAATCATCCAGACAATGCACAAAGAGTAGTCTTAACAATGAATCGCAGCAAACCCTACAACCTTAAAAGGGTCGACAAAAGTAACAAACCATGTTTCTATTTCTACAAATTTCTGCTTATATCCGCCAACTTCAGCCATCAGTTTCATCTATCAATAGATCTCTACTTCATCGAGAAAACTTCCCAAATTTGAGTAAAACAAGACCAGAACAGAGATTTATTACTTTCTAAAACTCAATCTGATTCGAAGTGGAAACGAATATCACTTAAAGTCGGCGAGGCCAATGAGCACAGGTTTTAAGCATGCCATAATGCTGAAATTATTCAGATTGATTGGATCAACAATAAGCAAGATGAAATCAATATGGGCATCATGATTTAAGTAAGCCATGAACATTTTGCATATAGACTGATGAAGACACTATGCAGATATTCATTCAGGCATTTTCACAAACATATGGCAGGCATCTCAGCTTAGTGACCAAAACGCAAAGGGAGAATTAGCAACTTAAAATCACACGACCACATCATAATCTAAGCAGGCTCGAATTAATAGCGTATCTTCAATAAGATGCTCTTTCACTCTAAAGTTCTCAATCTCCACCTTTGAATTAATGACCCCTACTTGTTTATTCAAACCCTCAGTTTTTGCCCTCACATGACTAGCATTCGTAGCAACATCACTCTTATATTTTGACCATGAAATCCAATCACAACTAATTCTGCTCTACAACAGAAATCCTGATCTACTTCAACACCAGATACAGAACCTAGCGGTTTTCCAGATACAGATCGTGATCGAGCCAGAGAGAGCGGTCCAAGAGAGAGAGCGACAAAACTAGCGCGAGACAAAGCGATTGAGAGAGAACCTGATCAAGCTAGAGACAGAGCCGAGAGAAAACCCCAGCGGTAGATGACGAACAGAGGAAACCGAGCCTCACACCCCCAAGCTCTTCAACCGGCAGATATTCTGTCTTCTCCTTCCGGTTCTCTATCGAACCAACGCCTCCATGGAGATCGATTCAGCCGCGGCGGAAGGGACTTTACGTCAGCGCATTGGACGAAGAGAGACGAGGAACGGGAGGCGATTCGATATCTCGGAGCTCGGAGCACGGAGTCAGAGCCGAGGCGAGTAGGCGGTTGATGACGAATAGAAGAGGTCGAATCAGGCTCCGCCGCCATTGCCGTCGTTGCTACCGACGCCGATCGGTTTCGGAAACCGGATCCCCTAGCAAGCTCTTCGCCGAATAGAGGAAACACCTCCGATCGCGCACCGACGGAGGAAAATCCTAGCCTTCGACGAGAATTCCGAGAGAGAGAACGCTCCATCAAGAGAGAGTCTTCAAGAGAGAATGCCAGAAAGCGGGAGAAAACGGTTCTAGAGAAAGAGAGTCTGCGGGAGAGCGGGAAAGAGAGAATCGATCGTGAAAATGGCCCCCCTCCCCTTTTTTTTTTTTTTTTTTTTTTTTTTTTTCTCTTTATATATTTTCAGGCAAGATCAAATCTCAGCCCTTGGATTGAACTAAGGGCTAGGATTTGATCTTTTAAGAGTTCTCCTAATTAAGCACATGCCTATTTCAACGGCCATGATGCATTATTGATGAACGGCGACGATTAATTGCGAACTAATTGGGATTTTCTCTCTATTTTTTTATTTTTATTTTCTTAATGATGTATCGACTAAAAATCAGATGTCAACACTCATTTAATTTAATGAATGTCATTTTCACTCGCAATAATGCAGCATTTGCTCTCTCTCTTCTTTTTTTTCCTAAAGGCTTTGCTAGTTCGTTATCTTATATTGCTCTTTATAGAATGTGGAGCAGAGACAGATTGATTGTCTCTTTAGTCTTCTATCTCCATTGGGAAAACTCGTTCCCACGGTAAAGTCACTACATGTCAGATTGACCCTTCATGACCATCTCTTTGCATTAACCTGAATCATAGATTTTGCAGTGAACGAGGGCATTTTACGACACCAATCCGAAAACGCCTCCTTAGACACCATTCTACTACTCGGATTCGTGACATTGATCAGAACAAACTGTCAATCCTATGCTTCTATTTTCACATAAGTATTTCTCAAATACTAACATGCCTCCTACGTTGTACGTGCATACTTCAAGTGATATCATATTATACAGAGAGAGATTGCGAAAATTGAGCTGGTTTCTTCTGGGGCAACTTGGGAATTGCTCTCGTACTCAGAAGTTGCACCACGTCTTCCATGGAGACCCCCCCGTTCTCTTCATTCAAAGTACAAACCAGACCAATGTCCAAGGCACGAAGAGCTTGTTCTGTGGCTCCGCCCGACCCCATCCGCTCGTCCAGGACTCTTTTCTTCTCTCCTCTCTCATGCATGCTCCATGCAAATTCTAGAATTCCCGTGTCCTCTTTCTCGCCCACACTCGAACTTCTCTTCCCAGCAACAATCTCTAATACCATCATCCCGAATCCAAACACATCTTTTCTCTTGCCAATGAACACATTCTCGCCTCTGTTTGACTTCGCTGCGACAGTAACTAATGCATAATCTGCCAAAATGGCTGCACAGCAAATGTCGAGAAACACACTGCTCGTCCTCAAATTTCCATGAATGGTGTCCTTAGAATGGAGAAAACTTAATGCTTTCGCGACATCTGCAATGAGATTGAACCTGCGAGTCCATGGAAGGATGCCGAGTCCTAAAAGCCATTTGTCGAGGCTCCCATTCTGGAAATAATCATAGACGACGATCATCTCCTTACTGTTGTAACACCATCCTTTGATAGGAGCCAGGTTAGGATGGCAAAATTGGTTCAAGCCATTGATTCTTTTCATTATTCGAGCGTGCATGCTCGACAAAATTGTCTGACTCTCCAAGTGCTGTGAGAACCGCTTAACTGCAATATGATGGCCATTGGGAAGAGTTCCTCTATATAGAATACCTCTTGGGTTGCTACTTAGCACTTCTGATTTGCTGAATTTGAGCGTAGCTCTGTAAATTTCATGGATTGTAAAGGAGTGAGGCTTGCTAGGTGGTGTTGGCCTCTGCTTGATGTCGGGAAAACTATAAGAAGGGGAGCTTTTGTGGGGGTTGCAATAGAGGACTACAAGAGCTAGTGTGCATAGCCCAACCACAGCGACAAAAATCAGAAAGCTGCTTGGTTCCCTTGAGCGAGGGACTTTAGAGTACTTGGCAACTTGGTGGAAGAGGTTTGTTTCGCAAATTCTTTCACTAGGGACTTGAGGAAAGGCTTCAATTGTGGAAGAGAAGTTCCATGATAGGACACTGTGGATTTGTGTCGATTTGGCTGTGGAGGCCGAGAACCCAACAAACATAAATTTGTTGAGAAAACAGGATAGATCCAGAGGCGATGATAATATGGTTTGGTTTGGCGTGTGATCATTGTCGGCTCCCAGATAAACATCGATCCATTTCCGACTACCGTTGTAATTGATCCATGCCCGATGAACAGAACCACCATGGAGGGAAACTGTGGTTTCCGATAGAATGGCTGTTTTCATGGAAACAACGGTTCCAAGGTTGATTCTGACGTGATCACCGTTAGGATCGCCAAACTCCGTGTCGTGGCTGTTATTGAACTCGATTGCGAAAATCTTGCAGTGGTCGCATGTGTCATTACGCAAGCCAACCCAGTGTCCGGCTCTCCCTACAGTGAACTCATCAGGAACCAGGACAAATGCTAAGCCGCTCCCTTCTTGATCACGGCTTGAGGATGACTCATCAGTAGCATTGGATGTAAACATGGTGGCTGTGAACTGAAAGGAGAAAGTGGTATTGAAGGAAGCTATGGTCTTGGTTACAGGTTCAAACATACGAATGGGACAGCTATAAACGGCTCTACCTGCTAGACAACTACGATTAGCAGCCCGTGATGGGTCAGGAATTTGGATAATACCATTGTCGTCGGATATTGTTGCACTCCCCAGGAGCTTAATGTCGTGCGTACTCCTTGGGTTTAATCTAGGATGGAAGCTAGTGAAGCAGAGGTCCTTCCTTACAGTTACTGATGTTCCAAAATGGAGGTGATTGCGGTGGATTTTGTGTGCTGCAAGTTGGGTGTTCACTGAGAGAAGGAAATACAAGGTTGCGAAGATCGCCGAAGACAGAGAAAATGAGAACGAAGCCATCTTGTGATTAAGGGGTACGTGATTGCCTAAATATAAGTGCATTTTGCTGGCTATTAAAAAAAGGCAAATTGATCAAGGACAGTAATTATGCGATTATTTAAGATAACTTTATCTATCACTTAGCCCAAAAAACCATTAGCAACTAAAAGTAGAATCCATGCTATCAAAACTCAAGAGAGTGCTTATCCACTATTGTAGGAACCACTCAGTACTTTCATATATAAAATCTTGGGAATCAAAAGTTTTAATTCCTTAAATAAATGCCTTAAAAAGGTCCCTATAAAAATTATCCTTCCGCATGTACGTTTCCTTCGTGGGTAGGTCGAGAAAAGAGCAGGTGCAGAGAAAACTAGAAGGATAATATTAACAATCGTGCTAAGTTATTGCCAAAGAAGAGGAATGTTGGAAATCTTCGTGCAAGAGCCTCACTGATTATGTAGGAATTGGCTGACACTCCCAAGTTGTAGTTACAGAGCTACAGGAGAGCCAAAATGGCTCTGGCGGCTGACCTAATTCTCTAAGAAGGATTATTTTAAGTAATCATGTTGAGAGCTTCAAGCAGGTAACCTTCCATGTTTCATTGTATGCTGTACTGCGACAAAATTTGAACAATTTAAGCTCCTCATTCTTTCTTGTGAAGAATTAATCATGGAGAACTAGTAGGGGACTGGAGTTTTTCATTGACCCTTGTAAATTGGCACGACGAACTCTATGTTGAGCATGCGATTCCATATTGAGGTATAGACAATTACGATTAAGAGAACTTGTGTTCTCTGAGTCGGTTCATGTGGCTGCCCAATGCAGGTTCAGCATGCTTTCCCGTCCGAAAGTGATTGAGTCTATTGGACATAGCCCTGCAATAACTTCTCTGTGATCAGTGTGAGGAAAATCTGAAAAGCCGGAGAACTACCAATAGTAGCAGTTACTTGCATCGTTTGAGTTGGTTTCTAAAATGGAACAGACACTTTTGGATATGCTTCACTGTCATGGATGCTTTTAATTTGCAAGAAAGCATTATCATTTGTTATAAAATGAAAGTGGAATATTTTGCCTACTTACTGCATCTCAGTGATATCAGCTCCAAGCGATCATTCTCAGGAGACAGCAAGTTGCATAATGAAGCATTAATGAAGCTGGGTTATACTTTTTGCACAATATTTAACTCTAGTTAGCTGCTTTCATTCTTAATTTGCATTTTCTACAGCATGACTTGTGAAAAAGATTGGTTCTTGGCTGGTTATATGATTTCTATCCGTGGTATACCTCATACGGTACACTTAGTGCAGTTTACTTTTTGTAAATGATTCCAATTGGTCTTCCTTTATCCACTCTTCTTTTCATTTGATTTTCCAGAGGTTTCCCATTTTATACTGGAATGATTGAGCATTAACTTTTCAAAATTGTTTTATCTTGCACGAAAACGAAAAAAAAGGCGCACTAAAATTTGTGTTCCAGGGTGTTGGAAGGGACCAGAAGTTGACAGACAACAAGAATTAACAATTTTGCTCGAGTGTTTCTCTGTGTGTCTGTCACTTCTATTTCCATACAATTAATTAACCCCCATATTATGCTTCACACCTCATCTTCACAAACTTCAACTTTGGAGGCGCCGAAAATGTTGGGATAATATATGCGAAAACGTTAGGATCTTGCAATTTACGTCAACGCGAAATCACCCCAGAGAAATTAATGAGAAAATCAGGACACCAAAAATTTACGTGGTTCGGTCCAAGTATCGGTACCTACGTCCACGGGGAGAGCTAGCAGCAATAATCCATTAAAATCGGAGAATCAGAGTTTATAATCGCTCAATCGCTCAAGTATTTTCCACACCTAGATTTAACCTCAAACCCAAAATGTTCATAAATAAACAACTCACTTGATTATAAACTCATGGTGCAAAATTACTGCGCGTTCAAGCTCGAAAACAAAACACTCTAGTATTTCTTCAAGCTTCGCGCGGCTTGCGGCTCTTCTCAGAAACAGGACGTGCAGCTTCGAAGTAGGGTTTTCTCTCGGCAGTCCAACGCACCCGCAAAAAGAATGATTCTGTTCTTATATATGTGCGCCCAAAAGGTCAAATACTTTGACCTGGGGCCCACCTAAAATTATCTACATGCAGAGAACTACTTCACGCCAAAAAGGAATTCTTCCTCATGTGTGTGTTGACTTTTGGGCCCCACCTGGTAAAAAGAATTCGGCTACTCCTCTGCGACGGAAAGAAAACTTTGCTGCTATATATATATATATATATATTCTATTTTATTTCCTCTTTTGTGTAGCTTCAAGAATTAAGTGAATTGCGTTTTGTAAACGCTCAAACTCGAGTCATAATTTAACCGAAAAACTAGTTGTTCATCTGGTTTTTCCTAATTTGATTATACCGAGAGAGTTTAGAGGACATTGTTAGAACTAGGAAAGCTAGAAGAAACAGGAGGGTACTATCATTATCAGGCTGCTATGAAAAGCACTTCCAGTATTCAGAGAACGGATTATAGGTTCTGATTAACCAGAAGAAGAGCATGAGGTACAATCCAAGAACTGCTCAGTTTCTGATCCGGAATTGCCTGAGATGTCAGGCCATGGAAAACGATTAAAAAAATTAGTCATTCCAATTCAAACTTATGGTTAAAAGAAAAAGTATTAGGTATGAGCAATAACCTCTAGCATATCCATTGCTGAAGCTCTGGTAGAACATTATCAAAATTTCTACTCGAGAAGATGATAAGAGAAAATTCATTTTTATCCCTTGCAACGACTGTAGGAAGAAGGAAGCTATGCACAGCAGAGGCTTTAAATCCTGAGAGAAACAAGTCTTATGCAGCAATGGACGAAAACCTTTCCTAGTTTTAGAAGCCGATTGAGCAAGAAGAAACTTAGAGGTGCGCGATATGTCCGCAGGAGCCTAAAGCTTGTCAGTTCCTACATGGAAAAGAATGGAATTCTTGATGTGCATAGGATTTATTGTTCCCTAGATGACCAGTGCCTTCCAATTCGTCCGCCTCCGTTTCTTGATAATCTCTAATTGACTATCTTCTGCTAACTTTAGGAGATAGACAGAGCTGGAAACATACTTTGGTTTTAGTATTAGCAATTGTTATGACCCGGAGAGGCTATCTTACCTCAACCCAGATAGTGTATCGCAAGCCAGATTTTGCAGGGCTTGTCTAGGGACTTCAGGACCAGTATGCAGCTTAAGTACCCCGCCTTTATCCTTTTCTTTTCCTATGAGGGAAATAGGAGATTTTGCTATATAATACACCTATTTATAGATGGCAAGCGTGGTCGTCTGAGTTAAAAACTTCATTTTGACCGTACCCTAGTCATTAGCAGCGGTTGCAATGGGGCTTTCTTCCCTTTGAGCTGGACAAGCTGCATCAAAAAACATAAAATATACAGAGCAGATCTAATCCTCTAGATGACAAGTTAAGACTTTGGCCCAAGAAGAGAAAAAAGACATGGAGATCATATTATCAATGATATTAGCAGTTCAGTTTCCCTGATTGATAACTACATGAGATGACCCGAGTGCAATGTTTCAAAGATGGGCTTCAGTTTGCAATGAACAGCAGCTGGAGTTCTGGGTAAGGAAATCTCTTTTGTTTCATACATTAAAGGTAAAAAAAAAAAAAAAAGCACAAGAAAGTTTGCGAATCCCCAATTGTTGATGGTGCGAACTTCACCAATCATTTAGCAGACTGAGACATGCCGGCTGAGTACCCAACTTCTGGAGAACCACCAAAAAGCAAAGGTCATATCTGCTGAAGCTTCAATGTTGGAGCACAGGCCTAGGATCTTCAAACGGGTTAAGTTTCTTCATTCTCTAATGTGGCAAAATTTGTGAAGAAGAGAGAAATAGACAGTATGATAACTTTTGCATTATATACATTCGTCGATTTGATATTACCTGATAATTGTCCCCAATCCTCAAGTAGACCATCTGGGTGCTCTTTAAGTGTGCAAATTCGATGAACGAATGTAAAGAGAAGAGCAAGAGCAAGCCCTGACGCAGCAGGAAATACTTTTGTGCACTGGTTTGAGAGAGAGCATAAGAAAGACAGCAACAACTTAAAGAAAAGATCTTTTTTGCCAACCCCGATTGGTAAAGGCCTATCTTTTTCACTGCAAAAATCTGCCAATAGTTCATCTATTGATTTATTCATTTGGGAACACTGATGAAGAATGGCCTCGCTGCAGTTGGTTGAATTTTAGTCATTCAGTATTACATCACGAAGATTTCAGTTAGAAAAGCCGTCTTATAAGCTAATTTCACTTTAGATATACGTAATCCTATCTGTCTTTGCATGACTATCTGTTTCGCCTCTAGCACAGTCGCCAATTCTATCATTTCCAACCACGGCGAAATTCAGTAGGCGATAGCAATGTCGTCGATCTCACACTAACCCCGGCCTAATAGAGAGAGCTCATGTACCAGCAACCGTTTGACAAGTTAAACAGACATATCTTTAGCGTAAGAGTGATCACATTTCAAGAAAGTAAAATCAAAATTTGAATTATTAAATCCGAAGTATAAATTTGCAATTGCATTATAAGAAATCAATTTCCAATAACTTTCTTTTCATGGCATTTGGTGGGCAAAATGTTTTCTTTCACAGTAATAAAAAAATGAATAATCCTCTTCTTTCTGTTCTTCCTATTCTCTTTTGGTAATGTTTTGGCAAGTCAAGCAACATATCTTTGGCACAAGGGTGATCAAATTTCGAGGGAGAGAAAGTCAAATTGAAATTCGAATTATTAAATCCGGAGTATAAATCTGCAATTACAATGTAAGAAATCAATTTCTGATGACTTCCTTTTCATGGCACTTGGTGGGCAAAATGTCTTCCTTCAGGGTAATAAGAAATGAATAATCCTCTTCAAGAACGGTTCTTTTCCTAATTCGTCTTGCACCCTTTTAACCTTTCAAGCTACCAATCTCTCTCTCGCGGCCATATCCTTGTTGCACAGCTTCCCACGCAATATACAAGACCAGAAGTCAATACATATAATCTTGGTCAAAAAGCATGAAATTTTAGGACTCCTCGAGCGTTGAATGCTTCCGGGGGGCAAGTTCGAGCTCGTCGGGACGTCTTTGTGCCTGCTTGATTCCGCAATTTGGCTGTAGATTGAAGAATTTCGGAGCTAGTTCATCCCCAGTAGCTGGCTATGGCGAAACAAGCGAATACCCTCTTTCTTGAAGACTGGTTGAGAAGCAACGGCGGCGGCGGCGGCGGCGGCGGTGTCAACAGCGCCGGCAACGGTCCTTCTTCATCGTCGTCCGCTCGAGCGATAATCCAAGCGTGGGCCGAGCTCAGAGACTGTCTTCAGCACCAATCTTTCCAACCCCACCACCTCCAATCCCTGAAGACGCTCCTCAACTCTCAGGCCTCCCTCCATGTCGCGGACCCTCAAGCCAAGCTTTTGATCTCGACCCTCTCTTCTCCGAACGTCTCTCTCCCTCAGGAGTCGCATCCCATGTTTCTCAGGCTCCTCTATATCTGGGTAAGGAAGTCCTTCAGGCCCAATCCCGTGCTTATTGATTCTGCCGTGGAGGTTGTGTGCGGAATTGTTGTTTCGGCGAGGTTTGATTCGGACTGGGGTCGTTTGGTGTTCGCCGAGGGTGTTCTTGTTCTGGGTGCATTCTCTGTCGTGCCTGCCGCATCCGATGCCTCGAAAGTTCTATGCTTGGAGTCCATTTGCAGGCTGTTGGAACATGGTGGTGCATTGATGAGGTTGTATGAAGGAGTTGTAGCGAATGTCCTTGCGGGAATTGGATATGCTCTATCTTGTCCTGTCAATGTTCATTACGATAAATTTGTGAGCTTTTTGTTGGGAGTTTGGGGGGCTGAAGATGGACCCGAGATTAATATTCCAAGTGGACTTATGATTCTGCATTTGATTGAATGGGTGATCTCTGGATATATCAATTCTCGTTCTTTCGAAAAGATTAGGTTGTTTTCGCAGATTGCTTTGGAAAATTCAGAGGAGAAGTATGTTCCTTATGCTCTTTCAATGGCTGCTGGTGGAGTATTAAGAGCTTCCAATAGACTTGCATCTCGTGGTGCAGGGTTGGAGATTCTTGGATTGAGAAGTAGTGCAGAAGACAAGATGGAGTATCTCGCTAGTGCATTGATTTCCAGAATGGGAGATCCTGGGAATTTCATTGACTATCCTGCGGATAGACTCCTTTTACAGTGTTTAGCCTTATCAGTCGCTCGGAGTGGCTCGTTATCTTCAAGAGCCCCCTTTCTTATATGCCTTGCTTCTGCATTGATGAGTGAAATTTTTCCCTTGAGGCGTTTATATGCCAAGATACTTGATAATTCTCCTAGCGGTTCAGCTGGAATAAGGCACAGTGAGGTTAGAGAACATGTGGAAAGTGTTCTATTTAAAGAAGGAGGAGCTGTGACTGGCATTTTCTGCAATCTTTATGCTTCTGCGGATGAACAAAACAAAGCTCTTGTGGAGAATCTCTTCTGGCGTTACTGTTGTGATTTGTATGTGGGTCATCGGCAACTCATTCTAGTGTTTCAGGGCAGGGACAATAATTTACTTGGTGACTTGGAAAAAATTGCCGAATCTGCTTTTCTGATGGTTGTCATGTATGCATTGGCAGTAACAAAGCAAAAGTTAACTCCCAAACACAGCAAGGAAACTCAGATGGAGGTGTCAGTGCAGATATTAATTGCATTTTCTTGTTTAGAGTATTTTCGGCATATTAGGTTGGCCGAGTATCTGGATACTGTTAGGGCAGTCCTTCCTAGTGTTCAGGAAAATGAGTCTGCATGTGTAACATTTGTAGAGTCAATTCCTTCTTATGCTGATCTCACAGTTGGCCAAGGTAAGAATTATCTTCTGTTCTACTTATCAGTGCGCTTAGTGCCTAGCAATAGTATTTCTGAAAGTTATATGTGGATTATTGTATTTGATAAACTTCCGGATTTGTTCTGCATTTATTCCTTTGTCAGGATCAGAGTACTGTTGGTCCACAGATGACGTGCAAACTGCTCGCATATTGTTTTATCTACGGGTTATTCCGAGCTGCATCGAACAGTTACCAAGTGCAGTCTTTAGGAAATCTGTGGCTCCAACTATGTTCCTGTATCCTTAACCAAGGGTCTTTTTTCCTTGTGATATCTGCGTTGTGTGTCTTAGCATCCTTAATGAAGCTTCGATAGATATATGGGACACCCAAATGTAAAAGTAGCTCGAGCTGCACACTCTTTGTTTGCTGCATTTGTATCTTCTGGTAAAGATTCTTTTGAGGATCAAAGGGCGTCACTAAAGGAGCAGCTTGTGTTCTACTACATGCAGAGGTCTTTAGAGGTATCTTCTGATATTGCTATGCATGAAAAATCAATCTTTTTTTCCTTCATCGAAAGTCAGTTCTCATTGTTGTAATTTCTCTGTTGCAGGCATTTCCTGCCATCACTCCTTTTGAGGGTTTGGCATCTGGAGTGGCAGCCATTGTTAGACATCTTCCTGCCGGTAGTCCTGCTATTTTCTACTGCATACACAGTATTGCTGAAAAGGCAAATAAGCTATGCAATGTAGAGTTCATTCATGATGGTCATATGTCCATGAAATGGCAAGGAGAGTCAGAACCTTGCAAAAATCTGCTGGAATTGCTCCTGCGCCTTTTGTCGCTCGTTGATATTCAAGTGAGCTCTCTTACTTGTTTGTTATGCCATGCAGTAAGATAATTCTTAGCCAAACTATATATTAGATGATTATTTGCCTGGGTGTGTGTACCACTTTTGAACCACATTTTTCTCTAGTTTTATCATCTGATAGGAAGTTGCTTTCATCAGAGTGATAACTGAGGGACAAGAATATATTGGGGCAAAGTAACTTAGTACATGGGTGCAGAGCTTAATAAGAAAATCATTTTGGTGGAGAAATGACTTCTGCGATTGAGATAGTATATCTCCTTTGATGTGTTAAACTTGTGATATGATGATTCAGGTATTGCCAGACTTGATGAAGTTGTTGGCACAGCTGATAGTCCAGTTACCAAAAGATGGCCAGAACATGGTGCTCAATGACTTGTACGCACAGGTTGCAGAGTCTGATGATCTTACCCGCAAACCCACATTAGTTTCATGGCTGCAGTCATTGTCTTACGTATGTACTCAAGCTAAGTCATGTGGGAGTGATATCTCCAAGATTTCTTCATCGAGGAAAGAATCACCAAATTGGAGTGCTAAACTTGCACGACTTTAAAATGTTGAGGTGCAGTCTTGACTTTTCTGACTTGATGCAATTGTCTTGTGCACCCACATTTCTGTCAGCAGGCAGTAGTATGTAATTTTGCATTTGATGGGTGGTAAAATCTGCTTTCCATTCAGTGCTACCATTAGTTATGAAAATAAAAGAACTCCCTTATGAAGATTTTTCAAGATTTTGGATAAGTGGCAACCGTCTCACCATTTCTACATGGCATAAGATTAACTGGTTGTGCACTCTATTAGAGTTTTTGATCAATTTTCTATATATATCTTCTTGAGTTAAAATACTTCTTGTTTAGCATAGGTTGTTTATTTTAGTTACAAATCAATCAAGATATTCCCTTCTCTTTTACTCTGCTGAGTTCATTTTCCTTCATTTTCCATTGCATAGATGCCAGCAGTGGGAGGTTCTTCAATTCTGAGATTCAATTCTGCTTATTGATATGTCAACAAGAGAACAAGTACGGAATAATTTACAAGTGATTCGCCGTTTCTATTTCTATGCCTAATCACCTAAATGTAGCTGGTTACATCAGGAATGCGCCCTTGTCCCCAACACTCCGGTCATGTTCCATATCCAAAAACCAACAAATGAACACTTTGGTGGTTGGATTTTTGCACATCGTTAACTTGGTCAATCTGTCTTATAGAGCTGAATCTTGAACCTGCGAAGATGACCTGTCACTGAAATATCAACATAGATTTTTAAAACAGATCAGAGCTGGAAGACCAAATGGAACTCCACTGCTTAACCTCACTCCTGACCAGGTTAGCATTTCTATGCTACTATTTTGTCTGTCATGCAATCTTCTTTTCGTATAGAAGAGCGATTAATGGCATCAGTTTCACATCATGTATTGCTTTCACTCTGTTTTTTCCTCTTAATGATTGATGGGGTGCATGTGCGCTTTGCTGCAGGGTTGAGATTAAAATTTCCAGATGCAAAGCTATTAGATCCCTCCGAGTTGCTTGTATTTTTCTGCCGAACATAATCCTGGTAATGAAACTCAATTTTCCTTTTGCCTTGAAGAAATCTGAATTGTATATATGCCCAGAGAACAGTTAGATACAACTCTTGACACTCATTATAGTTTGTCAACTTAAGCTCTGATGCCACCCTTTTACCCCTAGTTTAGGGTAAAGTAGTTTCAGTAGAAGGTATGTATTTTATCTTCTTTTGCTTGTCTGAGATATGCTGACAAATATCAGACGAATACGAAAATCTGTGATGCCCACCCTTTCTTTGCTTGGATCAATTATTTTGATTGGTTAGAGAGCCTGCTTAAATTACTACATTGGAGTTTCACTGTAAAGAAATCTTACCTTTACTACGATAATCATCATCCAAATGTAGGTCTGCTGCAGCTCAGAGACTCTGCTTATGTTTACCTAACACAGGTTCCAAATACTCCTTTTCACCCAGATATCGGAATGTTCTATATCTGCATGCTATCTGCTAGTTGTATGAACTAGAAGAGGATACTCTTTATTCACACGTATTGCGGATGCCACAATATGAGTGGAGTCGACATTTCAATCGGCATGTGAAAGGGACTGAGCATGTTCCAACAATATCCACAATTAATCTGAGGTGATGGCAGAGTAGCTACTGATTCATGGTGATGAGGACTATTGCGGAATGGGAGAAGAGGTTTACCAAAAAGACTATGCATGGGGTCACAGCTGAAGACAGGTGCTTAGGAACAGTATGTTTTATAAGCTTAATTTCAATTCTTTTTGTTGGGCACTCTCTGGTTTCCCAGAGTTCCTTTTCTTCTCGTTCTCTCTTTTTTGTTCTTTATTCCAAGTTGTTGATGGTCCCCTTGCGCCACAGTGACCGCACTGGCCCTCCTTTCAACAGGAAGTTTCCCTGAATTGGTTGGCCAAAAAAGAAAGAGATAATAGTATAAATGGTCCTTAAACTTCGATTCAGTGTGCGATCTCGTTTTCAAACTTTAATTTGTGTAATGTGGTCCATAAACTTAGACTCAATGTTTAATGTCTTCTTTAAATTTTTAATTTATCCAAGTAAATGTTCAATGTAGTCCATAAATTATTGATAAATGTCTAATGTAGTTTTTAAATTATATTAAAAAAAATTGAAGGACTATACTGAATGTTGGATCGATATTTAGGATTATCACAAATTAAAAATTAGGAATGATCTTATGTATTGAATTAAAGTTTAAGAATTGTTTGTTATTTTTTAAAAAAAGAAAAGAAGGGAAGAAAATGAGATGTTCACAATCACTGACGTCTAGTTTCATGTGGGATCCTCGGAGCTGAACTTTGCGCAGACAAGCAATTATTGTCCTTTTTGACTCCTGACGATTACCTTGTTTCTGTCCTAATGTTGGCATGTGGATGCGATCTTTAACTCTTTTATGCAGTTGACGTTAGTGCTTCATTCGACAGGCAAAACGCATTGTGATTTAAACTATAATTAAGGTCTCGGTTCTGTTAAGGAGTGTGCCAAAGTACTATTTTTGTTTAACTATTCCTGTGCAGTGTTTTCTTTTTTCTTTCTATTTTGTACTTTTGTGGCATTGAAATGATGAAGTAACGGGCCAATGGGACTCTCTGCTATGGAGGAAGGGGGGCGGGGGGAGAGAGAACGGTGAAAATATTTTATAATGTAAAGAATGCAAATTGCAGCTTAATAAGTGTAGTAAGCAAGATGTCGAAATTTGCTTTGTGCTTTTAGGTTTAAGTGGACGGGCCTGATCGTGGGATGTTCTGCTAGTACTTCTTGAGGTAGCCGGCTAACTACGGTTGTCTTTGAATTTCGAAAAGAACTAGAGAATTGAAGTGAAATCTTTGAAACTCATATCGCTTGCTTATCACGAGACAAAACCTTTTAGATATGTTAATCAATTCATGCCGTGCATCCAATGAGGCCTAGAGAGGTGTAAGATAGAGAAGCGAATCATGTGTCTCTTTTGAGTGCTAAGAACACCTCATTTATTATGACGACGCTTCGCATCAAAGTGAAATACTAAAAAAAAAGGTACACATATCATGTTCTAGAGGATCTAATGCTCGAGAGATAAGCTCAGTTACCTACAACTACACAAAGGAAGCTTCTAACGAGCTATTTGATCTCGACTAAGATTAATTGAGTGGTGCTCAATTCTTTGAGTTGAGTAACTCGTCAACTTAATTGTTATGGTAGATGCAGAAATTAAAACGAAATTAAAATTGAGAAGAATAAAAAAATACTGGATTACGTAGAAACCCTTTCCGGAAAAACCATGGGGGGAGGAGAAACAAAATCCACTCTAGAATTTTAAGTATTACAAAAGGTGGTTTTGAAAAACTAGGACTTTTCTGTCTCAACTTTTTAACCTCATAACTTGAGAAAAACAATATTTATATTGTTCCAAAGCCCTAACGTTGGCTCAAGCCCATTAAAAAGAAGAAGAAGAAAAGATTTAAGACATTTACAACAAATCTCCACCTTGGCTTGATTCTATATAAGTACAATCTTCTCCTCCCATTAGAATAAAACTCAGTTGTAGCAAACATTAACCAAATTCAAGCAATGCTTGTATTTGGCTATAGGTAAAGGCTTTGTCAACATATTAGCTGGATTGTTTTCTGTACAAATTTTCAAAACCTTAATATAGCTATCAACAATAATGTCTCGAATAAAATGATACCATATATTAATGTGCTTTGTTATCTCATGGTACATTTGATCTATAGTAAGATGTATAGCACTCTGATCATCACAATGGATAATAACCATACCATGATCCAGTTCTTCAAATAAGCCTCTTAACCATATGGCCCATCTAACTGCCTCTATAGTATACTCTGCTTTTGTAGTAAACAAAGGAACTGTATTGTGCAAAGTAGCCTTCTAATTGATTGCACAACCTCCAATAGTAAAGATCTACCTAATCAAATATCTCTTCTTATTAAGGTCACCAGCATAATTAGAATCAACATATCTTATCTAAATGTCACTAGTTTTCCAAAACTCTAAATCAAAATCAGAAGTATCCTTCAAATATTTCAAAATCCACTTCACAGATTGCCAATGAACTTTGCCCAGGCATGATACACTAATAGCATGTGAAATGTCGGGTCAAGTACAAACCATGGTATATATAAGGCTACCAACAACACTGGAACATGGAACATGTGACGTATTTTATGTCATCATCTGTTTATAGACATTTTTATTAGCTGATAATAAAAAAATGAGCAGTAAGAGGAGTACTTACTAGTTTGGCATCTTTCATGCCAAAACGATCTAACACCTTTTCAATGTAGCTTTTCTGGGAGAAATATAATTTTACCCCTTTTCGATCTCGTCAAATTTCCATGCTTGGGATTTTCTTTGCTGCACTTAAATCTTTTATCTTAAATTTAGTGCTCAAGTATGCCTTCAAATTATGTATATCGGATTTATCTTTTGCCACAATCAACATATAATAACAGATAAATAAAAGAGCCACTTAGAAGTTTGGGCAAATATACATAGCTATCATATTTGCTCTTACAATAGCCAATTTGTACCATAAATGAATCAAACTTTTTATACCACTATCTAGGTGATTGCTTTAAGCCATATATAGATTTTTTAATAGACAAACATGATCTTCTTTACCTTCAAATTGAAAATCTTTTGGTTGACCTATATAAATTTTGTCTTCAAGGTCACCATGCAAGAAAGTTTTTTTTTATATTGAGTTGTTCTAACTCTCAATCTTGCATAGCAACTAACACAAGAAAAATTTGAATGGAGCTATGTTTAATGATAGGTGAGAACACATCATTAAAATCAACTCCCTCAATCTGATTATAGCCTTTAGTAACTAGACGAGCTTTGAACTTGATGTCTTCAATTCCAAGAATACATTCCTTTCTTTTGAAAACCCGTTTATGACCCAAAATTTTCTTTTCTTTTGGTGGCTTGATAAGCTCCCAAATTTGATTCTTTTCAAGAGATTCCATATGTTCATTCATAGCAACTAACTACTTTGTTGAACCTTTTGAAGAGAATGCTTCTTTGTAGGTTTTAGGCTCACTATACTATATTGACTCTACAATTGAAAGAGCATAATCAACAAAATTTGAGAACCCATATTTCTATGGAAGCTTCATTGTCCTTCTTGGTCTATCTCTGCAATAGACTACTATTCCTTTTTAGGTTCTTCAAACTCAATATTATCAGTAGATGAATGAATTGGTTGTGAAGAAATTACTTCAAGCTCTACTTTCTCTATAATACTTTTTGGATTTTCATCACAAGAAATGGATGATTTTTTCTTAGGATGAAGCATAGTAGACTCATCAAAAGTAATATCTCAATTGATTAATCTTAGTTGAATTAGCACACCAAAGTCTATAATTTTTTATACCAGAAGCATAACCAAGAAAGATGCATTTTTTTTGCTCTAAGCTCTAATTTGCCTTCGCTAACATGTGCATATGCTGGACATCTGAATACTTGAAGAGAAGAATAATCAACAAGTTTACTTGTCCATACCTCCTCAGGTGTCTTGTACTCAATAGATATGCAAGCAGAACGATTTATCAACCAAGCAGTTGTATTGACCTCTTCAACCCAAAACTTCTTACCTAAACTAGCATTAGACAATAGGCACCCAGTCCTTTCTAATAAGGTTTTGTTCATGCGTTTGCAAAACCATTTTGCTGTGGTGTATTCACTGTAGTATGATGCCTCATAATACTTCAACTTTGCAAAACTCATTAAACTTACCTTCACAAAATTCCAGCCCATTATCTATTCTCAATCGCTTAGTCTTCTTACCAGTTTGCTTCTTAATTAATGTTTTTCATTGTTTAAATGTAACGAAAACATCACTTTTCTTGTTTTAGAAGATAAACTCAAACCTTTCTTGAAAAATCATCAATGAAAGCAAGTAAATATCTCGAAGTAAGGCCTTTCAAAGGAACTTTCTCAAGCCCCTAAAGATGTGAATTCCTATCTTGAAATCGATCCTTTTCTATTTTTCAAATACACAATGCTCACAGAAATCTAGTTTTCCAATTTCTGACCACACGGAAGACCTCATTTACTTAGCTCCCCCGTCTCTCTAATACTCATATGGCCTAATCTCATGTGCCATAATTTAGAGTTGTCTTTTCTGTCATAACGGATGAGACAGCAGTTGAACCGGTAACTATAGTGTCTTGCAGTTGATACAAGGTGCCAGTTTTTAGTCATTTCATCAATAGAAGTGAACCTTTCATAATCTTCATAACTCCGCCTTCAACTGTAAACTTACAATTGTTAGCATCAAGTGTAGCCAAAGCGATGATGTTTTTCTTCAAATCGGGAACGTGTTTGACATTATCCAAAGTCCTGATGATGCCGTCGTACATATTAATGTTGACAATCCCAATCCCAGCTACAATGCATTTAGCGTTGCTTCCCATTAGAATAACTCCACCATTAAATTCTTTGTGCGTGGAGAGTCAATCACGATTAAGACACGTGGTACGAATAACCTGAATTAAGAATCCAGCTATCACGGAATTTGTTTTTATCTTCTACAACCAATAACTAATTTTCGTTTTCTTTTTCAGTAACAATAGCTTGAGTGGGGTTTTTGTTTCCTTGATTCTGCCTAATCTAGTAGTTCTGATTAGTCTGTTAATTTGCGTTCCCTTGATTTTGCCAATTCATATTATTTTCTCTCTGTTGCTTTGATTTCAATTTCAAACAATTTATCTTGATATACCCTTTAAACTTACAATAGTTGTAAATAAAATCCCTATGCTTTGATTTTAATTTGGACTTGCCACCATCATTTCTCTCAACAAACCTTCCTCTAGCAACTAAATCAATCCCATGATTATTACTACATTCAAAAGTAAATTATGCATCTAGTTTCTCCCTATTTAGAAGACTATTCTTGACATCTTCAATAGTAATAGTTTCTCTACTAACAAACATGGTTTTTCTAAAATTCTTATAAGAGGAAGGTAGTGAACTTAACAATGAGAGAGCTTGATCCTCATCTTTGACCTTAACATTAATAGTTCTTAATTAAGAGATAATAACACTAAATTCAGAAATATGAAATTTAAGAGAAGCAACTTCAGCCACACGAAGAGTGAAGAGTTATTGCTTGAGCCTCAACCAATTGGTGAGGGATTTTATCAAAAAAATACTCTCCAATTTATTCCATCAACGTGCAGCTATTTTCCAATCTAGTGCCTCCTGTAGAACTTCATTCATGAGGCACAATTGAATAGTAGATATGGCTCTTTCATCCAATTCTTTTCATGTTTCATCTAACGTGTTTTCTAATTTCTTTCCTTTTCCAAGTAGAGTTTTCTTCAAACCCTGTTGTGTAAGAATAGCCAACATACAAACTTGCCATAAGTTGAAATTGCCAATTCCCTCAAACTCCTCAATATCAAATCTCGTTGTTGAACTTGAAACTATAACAAGAAGATCAAGAAAAACCCTAAAGCTATAATACCGGTTTGTTATGGCAAATACGAAAATTAAAACGAAATTAAAACAGAAAAGAATTAAAGAACACCGGATTTACATGTAAACCCTTGTAAGAAAAACCACAGGAGGAGGAGAAGCAAAATCCCTATAGAATTTCAAGGATTGCAAAAGGTGGCTCTGAGAAATTAAGATTTTTCTGTCTCAATTTCTTAACCTAATAACTTGAAAAAAAAACAATATTTATATCGTCTCCAAGCCCTAATGTTGGCCCAAGCCCATAAAAAAAAAAAAGAATTAAGACATACTCAACACTAATCAAATAGGCAGATTTCCATCTACTTATAGTTACATCCCTATATACTAGTTTCACTTGGTGATAAATCGGATGCGACATCACAACCGAATCAAGTCAAGTCAAGTTTAAGCTCATCAAAAGCTTAATCAAGTCAATCTCAAGTTTGACTAATTCGGGCTATTATATTCGAATCCCATACCTAACTATACCTATTCAATTGAAGTCAAGTATGAATAATTCAATCACGCACAAAGTAGTGGACACTGTAGATGGACTCCACAATTGCGCCGCTAAACAAGTTGAGAGATATTAGATTGGAGTGGTGCACCCACCCGGAGCGTGTCGAGACACAGGACATTCTCATTGGGCGATGATCTAAATTCGACAATGTGGCGGCTCGTTACTGGTTCTATCCACCTCAGCAGCACAGGGGAAAAATTATTAGCCGACAGGTTTCTATCTAGCGCATCAAATGCTTTCTAATTCTGTCTCCTCGCTCTCTCCTGGGAGAGGTATCTTTGGTGGGATGATAACGACAAGACATGGCCTTTAATTCCATGACAAGACTTTCGTAAATGAACGAGTTATTGAGCATGTAATAAACAGTCATGTTACTAATGAAAAATTACGAGAGATTGTCATTTTTCACATAATTTGGATGACCTTCTGCTTAATATTTCTATGTTTTATATAAATCAAGGCATATTGTATTCAAGTTTTCTTTTATTTGGTGATTTAGAAAAAAAAAATACTACTCTTATTACTTAAAAGGGGAGTTGTTTTTCCCTTATTTAATATTTTCATTTTCAGCCGATAGCAAACGTTTTTATTGCATGGATTAGTTTTTCACCATCAAAATATCGGAAAATCAGAAAATAATTCTCGAACATCAGTTTTCTTCTAAATGAATGGATTCTTAAACATTATTTCATGCGTAAGGACCTGAACGATTGAAAAAATCAATTAATTTGTAAGACGTGATTGGATTTGTGGGTCATGTAATACAATGATGAACGATGGATAATTTTTTCTTGTATTTTTTAGTTCAAAAGCGAAATAAAGCGTCGGACAATCCTGCAATCTCACGCGTGATGTTCTTAGGTCAACATGGCGTTGAGTTTGGCATTGTTATCAATAACTAGATGTGGGGAGGAAGGACAAAGGCCCACTCCCCCCCTAGCACCACGTGTCGCCTCGTCACGAGGCGGTATCGGATTTTCCATGTACCCATCCGTTTGGAGTTTTTTATTCCCCCCAATTATTATTTTTTTCTGCCCTTGTTTTGAGAGGCGCCTGTGTGTGTCTTCTCCAGGATCTTTACCAAAACAAGAAAGGTATTTTTGATTTCTGTCGTTCTCTATTCATCCACCCCTTTAATTTAATCATTCAAAGAATGTTTCCTAGGGTTAGCCATGAGAAGGCTAGATCCTTTCTTGGGTCCCTGAATTTTTCTCACTTGGGATAAATAGATGATGATCTAGAAAAGGAGATATCTGATTTCTTTCCCCTTCAGCCAACAAGCACTTTTCTTTCTTCTTGACTTGGTTTCATCCGGTTCAGATTCTCGTCCCTCCTTTTGCTATTTCTGGAAAACCTAATCCGGGTCTTGCAGATCCGGTAGCCTCCTCAAGGAAGCTGTCTCTCGATACACCATCATTTCTCAACTCCCCATTTTCTTGGCATCGCAGAATCGTTTCTTGGACTTTCTTGGGCTGCTTCTTTCGCCTCATTTCTCAAGTGCGAGAAAACCAAAAAAATGGTGAGAGGGAAGACTCAGATGAGGAGGATAGAGAACAAGACGAGCAGGCAAGTGACCTTCTCGAAGCGTCGGAACGGGCTGCTCAAGAAGGCCTTCGAGCTCTCGGTTCTTTGCGACGCTGAAGTCGCCGCCATCATTTTCTCTCCTACAGAAAAACTTTATGAGTTCTCTACCTCAAGGTACTTCAGTTAGTGAACCAAATTACTGTCGTTGCTATAATTACTAGCTGTTTCTTGATTTGCCGTCTTCGGTCATGACTAGATTGGCTGCGAAAAAGCGAAACGAAAGGAATGAAAACCCTGTAATTCTTATTAAGTTTTCTGGTAGGAATTAGTGCCTTTCTATTCATTTTAATTTTAGTACAGATGACGCTGTCATTAATAATAATGTTTCTAAGTAGTCTACGACTTTAAATAAATAGGCAGGTAACTCTCATCTCATCTTTTTTTCTTCGGCCCTATAATCAGATCTTTATCTTCTGTGGTTACAGTCTTGTACGGCAATTAGTACATAGTCAAATTTATTTCCGTATCTTCTGGCCCATGCTCCCAGGCTGAGATCTGCATAATCTCCGCGGTACTACTTGGAGTACGAAATATAGAAAACAGACTTTTTTTTTTTTTGGTAAGTATAGAAAACAGACTTTTATTTGCACATGGATGAAAAAATTATATTTGCAGATGGTATTTACTGTCAACAGTATAGAGGCCTAAATTTTCATTTTATGTAACTAAATATATACCTATATGAAAGGCGAACGTTTTCTTCGCAAGATGGCACGTGTAAAAGATTTCTCAATGTTGGGTCAAATGTAATTCCTCGTAAATGTAGTGTAATAGCAAATTTTAAGTGGGTATTTGTATAAACAAGTTGGTCATGTTATGCTCAACATTTTTTAAACCATTCTTTGTATCAACATAACTTTGATCTATATGAATATAGTTTAACTTGTCGGACATTTCCGTTATCTCAAAAAGTATGAATTTTTGTAGCAAAAGAATTACTTCTTCGTTGTCAAATTGAAAATATGATCTTTATATATATATACACATGTTCATCTCCATCTTCGAGTTGCGCATATAGGAGCCCACATGAAATAAAAACTTTCTACTGCAGGCACTGAAGCATAATTGCTTCTATTCTGGTTAATCAACTGTGAACTAGTTATTTTATTACATTTTATTTTTTCATAAGACGGCTATGCATGCTTTGTGACTAGACTCATCCTAATGGATGCACGCGAGTTGCCCCATCCACATGCATTGTGTAACCTACCCACAAAATGGTGGGCTTGGCTTGGATGACATCATTTTATTTTTCATCTAATGGTTACCATCATATACATTTTGGTTACACTAACCACCATAGGAACCAACGTTCGTTGGTGTTGTCTTGGAAAGACTCGCTGACAAAGATAAGCTTAATCTTGCCAAGAATTCTCATACTGAAATCATCCATGGTAGAGGAAGATGGTATATCTCTTTCTCAATATTGTATGCACTGTGAGAGGAGTTTATCACCTCAAATCTGCCTTCCTTAGTTCTTGATTTGTTTAAGAGCTATATCTTCTGAAAGTTTGGGTTTGTGGCCACTAAGTGTATTATTTTTTAGTATTGTTTGTATGATCTCGGCGGCTCATTGGACTCAATATCTGTCATTCATATAGATAGTTTATGCATTTTCTTTAAAGTGTTAAGTGAAGCAGATGGGGACAACGTATGCGTGGAAAGAATGCTAATCTGGCACTCAATCTATATGGAAAACTAATCTGCTGCTAAGAGCAAGAGTTAGGATTTCCCAGTTCCAGTACTTACAACAGAAAATCTATACCGTGCAATGCGCTCCTAGTTAAAATCATATTATTCTCTCTTTAAAGCAAAGGCACTCGTTCTTCTCTTCCTCTCACATTTATACACTTACCACAATGGGATATATAATATGATGAACCGGTGAAGAAATATTTTAGACATATGTTTTTGGTCCACTTCATTGGAGCTTATATTTTTGAGGAGATAGATCGATGTAACACTTTGCAGTACAGGATTGAATCCTGACATTTCATCTCAGCTTTATCGTATCTGTTATTCATCATTTTACGCCTATTTTCCTAGCTTGCAGTGGTTGTAGGTTTGGTGAAGTTAAATACACATCACGTGTTTCGCGTCCAAAGATCGATGTATCCACGATAAGAAATAAGATATGATAGATAGAATGTATTCAGTGTTCACATATTACCTGCCAGTTTAAGTTGTTGAAAAGAAAGGAAAAAAAAAGCTTGTTTCTAACAATAAGAGTGTAATGTCCTTTAGTGATAAATTAAAAACCAAGAGGAAAGAGATCATATTTACCGTATGATTGGTAATATGAAGAACAATCCTATATATTGTACCTTGGCGGTCTATTAAAGATTACTTAAAGTTATGATCTATCATCTCATTGTTTATGTTGTGTTTGAATGTTCACTAAAAAACTTATACTAATAGGTGAAGAGACACTGAATTAATATGAGGCTCATTGAAACCTCATAGACAAGTAACTTGAGATAGGGAGCCTCACACGGTAAATAAATTTGGGGTGGAACTCAACTCCTATACCATATTAAAAAGTTCAATCCAAAAGTTTAAATTAATAGGTGGAAGGACAGTATATGAATATAAAATCCTAAATAATAGTTGTGGGATACTTTAACGTGGTGTATATAGTAAGGTTGACAATGAAAAGCACTCATATTTCGGCCAAGTTCTTGTTAAGCCCTGAGATATATGCTAATACATGATGCCAAATATTTCAGGACTCCCAAATTCTGAAATATTAGTTACCTATGTATGTTTCTTCAAAGAAGATAGAAATCCTATCTTTGATAAAAAAAACTGAGTGTACTGTTCTAGAGGCTTTTGTGTCTTTGGTGACCAAACTAGCTGAAGACATTCATTTAAGAATGGATAAGAAAAAAGTTCTCAAATTAGAATTCTTTTGTTACCAAAGCTTTTCAAAGACCTGATGAACTCTCCATGTTTCATCTCGATGCCCATGCATCAATTACCATAGCAGCCAAAAAAAATGGATCTTTGTGACCTAATTCTTGGGCGGTTTCCATTAATTAACGGGAGCTGAGATTACATAGAACTTGTCTCTCTATGAATGACCACTTGCACCCTTTATTCAAACTTAAATTATTACGGTGATTTAGTAGTGATGAAGAGATAGAGAAGAGAAATCCCAGTTTTCAAGTCAACCTGGCTGTGCTATGCGTTAATAATAAGGATGGCTGAATTAGTAGTAAAAGTGCTCTTAAGATAAATATATGTATATACACTGTAAATTGCCGCTCCCTAATCATTTAAAACTTTTAGAGTAACGGGTACGCACTTAATTTTTAGCATGACAGCAGAATAAGATGTCAGTTCGTTTCATCAAACTAATTCTTTGCCAGTCATTGAGTTCCCCTTTTCCGGGGTTAGGTTGTGCTAAAATTTATGAATTGCTGCAAAAACTCGTCCTTCAATTTTCTTTTGCTCATCTGTTGATTAGATCATCAATCATATCTCTCTAGTCGACTCACCACTGAGCTTGTCAGTTCAAAAAACTTCAGCTGAGCATCGAAGCAAGATGTATGAAGCAACACGTCCATACATATTTCTTGGAAAGGAATTCTTACTTTGATAGCAGGTCAAAGGGTAATTATGCATCAGTGTATTTGTGCCTATCGTTAATTGTCATCTCGATATGTTTCAGTAAGCATTTGGCCTGGTATGGCTCTGGTCATTTCCACTAGGACACATGCAAGTCATATAAATGCTGATATGGCAGTGGTAATTTTCAGCATGAGCAGCATAATAGAACGATATCAAAGGAAAACAAAGGACCCGGGGTGCAGCGAGAAAACTACCGCAATCGATTTGCAGGTTTACCTTTTGATACTGATCATGTTCTTAGCATCCCTTCCTTGTCATCTCATGCATAAAAATTGATAGATTCTACAGCTAGCATGTTAACCATCTTTGATCAAGATGTCTTGAAGTTGCATATAAGAGTCCACAGCTAGCTAGGGGAACTAAACAGTACCCTTGTTGGGATGAATCATATTCTAATTAATTATTTCCGTGACTACAATGATTACATATTATCCTCAGATTTTTGAGTCTCTAATTTGCATAAAAAGTTTAGCAGGGAAAAGAAAGATCACCTAAGACAGGGAAAAACGTCGTGTCCACTCTCACAAGTTAGTTCAGTCATTTCTGTGCATCAATGGAGCGGATTGTATGAGTCATCTCTGAATGTGGACATCTCTTCTCAAACTTGCAATTAATTTTGGATGAGAAATCTCTCTGGGACACATATTTGGCATTAGCTTGTTGAAAGCAATTCTAATTATAGACAATCGCATAATCTGTTCACCGTTATGAGAGGATACAATAGCAATCGTGCTATTTGCTTATGAATAATGTTCTTGCATAGTTGTCCAGCAATCAGTGACCTTCAAAGCATTCATTTCTCACTCAAGAATGTGAACGACAAAGAGAGAACAAACTCGAGACATCATTCAAGTTGAACGGAGCTAAGTGTGTCTGTCTTTTTGATGCAGAATATGAAGGGAAACTCTCTAGACATGGTAAAGATGATCGAACTTCTCAACGTTTCCAACAGGTCTGAGACTGATCTCCCTTGTAACGTTTCTGGCAAATTTTTAAATCTTTATTAATCAGTCCAATATTGTGTTGATTGCACTTTTGTGTGAATGTTTGTGTAGTCGGCTCTCAGGGGAACTTTTAGATAAGTGTTCGGTCGATGAGCTACAATCAACACAGAACCTGTTAGAGAGAAGCTTATGCAAAATTAGGGCAAGAAAGGTATATGCAAGCTGTCCCTCTAGCTGTGTCGCTTAAGCTTTGATTCTACAATTTCCCCCAAAAAAGAAAAGGAAGTATGTACAAATTGCCACGATGTTAAAGTCAATTACTTGTCAATCTCATCTTCGATATATTTCTTGCTGGAAGTATCCCTGATCCCATTGATAATGCTCATGCAGAATCAACTCTTTAAGGAGCAAATTATGCTGCTAAAGCAGGAGGTAATCAAACTGTAAATCCATGAGCATGTACTTGTGATTGCATGTGCTTCTGCTGGTTTTGCTAGATTCATCGACTTGCAATCTCTAATTCCTATGCGATAAATCTTTCTTTGGTCCATTGCAGGAGAAGAAGTTGTTGGATGAAAACAAAAAGTTGCTTAGTAAGGTGATTTGCGTCTCCGTAGATTTCTTTTAGTTAATGGACACTGCCTGGAACTTCAAGTTATGAATCCTGATCTTACCATCGAAGTTTTATTTTTCAGAACGGCGTGCCAGGGCCGCTGCAATTTGTGACCGAGCATCCAGAAGTTCCTCGAGGACAGGGACTGGACGTGGAAACTGAATTATCCATAGGATGCCCTCAAAGACACCGATTAAACATCCATCCACATGAAGAAGGTTTGAGCATACACTAGCTATAATAGCTGTCATTTGTCCAAAGCTGGTACGAGCTTGACCATAACTCAGAAATCTCTCTCTGTCTCTCTCATTGTAATTTTTTCGTGATCGACTTCATAATATCTTTCCGAAGGGGTTTTCTGACCCTAATGATGGAAGAGGGAGGCTTTTAATTCGTTGCCTCCTTGTACTTTGGAGCATGTATTTGCTACTCATATATAAAGAACGTCCCTGGTATTTGCGTGCGTATGTATTCGTATAAGGATAATAGATGTTGGAGAGGCATCCATGTCATGTACAGTGACTTGGGGAATCGCACTCGACTGTGGGCGGCCCATACCTTCTCGATGATTCATTTTTGTTACCCTTTTATTATTCGAAAATTATCCGAATAAAACGGACAGAAACATGGTCCGGTCGATATGACCAAAATACAATCGCATGGTGTTTCTGATCAGCAAAGACTAAGAAAAGAAGGAAAGATCGGAAGCCAATAATTGAAGTTCCTCTTTTTTGGGAATTGTGTTGCCCAAAAAAGCTGAACTTGGAGTCCCGAAGATTCATCCGTCTATGCTTTGTTCATCTTCCTAAGCTTTCGCCAAAGGTCAAATCATGTATGCGAAGAAGCTGTTCAACCGAAGAGATTCAGGCCGAAAACTTGGGGCTCTACTCGGGACTCATTCTTTCTTCTAATCGCGTGCTTAACCACAAACGCAGTGCCGTGTCCAAACCGATCAGCCCTCGTTAGACTTTATCGGAAAAAAATCCAGAAAAAAGCTGGAAAGTTACGTTGAAATTTGGAAAAAATGAGAACCCTTGGCTTACTTCGTAGGAACTGAAGATTCTTTCAAAGATTCATGCCGGCTCCTTTTCATATTGATAGCAACCTTCTATAGAAGTTAAACTAGGGTTGATTTCGCAGAAGAGATTCCCCGATCAACGACCTAACCTAAACCTGTTTTAGTTTCCTTCGTTTTTGTCACGCTCGGAAGCCTAAATTCCTCCAATTGCCCCATTGTTGTACTTTGTACCCTAAATTTTTAAATGATCATTGAATTCTCCTCACGTTCATTTTGTATGACATGACTCTGTACAATTAGTATTAAAGGAAAGTCGAGTATTCGAGCGAGCATTGTCAAGTATGTCATATTGGGCTCGATTTCTTTCCGTCATATTCAATTTATCAAAAATTTTATTCCGAAGGGCTTCCTTTCAACACTTCAATTCATTTCATCTCAAGAAATTCGGGTGACAAAGACATGATTAGACTTCGCTGCATTGTTACTTCATAAAACTCCGTCTGATGTTGACTTGGGTGCAAATCAACACTTGAGAAATATATATTGAACCGGCATCTTCTAGCGGCTTGGAGGGAAAGACGTTCGTGAATCTTCAACATTCATCCCCACAAAACATAGAGTCCAGCGAAGAAAATAATTCATCGGCTGATTCCGGGAGATGTCATCAATAAATGGGACTAAAAAAAGTCCACGTTCTACCACCAACCGAAGGCCAAATTTTCTGCAAACTATTTTGGAAGTATATGAGAGAACATATGAATGGTCCTCGGCGTGACCTTAAACTGCAGTGCTCCAGGAGGGAAAACCCTGATAACAAGGCCCCTGGTCCTGGGTTGAGGACTCACCCCCTCTCTTTGGGGGAACCCCGGTGCACAAGGGGGTAGAGCCATTTCCCCGGCTCGAAAAATATAGGGTTGGGAAGCAAAGCCCTGGCCTCCCGGAAAAACACATAAGAACCAGGCTAGCCGATCTCGAGTAACCATTCCCGGCAAGGTACACCCAATGAAAAAAATTGGTCTTAAGCAAAACCTTAAAAGACTTTGACATCTTGGAAAGATAGGATGGAGGCTAGGACCCGGGCCTTGATAAATATCCCGGCCCACTTAGTCACCCCCGCACATAACCCCTTTACGGGGTTGGGGGGCCACTAGTCCACGTTCTACCACCAACCGAAGGCCAAATTTTCTGCAAACTATTTTGGAAGTATATGAGAGAACATATGAAGAATATGGCCAGAATGATTGCCTATATTTTATTAAATTTGGAAAAGGGGGCCAAATTTGAAAGTGACTCGTCGATCAAGTCAGGTGTACCTATTATTTTGGACCGCCAAGAGTTTATTAAGGTAGCCCACGAAGAGTTACTATGCATGCTAAATTAAGATCATATGTGAATTATTAATGCAAGGTTTTATATGAATATATTATTTTTTGGGTACTGGCTGATGTGTTAAGAATTGCTTGACATTACAGCTTGCACACAAGTGTCACATGGCTCCAAGGTGAGATAGGCATGAATAAGTGGCTAGAGATTATCGATTGAAACAGTAACATATCCAGACAGATTGGAGAAGATTGGAAAATCATGTTTCCTTTGGGAAAAAAGAAGAACATCACTTAAACTCATATTAGGGCTTTTAGTTATGGTGACAAAGTGCTCATAATTAGGCATAATATCATACATCATATTTTGTGAGAATCTGCTTGATTGTGGGTCCACCCATGACCCACCTTACTCTCGAATCTCAATCGATTTTCATAATGGTATCTATCTCTCACATCGTCAACTGTTAATTAAATTCCACCTCAACCCTTTGCTATCTGTGCCTCCTGCGTGAAAATATATGTCCTAGTCTCTTGTCATTGAGTGTAAGTTCTTTCCAATTATGTTGCGTTGAAGTGTAAATTCTCTCATATGTTAGACTCCATTTCATGTTTAGATCTTTCATACTCTCCTAGCATGGGCCTTACTAGGGGTGATCGGGTCCAGAGTGGGCAGGGTCTAGACCTAGACCCTATACCCAATCATGTTATAACCGGTTCCCCTTTTTTGAACTTTGTACCCGACTCTATTTGTATTGGACCCTATACCTGACCCATCCTGTTTTTCCAGTCCAGTTCTAGAGTCAACCCTATTTCCACTGAAACCTGTTTTGCAATCTCCCAATATTCTATATAATTTCGAATTTTAATATGAGAAAATAATATAATCCTCCTAATTTGTATCAAAACATTAAGCACTTGTAGCAAATAAATACATGAACTTTTTGACTAAATGAAAAATTAAGGATTCATAGGGCTAATTATAATAAATAAAATCATAAGGCAAATAATTAGCAACAAACATGTGATTAATATTAGTCTTATTCCTACAACTACTACATAAAGCTACTCATTTATGCAAGCATAATTCCTCCTACAAAAGAGAAATTAGGCGAGCCAATCCATATAGTATACAAGAATTTGACGGCGACGAACATTGTCTGTCCATCGAACAGTGCGAGAGGGAGTCAATGAGGGAGGGAAGCAAGTGAGGAAGAGGAACGACGAAGAAGGAGTGTTGTGCGTGTTTGAGAGAGCCAAGAGGAAAAACGCCGTGTGATTGTGGGAGTAAGAATATAAATAAGGGGAAAAAATAGGATTTTGGACCTATACTTACAAAACGGGTTCCCAAACCGGTTCCAAAACCGGTCAAGGAATCGGTTCCTGGGTGGGTAATCAATTGGACCCGGTTCTTTGAATGGTTTAAACCGGTTCCAAATTTTGGGAACCAGTTCTCGGACCAGTTTTAACGAGAACCAGTTCTCGATTCTGTTTTCCAAGTGGGCTGGTCTGGTTTCTGGGTATACCTGGTCCAATTGCACACCCCTAGACCTTATCTTTTCTTTTTATCTATTGGCTTTATACCTTAAAAAATCCCAAACTAGTATACTCATGATAAATTTACTATAAATTAATTTTTAACCATCAAAAACTCTAAATTTGTACACCCTTGACAAATTTATCACACCCATAATAAATTGACCAAAAATTAATTTTTTTTAATTACCAAAAATCCAAAACTGATATACACGTGATAAATTTACTCTAAACTAATTATTTGATTATAAAAAAATCCCAAATTGATACACTTGTAACAAACTTACTCTCTATTAACTTCCGTCAAATTTGAACTTTAAATTTGTTGACCTGGATGACATATGGTATTGACAAATCCATAAGGTAAAAATCATCAAAATCTCAAATTGGTACACTTATGATAAATTTAATAGTACTTTTGTGATAAATTTAATAGTACACATGTGACAAATTTGGGACTTTTGTCATATTGACCTCATTGATTTTCACGTGGACTTGTCATATTTGTCATCCACATTAGTAAACTTAATGGCAAAATTTGACGGAAGTTAATAAATGACAAATTTGTTATATGTGTACTAGTTTGAAGTTTTTGGTGAGAAAAAAATTAGTTTATGATAAATATTTTACAAGTATGCTAGTTAAAATTGGTTTGGTGTAAATTTAATTTTTAATAATCAAAAAATTAATTTGGGGAGCTGATTTGGGATTTTTTAGGTATTAACCCTTGTCTTTTTGTGTATTTTGCTCATGTGCTCAACATTCAACACAAGCCACTATCAATTCTCAGCAATGTTTTACACGATCCTAATGCAAATGAGCTCAATTCATCCTAGCTGTCGGATGAAATGGGTCCCGCGTGGGCCCCCTCCTGGTTGGGATCAAACGGTCACGTTTTCCTCACCCAACCGAGATGGGATCGCGGGCGAGCCTCTCCGCACGGGATAAGACTTCCAAGAAACGAGGCGGAAATAAACGGCTGCGATGGGATGGTCCGGCGAACCTACGGCCGAAACACGCTCTCCTAAAAGTTCGGCCATGCACAATTTGCACAGCAAGAAAAGAAGCTAAGCTCGCCGGAATTGGTCGCCAACGCCGCTTTGCTTGTCGGCCCAAAAGAAGAAACCCGTTCCATATTTGTCGGCAAACCACGTGGTTAGCGCACAACCACGGTTCGTGTCTTTTCGATGAAAGAGAAGATGCCTAGCCTTGGAAGCAACCTCCCACGTCAACGCCGGGACATAGGGTTGGATAGACGGCCCCCACCACTTCCATTTCCATCACGCACGCACCCGAACTTCCCCTGCAAGCCAAGGAAGCGTTGCTTCGGTTCTCGCTTTTGGACGTTGAAGCCCGCAAGCAAAAGCCTCGCGTCCTCCCGAGTAAAAGCAAAAGAGAGAAGGGATAAAGAGAAAAGAGAGCCTGAGAAAATATCACGTTCTTGCTTTGCTTCTGATAGTACTCTTCTCTTCTCTGTTCTTTTCTAGAATATAATAGAGTGTCCGGGTCTTTTTTTTCCTTTTGGGGCTTAGGAGCGGTGGAGGGGTTTGGGTTGGAGGCTGAAGCACGTCTCTTCCCCTTTCCTTCGCACACGCAGAGAGAGAGAGAGAGAGAGAGGGAGAGAGAGAGAGAGAGATGGGTTCTCTGACTGCTTCTCCTTTCGCCCCTTCGAAGTTGGAATCTTCTTCTTTGTATCAGAAACAGAGGTCTCTGTTTCACTCCAGGAGATCCACCAAGAAGAAGAATCTCTCTATCGTCCCCGTGAGTTTTTCTTTCTTTATTCAGCTTATGCTTCTGAGTTGTACACTCTATGCGCTCTGTTTCGGGAATTCTTTCTTTTCTTTTTTCGGAAAGGGGAAAATAAATTCGAGGGTTGATTCGCAACTTTTTTCTGGAAAGAATCTTGGTCTTGGTCGCGTATATTTGTTTATTTGATTGGATTGGATCAGGTTGCGAGGTTATTTGGGCCGTCGATCTTCGAAGCGTCCAAGCTGAAGGTTCTCTTCCTGGGCGTGGATGACAAGAAGCATCCGGGGAAGCTTCCGAGGACTTACACGCTCACTCACAGTGATGTCACTTCGAAGCTCACTCTGGCTATATCTCAGACCATAAACAACTCTCAGGTAATCAACCAAGCCCCCCCTGAATCTCGATTTATCTGGAATCCGATGCTGGATGAGATTCTGTTAAAACCATGCTTGATCTTCGTCATAAGAGTTTCCTCATGCCATTTATTCTTGGGTCGGGAACTGAATAGCATAACTGTGCGAGAAGCTGGGAGAATTTAATGAAAGCAAAACAAGGGAAACAGAGCACTGAAGCATCACGCACAGGAAAGAAAAGATAGGGCTAGCAGTTAGCACGAGAGATTTTACTTATATACTTCCAATTGTTCGTTCTAAATTTATTTCCGTTCGTGTGTTAACTGAGGATCTCGAGAACTGGTTTCGGTTCTTGTTGTAGCTGCAAGGATGGTACAACAGATTGCAGAGAGACGAAGTTGTGGCGGAGTGGAAGAAAGTGAAGGGGAAGATGTCTCTGCATGTCCACTGCCACATCAGCGGAGGCCACTTCCTCCTGGACCTGTGTGCCAGGCTTAGATACTTCATCTTCTGCAAAGAGCTCCCCGTGGTAAAACTCCCTAGCCAAATCGCCCGCTAATCTATCTACTTGAACTCTATACACCTTGTTCAGAATCGACCATTTCTTGTATAACAGATCAAGAGAATTAGTTTTGGTTGATCAATTTGATCCGATCTTCTTTTGGAAACAGTTGAATTGATCGAATAGATTGTACTTTGAATGAAAACACAGGTGTTGAGGGCGTTCGTGCATGGGGATGGGAATCTGCTGAGCCAGCATCCGGAGCTGCAGGAGGCTCTGGTCTGGGTGTATTTCCACTCCAACCTTCGGGAGTTCAACAAGGTGGAGTGCTGGGGCCAGCTCAAGGATGCCGCCGCCCCTTCCTCGGCCGGGGCCTGGAAGGGGGAGGAGGAGGAGGAGGAGGAGGAGGTTGAGGCGGAGAAGCCACCGTTGTCCGAGTGGGAGCTGCCGGAGGCGTGCCGCATCGAGTGTGAGTGTTGCTTCCCTCCGATGAGCTCGATCCAATGGTCGGAGGAGCTTCCCCGGCTGAGCGGGGGTGGGTACGGGCCCCAAAAAGGCGTTGGCCAGCGAAGCTAGCCCAAAGGGACAACCTTGTTTCCGCCTATTGGTCAGCCATAGTTTTTACTTCTTTGATGGCGTGTTGTTGTAAATGAATGCATGAAATTGTGTATATAAAAAGCCAGTTGTGAGATTTTGCGGGGATTGCACCGTCGCCTAGTATTAAAGTATAAGTATATTTAATTGGAAAGGCAAATAGGGTCTGGAAAGATTTGAATTTAAGATTTTCTATTCTTATATAATGTAAGATTTTAATTATTCTAAGATGAAAGTATAGTTTAATATTAAATTTATCACATTTGTGAATAAACTTCTTCCAAGCAGCTCTTGGGTCACTATCCAGTGCCCTTTCGGTGTGACGTGAAACGACTATTAGAGCCAATTCGAAAAGATGGATTTGGACTTTATGCTTCTCTTTGCTTGTTCGATTTAGTTGGACTCTTGGTTTGGCATCGTGCCACGCGAATCCGGAGATTCTAGGGGCGCGCATGATAAAATTTCTGTTTCTCGATTTCTCTATTTCTCGTTTAGAAACAGGTTTGGAAATGTAAATCCGTTTGGTAACGCTTGATTTGATTTTTCTATTTCGAAACAAATTTCTATTCCGTAAATAGAGAAATTGAAGAAATCGAAATGAAATTTTAACTTCTCGTTTCGAAATAGAAATCGAAACCGAAATCAAACCATATAAAAGAATATTGTGCTTTCTTGCTAACTTAATTCACTTATTACCACAACTTTACAAATTATTGCTAATTTTCTTTTTCTTATTTTATTTGTTTTTTTTTTTTGCATTTTTTTTTCATTTTTTTTTTTATAACTTCCTCTTTAGGATGAAAGGCAATCGAATGGGTCCCCAATTTTCAAAAACGACCAAAGTTCTTAAATGCTTACTTAAAAACAATGGGGCTCTTTCCTCCTAGAAAAGGCACGCGCATAACCAAGTTGAAGAAAAGTTCTTACACAATAGATGAATAAAAACGTGCCTAGAAATTTAACCTTATTTTTTACGGATTCAAAATTCTTGCAAAATCAAAATAATTAGATTGTTACACAATCTTGAATTTTAATTCGAAGGCAAGAGATTCAAGAGAATCTCTCTTTGCTATGCAAGGGCCATTAAAGGTTCATTAAGCAACAATAAAGAAATTAGGGATGAGCAATTGGACTGATTCAATTCGAGAATCAAAATAAACCAACATTCCCCTGATTGGTTCCTAACCATAAACGTTACTTTAAGGTAGAATTCTCATATATTCATTTACACCATTAATTTTATTTTGTTGATAATCTTGTATAATATTAGTTTTTGATAAAATGACAAGGCTGTATAGGCGCTATTGATGGCACCCATATTCATGCTTCCGCAGTACTTGTCTGAACCTACGCAGGATGAGCTTGCAAACGATACATTGACTGAGGAGGGAAATCAAATAAATACGCTTAGGAAAACAATTGCTAATAAAATGGCAAGGGATAATAATATGCTAGAAATTTCATGAAATTGTATTTTCAACTTTTGTAATGTATTAGTATTATTTCGACTATTATTTTGTATTTGAGGATTTCCTATGTTGTTTTAGTATTATTTCAACTATTATTTTGTATTTGAGGATTTCCTATGTTGTTATTTAATCAATTTCTATTCCTAGAAATAGAAATTTTGTTCTCGTTATCAAACTTTTTGTTTGAAATAGAAATTTTGAGTCGTTATCAAACGGGTTTCTTTGCTCGAAACTTGTCAGGGAATAGAAATTAAGAAATTGATTTCGGCCAGAAATCAATTTCTGTTTCAGAAATTTTGTCATGCGCAACCTAGGTGTCCAGAGCATTGAAACGAGATGAACCGGTCTTAATCAGCACGAAGTAGTTCTCCTCGAATAAGAGCTTCTAGAAATTATTGTCCTTTCTCAAATGCAAGGTCGTGTACATTTGTCCTTTCAATTTAAGCCATCTCAAGCATCTTCCTGTTGGCAGCCTTAAACTGGAACATTAAATATTTAAAATTATCATTCTCACAGTATATCAAATACTATCACTCAATCATTTTTCAATCTTTAATGATTTTAGAAGAAGAAATTCTCAAAGGGTAAAAATCGAGAAGACAAAAGAAGGGGGCGTGGCCGCGCGAGCGATCAAACGGGAAGAAAAAGAAGTAAGATGCAAAAGCCATGCGATTGCACAGGCATCAACGGAAGTTGACGTTGGCCTTGTAGGTCATGCCCACTCTCCAGTTGGAAGGGGCGACGTTCAAGGCGACGATGGTCTCCTTGGTGGTGTAGGAGGTGAGCTTGAAGGAGAGGGCTTGGCCGCCGAGGGTGGCGAAGGCCTGGTACGAGGCGCCCCAGTTGTGGCTCATGCTGATCCACCCGGTCCGGCTCCCCTTGACCCACATGCCGGCGACATCGCCTGCCCCTCCCACGTTCATCACGTACACCAGGAGCCAGTACCCATTGCCTTGGAACTGGAACCGGATCCCACCGGTCCTCACGCAGGGGACCCTGTCGATTCGAATTGAATCATGATATGATTTTAGAGAAGACGTTGAGTTGAGACTAAAGTTAGTTGAAGAATAAATCTAAAGTAGATTGGGGAAGTTAGGGGATAGTGGAGTCGAGGAGTGTCCATAGAGTGCATGGCTCGAGCTCGGCTCGACTCGACTCATGTTGTACTCGACAGTCAAAATTTGACTCGAGTTCGATTGGGTGTTGAATTTCTTGCCCGAGCTTGGCTCTAATAGAAAAACCATATGGTCAAGCTCAACTCGGTTGCAGCCGAGTAATCGAATACTGGAATTGATTTTTGAGTAATGAATTTCATTGCTAGTTTATAAATTGAGCTTAATGTAAAAATCAATGTGCATGCCATTAACAAGGTACGCATAGGTGCATACCTCCGATACATGACGGGGACGATGCCCGCCTTCCACTGAGCCATCTTCATGAACGCGGGCTTGGACATGTCGAAGTGGGCTCGCGGCGGGTTGCACCACCCGCCGGCGTTGGAGTCCTGGGACCAGTTCGGTGGACAGAGGTTGGTCGCGGTCACCGTCGTGAACAGGACCCCTTTGAAGCACCAGGGTGACTGGACGCACTTGATCTGGTAGCACTGCCCGCACGCGTAGCCGTCGTCGAAGAGGGTCGAGCTCAAGGCGGCCGTGTCCGTCCCGTATCCATTTTGGAAGAGGTTTCCATATCCGCAAGCGCCTCCTGCACATCAGAATTCAGAATCGAGAAGCTTAGCCAGATGCGGATGTAAATATATCGTTACAGAAAGAACGGACACTATAGGCATATATTATTACCCATTGTCTCGGAGGCAGTCTCGTCCCCATAAAAGGTGGCATGGGCAAGGGACCAAGCCGTCGGCTTAAAGCCGGCTTGCGAAGTGCCGTAAGAGCCTGCGGCGGCGGCGGGTCTCCAGACAACCACCAGCAGGCAGAGGAGGCCGAACCTCCACGAACGAAGCGAATCAGAAGCCGTCGCCACTGCCATTACAATGCTTCAATCAAGAAGGCCCTTCTCCTTCTCTCTCTCTCTCTCTCTCTCTCTCTCTCAAGCCTCTCAAACGAAACATTTCCATTGCTCTATATATAAGTATTAAGTCTGCTGTCTGCCCTTCGTGACCATCACGAAGATGGAAAGCGAATTCGTGATTTATTGGGAAGTCAAATGACGATATAATTAAGATTAGAATCGATTATTGGACCGGCCGGAATTTATCATACGTGGCAAATTAAGTACGTGGGGTTAGGACGATTAATGGAATTAAGTATGAAGCAACGTGGTCACCTCCTTTTTGTACGGATTTTGTGGAACGTCTTTGGGGACGTGCGGGCAGGTTCTATTTGCGATTCTGGGGACACAGAATATTTGTAAGGTCTAAGCCTATTTAATAAAATTACTTTCAAAGGTCTTCAAGAGAGAGAAGAGAAACTCTATTTTCAAAAGAACAAAGATGTGAGAACAATGCTCATTCGCCCTCGTCTCTCTCGTCAGTCGTAAAGGATTCCACATTGGCATTGCTGACTATTTGTAGAACCTACTCCGCTTGGTTCCACGCCTTTACTTTTGTGGTTTTCTAGACATAGAAAATTCGACTTGAATTGTGGGGTTTGAACTTAGTTTTTGCATGATTTAAATATGAAGTTCTGCACACTTAAATAAGCTCATTAATTATTACAGATTAAGCTTTGTTGTCATCAGGCATGCTTTTTCAACAAATTACATCCAATTCGCATGAGGCTTAGGTCATCTACTAGCTTTCACAAATGATTAAGTTTTTAGGAAAGCAATGAGCACTCAGCTCTAACGAAACCAACGTGCAAAGAGCATGCAAGTTTTTAAAATTTTTCCCTCCTAATAAGAACTTGTTCATGGAAAGAAGGGGATGATTGTCCAAAAAGTCATAAATATATTGTATATAGGCCAATTTAATTTCAAAATTTTGAATTGTATCAATTTAATCATAAACATTTTAATAATTTATCAATTTAATCTTAAATATTCCAATCGTATCAATTTAGTTTTAAACATTTTGAAAATTTGCAAATTTAGTCCTAAACCTATTATTTTGATATTTGGTCATAAGGATTATATTGGCAAATTATCAAGAGATTTAAGACAATTTTGACAAACTATTAAAAAGATTTATGATTGAATTGGCGCAATTAAAATGTTTAAGACTAAATTGATATTTAAACATATATTTAGGACTTTTTAGATAATTTTTCCTTAAAAAGATTGTATTTTGATTTTTTTTTTTTTTTGCCTGTAGAAAGTTACTTCAACAAATCTTTATTATCATTATTGTTTTTATTGGTTGATTGACAATTCTTTGTTTGATCGGTTCTTTTTTACACCTAAGTAAGCTGACTTTGAAAATCTCTCTCTCGCTCTCTCTTCGTGACCTCTGTAGTGGAGGGAGGGATCTCTACACAATTGCGGACGACTTTATATCTAAGATTGCCCAAGGGGAACACCGTTGGTTTAAGGTCAAGACCTCATGTGGCAGCCATTGAGATTACTATGGTTGCCATAATGCCCTTTGTGATGGGAAATATGCCAAAAAAGTCCTAAACTTATTGTACTTATACCAACTCATTTTCAAACTTTTCAATTGAATTAACTGAGTTCTAAATCTTTTGATGATTTATCAATGTCGTACATTACGTCAATTTTGTCTGTAAATCACTAACATGTACGTTGGTTGTGAGCTGCTTGGAAATTTGGATCAAAGCAAAGAGATGCTCAAGGATGCCAGGATAGTAATATCTCGAATTTAGTAGAGCCACATTTCTTAGAGAATCCTACCAAGTTGGATAAGAAAAAGTGTTTAGAGAGACATTGAGAGATTTTGCATAAGCACACACTTTACTTCAAGGGATTCTGTCCAACACATCACATCACATCATTCTTTTTTCTTTTTCTTTTTTAAATCTTTTATAGGCATTAAGAGGTCACAAACAAACAAGGATCATGCTTACAGGTCTGAAATTACACAAACTCCAAGAAATCTGATTGGGAATTACTCTAGGTGATATGAACAGTGATTTCCTTAACCTATTGCTATAGTACTTTGCTACAGTGACCTCTATTATAGTAACCTAGCTACAAGCCTATCTTCTGTCGTGGGAGTCATAGTCATAGTTTTAATCATCAGAGCTATGCATTGCAAACTATTCTTCCATGTGTCTTTGCTCAAGTTCTGCAAGTCTGATGTCAAAGGGGCTGCAGGTGACTTCTCTTTGTGCTATCATGGCATTCCATATGTTTATTCCACTTAAGAAGGATACTTCCTCACAAGTCCCAAAGAGTCCTAGAGTGTCGGTAGGCATGTTTGGCTGGGGCTAATTTATTGGTTGAGCATAATGAGATGTGTCTAATCCAAGTGATAAGGATAAAAGTCCTTGATCATAGGAATCTTGAGAAAGAAGGCCTCCCCATTAGGTATGGGATGCCTGAACATGCGATGACTATGCAGGATCGTCTGTGTCTGCCATTTCTTGCTCTTGTGATGGAGATATCCTTGTTGGGTTCCATGCTTGTTTGAATTCCTCAAGTGCTTCTTTGGCCTCCGGTGCAAGGTCTTAGTGATCCCATGGTCATGTTCTCTTGG
The DNA here is from genome assembly GCA_014182515.1 of Eucalyptus microcorys. Lineage (NCBI taxonomy): Eukaryota > Viridiplantae > Streptophyta > Magnoliopsida > Myrtales > Myrtaceae > Eucalyptus > Eucalyptus microcorys. The sequence continues at coordinate 4,476,924 of CM024566.1, read as the reverse complement.
TATAAGACTCTCTGAAGTTCTCTGTAATTGTATTCAATAGATCCAACGCAATCAAAAAATGATTTGTAAATACAAGATTCCTTAAGGTGTGGTTGAGGTTTGTAAGTTGTGATTCCTACTCCTTCTGGTGTATCAACAATGATGCCATTAATTTGTACAAAAGCCCATGGACGTCGGAAAAACACAACGGTGTGTATTTCTGGTTTTGGTCGGATAGTTCTTAGTTCCTGTTGGAAGAGATGCTTCCAATAAGTGGGTGGATAGAACCAATTGAGTACAACCAAAAGGCTCCTATTACTTTCCTTTTCAAAGTTACGGTCAAGTGCAAATATCCCGATTAAGTTGGCGATGAACTTTTTGGTAGAAAACTCAATAGATATTAAGTACTTAGTAGTTAAGTACCATAATATCCATCGAAATTTATCAGGAAAATTATCTTCCTTCCAGATTAAAGGATGTATGAATGGATACCTAAAGTTTAATTCAAAAAGATAAAGAATTGAGCCTCAATGGAGTCTAAATAGATCTGTGTGGTACTACCATATGAGGCTGTTAAGATTTTCACTAAGGTTGTCATTTTAGATATGTTCAATAATTTCTTAGGGGCAGTCCAAACTTGGCCAGTCTCATATTCTTTTGATCTTATACTTTTCGTTGTGATGAAAAGTATGAAAATCATGCCTCATAATGTACATATTAATCTTTGTTGGTGCCTTTGGCCTGTATAGAGAGTCTATAAGAATATTTTTCTTTCCTGCAATGTGTTTAGTTTCAAAGAAGTATTTTGAAAACCATTTTGTTCATTGAAGCAGTTGAGAATGGGGAATATACTTTTATTTGAACTTAGTCATTTGAGGAAATGATGCCATATCCACTTCTACCGGCAAATAATGGCCAATAATATGTAATTCAAACATTTTTATCCCATTCTTTACTGTCAATATTTCTTTGAAAGTAGAATAGTAATGCATTTCAACCTAGGAAAACTTTTCACTTTTGTAAACCTAAAGATTTTGCTTACCTTTAATTTCTTCAAGCAGTATGTCTACCCAATATTCGTCATTAGCATCAGTCTAGATGAATCTCTTCCCAATGGATGATATTTGTAAAGGAGGAAGATTATACATCACTTCTTTTAGCTCCGCAATTGCTTTGGTTTGAGCTTTGCTCCAAGGTGGAGGATTCTTCTTCGGTATCAATTGCAATGGAAGTAATAATTTTGTCATGTTAGGAAAAAAGTCTCAGAGATAATTAATTATCTCAAGAAATTGTTGAACTTGTTTTGTCATGAAATTTTTTCTGAAAATTTTAACAATTCATGAGAAATGTGTGGCTCTAGATAGTATGTATCTTTGTTGAGGTGCATGTCAAGAAATTCAATCTCTGTCTAGGTAATATTCATCTTTCTCTGGGAAAGCATGATTCCATATTTTTTCACGATGTCTGCAAATTGATCGAAGAGTTGGTAATGAGATTCCTCCTCAAGGCTATTTAGCAAGATGTCATCAATGTAAACTACTACTTGACAAGATTGATTGAAAAATACGACACCTAACTTTTTGGAATAAGGATTGGGCTACTTTGAAGCTAAAAGGGAGACATTTCCATTAAAAATGCTAGCTTGGAATGCAAAACCTTGTCTTGGGCCTATCTTCGGGATGGATTCCCAATTGCCAAAATTCAACAAAAAAGGAATTTCTTGAGGGTAAAAGGAACTTGTCATCTTGGAAGAGAAGTTTAAAGGATTCGTAATTTATCAGTAGCCACTTTTTTTCCTCTGTTCTGCTCAACTCGTTTGTTAACATAAAAAGTTTCACAAGTTCATTGAGAATCTGAGATTTTAATAAGGCATTACTGTAGTAGTTCTAAACATTCCTCCTGAGCAGCGACAAGAAGATCTAAGTTCATTCCCATATGACTCGCCTTGGTGGGATTTATGTCTTTATTTTTTATGAAAGGAAGACTATAAAAAAAACTCTGGATTTTTCTACAGAGGATGAAGATATTTCTAAGAGAATTCAGAATGTGAATAGGATTCTAATAACTTTTGCATGATCGGATTTAGTAAACTCATTTGAATAGAGAAAAGCCTTTGAATATTGACAAATTTAGATAACTGATCTTTATATTTAAAGCCTTTTCTAGAAATGATTTGGAGTTAAGGAATTTGAGTTATAACCTCCCAACCAATGATCAAATCTTTATTAGGGAGACTAGCTCCAAAGATTTTAGTAGTTATAGAGCACTAAGGAAAAAACTGAATGGTTACTGGTGTAATTCGCACATTTATAAAAAAAAAGTATTTCCCTGAGACAGAATTGAAATGTTGAACATGATAAATCAAGTATTCTTCAGGAAAAACCCTTATGTTTAGAATTGAAGAATTTGCACCAATATCTATAAAAGAAATGATTGTGATTGGTTTGGCAAACTTTGAGTTAAAATTTTTTACAAGAAAATGAGGATAATGGACTTGACTTGAAAATATACTAGGGTCTTACTTTGAAGAGGTGAGAGATATATGGAAAAGATTTTCGTTTGAGTTATAATCAATTTCACTAGGAGTTTGATAACATGGAATGACACAAAGAGTTTGCTCAGATGGGTCTTCATTAATGGAAAACAATGATTCAATATCATCATTTTCAAGAGAAATATCAATTTCAATTTCAATGTAATGTATCAAGTGATCTTGACCTTTTTTCGGTTAATGGCAATTTTTGGAGAAATAACCCTTTTTGTTGCAGATAAAGTATCGAGTTGATTTCTTGCGGGTTGAGTGATCTTTCATTCTTCGTAGAAATCGTCATTTTTTCTTTCTCCGGAAATGCTTAGATCCATGTTTGGATTTTCCTATCCAATACATTTTAAAATGTTTTTTCTTTTTAGAAAATTTTCCGCAAGAGCCATCGCAATCTTTTTTGAAACACTTAATCTTCAAATTTTGACGTGAACCACTTCCATTAAGTTCTCGATTGTCCTTGAGATAATTTTAGATCATCTAGCACCTTAGACACAAATCATCAAGGCACAAATGGATCTCTTGCTATATTTCTCCCAACAGAATATCCACAATTCTCCTTTGATTGTTGATAAAATGATCCCTCAACTTGTTGAGATAGTTCTCTAGGAATAGAGGCTAGAAAAACCTGTTTTAGGTTTGCATTAGCTTTAAGGTCATATAAGAGTTTGAACATTTCCTGATAATGCTTATCGATATGCCTTTTCTAGAAAGAGCAGCATTTTCTTTCAAAAACTCTATTGTTTTGAGCTCATGGTTAGTAGGTTTACCAATGAAAAAATGATAAATGATAGTAATAGCTTGGTTGAATCTGTTGAAAGAAGAAATTGTACTTGATTTTGTTTTGTAATCAATTGCCATCAATGTTTGAGACTATATGTGAACCTCGTGACAAATCCAAAGAGGACGTCATATTTGTCGTGATTTATGAGAGCTTGGGTATTTAGCCAAGTATGAAATCTGGCCATTTGGAATAAAGAATGTCATCAACAATAAAAAATTGTTTGGAGGAGGAAGTTAGAATTTGGGATGAATTATTTGGTTGGATGACCTCTGGTTCAGAAAGATTTGAATCCATCTCCTGATTGGGGGGATTAGCCATGAATATTGAAGAAGTGGCTGGTACAATAGGAAATGATTTGATAGTAGGGATCGAAAAAGAAGAGAAGGATGAAAGAGATATTGAGTTTGATTCTGAATCTGAATCAATTGAAAGAATCGATTTTGGCTGAGGTTGAATATGGTCTTTCAAAATAATATGATTAGGCTGTTTTGACATAGAAAAATTTCAAATTTTATAATTTTTTTTAAAAAAAATTAACTCTAGGCCATCGAGGTCACCCGCTGATCATCGCCGGCCTTAAATGATGGTATCGAGCCTTTCCCCAAATCTAGGCAAGGGCCACAATTGGCCATGAGGGTGTCGTAGCCCTTGTCTATGACTGGTGAGGTCATAGAGACCCTTGCCCAGACCTTGCTTGTGGTTGGTAAGGGTTGGTTGGCAACCTTACCAACCCAAAGTTGGGAAAAAAGAAAAAGAAAGGAAATAAAAAAAAAATCATAAAGTTTTAAAAAAAATTAAAAATTTATCTATGTCAATGTCGACCGTTCTACCAGTCTTATTACGTAGGACAACTAACGTTCAGGTTAATGATTTTTTATCAAAATTGATCAAGTGGACTATATTGGCAAATTATTAAAAAATTTAAAATTGAGTTGATATTAAAGCAATAAGTTTATGAATTTTTTTTTACCCCTTAAAGGGAAGAGAAAGCATATTGGTGGCGATGGTCGGAGACAGAGGGTTGACAACATCTAAGGAGTGGCAGTGCAACTGCCGCCGGAAGGGAGCAAACGAGAAGAAGATAGAATGGGTGTCGTCGATGTGGTTAGGGTTCTGTTTTTGAATTTTTTCACGTCTATAAATTTTAGGTGTAAATGTGGATTCCATAGGTTATATCACTTGCCAAATCAAAAGTTTGATTGGACAAAATTTTTCTTCACCATAACAACTAGAGGAAAATGTATTCCTTAAAAAGAACATTTTGTCAATCACATTGTCATGTCTACATAGCATTTTCTGAATATAAGTGTAAAAAAGCTATAAAACAATGATAGGTACTATTGTTTTCTCCAAAAGTGCACTTGCCTTATGGAAATCTCAAGATTTTAAAAATGTTTTCCAAAAAAATGATTAATTATATCCCTTACAAAAAAAAAAAAAAAAAAAAAGATCGATAATATTTTCATCATCCATAAATTTTTATTGATATTAAAATAATTTTTATTAATTAATTTCTCTAAGCAATATAATTAACAATTTTCCAAAAAATATTTTTCAAATTTTAAATTTCTCGTAAAACAAACACATCCTAAATTCTCGTTCCTTTTTTTTTTTTATATCAATGGCCTAGAGGAATCATGCGTGTAGCCTTTTACGTGAATAATTTAATTAGGCATAGTAATCTCTACAAATAATGAGGCGTCGAATAAATAAACATATCTGCCTATTTGATGGTGATTGCTTACTAATAACACTCTCTATCAATGGTAGGCAATAGGAAAGCTCCTCAAAGCAATATTCTTCGAGAATCGAAATAGAAAAATTCCCTCATTTTCCTCAAGAAGATTTAGACATTAAGAATGCGACTGCATATTTTTATATATATATATATATATATATAACTGGCGATGATACAAAACTGGAAACAAACGAGTGACCATAAAAAGCAAATGAAATCTCATTAAACAATAGTTTCTTCAATAGAATAGAGTGTCCATAATGAAATCTACTAAGTTTATATTCACAAAATACCAACACATATTCATTTCAGTATATAGGAATTCTATATGTCACTTGCAATTTCATTTTTCTGTAAGAAAGGGAGAAAAACCCTAGTAAATTCTAGCTATCCAAAAGCTGAAACTTTGGAATGCGGATATCTACTATGTTATCAGGTCAGACTTCAATTATTTAATTCCATTTTACATGGTTCTTTTATTGTTTTGAGAATCTTCATCTTCTTATTCTTCTGATTCATTGTGCAATTTTGTATGTTTATTTTGATTTGCATATGAGAAGGAATATTGAAATATCACATTCTTCTTACTGCAGACTCTATATGTGTAGAGAAGACTGCTGTAGACTCAACTCTCGTAATGTTGGGAATTTCACATGAGGGAGACCCTCTACTGGGAGAGTTCTACGATAGAAAATTTGCTCAATTATAAGACAAGTGAAACACGAGAGTGCTTCATACCACAAAAAATCATGTCTCAATATAAAGCTCACCAAGCTTGAAATTTTCATGATGATAAATATAAGTGTCCAAGATATAAAGGAGACATTGATGCCATCAATTCCTAAAACAACAAGCTCTTCTTGGATGCAGAAAATGATCGATTGTATCATATGCTACAAGTACATATACAAACAAAGCACAAGTTCTAAGAATTATCCGAAGTTTAAACATCTTGGACACAACTTAAATCCCAGTGACAATAGGAATGCTACCATTTTATAAAACGATGCTTAATCCCCATTGAGGGCTCTACCCTCAAACTCTAGGTTCGTTAACTTCTGTTGCAGCTCGGACAGATCGACAGTTTGCCCGCCAGTGATCTGCACATTGAACAAGGCAAGCTGATGTTTCAAGGTTGAGATGGAGAACTTCCACATAAGTCATTTGCTCATCACAGATAGTTGGAGAAAGAAACTATTCAGGGGAAAAGACAACTATATTTCAGCTGATACTTTGAGAGTAACTGATATGCGTGAGATGAATCAGGAAGTCCTGGGAGCTACCTCAGATTCAATGCGATGAATTAGCCTCCCGTTTACTTTAGTGGAGGTGCAGTTAGTCAGGTCCAATCCATCTCCAGTCAGAACTTCAAGAACTCTCCTTAAAGGCATCCCTTGTTCTGGTTCGGTACTAATTGCTACTTCCACTCCTCTCTTGTAGGATTTGACAATCACAATGTTCTTGGAACAAGAAGAAGAAGGACATGCAAGCCGAATATTTGTGTCAGTACCATGAGAGTTGGGTGACTCTGATTTCTTGATTTCATCTCTCTTGTCACTTAGTTTCTGGATCTTGCTTTGCATATCCTTTATGTACTTCACTGCTTCATACACAATATCAGACATTGATCTCTTCCCCTGCAGTATCATCATACCATAGATTCATTCTTCCCCATAAGATAAATACTGCAACCGCTGATTAATTTTGATGGCAAAAAACTAAAGATGAGATGGAACTAATTATGCACTGTGTTGATATTAATTTGTTCAGAGTCGCTCTTAAATTAGCTGCAAAATTAGTTCCAACGACAATGCGGAGGACTGACCTGTGTGCAGAAGAAAACTAGAAAATTCTCCATTGCACACATAGAATTTCCCCTTATGAATCATTGAAACCGACTCTTTTTCCCCCCAACAATGAACAAAATAAAAAGTCTCTTCCGGAGAAAGATTTAGATGTAAACCTTGAGATATTCGAGGGGGAGCAGCAATCTCAAAGACTGAAAATGCGCAGCCATTTCTTGCCTTCTTTGTCTCTCGGTTTCTCTGTGCGTGAACTTCTTTTCGCCTTTTGGACTTGTCTTTTCTAGGTCACACCTGGACAAGCCAGATTTACCCCATCGCCTATAGTCCGGCCGGTCAGTGAGGTCCAGGCCGTATTGACTAGATGCCATCATGGAGAGTGGAGAAGCAGATTGCGACACCTGATCTTCAGTTTCATCGGATGGGGCTGTGGATGAAGTATGATTCATCTGCTGTGCTGCTATCACCAAGAGCTCATCATCTTTATGCGAGGGCGTCGAAGAAGCAGATTGCAACACCTGATCTTCAGTCTCATCAGATGGGATTGTGGATGCATTAGGATCCATATGCTGTGCTCTCTCTCTCTCCCTCTCTCTCTCGCAGAGTCAGATGTGTTTAGCAGTCAATGAAATAGATGGGATTTCGGGAGCTCATTTGCACAGTGAATTGACCTAGAATGATGTCAAAATTTTTGTGTCAAAGATACTGTATATCTGGAGAAACGCATGTTAGCATTATATTCGAGTGTAAATCTCAGGTCATTATTTTTTTACTTTATAATTTTTGTTCCAAATCTTGCGGCTCTCTTAATATGACTTTTATTTAACGAAAAATACTTAGGGCCATTTGAAGTGTTTAACCTTTGACATGCGAAATTATACATAGTCTTTTTCATAATTGCTTAAACTTACTATAAAATGTAGAGTTTTACATATTTAGACTGTGAATTGTAAAATTTGCTGGAATTTTAGTTATGATATCGCAAATTGCAACGGGACATTTCAAAACTAATTATTGAATACAAAGTGTCAGGTAAAAGAAAGTTAGGCATGGTCACTGTTATGTTCTCTACTTTTTCTACGGCTCGTACATGAAAAAAAAAACCGTAATTTTTTTTTTCATTTCATTCATCATTTTTTGCTCATTCTAAATAATGAAGAAGTTCAAAAGAATACTTTCTTGGGACTCGATAATAACTGCAAGAAGCCAGATTAATATTTGGACCCATCCATCTTCGTTCTTCTCAAGAGGAGGAGACCTATTGATCTACACTTATAGGATAGGATCTACGTATTATTTTGATTGTTCGATTTATGGGACCACTTCCCATTTGCAGGATTGTTTATGTATGTTCCCTAGTAATTTAGTTCACATGAATAATGTGGACATGGTATATAAGAAAGGCAGTATTTATTTAGGGCTGCTTGAGATTTTCAGCTATCTGTGCTTTAACGTCATTGCGTAGTTCTTTAATGATGGTGAGGAGGTGGTCCATAATATGATATGACAAATATTAAGGACAAATCTTATCTTGATAACTCCAAGTCCGAAAGAAAAAGCCACATCGCTGTTGATTATTATTATAATTCTTCCTCATTATCCACGGCTTATTTTTGACATTTATCTTTGCGCCTTCTTTCGTCGAATAGGGTTTGTGGGGGCTGCAAATTTTTTATATGTCTAGAATACTAAAGGTGGGTAGTTGCCTATGCTAGTTATAGCTTATAGGTCTAGAATACTATATCTTCTCTCTAGATGTGCGCGACCTGATTGGACCAGTTTAAATACGAAATCTAACACTACTGACGACTCGCATTGGATGTGCAAATTGAGCCTATGGAACTCGAATTTTACGAAAGAAGCCATAGGTTTTGTATGCTTTCAATATCTATATATTATGGCTTACATTGGGCACACATTTTCAATAATCCCGCGAACTTTTAATTTAGCGGCACCAACATAAACATTCAGATAAGTTGGATGTAGGTTTAAAGAGGATATTATTGTCATTTGGGAATGTCGTGTAAAATGTTTTTGACAGCTCGTTTGGGGTTTGAAAAGATTATTTCTTACTTATTTTGTCTTTATAAAAAATTCGAAACTAAAAGTGATGTTTAAAACTTGGAAAATTATGATCTGCTATATTTGAAGACAGATGCTTTTCAAACACATCTTCACGTTAAATAAAAATTATAGTGTTGTACGTTAGATAAAAGTCATGTTGTATGATTCACAAAATATGCAAGAAATAGAACATTACGAGTAAATGTCACCAAAAGTAAATCCTTATCTATTAAATGTTTACCACATTACCTGGGTATAATATATTTTGGAAAAAATTGTTCAAAAAGTCTTAAACTTATTATGTTTTTATTAATTCAGTTCTAAACCTTTCAATTTTGCCAATTTAGTCCCAAACATTTTCACTTCTCCCTAATTGAGTCCATTTGGCTAATTTTGGTTAGAATTTGCTGACATGAATGGCCGGCCTTGACGTGGCACATTTTTAATAATATTTTAGTGATCTTTTAATAAGTTTTTGAATTTTTTATGTTTTTCTTTTTTTACTTTTCTTTTTTTTAGGGGGGGTTGAAGTTTGGCCACAGACAAGGGTGGTCGACCGACCCTCATTGGACACAGGCAAGGGTCGGTGACCCTTGCCGGCCACAAACGAGGGCGGGTTGACCCTCACCGACCTTGGGCAAGGGCTGCAATGCCCTTGTTGACCAGAGTGGTAGCCTTCGTCGGCCAAAGTGATGGTGCGCAAGCCCTTGCCTAGAATTAGCTAGGGCCACGACACCCTCACCAAGTCTAGCCAGGAGAGGGCTCGTTGGCGCTCACTGTTCCTAGGTGAGAGCTTGCGTGCCCTCGCCGAGAGATAATGAGGAGCTCGACGCCCTCGCCCAAGGCTGGTAAGGGTCGGCTGGCTCTCACGTGTGGCTGGCGAGGGTCGTCAGCCCTTCCCTATGGCCAGCGCGGGTTGATCGACAACATTAGCCTGCCCTAGCTAAAAAAAAAATGAAAAAAAAAAAAAAAAAGAGAAAAAAAACCATAAAAATTTAAAATATTATTAAAAAATTGCCACGTCAACATTGGCCATCTATGTTAGCAATTTCCAGCTAAAATTGATCAAATAGACTGAATTGGCAGAAAGTAAAAAGATTTATGAATGAATTGGTAAAAGATGAAAATGTTTAGAATTGAATTAGCAAAATTGAAATGTTTATGATTGAATTGGGAAAATTGAAAGATTTAGGATTGAATTGGGAAAAGTACAATAGTTTAGGATTTTTTGGATAATTTTCCTTCAAAATTTGTTATATTGAGTTTGGAAAGATGCATGTACCCTAGCCTGCAGTTCAAAAAGTTGTTGATTATGGCTGTGGAAGTTGGCCGTTAGATTATTTGTTTAATAGAGAAGCATAAACTTTTTAATTATGTTGTATGCTTCGACGGCCCCTTCACGTGAAAGCTAGTAGGATGAGGATAGTTAAAGAATGGTTGAAACAAGACAGACAAAAGAAGGTAAACCTATATTGAAGAGATGAAGTCAAGGTTCCATACACTTGTTTAGAAACCCTCTCTTGAGCCAATGGCGATAAATAACATCGGTAGTTGTTGGGAAATCGCACCTTTTCATGCTATTGTTTCACGGCATTCACTTGCTAATCCGTGTTAAATACTTGCAAGCGATGTGCGCTTGGAAATATTAGCTTATTTTTTTTGCCTGCATAGTGGAAAAAAAAAAACAATTGAATTTTGATTTCTCACTTTCTTAAGTGGACAATTGACTTGTTTCAAAAGTCAAAAAACTGAATAAATCTCATTACTGTTCACTGACATTTTTTAAACGGTTGTCTCATCAGTAGTCAAACTGGAGGTTTTTGTTGCATTTCTAGAGAGTTGAAAATTGTAGAGAGGAGTGCAAGCGTAATGCTCAAGTGATATGCGGCTTTTTCCGTTTGCAGTCATTTTGCACCTCAAAATTCACAATTTAAGTGTGTTTTAGGGAGTTTTTCTATTTATGTTATTTTACGGCATTATTCTAGGCTTTTGTTTTTTTTGTTTTTGTCTTTACGAATTCTTTGCTTAAGATTGTTTTTGAGCTTTTAAGTATCACTTAGGGTTTTTTTTTTTTGGTCGTAAAAAGAACATGTATTCACGATAAAGGATATGTACAACCAGCTGCTAAAGCGTCCGAACAAAGTACATCTAACAAAATAGAACGAGGCGAAGTGGCCCAATCTTGATGTAGGATACCGTTTCTATGAGCCTTAGCAGCCCAATCTACTACAACGTTGGCCTCGCGTTTGCAATGTCTAACCCTAAGGTGAGAGAAACTAGAGAGGAGATCGCCGGCTTCTGCAGAGATTGCTCGAACCTCCCACGGCGTCGAGGTGGAAGCATGAACAAAACCAACCAACACCAGGCCGTCAGATTCGATTATCAACTAATCGTGAGCTCTGCCTTTCTCCAGCAGGTTGTGTAGGGTTATTGTGAAAGCCATAAACTCCGACTGCAACACCGATGAGGTGGCGAATCCTCTAGTAAAACCTTCGATCATTCTCCCATTCTAATCCCTACAAATACTCACCATTGTCCCTTGATTGTTTTGAGACTGAAAAGCTCCATCTATATTCACCTTAAAGGCACCTGGATCTAGAGGTCTCCATATGTCGCCGGGGTTGAGTTCCTGTCGCCCTGTTCCTGCCGAACTACGATTGGAAGACAGAGCCGTTCGAGCATTGGCAAGGGCTACATCCACCACTTGAAGCACATCCAGATGCTGTCGACGAAAAATAAAGTTGTTCCATGCTTTCCATATATGCCATAGGATAGAGGCTAGCGTTTCTGGATTAGGTGAGGACTGATTCCGCTCGAATTTTTCTGCAATCCATGCATCAATTCGTTGAACTGTCTGCGGCTCTATTTGAATGTTGATCTCCGGATGCAACCATATAGTAGTAGTCCATGGACAGAGCAGAAAAATATGTTCTATAGTTTCTGGTGTTTGAGTAGGACAGAGATTGCATACCAGTTCTGAGCATATATGTCTATGATAAAGGTTGGCTTTAGTGGGTAGGGCGTTGTGGCATAGATTCCAAAGAAAGATTCGGATTTTGGGTGCTATCTTCAACTTCTAGATTTGTTTCCACAGCACCTCTGGGGTTTGGTAAGAAGACGATGCTTTATGTTGATTCTTGCTGACTGCTGCATTTTTCATTGCTTAATAACCACTTTTGACGGTATAATTTCCGTGAGTGGTTTCTGTCCAAATAAATTTATCTTCTAAATAAGAGGGTCTTACCATAATGGTAAGGACTTCTTGGACAGTATGGAAATCGTAGTACCTGTGAAGTATGGGGGGTATTCCAAGTATTAATTTGCATATCTAGAAGTTCAACGACTTGTACAGGTTCGTCGCGATTCGCCGGGCCGCCCAATATGCCTTTGGGTAGCCATCGGTCTTCCCTGATTCTGATGTTCCGACCATTGGAGATTTGGAAGAATTGAATCCCGTCCTAATAGTAGGCCTTGCCAGCCCCAAGACGGTCAGATTCCTCTCTCAACATTTATAAAATCCCGAGAATGAAAATAAATACCTTTGAATAGCATGTTCCATAGTGATGTAGGGTGCTAGATTAGACGCCAAGCCTGTTTTCCGAGCATTGCCTTGTTGAAAGCCATGAGATCTCGAAAGCCGAGACCTCCCTTATTCTTGCTAGTCTTAAGCACTTCCCATTGTTTCCAATGGATTCCAGATTTCTTATAATCATTCTGCCACCAGAAATGGGCGATATGGGATTGCCTAAACAACATATTTAATCAGGATTTCTTTTCCACCCTTGGATATTAAATTTTCTTTCCATCTTTCCAGTTTTGTGTTCACTCTCCCCATTATCCAAGCAAACATCTCTTTCCTTGATCGTCCCCAATTTGAGGGGATCCCCAAATATTTTCCAGTCCTACCTAGCGCTGGGACTCTCAACTCATTTGCCAAATTTTCCTGTAAGCTAAGAAGGCAAGGCTTGCTAAAAAATATTCCAGATTTATTCCTATTGATAGCCTGTCCCGTTGCTAAACAATATTGATTCAGTACATTGGCAAGGTTTTGGCATTCCTGTAGCTTACCATTTAAGAAAAATATGGCATCATCAGCGAAGAACAAATAAGATAGAATAGATACCACTTGTTTATCTGGATGCCTTTGATGTTGCCCATATCAATAGCTTTATGTATAAGGATTGATAAGACATTATCCAGCAAGATGAATAAATATGGAGAAAGTGGGTCTCCCTGTTTGAGGCCTCGGGTCGGATGGAAGTAGTTCAACTACTCGCCATTAAATCTTACATTGAAATAGACTGTTGTTATACATTGCATTACCCACCTTACCCAAGTGGTATGAAATCTCGACTTCAGTAGATAATCTTCAAGAAAATCCCACTCTACCCTGTCATAAGCCTTTTGCATGTCCATTTTCAATACTGCTTGAAAAATTTTCTTGCGTTTCCTAGTCCGAAGTTGACGAAGCACCTCCTGGACTATGAGAATGTTGTCTTGGATCTAACAACTACTCACAAAGGCACTTTGTTCAATGGATATTAAATCAGGGAGCCAAGGTTTAAGCTGGTTGGCAAGCACTTTGGAGATAATCTTATAGGCATAATTGCATAGATTAATAGGGCGGTATTGGTCGAGGCTTTCCAGGTGTGATACTTACGGAATCAGGGAAATGATGGTCTTATTAAGATCAGTAGGCATAACCCCTGTTTTAAAGAAGTCCTATACTGAGAGAAAAATATCGTCCCGTAAAATATCCCAATGAGTTTGATAAAAGAGGCCATTCATACCGTCTAGTCCCGAAGCTTTAGTCACTCCCAGTTGGAAAGTTGCTGCGCGGACCTCTTCTTGAGTTACCTCAACCGTCAAAAGATCATTTATTTCCGTTGTAACTACTCGCGGGCATTGGTCAATGATTGGCCCATAATCCCAACGCCCAACTGATCGGTAGAGATTGGTAAAGAATTGCATCATCATTTCCTTTAGGTGACTTTCTTCCCTAACCCATCTGTGATCATCATCTTTCAGCATACATATTCTGTTCCGTTGCCTTCGTTGGACAGTCGTTGCGTGGAAGAATTTAGTATTTTTGTCGCCCCACTTCAGCCAATTTATCCTGGATCGTATCGCCCAGAACTGTTCCTCTTGCTGCCATAATCGATGTATCTCCGCTTTTAAATTGTTAACTGACTGCTTATCATAGTGGCTATGTTGTTGATTTATATGAGTCTGGAGTTGCAGTTGCAAACTAGCTATTTGGTTGTGAGCTTCGGAGAACTTCATTCGACTCCATTTGGTGAGGGCCAAAGATACCATCTTTAATCTGTATGGTAGGTTGTAATTAGTTTCATGGCCTAAATTACAGGATTTAGCTATAACCTTGCTACACTCCTTGTCCTGTAGCCAGAAAGCTTCAAAAATAAAAGACTTGTGTCGGCGCCCTTGTAAAGCTTCAATTGTTAACAATAAAGGGATGTGATCCGAGCCCACTGCAGGTAGCGCGATAACCTCCGCTTCAAGAAATGCTAGACACTAGTCCAAATTGCATAGCATACGGTCTAATCTTTCTTTCACAAGTTCATCTCCTTCTCGATTATTTGTCCAAGTAAAAGCACAACCTTTGCTGTCCATATCCATCAGGGAGCAGTCTTGTATTAATTGTCTAAAAGAGTGCATTCTGTGTGGTTCTGCTAATCGCTTGCCTATTTTCTCCCAATGGTATAAGACCTCGTTGAAATCGCCAGCACAAATCCATGGTAAAGTATTTGAAAGAGCTATTTGTCGTAGTTCTGTCCAGAAATGTTGGCGAAGCTGATAAACCCCAGCTGCATGGACGTAGGTCATATGCATAGATATACCACACCTAGTTTCCATACATATCATATCAAAAAAGTCTTGAGTAGATTTAATCATGTTTACCGTAATATGATCGTGCCAAAGGAGTGTCATCCCTCCCGCCAAACCAGCTGGGTTGAGTACATAAGATTTCCGAAATTTGAGGCGATGCTGAATTCGAGTAATCACAGCCTCTCGATTCTTGGTTTCCATCAAAAACACGATATCGGGCTTTTCTTTGGCCATAAGGGCCTTAAGGGCTCGAACTGTCAAGGGAAAGCCCAGACCCTGATAGTTCCAGCTTATTATTTTCATTTGTCCCATGGTGGCTATTGAGGGCCAGCCTCCACCGCCCACTTGTTTGTCTCTTCAGCCAACAAAATAGGTGTTTCCATGAGTCATTTATCATCTAATTCTTATGTTGTAGTGTTGCGTGAGTCATAAGGGTTGTATCATTTAATTTTCTTTGCAGCTCCTGCTCTAGTGGAAATTCTTGTGTTCTTTAGTTTCTTGAGGTTGGTTGTTTCCATGGCTTTATCCTGGATGTCCTGCTTTTTTCATAGGAATAGTGATCAGCTCACTCTTGGATCCAACTGTAGGGAAAATGCTTTTGCAAAGCTGTGGTTGAATGGAGTAGCCAACAGAGTGAAGAGCAATTGTTGTTGCGTATTTCATTTTTCCAGTTTCCATTTCTAATCTTGTCTGCATTGCATTTTGACTATCCTTCCCCTGTACAGGTACTTGGTTGCTGGATGTGTCCCCTGGCTGCATCTTGTGCTTTTGTGTTGTTGAATTGGTTGTTGCATATCTTCAGAAGCTTTTTCATTGCAAGGAGGTAGCGTTGTAATCAGATTGGAGGAAGGAGGGGTCTCTGGTATGACCTCATCAACAGGTTGTTCCTACGCCTCATAAAAGGTTCGCCAGTATGGACTATGTTCTTTAACTTCTGCCCTCAACCACTGTCCATAAGCCATTTTTTCTTTACCTTCCATTTTTGCTTCTGTGAAGGGAAAATCCTTGCAGTACATTGCAAAATGGTCTATTTTCCCACAAGAATAACAAAAGTGTGGGAGTTGTTCATATCTGAAATCAAACCATATCGCATTCTTTGCTATACGTATTAGTTGACTTGTTTTCAAGGGTTCTCGTAAGTTAATTTCTACACGTGCTTTGCCGGCTCTGATTGTTGTTCCATCTTTTGTGTCCAGCTTAACATCAAGCACATTTCCAATGTGTTTAACAACTTTGCAAATCATATAATCCGAGCACCATTCTAACGGCAAACCATAGATTTGTACCCAGAATGCACAAGATGAGAAATCATAACAATGTAGAGGTGTATTAGGTATCCATGGTTTAAAAATGACCAAATGACTTGAAAACAGCCAAGGCCCGCCCTCTTGCACCCTCTGTTTTTCTTCTTCTAATTTGAACTTAGCTACATAGATACCAGCTTCACGTTGAGTAATTTCAACTTGTTCTGTTTGCCGAGCTCTTTTTAAAGTATTCTGGAAAGCTTGGAAATTTATAGAGGGGTTGGATGGAATTTTACCTACCAACGTCAACTTACATTCTTCCACTTTTTCCACAGGCGGCATATCATCCCAGTCTTCTATTTCTTGTGAGGACCAGAGTCGACCCAAACGTTGGCATAGAGCAGCTAGGCATGGATCTCCTTCCTGGTCGTGGGGGTCCATGAAGTGCAGTCTCCAGAGCAGAATTTTGTCAAGATAAAGTTAGGAGGACAATTCGACTGGCAATATAGCTTTTGGTGATACATTACAAAATACAGAAAAGTAGATTCTTCTCTAAAGTTGTGCCTGAGAGCATGCGTGTTTTTGCGTGTGTTTGCAAATCATCGAATCTATATTTCTGTAATGCTTTGCTGCGCCAAAAAATGGATGTCAAGATCAGTGTATGATATTGTTCTTGTTGAATGCTCTGCCGTGGTTAGAAAAGAAAACTTATGTTCCAAAATAAGATGGCATATGTTTTCCCAATTTATTTTATGATTGTGTATAAAATAAATGTCAAGATCAGTGAACAATATCGTTCCTGTTGAATGCTTCGATGTGATTAGGAAAAAACAACTTATGTTCCAGACTAAGGCAGCAAATGTTTTCACATTTTTTTTTAAGGATAATAACACAAACGGTCCATGAACTTTAACCCAACCATAATTTGGTCCCTTAATTTTTTATTTTTTTTTGTTCAATATAGTCCATGAACTTTTGCCCAATATGCAAAATGGTCCATGATCTTTTAATTTGTTCAATAAAATCCCTGAATTTTTTGTACATGTCCAATATATTCCCTAAATTGTACGAAAATGTTCAATATGGTCATAAAAATGTTCAATGTAGTCCTTCATTAATTCAAAACTAAGGATTACATTGAACATTTTCATACAGTTCAGGGACTATATCAAACACGTTCCAAAAATTGAGGGACCATATTAAATAAATTAAAAGTTGAGGGGCCAAAATTGCATATTGAGCCAAAGTTTAAGGATTGTTTATGTCATTTTCCCTTCTTCTTCTTCTTTATTTTTATTTTTATTTTTATTTTTTATGACACATAAGTAAATTTTGCAAAAAGTAGCAATTGGAGTCGGTAAAATGAGGACACGAGATGTGATTAGTCTATCGACCAGCCATTGGTTATAATTATTAAGCATCAACACGACACAATTAGCGAGATTTAAGGCCTTGATAGGATCGAATAGAATAATGCTAAATGAGTACTCCAAAATTAAAACTTGTCACTAATTACGGGTGAGTATTTGAATAAATGAATTATATTCAATCAACTAATATCAATTTATCGTATCCGTTTTTAAATCTAAGTTTATATCTCTTCAACATTTTACTATTGCACCTACACAATGGGATTAAAGGTCCACAATTGAGTAAGACCCAAGAGGATCCACACAACACTATATAAGGGGAGAGTCCAAATTTAGGCAGGCTGATGATTTGTGACACTAGCACGAGTTTCGTTTGTCATAAAGGAGATTATGGGGCTTACGTGTTAAACAAATTGAAAATTTTATCAATTAGAATTGTAAGGACGTTGTGCTACTATTTCGATGTTGAATGAAAGCAAAAGTTGAGTGCAATGCGACAACGTGTGTATATATTGCATTATTCCATATAATTTTATTAAAGTCGATTACTGCCATCACATGTTTCTTGTATAAAAAAAATGACCGATTAATTCCGCATCAAAAGATAATGACATAACTTTAAGCTTTTTGTAATGCATAACAAATTTATGAAGGAAGTATTTTGAACAAACTTTGGGTTGTCTTCAATAGATACTAAGTGTAACTTTTGTATGATTAATATAGACGACAAAAACCACTTATTCTTTGAGTGCACTCGGACAAGTGGTGTATGGCGTAATATTCTAATACAAAATGGAGTTCTGCAGGAGGTTGGAATTTAGAGCTTCAATAGATGATGTGGGTCACCAAAGGCAAAAACTTAGAGGCAAGACTCCTCAACCTGTCTTTCTTAGCGACTATTTATTGCATCTAGATGGAACATAATTGCAGACAGTTTCAAAACAAGTCGATTGAGCATCATCTTCTGTTGACTAGGATTCGAAAGGTTGTAAGAGGTAGGCCGTTACTCAACCAACTATGTAGGCCTTCCCAAGAAAATGTTTTCTTGGCTATTGTATGGAGGCTACTTTCTTCCATTTTCTCACATAATTAGTCACTTTGAATTGCTAGGGGATTCCCCTAAACTTTTGCACCTCATTTGATTCATGATATTCGCATATTTACATGGAAAAAAAAAGTATTTTGAATAATATTTTCTTATGGTTTAAACTCCATCCCATCTATTTCTTTTAAACATCACCCGGAAGAATTAACGGTTAACTTAGTGGTGGTTTTCTTAAAAACTTAAACGGTTAATCAGGAAAAAGACTAAACAATGGATTTATGACGAATTAGTTAACACTCATATTGTGTGTAAGCCGTACCCTCGCTCGTGCAGGACTAGACTCGATATAATGAAATAGGCTCAACTCTATATTGGGGAAGCAAGTTGTGAGCCATGAGGATTAATGAGTGTGAGAGGGAGTATCATGATTTGAGCCTTTGACCTAGTGCCATGATTGCGATTTTTCCCAAAATTTTTAACCATCAGGAATAAGTGAAAATGTACTTATAGCATATTATTCAACATTTGCATCGCCATATTGATCGAATAATTATATTAATAAATAGCATTTCCAAATACCCTCTGAAATGGCGCCTATTCTCAAAGTTCCTCCTAGACTTGATGTTGTTCCAAAACACAGAAAAAGTACAAAAAAAGTCATACATACCTATTACATTTCTATCAATTTAGTCATAAAATTTTTAATTGAACTAATTTAATCTTAAACTTTTCACATTTATACAAATTGAGTACATCCGACCAATTTAGGACAAAATTTTTTGATGTGGATGTCATCAGTCGTATGTAGCGTTGACATGGACTTTTTTTAAAAATAATTTTTAATACTTTTTTTATTTCTTTTACTTTTTTCCCTTTCACTTCTCTTTTTGCCAGTAGCTGGCCATAAGCCATGGCTGGCGAGGGTTGGCCTTGCTTGGGTGAGGGCAAGTGCTGGCGAGGCCCCCCTTGCCAGATCTAGCAAGGCCAACTTGCTAGCGTTGCTTGGGGCAGGGTGAGGCTAGGTGAGGGCGATGAGGCCAACCCTCGCCCAGGCCTCACCCTCATTGGGCCATGCTTGGGCAAGGGTGAGCATTGGCAAGGCCCCTCTCGCCAAATTTGGCGACACCGAACCTTGGATCAGCTGAGGTGGCCTCGCCAAGGTGGGGTCAAGGTGAGCTCTCTGAGGGCTTGAGCTTCTGGCAGCGGGACTAGGAAGGCTATGGATCATTGGGAGTTTTGGGCGGAGGAGAGACAAGGCGTTGGAGGGTTACACGTTCAAGGTTTGGAGATGAAGATGCGCTGACCAGGAGGAAGAGAGAGCCTTGTGGGGCTTGAAGTGGGACACGGTCAGAAAGGCTTTGCGTTTCTTGGTGGTCATGGTGGCAGCGGAGGAGGAGGAGGAGGAGGAGGAGGGGAGAGCAGAACTTGTTGAAGAAGGACGGTGAGGGTGATGATCCGAAACTCGCCATTGAAGTTTCAGCTTTTCATGTGATCAATGAGTCGCTGCAAGTTGCAACTCCTGAACTCTAGGTTTTGTGTTCAGATCTGGCAAGGCTTGAGCGAGGGTTGGCCTCGTCAGCTCTCGCTAGCCACCGGCAGAAAGAGAAAGGAAAGACAAATAAAGAAAAAAGAAAAATTATAAAATGAATGTCCATGTTAACATTGGTCAGATCACATAAGACTGCCAACATCCACTTTAGCGTTTTTAGACTTAAATTGGTCAAATATATTGAATTAGTACCAATGTGAAAATGTTTAAACTAAATTAATGCAATTACAAGATTTAAATTTTATTGGTATCAATGCTATAGGTTTAGCATTTTTCCCCTTTCCCTCCAAAATACCGCCTGAAGTATATCACTTTGACCATTAACTCCCCTAAGTTCATTGCTATTGAAGACAATGCCTGACCAAATAGTATTGCTTTTCACATGCACATTTCGCCCTATTTCAGGGCAACCTTAGTCCGAAAAAAGCACATTTCTCCCTTGCCATTCACGTGCACATCAAGAACGGTAGAAAGCCCTAAGTTTGATCAGAAAGAAAGGGGTAGGATTTCTCGAGGACGACCGAAAAATTAGAGACGGAAAATTACAACAAATATGAGAGTAGTGTTGTAATGAGGATGTGGTGGACTGAAGCGAACTCAACTAGGCACTCTTTTGCGTGCAAGAAGCAAAGGATAAGGTCGATTGAGGCATTTTTTAATTTCAATTTAGAGTTTTACGATTATATGTTTTAAGATTATATTAGACCGAAATGTGTTTGGGAAAGGTGCAAAATGTGCACCTGATGAGCACTAGTTCGTCGCCCGATCATTATTCTCGATGGTGATGAGCTTACGAGGGTTATTGGTTCAAAGTCATCAAATTCAGAGGGTATTTTGAAACAAAGTCAAGCTTGTGGGGAATTCCAATTATAGACACCACTTCATGGGGGATATTAAGTCAAATTGATCGAGAATATAAGGTATTTGAAATAAGGTCAAGTCAGAAGGGAACTTAGAGAAATACGCACAACTTTCGGAGATTTATGGTATCTTCCCTTGATAGTATATGCATATATTCACAATCATGTTGAGCATAAAAAAATCAATTTTTTTTTATCAAGTGTGCGTAATATATCTACTGACCATAGAAAAGAAAACAATTTTTTGATCATGTGTTTACACCCGGACATATAGAGATAGATGGGGATAATTAATCAACCAGTTCTAAACTATGTACACAATGTGATAAAATATCCTTGTGTCTTTATTTGTGTGTGAGAGAGAGTTTTTTTTTTTTTCCTTTTTAAAAAAAAAAATTGAGAATGTCATGCTATCTAGTATTTGGTACTTGTCATATGAGAGAATATTTCATGATCTTCCATTATTGGAATTTTTACTCGATATTGCTAACATAATCAGGATCCATTACAGATCAAGAGGGACTGGTATAGATCACTTCACTTCAACTTCATTCATTACAAATAAAAAGGAGCGATTCATTCGCAGATTTCTGTCTTGTTCTTTTACATTCTTTGAGCTTGGTTCATGGGACGATTATGATATAAATTGCATGCACCCTTTTTCCCAAGAGGTGAATATTTGCACAGAAGACTAAAATTGTTGCTCGCACGATTATACGAAGACTCTTGCATGACTTGTTGGCTTTGAGGCTTGCTTTTTCTTTATCCAGCCTTCATAAGACAGACTAAATCCACCTTCTTAACTCGAAGAAAGATGCGCAACCTCCAGTGAGAACAGAGATTCGCAAGAAATTACTTTTTCTTTTTGTTGCTAGCTCCAATTAATCGCGTAGTAAAGATTCACGTTTGAGACTTTATGCTTCTTAACGTGCACCCCAATTATTTTACCATTTATCCGAGGAGCTAGTTGTTTTATTAACGTGATTTAAGATTAGTTTAGAAAAGCCAGATAAAGGCAAATGTATCCGTATGTAGCGTGACCTTAGAACTAGTATATATGAAAGATGAGTCATATTTATAGAAATCTTGTCCTCTTGCCAATTTTATCTGGTTGATCGAACTCATTCATTAATCATCATAACACCGGAACTTAAACATGAAGTACCTAATCGTATGACAAGACATTTTGCAAAAAGGGCACTCATATGTAAATATGTAGAAATGAATTAAACATATTTGACACAACTTTCTTGTAGAGCTTGTCTGGTGAAAAAGAGTGTTACGGCTTTTATAACATCTTTTGCGAATATCTTCAAAGTTAGAGCTAAGAAGTTGCCTTACTCATACTCAACTTTAGAACTTATTAATTCCCAGACATATAAGTAGGAAAATTACCAAAAAAAGTCCTAAATTTATTACAAATTTTCCAATTCAGTTCTAATTTTTTTTTTTTGTCAATTCAATTCTGAACATTTTGTAATTGTGTCAATTTAGTCCATTTAGCCAAATTTGGCCAGCCGACATTGACGCGGACCCCAACAGGAGATGGCGGACAATTTTTTGATAATATTTTATTTTTTTGATTTTTTCTTTTTTCTTTTCTTTTTCCTTTTTTTTTTTTTTTTTTTTTTCCTCCTCTCTCCTTCCTCTTACTCAGCAACCAATCACTGTCACTATCGCTAGGCAAGGGTGAGCTCGCCCAACCACTAGCGAGGCGAGCCCCCATCAAATCTGGCGAGGGCTCCCCTTGCCAGTGGACAGTGAGGCCGACCTCGCCTAGATTCGGCGAGGCAAACCTTGCCCAGCCAGTGGATCGGCAAGCTTGTGTCGCCATTGCTAGGCAAGGGTGAGCTCACCCAACCACTGGTAAGGCAAGCTTCACCTAGTCATTCGCGAGGCAAGCCCATGCCAGATTTGGCGAGGGCTTGCCTCGTCAATGGCTAGGCGAGAGATGGTAAGGGCTTGCCTCACCTGGTCATTTGCGAGGCGAGGTTATGCCAGATTTGGTAGGGGCTAGCCTCATCAGTGGTTAGGCGAGCTTGCCCTCACCCAGCGACGTCAATGAGAGCTCTCCAGTGGCCAGCGATCGGCCCTCCCCTTTGGCCAATCATCGAAGCAAAGGGAAAAAGGAGAGAGGAGGAAAACAAAAAAAAGAGAGAAAAAGGAAAAAGAAAATATTAGTAAAAAAATTGTCCACCGGTTCCTGTTAATGTCCACATTGGCCAAATGTGGTCGAATGGACTAAATTGACACAATTACAAAAGGTTTAGGATTAGTTTAGCATAAAAAAAAAGGTTTATGATTGAATTGAAAAAATTGTAATTAGTTTAGGATTTTTTTTGTAATTTTCCCCATATAAGTTACATCTCTTCTTAATGTAGTTACAGCACAAGATTTTGACAGCAGTTGCATTAAATCGGCTCTAAAAAATCAAATTGTGTTAACATCAACCGGTGTACTCAAATATGTCTAAGCGTGTCATAAATGAATTTAAAAAATAAAGTCACATGACACATTTATTATTCATGTGTAGATGAGTTGATTCATTTATAATACATACACAATGAATCTTATACTCAATACTCTTAACTAGTTGGTCGTGTTGAAATTTATCAACTTTACATCAAAAGGTTCATGCCAAATAATTTAATATGATGAGAATAACCACCCAAATTTGTGTACTCCTCGACAATGTCTATAAAATAAAGTTTGATCGAATTTCCCTAGCGGAACAAAAATCTAGTTTAACCCTCGCGAAGAACAGAGATACCACATATCAGGATCAAGATAAATACAAGGTGAAAAATGACAGAGTTCTCCAAGACAAATTCAAATGTAAAATGTGTTATTCATTATTCAAGACGGAAAAATAGGGAGAATGGCCAAAATAAACAACCGTCACGTCACTCCTCAAGCTGCCGCTCTTTTTATCGACTTCGTTTTCCCAACGATCACACAAACCTAACAACGACAGGGGTTCGAACCGAATGCTTAGCAGAGACCCACGTGACCGCCCCCCAAGCATAGGGCGTGGCCGGCGTAGCTTTCCCACTCCTCGTAAAGTCAACCCTATAACTTGCTGTCTGGTTCGCCTTTGTGAACACCAGATCACGTGGTTGCACGCCAATCAAGTCCAAACCCTTGATTGGGTCAATGACCAAACGGTAACGTGACTGCGCGGGTCCGACGTTCCTCACCGTCCTTGTCACGCTCACCTTCGTCGCCGAACCGTTGAACCTCACGCTGATCGATGGATAGTTGAGCTGGTAGTCGGGTATGCTCCTTATGCTTGAGCATTTGACTTTTTCTTTAACTATGAGCTCGATATCGGAGTCGGTGTATTCGAGGCCACAGAGGTAAGGAATGTAATCTTGTGGTGCGATGTCGTAAATGAGACCAGGATCGACGGCCTTTGATGGATTGACGTGTCCAGCGCCGGTGGCGAAAATGTCCGCTGGACGGAGCGTCTCGTCCACGATGGGTTGGCCCTTCAAGTTGGAGGTGGTTGCAGTGGTAATGATGGCGGACTTGATGGCCGCTGGCGACCAGTCGGGGTGCGCGCTCTTGAGCAGCGCAGCCACACCGCTGAGGTGGGGGCAGGACATGGAGGTCCCGGAGATCACAGCGAATGCATGCTTCTTGTCCGTAGAATTGCCTAAAGGAAATGGCCAACCGGCTAGAATGTTCAAGCCCGGGCCGATGATGTCTGGTTTGAGGATGCCTGGGCTTTGCATGTTGGGGCCGCGAGAAGAGAAGGATGTTACAGCCGGGTCGGCAGATCTCCCGTTGATGTGCGTGCCTTTGAATAGGATCGTGGCCTTCGGTGCTGACGCTGTGCTTAGGTATTGCTTGATATCACTCCCAGCGGCATAACTCACCTGGACGGCGGGTAGAACATGCTTATCGGCAAATGTGGTGTATCCATCATCGAAACTGTTCACGAGGATCATGGCCGCGCCACCTGCGCCCTGGACTTCCTGACCTTTATCGACTCGCCCAGTTCTGTCATTGTCGCACACGACCACTTTCCCTCGGAGGTCCGAGCGGGTTTCTAGTGATCCGGTAAGGCAGTAGGCCGAGGATTGATCTCCTTTTTCTCCAGGATAAACAAGGGGAAGTGGCACCGGATCGAAGTCGTGCGGTTGGTACAAGGTCTCCCCATCGAACTCCTGCCCTTTCCCAAGCCGCGCCGTTGCCTTTATGCTGCGGTCGATGCTGCTTGCTCCCACAGTGAGAATCCAGGGTGCCTCGTTTGACAATGATTCGCCGGATGGCCCCGAATTCCCCGCGGAGCAGCTTACCAAGATGCCCATTTGGGTGGCGGCAAATGCACCCGTTGCGATCAAGTCACTGTAGAACGGTTGGGAATTTCCACCTAAAGAGAGGGAAAGCACATCGACACCGTCTTTGATGGCAGCGTCTAACCCAGCTAATATGTCTCCCTCATTGCACCCAAGAGAACTGCAAACTTGGTAAATTGCCAAATGCGCAAGGGGTGCTATGCCTGAGGCCGTGCCATTGGCATTACCGAGCGCGTTGGCATCACTCACAAAAGCACCAGCAGCTGTGCTGGAAGTGTGTGTGCCATGGCCCTCACTATCATATGGTGGATCGGCTTGGGCCACAGTGTTACTCGAGCCGATGAAAGATCTCGCACCGATGAGCTTGTTGTTGCAAGACGTGGCGTTGAAGTCACACCTGCCCTTCCATTTGGCGGGGGGTGGAGGCACATCCTTGTCGCTGAAGGAAGAGTGGTCGGGGAAAACCCCCGTGTCCAGTACTCCGATGATCACGCCCTTACCGAAGTTTGAGTCCTTCCAGAGCCCGACTCCTTGGGGCAATCCCAGGAAGTCGGGGGTGTGGGTTGTGTGTAGAGAGAGCGCCTTCTCCGGACGCACGGACAAAACACCGTCCTTCTCTCGAATAGCTTTAGCTTCCTCGGCCGTCAATTTGGCTGCAAACCCTGATAGCACATGTCGGTATGAGTGAACTATTCTTTGCTCTTGGTTAGAGCTGGCTGCTGTGGCGGGTAAAAATGACCGATAAAAAGTATCAAGATCCTCTATAGTAGCGAGATGTTTGTCCGTTGGCTTTCGTACTTGGATGATATAAGCCGACGACGAGCTCCTCGTGTCAGCTCCTGCAATAGCACCATTAGCAGGGGAGATGCTTTGAATGCAAATGAGATGGAGAATAAAAATGGTCAAGGTCGTCGGAGATAATCTGCATTTCGGGTCTTCCATCTCGAATGTGCAGAAGAGGTAGAGAAATGCTTTTTACTTCTGAGTTCCGTGTTGATAGTTGAATTGGAAGCGCATATACATAAAGGAGAAGCGAACATGGATATTTTTTTTATTTGAAGGAAAGGATTCTTATTTCCTAGCTTGCTGATATATTTCCATGTAAAAATTGATTTACCTGCTATAACCCTCAAGGACGGGGCATCGTCCGTGCAAATTTCTAAAATGGACCGATTCGTTAAAGGAAATATAGATATGCAGATTTTCTGTTGGTAAGAAAAGGGGCAGAATTATAGGTTACTTTCCTAATGAGACATAATACAATCTGATTCCCTCATAATAAAGGAAGCAAACTTATTGCCTTTCGAATGGTAAGAAAAGGGGCAGAATTATAGGTTACTTTCCTAATAAGACATTATACAGTCTTACCCCCTAATAATAAAGGAAGCAAACTTATTGCCTTTCGAGTGGTAAGAAAAGGGGCAGAATTATAGATTACTTTCCTGAGAAGACATTATACAATCTGACCCCCTAATAATAAAGGAAGCAAACTTATTGCCAACCCATTTATTACATGATTATATGCATAATACATGCTATACAAATACTCTTTTTCTTAATATGCTTGATCCGCTGGTGATTCTCATTTTCCTCATTAGTACAATTATATGTCATATCATAATAAATAGTTAAATTACAAAAAAAAAAAAAATTGTTAGACAAAATGTTCGGTTCAGGGTAATATTGAATTAGCTTTCTAAATCCTAAATAACATTCTTTAGAAGACGAAAAACCAACCGAAGGCCTAAGAGTTAATACGAAGCTCTACAAATAGTTTAATAAAATGAATTGAATGTCATGCTATAGTGTGATCTATAAAAAGTATCCTCAGTAAATTACTTTTCTCAAATGAGCTTCTAAACATGAAAATAAAATCTGCCCAAAATTCTTGGGGTCGTACAATGTAATTTTGAATTTTTATGATT
The DNA here is from genome assembly GCA_014182515.1 of Eucalyptus microcorys. Lineage (NCBI taxonomy): Eukaryota > Viridiplantae > Streptophyta > Magnoliopsida > Myrtales > Myrtaceae > Eucalyptus > Eucalyptus microcorys. The sequence continues at coordinate 4,449,874 of CM024566.1, read as the reverse complement.
CTCAAATTGTGCACACGAGGAAAGTAAATCTATTCATAATGATGTCGATTTAAAACTTAATTTTTAATGCAAATTCAATCTTTAAGTTATTTTTATGTGATTTTATATAAAGATGCAATTTAAAACTATTAATAAGAAAGAATTTATGTATTTTTTATTTTCTACTTGCTCGTCTTCCATAAATGCTTTTTCCTTCTAAGTTATGCGTTGAAAGTTGAACTTATAGTGCATATATATGCAAGAGAAGCGAAATGAAGAAATGCATTGGTCTCATGTCCACATCAGATTATCATCAGCATATCGTAGGATGGTCAATGATGACTATACCATCATGTCAATAATTTCGTACCAAAATTGGCAAAAATTTGGTGCCTCATGCAAGGGTTTAGAATTACATTAGCAAAATCGCAAAAGTTTAAGATTAAATTGGCAGTCATAACTATAATTTTATGATTGATTTGATAATTTTTCCTTAATTAAACATGCAAGACAAATATGATCAGACTGACCTAGCTATATGCAATTTCAAGGAAATTTTAACATGGACAAAAGAGGTACTCAATTGAAAAGGTCCAATTTTAGGTTCAATCGGATATGTACCACATGCATATATCACCTAATCACAAGACCTTCAAAGTTCATTTCTCCACATGGAATTAAGCACAAAACAAAAACCAACCATCAAGCTTCCAGTGCCAATTTGAAACAGTCATGCGATCTAATTTGCAAGCAAATGCAAATAGTATCCGAAAGGATCGTCGAAAGTATGGAGTGTGCCGCCCTACCAAAGGTGAACAAGTCATGGACTTAAGTAAAAAATAATATTTTGAATTTTGAAAAATTAAGTAAACAATATATATAATAAAAAATAGACTCGCGCTATTTCTGCCCCTTATTTAGCTCCTAACAACCTCTTTCACATTGAATTGACTATGTTATTATATATAGGTCCACTCATCACTTATGATTATTTCTTGCCTTTTCTTTTCCTTCTTTTTCTTTTGTTTTAATTTGTTAAGAGAAGAAACTACCCATACTCCTCTCACACAACAATTATTAAAGTTAAATGTGAGGCATACTATTGTTTTACCATTATTGCTCGCTTTCTTTTCTTCTTTTTCTTTTTTATTCTTAGACTTTCTCCATTTGAAGCAAAATTTATGTACCTTTTTAAAAAAAAAAAAATTAATAGATAGCTAACTAGTTTTTGCCCCAAAAAAAAAAAAAAGCTAAGGAAAGAAATAGCAAAATCTCATAAATTACCTATTGTGATAATAAGTTGTATATATGTTTTTTTTTTTAAACTAGGATTTAGTACACGTTTCATTTAATTATAAGTTTAGCACGTGTTATTATATTTTCACAACTCTACTTTCATTTTATTGAGTGAATCTAATAGTCAAATTTTTAATTATTAATGATGCATTAAATATTTTGATTGACTTTGATCTGTTCTTCTACTTATAGTGACATACTTCAAAATGACAATCAATCAAACAAGATTTGATCTATCTTTTCTAACATGCAATAGAAATATTATGTCGATCACAATAATTACCTCGTTTATTGTAATCAAGATGAACATATTTGTATCTCTTTGAATTTTTTTATGGAGACAACATAACCTTAAACGCGAAAATGTGTCCACACACTATTCAGAAAATCCTCTCACATTAGAAAATTACCTGTTAAAGTTTCAAATAAACTTTTGACATAATTGATTTGTTGTTCTTAGTTCACAGTTTCATCAACAAATACACTTAAGCAAAGAATAATATTGTCTTCTATAGTGAGTACACAATAAAAAATAATATAATGGAAAATTAATAAATTATGTATAATGCATATATTAACCATAATATCATATTTGAAAGATTCACGATTATGAGGATAACCTAAAGAAATAGAGTAAACAATCTACATATAGAACTAACATTTTTTTTTTTTAATTTGATATATGATTAGTGCTTGCTCATATTACAACAATGGAAAATAAGTTCAAAAGAAGACAAACATAAAGGAAATATTGAATCTAATGGGCGTGGAAGGAACAGTTAGGATGAAAAAAGTTATTTAAAAGGGATGTGAGTAGTCTTTAGTAAAGTCTTGTATTATTTCCACCCTTTTATTAGATTATAATACCCTCTTTCACATTGAATTGAATAAATTATCCGTTGTGGGTTCTACTCTTAACTTATGATTACTTTTGGCCTTTTCTTTTCCTTCTTTTTCTTTTGTTTTAATTTTTTAAGAGATGAAACTTTTTTTTTTTTTTATGACCCAGGGAACCCTGTACAGCCGGTAGCCGGCGAGTAAACCCTAGGGTGACGCTAGCGGAGGACCCACCACCTCGGCGTCACACTTAAGACACCAAATGCCTCCACTTGGTTTCGAACCCCTCACTTTTGGAGAAGGATCAATGGAGCTCTTATCCAGTGGGGCCACCACGGCCGGTGGTAGACGAAACTATTCTTACTCCTCTCAAACAACATTTATTATGGTTAAATGTAAGGCATACTATTGATTTACGATTATTGCTCGCTTTCTTTTCTTCTTTTTTGGTTTTTTTCTTTTTCTTTCTCCAATTGAAGCAAAATTTTGCATACCTCTTTTTTTTTAAAGTTATTTGGTAGATAGCTAACTAGTTTTTTCACAAAAAAAAAAAAAAAAAAAAAAAAGCTATTGTGATAATGAATGTTATATTTCTTTGTTTTACAAGGATTTTTAGTACACATTTTGTTCAATTATAATTTAGTATGTGTCGTTATGTTGTAATTCGTGTATTTTGACTACTCAACTTTCATTTTATTGAGTGAATCTAATAGTCAATTTTTTAATTATTCATGATGCATTGAATATTGTGGGTGACTTTAATCCATTCTTCTATTTATAGCCACATACTTCAAAAGGATAATCAACAAACAAGATCTAGTCTTTTTTCTTTGACGTGAAATAGAAAATCATGTCAATCACGATAATTACCTCCCCTATGGTAACCAAAAAGAACATATTTGTCGCCATTTGACCTTTTATATAGGGACAACGTAACCTAGAATACAAAGATGTGTCCACACACTACTCAGAAAATCCTTATGTTAGAAAATTATCTATTAAAGTTTCAAATGAACTTGTTGACATACTCAGTTCACAATTTCATCATCAACAAATATACTTAAGCAAAAAATAATATTGTCTCCTAGAGTGACTACACCACAAAAAGTAACATAATGAAAAATGAGTAAATTATGTATAAAGCATACATTAACCATAATATCATAGTAGAAAAATTCACAATTGTGAGTATAATTTAGAGAAATAAAGTAAACAATTTGCATATAGAACTAACATTTCTTTAAATCTGATATATGATTAGCACTTGGTCATATTACAACAATGGAGAATAAATTCAAAAGATGACAAATGTGAAGAAAACGTTGAATGTAATGTGGGTGGAAGAAGCGGCTAGAGTTTAAAAAGAAAAAAGAAAAACATTGTTTGAAAGGGATGTTGGTAGTTTTATCTTTTAGTAAAATTGCAAAAGAAAGAGAAGAAAAGAAAAGCAATAGATAATTATAAGTTAAAAGTGAGATCTGCAAAGGATAATATAATCAATTCAAAGTGAAAAGGGTGTCAAAAGCCAATGAGGAAGGTGGAACTAGCATGAGCCAAAATAATATTATCTTCTATAGTGATTACACTAAAAAAAACTAATATAATGAAAAATGAGTAAATTATGTATAATGCATACATTAACCATAATATTGTAGTCGAAAAATTCACAATTGTGAGGATAATCTAGAGAAATAAAATAAACAATTTGCACATAGAATTAACATTTCTTTAATCTTATATATGATTAGAGCTTGCTCATATTATAACAATGGAGAATAAGTTCAAAAGAAGACAAACATGAAGAAAACGTTGAAAATAATGGGTATGCAAGAAGCAACTAGGTTGAAAAAATGGTTATTTGAAAGGGATGTGAGTAGTTTTATCTTTTAGTAAAATTGAAATGGAAGAAAAGGAAGAAAGAAAAGCAAGTAATAATCTTAAGTTAAAAGTTGGGCTTGCAAATGATAATATAGTCAATTCAAAGTGAAGGAAGTATCAGAAACCAATAAATGAGTAAAAGTAGCATGAGCCTTGAATAATCCATTATTATAAGGTCAATAGAAAGCAAATGAAAATAAATATAGTAATCCATTAGAGCAAATATATATGTATGTCTGCACGCACATACAGCTATGACATGCTATAAAAAACACAACCAAAATAAATTACTTTTTTTTTTAAAATGAGCTTTTAAACATGAAAACAAAATCTAACTAATTTTGTACATGGGATCATAAATTTACTATTTTAACAATGGTAATTTAGTAATTTTATGACTCTCACTATGTGAACATGAAGAAATTTATTTTACTCAAATGATAAGAAAAACTGTCTAGACAATCATATACTTATTTAGAGTGGCCAATTTAATTCTAAATTTTTCAACTTGGCAATTTAGTCCTAAACTTGTAAATGGTAGTCATTCCAGTCAATTTTAGTCGGAAATCATTGACGTGATAATTTGGTTAGCATTAGCCATCTTACATAATAGGGTCAGCACTAACATGAATATTTTTTGCAATATTTTAATTTTTTTTTCCTTTCTCTTTTTTTAATTGGCGGAGGGAAATAGAGAAAAGATAAGAGAAAGATGGCGTGATATTTTCACTCCCAAAATGGCTCATCCACTCCTTAAGGATTTAAAAGGAAAAAATTACCACAATATTGATAAATTACAATGCATATATATGTAGGACAAGTGAAATGAATAAATGCATTGGTCTTATGTCCACATCATATTATCGTCAGTGTATTGTAGGACAACCGATGATGACTACCCCGTCACATCAGTAATTTCAAACGACATCGACGAAAATTCAAAATCTCGGGCAAGGATTTAGGATTACATCGGCAAAATTACAAAAAAAAAAAAAAAAAAGGATTAAATTGACAACCATACCATAAATTTATGACTTATTTGATAATTTTTCCCTAATTAAACATTCAAGGCAAATATGATTGGACTCCCCTAACGATATGCAATTTCATGAAAACTTTAACATTGACAAAAGAGTTATTTAATTGAAGTAGTCCAATTTTAGGTTCAATCAGATATATACCATACAAGTGTATCACCTAACAAAAAGACTGGGCCTAAACCTTGTCAAGATTCATTTCTCCACATGGAATTAAGCACAAAACAAAATCTGGCCATTAAGCTTTTAGTGCCAATTTCAAACAATCATTCATACTCATTTTTAAGCAAATGTAAATGGTCTCTTAAAGGATCATCGAAAGTTTGGAGTGTGCCGTCCTAGTGAAGTGCCGAGACTTGGCATGGGGAGCCACTTAATTATCAAAAGTTAGGAAAATAACACTTAAGTGCCAAAATCAAAGTAAAATGGATCAGTTAAATGCCAACAACAAGAAAATCCAGCCAAATTGCATACGTGACATTTTTCGACGACATGCTTTATTAAAGTGGTAAATACTTCTTCTTTTTTAAAAAAACACATGTGAACGATGAAAATGACATTGGACCATCCATGCTAGCTTGGCCAATTTAAATGACGTTATTTTCCTTGGTGCTAAACAACTTTGTTTAGCTTCTTTTTTTACTTAACCAAATCTAGTTGTCGTCGTTCCTCTCCATTCACACTTGCATTCACACTAGATCTAACGTCCTTCTCTCCATCGTCATTCACGGTCGTCGTTCACGCTCACTGAGACGATCATCACTCGTTGTCATTACTTGCCTAAGTTTGTCCTCTTCTCTCTCTCCCCTATGATGAAATTAGGGCTCAGACTTGTCTATTAGAACTCCGATGGGAAATTTAGGGCTCAGCTGAAAAATGTGGGATTAGCCAAGAAATGTAAGGCTTGAATGGTATTTTGATGTGTCATATAAGATTCAAATGTGATGCTAGAACCCTAATAAGGATTTGGATTGGTAATTTAGGGCTCGACGTTGAAATATAGGACTTGGCGGGGGAAAATCAAGAGTCCTATGATATTGTGATGTGTGATTTAGAGCTCAAATGTGATATTGTAATGTGCAAGGGCAATTTTTAAGGGTCAAATGTGAAATGTGATGTGCTAGGATGATTTTTAGGGCTCGAAGTGATTGTCGTGGGGACCTTTGATCATTTTCTTAAATTGAAATGTTGAAATTGGTGTTGTAGGGACTTGTGTTTGTCGTGAGAACCTTTGTTTATTGGTCAATATTTTAAGAGAATGCAAGATAATCAAAGTGACTATCGTGTATCGGTAAATTGTCAGCATGAGAACTTTTGTTTGTTGTGGGGAATATCTTTCTAATAAATGGTCTGACATATGCATCTCTTTCCTCTTTCCTCTTTTCTTTAATAAAGTTTATGAGAATGTGGGGACCTCTATTTGCAATTGTCTATTGTCTTTTGTGAATATGATCCTAAAAGTTAATTATGTTTTTCTCATTGGTTACAAGAATGGCTTATGATAAGGATTATGTTGTCGTCATTATTTGCTACAGTAGGGATTTTGCGATTGGGAAAGATAAGTGGCAGTATGAGGGGGGAAATAAGGACATTATTTTTGTCGATATAAAGAAGACATTTTATATTGGATTTGTTAGAGATATAGTGACCTACTTACCTTGTAAGGTACAAAAGTTGATGTATTATGTTCTTGGGAAAGGTTTGAGAGATGATTTAAAAGATTTGGAAGATGATAATAGTTTTAGGGATGTCATGTACCATTATCTTCATAGCAAAGAGGCGAAAGTATACGTTGAATATACTAGTGATAGTGAGAATAAAGATGATGAGGAGAGAGCACCCAAGTAGAAGAAATGAGAGATGACATTCAAGATAGTATTGAGGTTAGGGATAAATGAGGGCAAGATAAACATGAAGGGGAGGAGAGGAGCGCAAATGCAATTCACAAAAGTGACGATGACATGGGTGATGTCATAATTACTAGATTAGATTGAAAAATAGTTGAATCCAATGATAATGACAATAAAGGTTTTACCTACTGAAAATTTCTTAAATGACGACAACGACAACGACAAGGAGCTTATGTAGTCAAGGAACAAACAAATGGAGTTTTTGTCAGATAGGTTTGCAACTTTACAGGTAACTGATGAGATTCCAAATAGGGCTAAAGTCCCTACAGATGCTAGTGTTGCTAGCAAGGAAACTGATTATGAAGAAATCATTGAAAATGCTACTTCCAAAGATGAGCTTGAAGAATATCAATGAGTTGTGCGTAGAAGAAAATGTAAGTTTCATTCCTATGATTCATTCGTTGCCTTTCCTACTTTGTTAATAGGTATGAAATTTCAAAATACAAAATAATTTAAGGAAGCTATATCTAGAAGAACTCTATTGCTGCATAAATGAATATTGACTTCATTATAAACACTAAGACATTTGTAAGAGCTAGGTGTTCACAACAAAATTGTCCATAGAAGATCTATGGTGCGTTTGTGAGGAGGAGTGTGTCCTTCCAGATTAGGGCATATCAAGAGAAACATACTTATTTCATTAATTTTGAAAACAAAAGGGTAACAAGTGATAATTGTCTAAGCACTTCTTTGATCTGATCAAGTTGATGCCCGACATGAAGAGTACTGAGTTCAGGATGCTGTTAAAAGAGCGTATAAGCATCAATGTATCTAGGAATCAGTACAAAAGATTAAAGCAAAAGATGATAAGGATATTCATTGGTCAGTATGGCAAGGAATATGGGCAAATGTGGGATTATACTTGGGAGTGTATGCTGCAAAACCCTTCAAGTAGAGTGTATATAGAGGTCATGGAGAGGACACTTCCTAATAATGGGACCAAGTTCAATAAGTTCTATATGTACTTCGATGCATGCAAACATGGATTTTTAATTGGTTGTAGATAGATTGAAGGTTGATTCTTGAAGGGCTTGTGTAAAAGAGAATTGCTTGTCACAATTCAAAGAGGTGTGAATAACCAAATATTTCTACTATCTTGAACTGTTATGAGAGTAGAAAATAAGAACAATTGGTTATAGTTCCTAAAAAATCTAATAACTAACTTGAAGATAACAAATGAAGAAGGGTAGGCATTCATGAACGACCAACAAAATGTAATGCTTATTTTTTGAAAAATTTGATCAATTATTTATTTTTTGATATCAACATTTTATTTGCTTTCATTTCTTGTTTTGAATTATTTCAGGGACCGGTTCCGGTAGTAACCAAGTTGTTGTCATATGCTGAACATCGAATGTGTGCGTGGCCATATATATAAATTGGGCAAAAACTTATAAAGGGGATAAACTACTTAATTAGGTAGTTGTGTTAAAATTTATCAATTTTACTTCAAAGGATTCATGCCAAATTTTTTCATATGATGAGATGACCTATGCTTAGAACTAAGGAAAACTGAGTCAGTTACTATAAGTATGTCTTCTCACAGTAGGCGAATATTGTTCAAGCATTTAGGGACGGTCTTTTAATAGCAAATTACCCAGAGATTTAGTTCAGAGCATAGAGACACTCAAGAGTGCTAGGATGATAACATTTCTAACTAACCGAGACACATTTTTTAGAGGATCATACCGGGCTAGAGAATGAGAAGTGTTTAGAAAGATATTGAGAATTTTCACAAACACACACTTTTAGTTGAAGGAACTCTACCCAACAGTTACGTCATCTTTACTTTTTATAGGCATTAAGAAGTCACAAGCAAACAAAGGCCATGCTTCATGGGTCCAAAACAAACAAAGGCTCCGAAAAATCCGATCGAGAATTATTCTAGGTTATATGAACAATAATTATGAATAGTGATTTCCCTAGCTTATTACTACAATATTTTACTACAGTGACTTGTGCTTTAGTAACCTAGCTACAAGCCTATCAAACTATGATTACAACTTCGTCATGGGAGTTATAGTCATAATCCGAGTCATCAGAACTATGCATTACGAGTTGTTCTTCATATCTCTGTTCAAGTTCTGAAAGTTTGATGTTAGAAGTGCTTCAGGTGACTTTTCTTTATGCTGTTAGGGCATTCCAAATATTTATTCCACTTGAGAGTTGAGCATTCTTGGAGTGTCAGCAAGCATGTTTGGTCAGTGCCAATTTGCTAGTTGAACATAATAAGATGTGTCTAGTCCAAGGGATAAGGACAAAAGTCCTTGCTCATAAGGGTCTTGAGAGAGAGGGCCTCCCCATTGAGAATAGAGGTTTTGAGATGACTGTACAAAATCGTCTGTATCTGCCATTTTCTACTATTGTGAGGTGTCCTCGCTTGGTCCCATGTCTGTTCGAATTCTTTGAGTGCCTATTTGGCTTCTAGTGTAAGACTATAATAATACCACAAAATAGGTATGAAGTAATTCCATACATTTTCAGGGATGATCTTCTTCTCTTAACATAAAACTCTCTGAAAATCTTTGTAGTTGTATTCAACAAATCCAACACAATCAAGGAATTATTTGTAAATACAAGCTTCCTTAAGATGTGGTTGAGGTTTGTAGAATGTGGTTCCTATGTCTTGTGATGCATTGGCAATGGTGCTATTATTCTGCACAAAAAGGCCCATGGACATTGAAGAAACACAACAGTGTGTATTTCTGGTTTTGGTTGAGCAGTTCTCAATTCTTGTTGGAAGAGGTACTTCCAATGAGTGGGAGGATATAACTAGTTAAGGACAATCTAGAGATTCCTATCACTTTCATTTTCAATGTCATGCCGAGCGCAAATATCCTGGTTAGGTTGCTAATGAAATTTCTAATAAAAAACTCAATAGCTATTAAGTACTTATTAGTTAAGTACCATAACAACCATTAGAGTTTATCAATGAAATATTCTTCCTTCCAGATTAAAGCATGTATGAATAGATACTTGAAGTTTGATCCAAAATAATAAAGAATTGAGCCTTCATGGTGTCAGAATAGTTCCTTGTGGCACTATCACATGAGGTTCTTTAGATTTTTAGTGAGGTTGTTATTTTGGATTTGTTCAATAATTTCTCAAGGGTAATCCAAGCTTGGCCATTCTTGCATTATCTTGATCTTATACTTTTCGTTGTAATGAAAATTATGGAGAGTATGCCTCATGATGTATATATTGATCTCTGGGGGTGCCTTTGGTTTGGACAAAAAATCAGCAAGCGCATTCTTTTTTCCAGCAATATATTTGGTTTCGAAAAATATTTCCAATATCATTTAGCCCATCGAAACAGTTGGGAATTTGGAATCTGATTCTATTTGAATTTAGTCATCTGGGGAAAAGAGGTCATGTCCAGTTTTACCAGGAGATGATAACTAATAAGATGGAATTCGAACTTTTTTATTCCATTTTTTACCGCCAAAAATTCTTTGAAGGTAGAATGATAATGCATTTCTTTCTGAGAAAATTTTCCACTTTTGTAAGCGCAGAGATGTCGCTTACCATCAATTTCTTTAAACAATAAAGCCATCCAATATTCGTCACTAGCATTAGTCTTGAGGATTCTCTTTCTCGTGGATGGAATTTGTAACGGCAGAAGAGTTTGCATGATTTCCTTAAGTTCGGCGACTGCACTAGTCTAGCATTTTCCCTAAGGTGGGGGATTCTTCTTTAGCATTGATTGCAATGAAATCAACAATTTTGCAGTGTTAGGAAGAAAGTCTATAAGATAATTAATTATCCCACGAAATTACAGAACTTATTTTGTCGTAAAGTTTCTTATGGAAACTTTAACAATTCTTGAGCAATGTATGGTTCTAAATAATACGTATATTTTTTAAGGTGCATACCGAGAAATTCGATTTCTATATGGAAAATATTCATATTTCTTTGAGAGAATATAATCACATACTTCTTTACAATATTTGTAAACTGCTCAAGGAGTTGGTAGTGGGATTCTTCATCGGGGCTGTAGAGTAAGATATCATCAATATAAATGCTGCACTTGACAAGATTGATTGAAAATTTCGACACATGACTTTTTAGAATAAAAATGTGGCTACTTTGAAGCCAAAAGGGAAGACTTTCCATTGAAAATGCTGGTTTAGAATACTAACTTTGTCTTGGGCCTATCTTCAAAATGAATGCCCAATTGCCAAAATCCGGCTTTGAGATAAAATTTGGAATAGATATGGGCTTTGGATAATCCAGCGAAAGGGAATTTCTCGAGGATAAGGGGAATTTGTCATCTTGGAGGAAGAGGTTAAGAGACTGCTAATTTATCATTAGCTGCATTTTGCCTCTATTTTGTTGAGCTCGTTTGTTAACATTAAAGGCTTCACAAGCCCATTGAGAATCTGAGATTTCAATAAGGTCTTGTTGCAACAACTTTGAGCATTCTTTTTTAGTAGAAACGAGATGTTCTAGATTCATTCCTATGTGGCTCACCTTTGTCGGATTTATACCGTCAATTTTCTTGAAAGAGAGGCAAACAAAGAATTCTAATTTTTTCCACAATGAATGAGAACGTTTCTAAGAGAATTCAGAATGGGATTCTAAATAGGATTCTAACAACTTTTGAATGATTGGATCTAACAAGCTCATTTGAATAAAGAAAAGCCTTTGAATATTGATAAATTCAGAGAATTAGTCTCTATACTTAAGGCATTTTCCAAGAATGGTGTGAAGTTGAGATTTGAGCCATGATGTCCTAACCAATAATCAGATATTCATTTAGGAGACTAGATCCGAAGATTTTAGTGGTCATAGAGCACTAAGAAAAAACTAAATAGTTACTGGTATAGTTCACATATTTGTAGAAAAAGTATCTCTTGAGGCAGAATTGAAATATCAAACACAGGAAATCCAATATTCTTCAAGAAGAACAGTTGTGTCTAGAATTGAAAAACTTGCACCAGTATCTATGAGAGTAATGATTGTAATTGGTTTAACAAACTTTGAGGTTAAGATTTCTACAAGAAAATGGGAACAATGGACTTGACTTGAAAATATACTAGGATTTTGTTCTGAAGAAGTGAGGGATATATGGAAAAGATCTTCAGAATTTGAATTAGAATCGATTTCACTAGGAATCTGATAACAAAGATTGACACAGAGTTTGCTCAAATGGATCTTCATCAATGGAAAACAATGATTCAATATCATCATTTTAAAGTGAAACACCGATTTCATTTTCTATGTGATATATCAAATGGTTTTGATCTTTCTTTACTTCGAGGCAATTTTTGGCGAAATGACCATTTTTGTTACAGATGAAGTATTGAGTTGATTTTTTGCAGTTTGAGCGATTTTTCCTTCTTTGCAGAAATCGTCATTTTCTCTTTCTCCGGAAATACTAAGATCTATGCTTGGATTTTCCCACCCAATACACCTTGAAATACTTCTTTCCTACCCAATACATCTTGAAATACTTCTTCTTCTTTCTAGAAGACTTCCCACATGAGTCGTCATAATTTTTTTTTGGAACACTTAATCTTCAACTTTTGACGAAGGAGGCTCCATCAAGCTCTCTGTTGTCTTTGAGGTAGGTTTTCATCGTTTGGTGCCTTAGGCATAAATATCAATGCACAAATGGATTTCTTTTTGTATTTCTCTTAGAGGAATGTACACAATTCACCTTTACTTGTTAAAAAAATGATCTCTCAACTTGCTAAGATAGCTCTCTAGGAATAGAAGTTAGAAAAACCCGTTTCAAGTTTGCACCAACTCCAAGGCCATAGAAGATTTTGAGCATTTCCCAATAATGTTTGTCGAGATGCGTTTTCTGAAGAGAGCAGCACTTTCTTTCAAAAAAAACTCTCTTCTCTTAAACTCAAGGAGGCCGGCAGATTTGTCAATGAAAAAATGGTAAAGGAGGGCAATAACTTAGCCAAAATTTGCTGAGAGCATAAATTGAATTTGATCTTGCTTTGTCACCAACTGCCACCAATGTGTGAGGTTACCTGTGAACCTTGTAACAAATACAAGAATGACATCATACTTGTCGTGATTTGCGAGAGCTTGGGCATTTAGCCAAGTATGAAATTCTTCGAATCTTTCTCGCCATTTAAAATAAGGAATATCGTCAACAGTAAAAAAACTATACAAAGAAGGGAGTTAAATTCTAGAATGGATTATTTGATTGGATAACCTCTAGTTCAGAAAAATTGGAATCAATCTCTTGATCTGGGAGATCTGCCATGAATATTGAGGAAGTGTGTTGACACCTAAATTTTGACGTTCTAGTTATTTAATTGCATAGAAAATTAGGGGTTAAGTTTATCCCTGAAAAAAAAATTGATTGCATAGCATATAGATTTAGGTGCATTTATTTTTTAATTTGCATTTTTTACATTTTATTTATTGGACCGGTGGCAGATGGGTTTGAATTAGCGGTTCTGAACTTTAACTTGGCAAGCTAGACTAAGCCCACGAAAGGAATAAATCGACCCAAGCCCGTATCCTCATGGAGATTTTACAGATTTATCTTTGTGAGATTTCAATTCAAAAACAAATATTGCGTTTGGAAAAGATAAATATTGCGTTTTGAAAAAAAAAAAATCTTCGTGGATATCGATTAAAACCCTAATCCATGGCCTATAAATAGATTAAAACGTGTAGGGTTTCAAAGGGGGCACACATTGAATACACGGCCACATTGAGGGTTTTTATTTTCTCTCGATTCTCTAGGTCAAAAGGAAAAAAATTGCTTCTTCGGTTTTAGGGTTCTGGGGTGTTGTCCTTCGTTCCTTGGAGAGAGCAACACGAGAGAAAAGCTGCTGAGGGAAAGGAAAAGTCAGAGGTCAGAGGGAAAACATAAAAGAGACAAGAGAAGAGACGTGCGACAGGTGAGGCGGAGAGAGAAGTAAAGGTAAAAAAAGGAGAAAAGGGAAAAAGACGAAACACTGTTCATCTTCTTCGTGAGGTCCCTGCCACCGCTCGTCGCCCCCGCAGCAGCCGCGACGACCCGAGCCTCCATCCGCGATCTGCAGCCAAGCCTCCGTCATCGACACCAGTAGCCGCTCGACCGCCCGTCTGCGCCCCCTGCTCCGCCTCACCGCGCGAGGCCCGCCGTCGCCCACAAGCTCGTGACACCGGCACCGCCGACCCAGCCCTTCCGCGAGCACAGCCTTGCAGAAGCTCGTCGAAGCCGGTCACCGAGTTTCCTGTGCCCTGCTGCGCGGAGCTTCTGCCGACGCCGATCCGCCTAACGCTGGTCCTGCTCGATCCGCGACTCCCTGTAGCAGCTCAACCTAGCACCGTCGTGTTCTCACCCGCGAGCCCGCGTCCCTGCACCGACGTTGTTGCTGCTCCGTCCGAGCCCGATCCAGCTCCGGAGTCCTCTGCCCGTGGCCCACTGTCCAGATCCCGCTCACTCGACGTCCTGCTGTCTGAGCCCGACTGTTCTGCGCCACTCCTGCTCGCACGTTCGTCGCCAGCAACGCCCGTGACGACCTGTTCCTCTGCCGGACCACCGCCGAGCTGGTCCGCCTGCACGCCGGTTGCCGCCCTTTCGCTGAAGCTCCGAACGCCAGCGACCCATCACCTCCGGTTACCCACCACGACGTTGCCGAATCGTGGGTGAAAAAGCAAAAAAAAAATTAAAAAAAAAAATAGAGGAAAGATTAGGTAGTTTTTCTTTTCTTTTATTTTATCTTTTATTTTTTTTTAATATTCTGTTTTAGTGAAATTGTTCCTTTTAAGTATACGATTGATATTCCAACATGAATTAGCCCCTCAAATTAGGGATTGACAGTCCGATTTTCGCGCCCGAAATCCGACTCGCAATCCCTTGCAAAAAAAATCGACAATCTGATCTCATGCCCGAGATTCGATTCGCGATTTAATTTTAAAATTGGTCAACCCGATCTCATGCGCGAGATATGGTTCGCCAATGTTTGGATATCAAATCTTATCCTGCTTGATTTGTTGGTTTGAGTCAATTTTATTTTCGTAAAAGGAAAAATCCAAAAAAAATTGAATTAGGATTAGGTTTGTTTTAGAATATTCCTAGTCTTAGGGATATCTTGCATGTTTAGAATTGCAATCTTATTTCGAATTTTTAAATAAAAAAAATCCAAAAAAATGCGTTCATTTAGGATGTTGGTTTTCTTTAACTTAAATGGCACGTTTAATTATTTGGTAATTTTAAATTTCGAATTTTACAAAGAAAAATACAAAAAATCATCATGCATGTATCATGTAGAATTATGGCATTCTTGGCACGTCATTGCATATTAGGTTGATTGCATGTTTAAATTTTATTTAGATAGATCTTTTTAGATAGATTGCATTTTAGGTTAGAAATTATTTGGGTTAAGATAATATTTTAGTTTAATTTAGGATTTGGCTTAACCTAATTCCTAATGCAAATTGAATAGAATCTTAATCTAGTTAGATAATTTTTCATTTGACCTAATTCCGAATTTCATGAAAAAATACAAAGATGTCTTAAGATAAATTTGTTTCAATCTCTAGGATAGATTGCATTCTTTTTAAGAAAAAATAAAAAATTGTCATTCGCATGTCATGTAGGATTAGATTCATGAAATGCACGTCACTTAGAGATCAGAGATTGTTATTAGGTCCATTTAATTAGAAATTGCATGTTATTAGAGTTAGGTCGCTTAGCTAATATTGCATCGCATATTGCATAATTTTCATTAAAAAGTGAAAACAAAAAAAGAAATTGCGTGTTAATTAGAAACCATATCTAGGATTGTTGATGTGGATTTTAATTTAACACTGCAGATGCTTTCGTTGTTTTGAGGTAAGTTTTTGCAACTTATTCATTTGCTTTCTTGAGTGTTAAATTGGTGGTTTGCGCACTCGCATGGTCACCTCACATGTTAGGGAATTAAAATCAATTCAAGTTGCTTGCCAAACAATTTTTTTTTTTTAAATAAAAGAGAAAGGTACTGAAAGGGCGTTAGAGAAATTTAGCGTAACCAAATCTCCAAACTCATAAATCTCTGGTTCGTAGGAGTAAAGTAAAACTCCCGTTACTTTACTTAAGTGTCTAATCGACCTACCAAAAATAGATTAGTGGCGACTCCTAATTGAAAATCAATTGCATGTTAAAAACTTGAATCTAAGTCGCGAATTGGTATGGACTTGGGAGAGTCCGAGTTAAGTCTAGGCTTAACAATCCATTAGCCAAACCATAGGTGGTTCACCCCCGAAAATTTGGTCACGACAAAGTGGCTGGCACAATAGGAAAGGATTTGATAGAGGGGATCAAAAAAGAGGATGAGGTTGAAAGAGATACCAAGTATGGTTCCGAATCTGAATCGATTAGAAGAATCGGCTTTGGTGGAAGCTGAATTTGGTCTTTCAAGGTAGAATGATCATGCTATTTTTCTTCCTGATTACCCATACATTTTATAAATGATTCCAACGGATTGGATAGCATCATTCGATCTGGCTTTTCTTTTATAGAAGTCGAAGATTCTTCAGGAATCTTTTCTTTCCCTTTTTTCTTTCCTTAGTCAATCCAGTTCTCTAAGGCGGTTTCGCATTTCTACCACATCAGGTTTGTCTCATTTGGTAGAGGTTTCTGCGAGAACAACAAAGATTTAAATGCTCTATGGTGGTTGTGGAAGAGAGTTGTCAGTTTGTGGCATTGTTGGGAATGGATAAGAAGATTTGAATTTTCTTTCTTTAAGAAATTAGATATGCCTCTTGAGCTTCTCTATTTCTGCCTCTGAGCTTTCGAGATGATGATATCCCAAATGTTATCCAAATTCCAAGGCATGAAGCCTTTTTTGGAAATGTGAAAGCATCTTCTCGATAGTTTCATCATATCTCTTAAGATCTCTTTGTACATCAATGATTTTGGAATCAATCGTCTTGAAAATTATTGTGTGCTAGAAGAGTCTATGATTGTCAATTCAAGATGGCTTCAATAATAGGAGTTCTTTTTTGCTTTCCACGTTCATCCACATCAATTGATGTGGGTATTTTTGGAACATGACGATATCTCCCTTAATGGTCGATGAATTCTTCAAGGGTAGGGAAATAAAGTCTTGAACTTTCTCAAACAAGAGGTGGAAAGTCTGCTTCTGGAACATAGTGATGAATGAGCTAACTTTCTTCTTCTAACTAGGTGATATTTCACCTGGAACTTCAAGTGTGTATGAATACATTTTTGCCCACTTTAAGATTAGCTTGTAGAATGGGAAAACAACTGGTTTTTTGTGAGGGGGTGAAAGAGGTGATGTAGGTAGTAAGGCTAGTGGAATGGAGGTGATAATGTGTATTCCGATGGTGCAGATAGAGCATAAAAAATTATGAATTGAAACTTATTACACTCACTAAGGGTATCAACATAGAGGTCTTCGTTCAAGTACCTTTGGTATACACCATCTTTTGGTTTCTTGGGTTTTCACTAGGCCTTGTATTATGGTCTACTTCGTTAGGAGAATTTGTGTAGTAAGAGCACTGGCAAATAGGGTCCCAAAAATAATGACCATATCAGTCCTTGTAGTAATGGACAGGATTTCTATTACTCTAAAAGTATTTAACAAGCCTTTTGAGGTCTGGCTAAGAGATTTATTCTGGAACACAAGGCTCAATCATAAATAGGGTTTGGAAGATGGAGGGATTCTCTTCATTTTCTTTGCTAAATTTGATGGCAACAGTGCCATCATTTTTCCTTACAAATTCAAAGTCCGAGAATTAGAGAGGCTTCTTGTTCTGATGTAACTTTTCATAGTTGGTAATTTAGGTCTCTAGAAGGAGGTTGGCCGACTTCTCTTTTGGAATCTATTTAGGAACATGAATACAGGATGCCTGGTCATTTTGCATAGAGATGAATAGAGCATCTTCATTTCCATTTTGGAAATTCAAATCAAGGGCATGGTTCTACATTTGATAATCGGGGGTAGTGTCGCTGCAATAAAATCAGCAATTGGGGGTGCTCCAGTAAGCTGGATTTGAACCTTCAAGAAGGAAAGCAACTGAGGATCTAAAAGGGCAACATTAAAGTTTGGATATAGGATTACAAAGACTGTCCCAACATTCAAAGTGGTTTGGACAGTGCCATATAAACATGTTGGTATTTTAGGAATCAAGTATCCAATAAAGCCATTATGGCCACAACTGACAAGCTTTTTCGGCCATAGAAAGTGAAGACAAGACGAACGGCTCAATAATGGACGTGGGAGTATCTCTACTAGGTCCATTGTTTGGAGAATTTTATGGGAATTTGAAGAGTAACAAAATACTCATTTTCAATAGCTGGAATTGGATGTTGATCAAACTTGGAGGACTGTACGTACTCTTTCACTTCTTTTCGAGTCTAATAGATAAATTGTCAAATGGAGCGGATGGGAGAAAATGATGAGGCAAGTTTAGTAAAGGCAGAATATAGGATCATAAGAGGGAGTTGAGTTTCAGAGATCTAGGTATCATTACTAGAGAGATCTCATAAAGATAGTTAATCTTAGAAACATTTGACACATGAAAGTCTGAAAGAGAAGAGAAAGATGGGGAAGAATTAAAGTAACTAGAGCTTCTAGGATTTTAGGACTAGTAATGACTTGAGAAAATCTTCTCAGCACTATATTCACCTACTAAACGCATGAAACGAACCAGGTTACAAATGAAATCAAGGCTCTGATACTATTTTAGGGAACCTATGCTTAGAACTAGGGAAAGTTAAGTCAGTTGCTGTAGGTATGCCTTCCCACAGCGGCGAACCTTGTCAAAGCCCTTCAGATACAGTTTTTTTAGTAGTAAACTATCTAGAGATTTAATTCAGAGTCTAGAGACACTCAATGGTATTAGGATGATAACGTTTCTAACTAGCCATCCAAATTTTTGTACTTTTCTTCAACAATGTTCATAAATTAAAGTTTTGTTGAATTTTTCGACGAAGCAAAAATCTAGTTCAACCCTTGTGAAAAATAGTAAAACCATGGATCAAGATAAATTCGAGGTGAAAAATGACAAAAGTATCAAAGGCAAATTCAAGTGTAAAATGTGTCATTTCATTCCCTTTAGATTATTGGGTACGCAAACATAGGGAGAAAACCCAAAATAAACACCTGTCGCATCACACCCAAGCGCCCTCTTTTTCGACTTCATTTTCCCTGCGATCACTCAAACCCAACGACGACAGCGGTTCGAACCGAATGCCGAGCAGAGACCCACGTGATCGCCCCTTGAGCGAACGGCGGCGGCGCCGTCCCTTTTCGGTCAACTCTCCTTGTAAAGTCAACCCTGTAACTCACCGTCTGGTTTGCCTCCCTGAACACCAGATCACGCGGGTGCACCCCAATCGAGTCCAAACCCTGGATTGGGTCGATGACCGACCGGTAACACGACTTCGCGGGTCCGACGTTCCTCACCATCCTTGTCACGCTCACTTTCGTCACCGAACCCTCGAACCTCACGCTAATCGATGGATAGTTGAGCTGGTAGTCGGGTATGCTCCTTATGCTCGAGCATGTGACCTTTTTTCTAACTATGACCTCGATATCGTAGTCGGTGTAGTTGAGCAGTAAGGGATGTAATCTTGCGGTCCGATGTCGTAAATGAGACCAGGGTCGACGGCCTTTGATGGGTTGATGTGGCCGGCGCCGGTGGCGAAAATGTCTGCTGGATGGAGCGTCTGGTCCACGATGGGTTGGCCCTTCATGTTGGAGGTGGCCGCAGTGGTCATGATGGCGGACTTGATGGCCGCTGGCGACCAGTCGGGATGCGCGCTCCTGAGCAGCGCCGCCACACCACTGAGGTGGGGGCAGGACATGGAGGTCCCGGATCTCACGTTGAATGCACGCTTCTTGTCTGTAGAATTGTCTAGAGGAAATGGCCAACTGGCGAGAATGTTCAAGCCCGGGCCGATGATGTCCGGTTTGAGGATGCCAGGGCTTTGGATGTTGGGGCCACGGGAAGAGAAGGATGCTACAGCTGGGGCCACAGATCTCCTGTTGATGTGCGTGCCTTTGAATAGGATCGTGGCCTTCGGTGCTGACGCTGTGCTTAGGTATCTCTTGATCTCTCTCCCAGCGATATAACGCGCTTGGACGGCAGGTAGAACATGCGCGTCGGCAAATGTGGTGTATCCCACAGTGGGATCGTTCACGAGGATCATGGCCACACCACCTGCATCCTTGACATCTTGACCTTTGGCGACTCGCCCAGTTCCGTCACTGTCGCACAGAACCACTTTCCCTCGGAGGTCCGAGCGGTTTTCTGGTGATCCAAGAAAGCAAAAGCCCAAGGCTAGATCTTCGTTTTCTCCTGGATAAACGAGCGGAAGTGCCACCGGATCGAAGTCATGTGGTTGGTACAAGGTCTCCCCATCGAACTCCTGCCCATTCCCCAGCCGTGCTGTGGCCTTTATGCTGCGGTCGATGCTGCTCGCTCCCACGGTGAGAATCCAGGGTGCCTCGTTTGACAATGTGCGGCTGGATGGCCCCGAATTCCCCGCCGAGCAGCTGACCAAAATGCCCTTTTGGGTGGCGACAAATGCACCCGTTGCGATCATGTCATCGTAGAGCGGTACGGATTTTCCTCCTAAAGAGAGGGAAAGCACATCGACTCTGTCTTCAATGGCAACGTCCAACCCAGCTAATATGTCTGAATCGGCGCAACCGTTCTCATCGCAAACCTTGTAAATTGCCAAATGCGCAAGAGGCGCCATGCCTATGGCCGTGCCATTGGCATTACCGAGTGCACTGGCATCCCTCACAAAAGCACCGGCAGCTGTGCTGGAAGTGTGTGTGCCATGGCCAGCATGATCATATGGTGGAACAGCCTGCGCGACAGTGCTGCTCGAGCCGATCAAAGACCTCGCTCCAATAAGCTTGTTGTTGCAGGACGTGCCTTTGAAGTCGCACCTGCCCTTCCATTTGGCCGGGGGCGGAGGCACCCCCTCGTCGCTGAAGGAAGGGTGGTCAGGGAAAATTCCCGTGTCCAATACTCCAATGATCACACCCTTACCGAAGTTGGAGTCCTTCCAAAGCCCGACTCCTTGGGGCAATCTCAAGAAGTCGGGGGTGTGAGTTGTGTGTAGAGAGAGCACCTTCTCCGGACGCACGTTCAAAACACCGTCCTTCTCTCCAATGGCTTTAGCTTCTTCGGCCGTCAATTTTGCCGCAAACCCTGACAGCACATGCCGGTATGAGTGTACCATTCTTTGCTCTTGTTCAGAGCTGGCTGCTGTGGTGGGTAAAAATGACCGATACAAAGGATTGAGATCCTCAATAGTAGCGAGCTGTTTGTCCGTCGGCTTTCGTACTTGGATGATATAAGTTGACAACGAGCTACTTGCATCAGCTCCTGCAGTGGCAGCATCAGCACGGAAAATGCTTAGAATGCAAATGAGATTGAGAATGAATATGGTCCAGGTGGTCGGAGATAATCTGCATTTCTGGTCTTCCATCTCGAATGTGCAGAAGACACAGAGAAATGCTTTTTGCGTCTGAGTTCTGTTTTGATGGTTGGATTTGGAGCGCATATACATATAGGAGAAGCGAAATAAAGAAAAGGCCTCGCTCTCATGACCCTCTAGAAGCGAACATTGATACTTTTTCTGTTTTGAAGGAAAGGATTTTTATTTCCTAACTTGCACATATATTTCCATGTAAGAATTGACTTGCCTGTTATAACCGTCCAGGTCAGGGCACCTCCGTGCAAAATTTCGAAAATTGACTAATTCGTTAAAGGAAACATGCATATGCAAGTTTTTTCTTCCTTTTTTTTGGATAACAAAAAGGGCAGAATTACACCCATTCGTGGGTAGCTGTGTTGGTTGAGAATCTCTCACTCATCGCAGAGGTCGAGAGTTCGAAACCTGCAGTTATTAGCGATTTAAGTGGGGGGACCTAGTGGTGGGTTGCTGAGCTAGTCTCCTTTGAGGTATAGGGGCTCGGCCCTTAGGAGCTGTTCGGGCACGGGAGTCTGTGGTGGAGTCCTCAGTTACCAAAAAAAAAAGGGGGGGCAGAATTACTTTTTACTGTCCTAATAAAGCATTGTACAATCTTATCCCCTAATAATAAATGAAGCAAACTTATTAGCAGCCTATCTATTAGATGTGCATAAAACATGCTATACAAATACTCTTTGGCTATGTTTGATCATCTAGATTTTTAATCAAGAAATGACTGAATAGAATAAGATATCAAATATAGGAATTTTGTTATATCTTATTCATTGTTCGATGAATCTTGGTAATAAAGTCGAATATAATTACATCTAACATGTATATTTTTTTGCATAAATGGTATATCAGTGTAAATAAACATCAAAGTTAACAAATGGAGACCGTCAAAATCTCTCATAACACTATTGTCTGATTTATTTTTATTTCTTTTTTCCTCTTCCATCATTCTCTAATAAAATATTATTAAATAGTAGATTATATTAATATACCTAAAATAATAAAAAAATATCTAAAATATGTAATAAATATAAATATAAATTTAGATGTATATATTGGATTTATATTATAAGATGGATTTACAGTCAAATATATAAATAAAAATAAGATTAAATATAAAAACTTAATGTTTATTAATTATTATTTTGAATTTTTATATTAAAATTTAAATAAACTTTATATTGAAATATAATTTAAATTTTGTTAATTTAATAAGTTTGAATTCGAGAAAAGTAATTTTCCTATTATAAATATTAAAAATCATATTCATTTTTATTACACCTCCTAATAGGATAATTTTATCGACTTATCTCTCTCTTATATCTAACTCTATCATATCTTGAGCCGACACCAAACGCCTAATAAGAAAAATTTTATCCTATTCTGAATTTTATCCTGACTAGCAAACGAAACCTTTTTGTTTTTAATATGCTTTATTCTATGGAAATTCTTATTTTCCTTCACTACACTAGTATGTCATATCATAATAAATAGTTAAACTACAAAACAAAAACAAAAAACAATCTACTTGTTAGACAAAATGTTCAGCTCAAGCCAATATCTATTTAGCCTTCTAAATCCTAAATAAAATTCTTTAGAGGACAAAAAACCAACAAAGGTCTAAGGGTAAATGCAATGCTCTACGAGTAGTTAAATAAAAAAAAAATTGCATGTCACACTGTAATGCGATCCATAAAAAGTACCCTAAGTAAATTACTTTCCTCAAATGTGCTTCTAAACATAAAAAAATAAATAAAAAATAAATAAAAAATCTCACCAAAATCCTACAAGTAGTGCAATGTAATTTTTGCATTTTTTATGACTCTCAAATTGTACACGAGAGGAAAGTAAATCTACTCAAAATGATGTAGATTTACAACTTTACCCTTAATGCAAATGCAATCTTAAAGTTATTTTTAAGTGATTTTCTATGACGGTGCAATTTAAAACTACTAATATCAAAGAGATTATGTATTTTTTTTTTTTCTATTTTCTCGTCTTCCATCTCTAATTTTCAAAAGAAATAAAGAAATTCTTTTTGCTTCTGAGTTATGTGCTAATAGTTGAACTCATAGCTCATATATATGTAAGAGAAGCAAAATGAAGAAATGCATTGGTCTCATGTCCACATCAGATCGTCGTCAGTGTATCGTAGGATGGCCGATGATAACTATATCATCATGTAATTTCGAACGAAAAATGGCAAATATTTGCGCAAGGATTTAGATTACAATGGCAAAATTGCAAAAAATTAGGATTAGATTGACAAACGTACGATAAGTTAATGACTAATTTGATAATTTTCCCTAATTAAACATGCAAGGAAAATATGATCGGACTCACCTAGCGATATGCAATTTCATGAAAACTTTAACATGGACAAAAGAGGTATTCCATTGAAATGATCCAATTTTAGGTTCAATTGGATATATACCACACGCGTGTATCACCTAACAACAAGACTAGGCCTAAAACCTGTCAAAGTTCATTTCTTCACATGGAATTAAGTACAAAACAAAATCTAGCTAGCAAGCTTTTCGTCCCAATTTCAAATAATCATGCGCTCCGATTCGCAAGCAAATGCAAATAGTCTCCTAAAGGATCGTTGAAAGTTTGGAGTGCACCGCCCTAGCAAAGGTGAACAAGTCACGCACTTGAGTAAAAAAATTTTTTTTTTTTTAATTTTCAAAAATTAAGAAAAATTGTATATGATAAAAATATTATATATGATTTCGACGTAAGTTTTTGTACAAGTTTAATTAAAAAAAAAACTTATAGACATATTATGAGGTTCAAAAAGTTTTGTATTACGCCCGTGAAAGTTGACGGTGAAATTATAAATTTTAGAAACTCAACCATAGTTGAGGAGGACAATTTATTATATTTTTGTTGCAATATTTTTTGCTTCAATAGAAACAAAATGTACAAAATTTGGTCGACAGCTAACATTTGTTTTATGTTTTCATCCATGACTTTGGGCCGTCTTTGCGATTGACCAATGACTAATTATTTTCAAACCCTCTCTAGAGCTCACAGCTAAGAATTCAATTAATAGATAGATGATTGTTTCATCTATAGTTAAATCGAGGTCTTTGTTGCATTTCTAGAGGGTTTTAAAATCGTAGAGTGGAGTGCATTGATAATGTACACGTGATATGCACATTTCCATTTTGTTCGAACCTCAAAATCCGTCATTTATGCATGTCAAATTTCTTTTCTTATTTTATGTCCTTCCACATTATTCAAGGCTTTTGTCTTCTGCTTCTTCTTTTTTCGTGGATTCTTCACTACTTAAGATTGCTTTTCACAAAGATTCTCTCTATAATTACGCCTTCAAGTATGCATGCCTGATTGCATGTTTGCGAGCCATTGAATGAGTATATATCTATCACTTTGCTGTGGCATAACATGGACATGAAGATTGTGTATGAGCTAACTCCTATTGAGGACTTCACCACGATTAGAAATGAAAAATTAAATTGAAGGGAGAATATGTTTTCCAATTTTCTATCAAGCATAAGTGAATTTTTGCGAATAGAAAAAGTGAGAGTGTCCATAAAGCCACGACATGATATCTACATACTTATTGTGAGACAAGTCTGTTTACTGGCCATCAGTTATATTTATCAAGCATCGGTTATAGTAATATTGTACAATAAAATGACATATTGTTGCTTTATAGTACAATATTACTAATTGAGTATTAGAAAATCAAAATCTGTCACAAACTATACGTGAGCATTGTTAACACATGAATTTAAGCCAACGAATTAGATATGCATTTGTTGTATAAAAAATAAAAGATAAATAACAAACGAGAGAGAGAGAATCTTAAAAAGGGCTGCAATTCAGTCCTTATTGAAAGGGCCTGTTCTATTTCGCACAGCCCGGGCCTAGCCCACAAAAGCAACCCTTAGCTCAGTATCGGCCCAATTGAACTGTCCAATCCAATTTACACGGGCCCGACTCTCTCAGTAGTCCAGCCCACAACCTGGGTCCAATTTTGCTGGGTATTGACCGCTTTGTTAACACTTATATCTGATTCCGGTTATGCTTCGTTATTATCGAGGCTGAATCCGAACACAAACTATTTTGTTCACCGATCACGATGTGGTTTGGAGTTGCTAATTTGAGCTTTCATTTTCGGTGATATTGGTGACCAAAATTTTTGTGTTAGTTTTTCATATCCACGTTTTTTGTGTGTCTTTGCACGGGGGTATGGCCGGCGGAGAACGATAGTGGTATGGCAAAGGTCAGGAGGGGACCACTGTGGACGGCGCCATTCTAGATTGAGGTTTTGAAATTATGGCATTTCTAATTTAGAACTAAATTAATCGAATTAAAAAGTTTAAGACTAGATCGGTACTAATATTATAAGTTTAGGATTTTTTTTTTTTTTGAGGGGTACTTTTTCCCTCCAAAATATCGCTTGAAGTATATCACTTTGACCAATAACTCCCCTAAGTTCATTGCCGTCGAAGATAATGTTTGACCAAATAGTATTGCTTTCCACATGCACATTTCGCCCCTTTTCGGGGGCATTTTAGTCCGACAAAACACATTTCCCCCTTGCCATTCATACGCACATCAAGGACGTTAAAAGGCTCTAAATTTGATCAGAAAGTAAGGCGTAGGATTTCTTGAACACAGACCGAAAAATTAGAGATGAAAAATCACAACATATATGAAAGTAGTGTTGTGATGGGAATGTGGTGGACCGAATCAACTAGGCCTCTTTTGCGTGAGAGAAGCATAGGATAAGGTCCGTTTTTTTAATTTCAATTTAGGGTTTTATAATTATATTTTTAGTAGATTTTAGACCAAAATGTCTTTGAGAAAGGTGCAAAATATGCACGTCATGAGCACTAGTTCGTCGCCCGACCATTATTCTTGATGGTGATGAGCTTACGAGGGTTATTGGTTCGAAGTCATCGAATTTATAGGGCATTCTGAAACAAAGCCAAGCCTGTGGGGAATTTCCAGATATAAACACCACCTCATGGGAGATATCGAGTCAAAACAATCGAGAACATTGGGTATTTAAAATAGGGTCAAGTCTGAAGGGAATTTTGAGAAGCACGCACAAATTCAGGAGATTTGTGGTATCTTCCCTTGAGCATACGCATATATTCACAATCATGCTGAGCATAAAAAGATCAATTTTTTTATCACGCGTTTGCAATATATATAAACACCATAAAAAAAAAAAATCAATTTTTTGGTCATGATTTTACACTTGAACATATAGAGATTAATGGGGATAATTAACCAATTAGTTCTAAACTTATTATATAAAGAATATATATAATGCGTTAAAAAATTCATGTGTCTTTATTTATTTATTTATTTTTGTGTGTGTGAGAGAGGGAGAGTTTTTTTTTTTTTTTTTTTTTTTTTTTAAATTCAAGAATGTCATGTCATCTAGTGTTTGGTACGTAACATATAAGAGAATATCTCATGATTTTCCATTATTGAAATTTTTACTTGATATAGGTTATCTAATCACGATCCATTAAAGATCAAGAGGGATTACTATAGATCAATTCACTTCAACTTCATTCATCACAAATAGAAAGGAGTGATGCATCCGTATATTTCTGTCTTGTTCTTTTACATTCTTTGAGCTTGATTCACGGAGGATTATATAATATGGATTGCATGCACCTTTTTTCCCGAGCAGTGAATATTTTCAGAGAAGACTATAATTTTTGCTTACATAATTATATGAAGACTCTTGCATGATTTGTTAGGTTTGACCTTTGCTGTTTCTGTATCCAGCCTTCATAAGTACTAAACCCACCTCCTCAAAATCGAAGAACGGTACGCAACCTCCGATGAGAATAAAGATTCAAAATAATCACTTATTCTTGTCGTTGCCAAGCTCCAATCGATCGCATAGTAAAAAATCACACATGGGACTTCACGTTTCTTAACGTGCATCCCAATTGTTTTACCATTTATCCAAGGAATTAGTCGTTGGTTAATGTGATTTAAGATTACTTTAGAAAAGCCAGATAAAGGCAAATGCATTTGTATATAGCATGAGCTTAGAACTAGTATATATAAAAGACTAGGCATATTTAAAAAATCCTTATTCTCTTGCCAATTTTCTCTTGTTGATCGAACTCATTCATTAATAATCATAACACTGGAGCTCAAATATGAACTACTTATAGTATGACACCACATTTTACAAAAAGAGTTCTCATCTATAAACATGTAGAAAGGAATTATGTTCTAGACCACATTTAAATTACATTTTACGTTATAATCCTCAAGCGCTTGACTTCAGTGTCGCTCGATTTTTGCTTCGCTCAGTCACTCCGCTCATCTTCGGATAAAGGAAAACGAGAAAGATGAGCGAGGGAGATGGGCCACGTGCAATCCATGGGCTGGGGTTCGAGGTCAAAGTGGGTTTCTATTTTCTGGGCTTTTTGACGGGCGGGCTTTTGAATCTTAGTTCATGGGCTGCAAGTAATGGACCTGAGCAAGGCCTGCGCGGACCGTAGCTTATGGAGCCGAATTCTTAAGCAAAATGGACCGAAGCTTTGATTTTTGGGAAAAGATCACCAAAAACCCCAAACTTTTTTCAAAGTGACAAATTTATCGCAAATTTTTTTTTGTGACATGAAAATCCCTAGTGACACATTTACCCCAAACTTTTTTTCGTGACACGAAAAATCCTGAACTTTTATCCATGTGACACATTTACCCCAAACTATAGGATATTTTGGTTTTTTTTTTTTTTTAACTTTTTTTCTTTTTTTTTTTTTTTTTCTTCTTCTTCTTCTTCTCTCTTCCCTTCGGCGGCCATGGCGGAACCAACAGAGGGAAGCCAGCGTTCGACAAGGGCTGCCCTCGCCGGCGTCGGGCGAGGGCACACCTCGCTTGACGCCGATGAGGGCACCCCTCGCTAGGCCCTTGCTTGAGTCCGGCGAGGGGTGCCTTCGCCCCCTCGCCCGACACCGGTGAGGGCTGCCCTTGCTTGGCTACCCTCATCGGACTCAGGCAAGGGGTGCCTTTGCAAATTTGGCGAGGGTTGGCCTCGCCTAATGCTGGAAAGGGTGGCCCTAGCCAGCCCAAGCGAGGGCGACCCTCGCCCGACGCCGGCAAGGGCAGCCCTCACCAGACGCCGGCTTCCCTCTGCCGGCCATGACATGGCCAACAGAGGGAAGAGAGAAGAAAAAAAAAAAAAAAGGAAAAACAAAAAAATAAGACGAAAATGCCCTTGGTGGGGTAAATGTATCATAGTTTGTAAAGTTTGGGATATTTCATGTCACAAAAAAATTTGGGGTAAATTTGTCACTTTGGGCAAAATTTGGGGTTTTTTGTAGTCTGTTCCCTTGATTTTTTGGGCTCATTAATTAATTTTTTTGGTTTTTTTTTTAACTATTCATTTTTTTTTATTAAAATGTGTGCTTGATTGTTAACAAAAATTCAGGTGTCACCAGCCGGTTCTGCTCCTCTTAAGCAGCTCGAAGAAGTTTCTTTCCAAGACAAGGGACGCCTCAATTTTTATCAATAATTAACAAAATGAAATGTCAACGAAACAATAGAAGTAACGAAACTTGAGTGAAGACGTACTTCTGGACCCTATTTCGAGCTTTGAGCATCGGTGGTCACCATGAGCCTTATTCTTATTTTTGGGTGGAATTGATTTTTTTTTTTTAATTTTTAATGAATTGAAACCGATAAGAGTAAGAGTACTTTTCCTGATGTTTTTGTAAGAAAATTTGAAGAGACGTGTCTTTGTGTAACATTTCGATTCAGTGCATCATACAGCTTTTGGTAATACATTATATTCAATATGCTAATAAGAATTTGTTGTATCATTTTTAAAATCTAATTTTATATCTCTTTAACAATTTATTTTTGCACCTACGAAACAAGGTTAAAGCACCACCACGCTTGAGTAAGACCCAAGACGACCCATATAACACAAAAAGGGGAGAGCCCAAGCTAAGGCAGGTTGATGATATATGACAAGAGCACAAATTTTGTTTTTTGAAAAGGAGAGGAGAAATTATATATAATGGCTCAACGTGAGGTGACATTTTCAAAAGAGAAATTAAAATTAAATCTTGTTTTAAATAAAAGCCTCCGGTGGCCATCAGTGTCAAGTAGGGGTCTGAGTTCACCGCCGTAAGCCATTTTTTAAGCCACTGAAAAGGGCATTTTATCAAAAAAATAATCTGAATAAATTTGCAATCCTAGAAATATAAAACCGCATAGTAGAGAAAGTGGGGACAGAGGTTCCTCTTTCTATGTTGCTTGACGACAAAGAAGAAAGGAGTAATTTTGCAATTCTTTTTGAGAAAGTGGGAACGGAAGAGAAAGGAACTTACGCGAAGCCACGACTGAAAAAAGAAGGGACAAAATTTCGCAGGTTTTGTTTTTCAGATTTATCTTTTGGACAAAAGTGACAATTTTCCATCACCAAAAAATTCACTTGCTCGCTGACTAGCGAATATTTGAGCTGAGAGTAACTTTGGTCACCACTACATTCGAATTACAAATATAACAAATCGGCTCTAAATTTATTAAATTAGGATAACGCCCATATATTTACTTAAATATGTCTAAATGCGTCAAAAAGGGATTTACAAAATGAAATGTAAATTACATTTATTATTCATGTGCAAACGAGTTGATCAGTTAATGATACATACATAATGAATCTTATACTCGACACTTTTAGTTAGGTGGTTGTGTTGAAAGTTATCCTCTATACCAGAGTAATTACGCTAAGTTTTTCATATGACGAGATAACCACCGAAATTGAGTACTCCTCCATGGCAATATCCTCAAATTAAAGTTCGATCGACTTTCCCTGATGGAGCGAAAATCTAGGTTAACCTTGGCGAAGAAATTGTGAAACCACGGATCAAAATAAATAAGAGGTAAAAAATGACAAGCTTCTTAAAGGCAAATTCCAGCGTGAAATATGTCATTGTTCAGGATGCAAACATAAGGAGAAAAGTCAAAATAAACAAGAACAGCCACAGGAGTTCGAACTGAATGCTGATCAGAGACCCACGTGATCGCCCCCTGAGCATACGGCGTCTCCGATGTAGGTTTCCTGTCGATTCTCCTTGTAAAGTCAACCCTGTAACTCGCTGTCTGGTTCGCCTTCGTGAACACCAGATCACGCGGGTACACTACAATTGAGTCGAGACCCGTGATGGGGTCGATGACCGACGTGTAACGTGACTCCGCCGGTCCGACGTTTCTCACCATCCTCGTTACACTCACCTTCGTCACCGTGCCCTCGAACCTCACGCTGATCGATGGATAGTTGAGCTGATAATCAGGTATGCTCTTTATGCTCGAGCATGTGACTTTCTTTCGAACTATGATCTTGACTTCAGAGTCAGTATAGTTGAGCCCGCAAAGGTAAGGTATGTAATCTGTCGGTCCAATGTCGTAAATGAGACCCGGGTCGACGGCCTTTGATGCGTTGACGTGTCCTGCGCCGGTGGAGAAAATGTTAGCTGGATAGGGCTTCTCGTCCACGATGGGTCGGCCCTTCTTGTTGGTGGTGGAAGCAGTGGTTATGATGGCGGACTTGATAGCCGCGGGCGACCAGTCGGGGTGCGCACTCTTGAGCAGGGCCGCCACACCACTGAGGTGGGGGCAGGACATGGAGGTCCCGCCGATCACGTTGAATGCGTGCTTCTTGTCAGTAGACTTGTCTATGGGAAATGGCCAACCGGCGAGAATGTTCAAGCCTGGACCGATTATGTCTGGTTTGAGGATGCCTGGGCTTTGGACGATGGGGCCGCGGGAAGAAAAGAATGTTACAGCCGGGGCGACTGATCTCCCAATAATTTGCGTGCCTTTGAATAGGATCGTGGCCTTTGGTGCTGATGCTGTGCTCAGGTATCTCTTGATCTGTCTCCCAGCGACATAACTCACATGGACGGAGGGAAGCACATGCGCTTCCGCGAATGTGGTTTATCCCGCAGTGACATCGTTCACGAGGATCATGGCCACACCACCTGCATCCTTGACCCATTGACCTTTCGCAACTCGCCCTTTTTCGTCACTGTCGCACAGAACCACTTTCCCTTGGACCTCCGAGCGGTTTGGTAATCCGGGAAGGCAGTCTCTCGGATAAACAAGGGGAAGTGGCGCTGGATGAAAGTCGTGCGGTTGGTATAAGGTCTCCCCATCGAACTCCTGCCCGTTCCCGAGCTGGGCCGTGGCCTTTATGCTGCGGTCGATGCTGCTCGCTCCTACAGTGAGAATCCACGGTGCCTCATTTGACAATGTGAAGCTGGATGGCCCTTTATTCCCTGCGGAGCAGCTGACGAAGATGCCCTTTTGGGTGACGGCAAATGCACTAGTTGCAAGCAAGTCGTCGAAGAATCGTTGGGAACTTCCTCCTAAAGAGATGGAAAGCACATCGACACCATCCTCAATGGCTGCGTCCAATCCAGCTAATACGTTGCTGTCGAAGCACCCTAGAATATCGCAAGCCTTGTAAATTGCCAAATGCGCAAGAGGCGCAATGCCTATGGCTGTGCCATTGGCATTACCAAACACGCCAGCATTTCTCACAAAAGCACCAGCAGCTGTGCTGGAAGTGTGTGTGCCATGGCCCTCACCATCATATGGTGGAGCTGCCTGCGCAACAGTGTTACTTGAGCCCATGAAAGATGTTGCACCGATGAGCTTGTTGTTGCAGGACGTCCCGTTGAAGTTGCACCTGCCCTTCCATTTGGCCGGGGGCGGCGGCACCCCCTTGTCACTGAAGGAAGGGTGGTCGGGGAAAATCCCCGTGTCCAATACTCCGATGATCACGCCCTTACCATAGTTCTAGTCCTTCCAGAGCCCAACTCCTTGGTGCAATCCCAAGAAGTCGGGGGTGTGAGTTGTGTGTAGAGAGAGAACCTTCTCCGGACGCACGTACAAAACGCCGTCTTTCTCCCGAATGGCTTTAGCTTCCTCGGCCGTTAATTTGGCCGCGAACCCTGATAGCGCATGTCGGTATGAGTGAACCATCCTTTGCTCTTGGTGGGAGCTGGTTGCCGTGGTAGGCAAAAATGACCGATAAAAAGTATCGAGATCCTCTGGAGTAGAGGACTGTTTGACGGTCGGCTTTCGTACTTGGATAATATAAGTTGACAATGGGCTATTTGTATCAGCTTCTGCTACAGAAGCATTAGCTAGGGAAAGGCTTAGAATGTAAATGAGACCGAGAATGAAATTCGTCAAGTCGGTTGGAGACAATCTGTATTTCTGGTCTTCCATCTCGAATTTGCAGAAGAAACAGAGAAGCTTTTTGCTTATGAGGTCTGTGTTGATAGTTATAGGAGAAATGAAATGAAGAAATGGCGTTTGATCTCATGACCCTCCGGAAGCGTACATTGATGCTTTTTTTCCGTTTTGAAGGTAAGGATCTTTAGTGATTTTTTTGCTTTTTTCCCTAACTTGCATTCGCATTCCCTTAAGGACAGGTTACCGTCCATGCAAATTTTCCAAAATAGACTAATGTATCAACGGATATATAAATATGCAGATTGAACATGCTATACAAAGACACACCCTAAAAAAGTTACTTTCCTCAAATAAGCTTCCAAACATGAAAATAAAATCAAACCAAAATCCTATGGGTAAATGCAATCCTAATTAAGCTTTGCTAGCATAACATTTTTCTGGGTTACGGTAAGAATTAGGATAATTCTTTAACGTAAAAATGATAATTTTACATTTTTATGACTCTAAAACTTGTGCACAAGAGAAAAAGTATCTTCTCAAAATAATGTAGATATACAACTTTACCTTTAATGCAAATGCAGGTCTTTAGTTATTTTTATGTGATTTTCTAGGAATATGCAATCTAAAAGTACTAATATGGAAGAGATTATGCTTTATATTTACTATTTTCATGAATTGGAAATGAGGCATGTAAACCAAAATAAAATCTAAAAGATCTACCTGAAACAGTAAACTATTATTTCATGAAAGTTTCTACTTTTTGTAACCTGGCATCTACAAAGATGCAAATGCAATACGACATCCTATTCAATTTGCAAAAGATTATGCAAATTCTAAGATATGCTGAAATATGCATATGAGAACACATTCAAATTGCAAATATGAACTTTTCTATATAAGTTAATATTCAAAATGCAATTCCTTAAACGCAGAAAACCTAATTAATGTAAACATGTAATTTTATTTAAAATGCCCCAATTAAGTAGCAAATGATTGAATACTAAAAGGCAAGAAAATAATAACTCCAGCCATCTCGGGCCATAATTGAACAATCTCTTGATATAAGGTAAGCAAAACGTAAATCAAGTATTCTAAAATATACTAACGTATTAAAGCAAATATATATGTGCGTGCTATGTAAAGTGTTATAGGAAAAACACGCCTAGATAGATCACTTTTTTTAAAATGAGCTTTTAAACATGAAAACAAAATCCAACTAATGTCCGAGTGGGATCTTAATTTTATTAGGTAGATATGGTAATTTAGCAATTTTATGACTCTCAATGTGTGGACAAGAGGATATTTATTCTACTCTAAATGATGGGCAAAATTGTCTACAAAGTCCTAGACTCATGTTATGGTGACTATTTCAATCCTAAAATTTTAAATTTGGCAATTAGTCCTAAACCTGTAAACGATTTGTCGATGTAATCTTTCCAGCCAATTTTAGTTGGAAATTGCCGATGTTACAGTTTAGTAAGCACTAGTCATCCCATATGTAGCATAACCGGCGCTAACGTTGACTTTTTTTATTTTAAATTTTTTTAAAACAATTCTTTTCCTTTCTTTGTTTTTCCTTTTTACTTGGTGATAGCCGATTGAGGGAAATAGGGAAAATAGAAAGGGTAAAGAAAAGGAAATGAGAAAAAATAGAAAATTAAAATATTAAAATATTGCAAAAATCATCCATGGCCTTGCCATTACAAGACGGTTGATGTCTAAGTTAATGATTTTCAAATAAAATTAGCTAAAATGATTATATGGGCAAATCATCAAAAGGTTTATAACTAAATTGGCCAAATTGAAAAGTTTATAACTAAATTGGTTGGCCTATAATAGGTTTAGGACTTGTTGGACAATTATCTCAAATAAGTATGCAATTTTATCTTAAGTGCGGATGTGATCTTAGAGTTATTTTTACGTAATTTTTTTACGAACATGCTATCTAAAACAATTAATATGGAAGAGTTTACGTTTTTATATTTTATTTTCAGGACATGGAAATGAGTCTTGTAAGAAGATCTACATTTGCACTATAATATCAATTCATGAAGATTTTTATTTTTTCTAAGATAGCATTTATGATGATGCAAATATAACATGACACCCAATTCTAATTTGTAAAAATGTGCAAACTCCTAGATATGCCGAAATATGCATAGGCGCGAATAAACCATAGGCAGACAGGTCATTGGTAAAGCAAGAAAGATAGTTTTACCAGCTCTTGTCAACAGTAAAAGAAGAAAACCTAGCGTCCACGTTATTGGCACGTCCGGAAGCAGGACCAACACGATTTGATATTCACGATGCATGGTCCAACTTCCTTTGTCACAGCTCTCTGCGTTACTCTGATGCCCTTCGCTTTCCTCTACATTTAATCTCCTTTCATACCCAAGTTCAACCGATCTCACAAATCTGATGGAAAAACTACATTGACAAGGTACTGAAATGCAAATCTGTGCACCACGGTGACACTTTTTATTTGCCAATTGCAGTTTTCCCTTACAGAGATCATCACAAGACAGCTGATAGAGAACGAATCAAAACATCGACTTTTCATGTGCATATACTTTGCTCTGATCTTTATAACCCATGGAAGGACAGCATCTTGTTGAAGTCTTTGGACTCAGGTCAAGCTCATGAGGTATGACAAAACTTACATGCTTTTAAAAAGCTTGTTTTCCCTCACAGAGATCATTGTGAAACATTTGATAGATAACAATCTACAACATCACGTGCATATTCTTTTCTCTGATCTTCGGTTTCTGTTCTGTACTTTGAATGAGCATTTAATGCAACACAAGCTCATCCGATAATAATCCCAATTCTCTAGGCTCTAGACTACTGTGATTTGCTATTCCTTCACGTCATCTATTTGTAACATTCATGGTTAGTTTCTGTGTAATTTCTACAAGAAAATCATCTAGATTGTGTGGACATGGACAAATGACGTTTTGAAGAGTCCCTTGCATGGACTTGGAGTGATTGGCACTTGAGGCTGCATCCATTATAACCTTTTCACTGTTTTATCGATTCCCTTACACATGCGACTTTCTTTTTATTTTTTGTTTGGAGCAGTTCCATTTTCTCTTTATTCCATGTTTTACATAGTCCGGATGGAATGCTTGGAGTTTTGAATGATCATAGAAAATCTAGATCTAGTCAAGGTTGCTTCATCTAAGAGAGGGTGCTGACTTTGCCGTAGCACGACCGAATATTGATAGAAGCAGATAGACGTTATAACAGCACCTCTGGCACCAGAGAAGGATCAACGATCAGATGGTACTGAGAAAACAAATGCAATAAGAGAAGTGAAACAATATATTAGATCTGAATTTATCGCACTGCATTGATAGGAAAAAGGAGAGAAAATGTAGTCATAGAGTATGGAAAGAACAGATGATGGAAAACTTGGAAAAGTTAGTGAGATTTTGGTACTGCAATGGCTAGGAGAAGCGGCAGATCCGAGAACCATGTGAGACAGTAGCATGTTGATAACTTGATTTCCAGTAAAAATAGAGAGACCAACGGTGACATCGACCCCAGTGGAAGTCTTAATTTATCACTTTACATGTCAGTTTCGCAAAAAGGTCGAGTAATCTCTGGCATTACTCACTCAAAACATAGAGCGACTAAGCAATCCACAGAAATTCAACTATAGAAGAGATGTAATTGCCATGACAAAAAGGGGGCGGGCATTAACATCCTACAGCATAGATCACCTGGTAATTGTCATGATATGCATCCTGGTCCTAGCAAGTCGTAGTTATAAGGGCAGTTTTGTTACCATGAATCATTATAAACAAAGCAAGTAGTAAGAGGAGTTGATACTGAGAAATGCCAAACCTTATAGCCTGCTTTGTATGCAGTGGGGGCAGATTTGAGAACAATGTGAGACACCAGCTGAAATCCAAGATGAAAGTTCTCTGAACTAAACATTGCTGAGACATGCCGACATCTTGCTGATGAAAATTACCGTAATTAAGAAAATTGAGACAATGTTATTAACCATAGTGTGTGTCGGCGGTCAATTAAATTGCGACGTCTCAGGACACGTCGCCAACCCCTTCTTTTTATCTTTCGATTAAACGCATGCGAAAGAAACTTAAATAAACACCTAGTCAATCAACAAAACAGGGATAGTAAAACACAACAAACAATTTCCAAAAACCACACCTTTATTTATCCACTTGTTAATCCAAGAAGTTTAACATTTACAAACCTACAACAAAAGATGACTCATACACAACCTATGAGCAAAAAGGGATCATAAAGGTCAGGGTTAACTCTAGCTACACTAACGGCAAGGCCAGCTAAAAAGTATTGCATCTCGCGCCTACCACATCTGCACTTAGCAGATCTCCACGCTACGACCCTAAAAATGGTTAACAACAATGGGGTGAGATAAAATTTCAGCGAGTCAACTTCCTAAACCTCGATTAGGATGCAAATTCATACGGAGGCAGCCTAAACATGCAACGGCGTACAACCTTACCTCGCCTTGGCATACCGCCGCATATTAGTACTTTACACATGCCATTATCAATATAATAAGCATAATCAATTAATCAGAACACATAACTCTTATGCACAAAAACCCGTTTTGACACGTCCCATACCATGCCTAACAGTTTTACCTCATAATCAAGCGCAATGCAACACAATCATTCACATGTGTTCCGATTATTACAACCTCTCGGGCCACGGCCAACACACAAGTCAGCGGTCTTTCGACGTGACCAGGTATCGTCCCGCCCCCGCCTAGACGACATCCCATAAAGGAGCATTGGTCAAGTCTCAACCGCAACTCGACATCCGGACCCTTGCCAGACATCTGATAAAAATCAGACAACGCACCCAAACTCTTGTTAGGTGACGGGTTCAATTAAATGACCATAGAGGCACACCAATACTCAAGTCAATTTTTATCTTCTGTCACGTAGCTTAGTGTAAAGAGTTCGTGCTTAAATAACAAACCTCGAAAAAAGTTTACATTTAAAATTTCGATAAAATAATCGCACATGGTCACGTATTTAAAATCAACCCATCAAACTTTGCACACTTCTATTTTAAAACCCCATTATTTTATTTAGTACGTAAAATTCGACGTCGAAACCCGACACCTCAAACTTTGCAATTTAATTGCCTACAAAACCTTCTTTAATAATAATAAGAGTACGTTTAGTAACGTTTCTGTTCAAAAATTGTTCCAGGGAACAGAAATAGAAAAAACTATTTCTGTTTCGGGGAACAATTTTTTAACAGAAGAAAATGTTTGGTAAATTTGTTCATGAAATAGAATAAGAATAAGAACACGTTTGGTAAATTTGTATAATTTTTTTTTTGTTTCTTTTAATTTTTTTAATTTTTTTTCCTTTTTCTTTTTCCTTCCTTTTGACTGGTGGCCTCGCCCAGCCACGGCGAGGCTCGCCGAGCTCGCCTAGCCACCGGCGAGGCTTGGCCTCGCTAGGCCACCACCAAGTGACACCGAGCCTTGCTAGTGGTTGGGCGAGCTCGGCCTCGCGACGCAAGGTCGACCTTGCCTTGGCTAGGCGAGTTCAGCCTCGTCGGATCTGGGCGAGCTCAAGTTGGCCTAGCAAAGGCGAGGCTGAGGGGCCGGCGACGCTTGGCCTCACCGGAGGGTCGCCGACCCTCGACAGCCAGTCGCCGGCCATGACTGAGGCCGGCGACCGGCCAAAGAAAAAGAGAGAAGAAAAAAAAGAGAAGAAAAAAATAGGAGAGAGAAAAATTGTTTCTTAGAGGTGTTTCAAAAACAAGAAACAAATTTTTGTTTCTTGTTTCTGTTCCAAATTTGTTCCCAGGAAAAAAAAACCCAAACAAACGCGTTTTTGTTCTTTTTTTGTTTCCGAGAACAAAAAAAACAGAAATTATGTTCATAAACACGGGCCAGGAACACAAACAAATAGGCTCTAAGTGAACTTATCATAGAGAAATCAATAACATGACATCACACATGCAAACAATCAGAATTACGCACAATCTCACTCGGAAAAATGGGCATAAAATTCTATCAAACGACTAATCCATCATTAATTACACTAATCATGATTAATTAAACTAAACTCGATTAATTAACTTAACTTTAATTAATTAAAAATTAATCAACGTTAATTAAAATAATTGTGATTAATTAAATAAATGACAATTAAAACAAATAAATTACGATTAATTAAACTAAACTCAATTAATTAATCTAATCACAATTAATTAATATAATCGTAACTATTTAAACTAAACGCCGTTAATATTAAACTAACCACCCCTAAATGCAATTAACGCCCTAATTCACTATTAGGAGGTTAATTCACCGACGATGCCTCTTCTTTGTATTTATTACATTTCTTTCCAAACGGTGGCTCGATACTACCATTTTTTCAAAAGGTAATCCAAGATTATTCTTGGCGGCTCTTGAAGCTCATGGTCAAAGGGGGCTCGGTTCGGGCGGTGGTGGTGGTGGTTTGAAGCAACGGCAGCCCGAACGGCTGAGCGAGCGGCGGCAAGAGGCGGTGATGGTGGCTTGGGGACGGCGGCGGCAACTTACGGTGGCGAGCGAGCAGTGACGCTTTGGGAACTCGGTGGTGGAGATGGCGGTTCGTCAATGAGGACGGCGAACGGCACAGCTCCAAGCGGCGGACGGAGGTGGCGTGGTGGTGAGTTGGGCGTGGGCAACGGTGGTGCTGGTGGTGGGTGAAGCAGCAGCCAAGAAGAAGAACAACAAAGGGGAGGGGCTGTAGCAGGAAGGGAGAGGAGAAAGAGAATAGAGAGAAGAAGATGTCAAAATGGGATGTCACAGTGAAGTAATACTATGCAAAAAGAATGTGAGAGTAAGCTACGATTAAGTTGGGGAAATCATGGCACATCAACTGGGGAATGGGAGAGCCTATATGGAACAAACCACGAACAAGAATGCTGAATTCGATTAGCCTGTGATGCACTTGTCAAAATCAGACCAAGTGATTCCATTTTATGGAGAATATCATGGTCAAAATAATACTCGTCTGAAGAAGGACTAGACATCAGAACATTTCACCGGGAATCTAGTTGCAAATTCTGCACTAGAGAAGTACATCCAAGCAACAAGGCATACATCAGTTTTTCAACCTGGGTTCTAACCTAAAGGCTGAAGCTTAATTCTCTGAGTGTGGTGGATCAAAAACATGGTGAGTGTTGACTAAAATCTGTTAAAAGCAGATAAAAGTTTTTCTGCACCCACATTGAGAAAGCCCATGTTTGAAGACGTAGATCCCAATTCCGGGGCAAAAATTATAAGAAAGTGGAGATGACAGTTTTTGATAGTAATTACTAATGTCACATTGGATCTCATAAAGCAGACTAGATCATTATATAGAATGAAGGGTCTCTACGAATGGGCTGGCCTGGCACTTGTCCAAGCTTTGCTTCTATCCATATAACAAAAGTAGATAGGGGAAAAAGCCCCAAGAAAGCCAATCCCCAAATGCTGACTCTTTATTGACTAAAGACAGCATAAGAGGATAATATGCAGGACCCAAGTGAAGCACTACTTGTACAAAGGCATTTATCATCCTCAAGACTTGGAATTTGTTGAAGGTGTGCTATTTTGGTTCTGCACGGAAGCAGTTAATGTGTTTCTCTCCATCTGAGGACTCCGGTTAGACGACGATGACTTAGTGAAGAAAACTATATGCTCCTGATTATCATGAATCAGTTGAAGGGCTCTTGGTATCTGGGGCAGGTTCACATCCAGAACCCCCTCAAGTATTGAAACAACCTGCCCCATCGATGGCCTGTGAGTTTCCTCATCTTGGACACACCAGCAAGCAACTCTGCAAATCCTAGTTAGCTCTTCAGTATCAACATTTGCCTCCAAGTTTAGGTCCAAAAGCTCAAGCAGGTCACCTCCTTCAGATACCTTCCTAGCAGCCCATGCTGGGAAGAACTTAATGGCCCCATTTTCCAATAGCTCTGAGTTTCTCCGTCCTGATACAAATTCAAAGAGCATCATTCCATAGCTATAAACATCAGCTTTTGCTGTTATGGCCACTCCAAAGATCCACTCCGGCGCAAGATACCCTCTTGTGCCTCTAATGGTTGTCAACACCCTGCTGAAATCTCGGCCAACAAGCTTTGCCAGGCCAAAATCTGCCACTTTTGGACAGAATTCAGCATCTAGAAGGATGTTCTCTGGCTTGATGTCGCAATGTATGATGCAATCTCTACACTTCTCATGGAGATAAGCCAGACCTCGAGCCGTTCCCAGAGCAATTTGGTACCTTTTTTTCCAATCCAAGGTCTTCGAGTCCTTTCTATAAAAGAGATGATAATCTAAGGAACCGTTTGGCATGAAATCGTAGACCAACAGCCTTTTGTCACCTTCAGAGCAAAACCCGTGAAGCCTGGCAAGATTCACATGCTGGATGATGCCGATTGTGCTTACTTCTGCTCGGAATTGCTTCTCTCCTTGGCTTATGCTTTCAAGCTTCTTGACCGCTATGTGACTTGAATCAGGTAGTGTTCCCTTGAAAACTGAACCGAACCCTCCCCCACCCAACTTCTCTAAGAAATTCTTTGTAGCTACCTGTAAGTCCCGGTATGCAAAGGCTATCAGTGAACCTTCCACTATCTTTGTTGTGACAGTTGCCCTTCTCCTCCATCTCCAGACGCCAAACAAGACAATGGCTAATATTGCCACTGCAGAGCTAACAGACCCTGCAACTATTGCAGTTACATTGCTCTTCTTGCTTGGATCCTCAACGTCGGAAGCGGCAAGCCGGAGGTAGAAGCTACTTCCAATGGAATCACCTTGCGCGAGCCGTTGCGCATTGAAGAGATCCCCAATCCAAATTGAGCAGGCATTATCCTCAAAAGCATAAGCCGTGCAAGAGCAATTGTTCAAACAAGAGAGGCGACATTCGTTGGCATCTCTTACAGGTAAAGATTGGGAATCCGTCGGCAATTTCATGTTAGAACTAAGCAAGAATTGGTCCCTCTCCCCAATTGAAGTGCTCAAAGCACAACTCAAGCTGGAATTCCTCTTACACCCACTAGACATATCACTCGGATTCCAATCTCTTAGCGAGGTTCTACTAAACCCTGGCAAGCAAGCTGCAAAAGTTAACCGTGCTCTCACTGCAAACACCAAAAGGCCCACAAAAATTGTGGACTTGACATTGTCTCGGGGGCTGGGACCAAAACATGTTCCACTGCTGGGAGGGCAACCAGAAAAGCATTTGAACCTGCCCAGAAATATTCATCACGAATCTTGATGGGGTAGTGGCACCCTTTTTCCTTATATAAGTGAAGTAGCTCTCATTTTCATTGTCCACAAAGATGAAATCGAAAGTAGTGTTTGCTCTCAACTCAGGCACGTTGTCATATACTTTATTCTTAATATCCCACTTTCCTGTGGTATAATAACGAAATGACATGTTCCACCATATGAAGTACTCATTCGATGGCTGCAGCTGGAGAGAGAACAAACCTGTCGAAGGATCCTCGGCGTTCTTCCATGATGTCAAGACCTGACTCGTGTTTTTGCGCTTGTCGATCCCTAATTTCGCACCCGGAAGCCACGTGTCTGTCATGTGATCAAAGCTCTGCCAGAGGATCATGGAAGAATTTGGCCCGTCTTTGAGAGCGAAGTTGCCGTCGTCCCCAAGAACCGCCACCATGGAGCTCGACCCAGATGAAGAAGTACGCAGATTCGTGGACCAAACAGGGACTTGGGAGCCGTTGACAATTGTAAGATTGCCATCCGAGATCTTGGTTCGGTGGAGTACATCGGTGACAGGGTTGTCTCTGTTGGCGACCCAGACGATGGTCGGCTCGCGAACTTTGTTGTACCAGATGCCTATGTAGGAGTAAGACGACTCGCCTGGCGTGAAGAAGCCAAGCGCAAAGTCGCCACCCGAGGAGGTTAAGGTTTGATTACCAGATAGAGACTGATTTTCATCGAGCTTGTCTGTGCCAAGACAGAGGTGAGTGCAGAGAGACAAGCAAAGCAAGAAACTTGGGAGTGTGAACGACCATGTGCTGCTGTTGTTGCTATCCATGGCTGCACCATACAAGGTTCGAGCGGGCAGGTTTAGAAACATAATGCACGGGGGAGTTTATATACCTATTTGTGCTCAGAGAGAGGGCGAGGTAAGAAATCTCAAAGAAGAAGGGGTCCAGAAACGCGCATAGTAATATGTGGAAACTTCAACTAGGACTTGTCATTTCATTGGGATCATACACGCGGTCGCTTTGAAGCTTGAATGCTGAAACCAGTGGACGAGGACGGGCATATCCTAGAGTGAAGAAGACGCTACTGGTGCAACTTGGAGATGACCTCGTCAACCATTGGAATAACATGAATCTGAGCACTCAAACTTAAAATTGGGCATTTGAATTTTGACTGATCAAACAAGACTAAAACGCAGGCAGACACAGACATCGGTAAAGAAGAAGACAGTTTTACCAGTTCTAAACTTCTAGTGAACAACAGAGGAAGAAGACATAAAGTGTCAAAGTCATTCATAAGTGGAAAGCTGGACCAACAAGATTTGAATTTCATGATTCATGTTCCAATATTCTGATTGTCCCTACTCTTGTCTAAGCTTGTCTTGGTGGCGTGAAGAGACCTCTGTCTAAATGGCCTAAAGACTCCTCTGCCTGGACTAGAAGCGATTAATACCTTTTTTTTTTGGGTCAAAAGTGATTGGTAATAGAGGTCCATTATAATCTTTTACAGTTTTATCAATTTCCGTCCATATGCCACTCTTGGGTCACCGGCAATCCTTATACGTTTGCCCAAAGATAAAAATCTCCCTCTTATCTTTTTTAAAACATCTCTCTATATTTAGAGAGTGTCACAGTTAATTTTTCTGTCGTACTTTTTCTCTTTCCAATCAAATTTTACTATCATGGATATTGGAACACATGTATCGTGTTATATTATACTTACATAGCATGGCACCAAATAGGTGCTAAATTAGACAACATAAAAAAAAATGACACAATTGAGAGAGAGCTCCATTATGACCCGCCATTATCGTGAGCTCCAACTCTAAGCTAGCATTGGCCATAGCCATTCAAGCTCAAGCCCGCGGATGGTCATAGCCACGATGTCTATTTGAGCCGCAAAGCTTGAGCAATGGCTACTTGATCTTTGAGCTTGTGGCGTTGCCGCATGAGCTTTGATCTTG
This sequence comes from Eucalyptus microcorys, assembly GCA_014182515.1. NCBI lineage: Eukaryota > Viridiplantae > Streptophyta > Magnoliopsida > Myrtales > Myrtaceae > Eucalyptus > Eucalyptus microcorys. The sequence continues at coordinate 4,406,124 of CM024566.1, read as the reverse complement.
CAGCATTTTAATTCGCTCGAGTCATGAGCCACGGAGCTCATAGCCCATAATTGCTCAATTTCTAGTCGTGAGTCGATACGAATGATAGTTTTTGTGGGTTTTTGTTTTCATAATAAAATGAAGAAGAATCTAAAGGAGGGAGGGACGGAGGGAGGTGGAGTCTACATTTGAAAAAAGAAAAAAAAAATCCGCATAAACAAATAAATTAAAAATTCACGTCAGAAAATAGCTAAAAGTGTTCCAACAAAGGGACGACCAATGGCAAGAACGGTTTCCAATAAAAAAAAAAAAAAAAAAAAAAAAGGGCAAAATCACCAAAACCCTTAGATTATATCTATTGTCAAACATTTATCCCAATTTTTTTTTACACCAAAAACCCAAAATTCATACTTATATGATATATTTACCCCAATTTTTTTATATGACACAAAAAATTACAAACTTGTAGACTTGTAACATATTTACCCCAAAAATTTGGTGTTACCGAAAAAAAAAAAAATTGTAGTTTTTGGTATCAAAAAATGGTATGAAGTAAATGTGACATACAAATATAAATTTGAGGTCTTTTGTGTTACTGAAAAATTTAAGCTAAATGTGCCACGGGTATAAATTTAGGGTTTCTAGTGTCACAAAAAATAGTTTAAAGTAAATGTGCAACAGTGGGTAAAATTTGGAGTTTTTTGTGAGTTTTTCCCTTTAAAAAAATTAAAGGAATGACTTTGATTATTGAACAAAAGTTGAGAGACTATTCATCAACACCTTGATCTCTTAAATGATTGTGGAATCCAAGCGATCAAGCAAGAAAATAACGAGTACCAAATTCAATGGTTTGATCGATGTAACCTGTGTTTATGGGAGAGTAGCAAAAAATTCCATTATAAATTAAGTCATTCTATGGAAATTACAACTACATTCGAAAACCCTCTCATGTTTTCCAAGCTGCAATTACGTCTAATAATTTACAGAGTATTTAATTCTACAATTTCTCACGAAATAATATTTGAATCTTATCAAGATATTAAGTAAATTTTACCACAATATTTGATTGAGTTCAACATATAAACTATTGAATTAATCCCTCAAAGAGCCCACTGCCAAGCCCCCAATACCAATGGGACGTCACTCACAAATATTTCACTCCCACGACACTCACTGAAAACAACGCTTCAATATTTCTTCCTAACCAATGGAGTAACCCACAACTCAATATTTATATCTAAGGTTAATAATAAATTTTAAACTGAAATACTTGTGACAAATTTATCAAGACTAATTTAAATTCTAAATTGATATACCTGTGACAAATGTATCATTCGTTAGTTTCCTTCAAATGTCATCATCAAATTGCTGAATTGGATGACAAGTAATGATTGACGGGTATATCAATTTAGGATTTTACTCTCTGTTTGTTATAAGTGTAATATTTATGATTTTTTATAGTAAAAAAATCAGTTTAACGCAAATTTATCATTGATGTACAAATATAGATTTTTTGTGGTAAAAAAATTAGATTCTTGGTAAAATTGTCATATGTATGTCAATTATAGATTTTTCTTGATATTATTCCACTTGTAATAGCCAAGTTTTTTTTTTTTTTGTCAAGGTAATAAACAAGTTGACCGATTGAAAAAGGAAACCATGTCCAACTCCGGACTGTCTTATTCGGTTGTCGTGTTGACCGGCTCCCGTGCGGAAATTAATTTTCGTAATCTATAAGTTCTGGTCTTCTGTTGGACTTATCAAGTCGGTTTCCAACTCTGGACTGTCTTATTCGGTTGTCGTGTTGACCGATCCCCATGCGGAAATTAATTTTCGTAATCTACAAGTTCTGGTCTTTTGTTGGACTTATCAAGTCGGTTTCCAACTCCGGACTGTCTTATTCGGTTGTCGTGTTGACCGACCCCCATGCGGAAATTAATTTTCGTAATCTATAAGTTCTGGTCTTCTGTTGGACTTATCAAGTCGGGAACTTAAGGTCCAAATATGCACTTTGGACTCTGACGCCAAATATGAAATCTAGATTTCCATTACCGGCGTCCACAAATATTCGGCTTTAGGATTTTCCTTAATTGACCTAGTTTCTTACAATTCATCTCAGGTCGGATTTCTTTCACAAACTCAAATTCGAGATATAACTTTAACATAAATGATCACAGAGAGCATTGACTTTGTAGAAGCACAATTAAATTAAAGATAAAAGCAAATTATACCGTTTTTTATTGCTGAAGGAAGTTAAGACAGTATAATAGCACCTCTAGCAACTGAGAAGGATCAACGATCAGAGTAAAACAACTGCAGCAAGAAAAGTGAAACAATACATCAGATCGAAAGTATTTATCGAAAGTATTTACACATTTGTGTATAGGGAAAAGGAAAAGAAAAAGTGGTAATGGTGAAAAGGAAAAAGAAATGAGGGGAAGCTTGGAAAAAGTGAGGGGATTATGGTACTGCACAGGCCCAACTGGATTAGCCTTGATATGAATAGATTATGAACTGATAATCAAAGCTAGGTCTTCAAAAACAGGCTCCTTTCATTAAAGTGGACATAGTCCCCGCGGCAATGGAAAATATCGTTTGGATAATTCTGATTGAAATGAGAAACTCAATTAATGTCCCACCAGAACAAACAATGGAGATTTTTAATAAGTAACGTTGAGGTACTGAATTTGGTTTTATAAAACTTGTAAAGCAATGTCGCAAATATTAGTGAGTAACCAATAAACAAATTAAAGGAAGCACCCAACAGAAGTCTCATAAATCACTTTAAAAGTCAGTTTTCCTAAAAGGTTCGAGTAATCTCTAGCATTACTTATAATCGAAACAAAGAGTGATGGGGCGATTCACAAAAATTTGACTTTAGAAGAGATAAATGCAATGTCAAAAAGGGGCCGGGCATTAACATCCTACAGCTCCAACAAAAGGACCTGCTAGCTGGAAATCATCATATATACCCCGGTCCTAGCAAGTCACAGTTTTAAGGGTGATTTTCATACCGTGACTCATTAAATAAACGAAGTAGCAAGAGAAACGCCAAGCCTTATAGCCTGTTTTGCATGCAATGAGGGCAGATTCGAGAACCATGTGAGACACCAGCTGGAATCCAAGTTAGGAGATACCAATACTCTCCATTCCAATGCCAAAATTATCAGAAAATGGAGAAGACAGTTTCGATGCTAATTACCAATGTCACCTGGGATCTAAAAAAGCAGACAACAGATCATTGTATAGAATGAAGGGTCTTTACAACTGGTCTGGCCTGGCACTTATTCGAAGCTTGCTTGTAGCTATATTTAACAAAAAAAAAGCTAGGGGAAAAGCCGCAAGAAAGCCAATCCGCGAATGTTGAGATTCTTTCTTGACTACAAAAAAGCAGAAGGGAATATACACTAACTAAAGCACTTCTTTTACTAAGCATTTATCTTATCATCCTCAACGCTCAGACTTTGTTGAAGATGAACTATTTTGCTTCTGCAAGGAAGCAGTTGAGGTATTACTTTTCGTGTGGGCACTCTGGTTGGACGATGACGACTCAATGAAGAAAACTACATGCTCCTGATTATCAAGAAGCAGTCGAAGGGCTCTTAGCATCCCGAGAAGGTTCACATCCAACAACCCATCAAGTATTTGAACAACCTGCCCCATCGATGGCCTGTGAGTTTCCTCATCTTGGACACACCAGCAAGCAACTCTGCATATCCGAGTTAGCCCTTCAGTATCAGCGTTTGTCTCCAAGTCTCGGTCCAAAAGATCGAGCAAGTCACCTCCTTCGGCTATCTTACTAGCAACCCATGTTGGGAAGAACTTAATGGCCCCATCTTCCGAAAGCTCTGAGTTCCTCCTTCCTGAAACAAACTCAAAGAGCATCATTCCATAGCCATAAATATCAGCTTTTGCTGTTATGGCCACTCGGAGATCCACTCTGGCGCAAGATACCCTCTTGTCCCTCTCATGGTTGTCAACACCCTATTGAAATCTCGGCCAACAAGCTTTGCAAGGCCAAATTCTGCCACTTTTGGACAAAATTCAGATCTAGAAGGATGTTCTCTGGCTTGATGTCGCAATGTATGATGCAGTCTCTACACTTCTCATGGAGATAAGCTAGACCTCAAGCCATTCCCAAAGCAATTTGGTATCTCGTTTTCCAATCCAAGGTCTTCGAGTCCTTTCTACGAAAGAGATGATAGTCTAAGGAACCATTTGGCATGAAATTGTAGACCAATAGCCTTTTGTCGCCTTCAAGCAAAACCCCGAAGCTTGACAGGATTCACATGCTAGATGGTGCCGATTGTGCTTACTTCTGTTCGGAATTGCTTCTCTCTTTGGCTTATGCTTTCAAGCTTCTTGACCGCTGTGTGACTTGAACCAAGTAATCTTCCTTTGAAAATTGAACCGAACCCGCCCCCACCCAACTTTGCTGAGAAATTCTTTGTTGCTACTTGTAAGTCCTAGTATGCAAAATGTCACACCTCGATTCACAAGAACAAGGGTATGACATGGCCGTCCTTTCTCCAATGGACGCAGCTTTAACATAACCAAAATTCAGCTTGAGATCAACATAAATACATCCACTTATATATATTTGACAAAAATGGCATTTGGTTACAATATCGGAATATTTCTATAATTCACCAAACATAAATATACACTTTCTCCAAAGACTAACTCACAAATTTATCAACAAAAAGTCCCCACCACAAAAAGTCCTACCAAAAAGTCCCAACCACAAAAAGTCCTCCCCAAACGAATGCTCACACCTACTTGCGGCTCACTGAAGAACCTAAAAACAAGTAGATGAGAGAAGTAAGTTATCATGGCTCAGTGAGTAACACATTTCTTATGAGCGGATCGAGAAATCACTATGCACATTTAAAATACAGCCGTAACTCACTTTAACATAATATATATTCAAAACACGGATACCCAAGGCACCAATGGTCCAGTTCATCGGTCAATCTCATGAAAACATATATCAATGCTTTATTCCATTGATTAATCTCATTAAACCACATGTCGATGGTCCATTCTATCGACCAAACTCGAATGTCAATGGTCCACTGCATTGACCAACTCATGCTCAGATGTCTATCCATGGTCACATGTAACGCTCATGATAGAACGATCGAGATTCCCCCATGGTTAGGCCTCCACCTATTATTAACCAGTGGCTTGGCCCACAAAGATATCCTAAACTAGTATGCACATACCCACACACCCCTTAGGACTCACAAAGACATTGAGCATCAACCATCAATCACAAATATCCAGTAATCCAATATCAAAATGAGAGTCATCTCACAACTCAAGTATTTGATATATAAATCTTAAAGCGTTCTTTAATAACCACAAACGTTTCAAGATTTTTTTTTCATAAAGGGTCTCACAAACCAATTTCAAACATTCATTCAAACTGAATGCAAAGGATAACTCCCTCTTTCGAACAACAAAATTGCAGTAATAGCTCAATCCTTGTTTATACATCAAACAATGATATTTATTAACTCATAGCATATATAATCCATAATATTTTTCAAAACATGAGTTTAAAATACAAAGAAGAAATAGTGTCACTCACCTTGAAAAAGCCAAAAACCAACTACCGCACTTATTCGAGTTGATACACTCAAATTCCTAACAATTAAGCGAAAAAATAATATCAAAAGACCAAGTAAAATGATATTCTAACAACTACTCGACTATACTAGGCCTATTGTCAATAAAACGACACCTACACACCAACAAAAAGCTCGCCTCTAGTGAAAATCTATTGATGTTGCTAGGCATGGCCCACACGCTAAATTTTGTCGCACCATAACTTGAAAATTCCATTCCGGGTAAACCGTAAGCTCAAATCAAGATCCGTAAAATACTATAACTTCACAACACCCTAAATTATCATTTTCACAAAAATACGTAGCTTAACGACTCAAAGATCGGACTTCACCGCCCAAATCTCCAAAGATTCCGAATTTTAAACCCTAATTACATCGATTCGTTCAAATTCGATCACTTATCGGCGCTACAGAACAAAGTCGAGTCAGCTTGATGAGGCATCCGAATCACGAGTGTCGTAAAAAATTTTCCTTCCTCCTTTCTTCTTTCTCCTTTCTCTTCTTTCTCTCCTCTTTCCTTTTTCTTCTTCCCCCCGTGTTCTCACTCTTTTATAAAGCTAAAGTCCACTTTTATTGTCTTTTCTTTTTTTTGGAAAATTTCAAATAAGGATCCGAAGTGGACCAATTTTCTCAAATAAGGATCCAAAATTAACTTTGTGTAGACAAAGACCTAAAGTGGACCTATTATCTCAAATAAGGATCCGAAGTGGTTAAATCAATTCCAAATAAAGACCTAAGCTTGCTGGTTCAGCCAAATATTCGTCGGCTATCAAGCATGTGACATTTTCAACGACCGGAGTTTGGGCAATTTTGTCCCAAAAAAAAATATAGGGAAAACTAACAAATCCTAAAACAGAAAAAAAAAAAAAAAAAACCCTAGGTTTTTTACGATCTCCCTATTCCTTGTATCATCCTCTGCAAAGTCAAAGACCGTAGTTCTCCCATTCCTTGTACCCATCCTCTACAAAGTTGAAGACCCAAAGTCTCCGCCGGTTGAGGCACGAATTCAAAAACAAGAAGAATACCATATGCTTCTTTCTTTGTTTGCGGAGACCCAAATTCTTCGTCGGTCAAGCAAGGCGAGGAGTGATGAGAATCGAGTCGCGACAATGACCGAGCAGCGATTTGGTTGAGGAGCAGCGAGGAAGAAGAAAGAAGAAAACGTAAAAATCTAAATAAATAACCTAAAATTAATTAATTTAGAACTTTCCATTTTTTTCCTATCACAAATTTCTGACAAAATTGCCCCTATTTTAATCGCTGGAAAATGTTTGCCGGTGAGCTAAGGTCCTTAATAGAGATTAACTTGATCACTACGGGTCCTTATTTGACACAAAATTCATTTCGGGTCCTTATTCGAGACAATGTGTCCATTTCGGATCATTATTTGACACAAAGTTCACTTTGGGTCCTTATTTGAGAAAATAGATTCACTTGAGGTCTTTATTTAGAATTTTCCCTTTTTTTTTTTTTCCTCTCTCTCTCTCTCTCTCTCTCTCTTCTTTTTCTTCCACCTTTTCTCTCGAGTGGACTCTTGGTCCTCTCTCTTTGTTTCTTTTGTTGATTTTTCAAACCCCCCTTTAGTTTTTTTAAAGCCCATATTTTACATTCTCCCCTCTTTAAAAAAATTTCGTCCTCGAAATTTACATGTACCTCAATTATAAAACAAGTAAGGGTATTTACGTCTTGCCTCCTCCTCAAGCTCCAAGTAGCCTCCCTCTCAGTATGGTTTTGCCACTAAATCTTTACGTAAGGGATGATGCGTCATCACAACACCCAATCTTTCTTATCGACAATACGAATGGGCTGCTCTTCATACGTTAAGTTTTCTCTCAACTTCAACAGTGTAAAATCCAGTACGTGATCAAGATTTGGCACATATTTTCATAATAAGGACACATGCAACAATTATGTACTCTAGATAACGCCGGTCGTAAAGCTAGTTTATAAGCAACTTCACCAATCCTTTCTAATATCAAGAATGGTCCCACGTATCTCGAACTCAATTTACCACGCGTGCCAAATCTCATGACACCTTTTATAGGAGAAAGCTTTAAGAATACATGATCTCCTACATTAAATTCTACTTTGCGTCTTTTGAGGTCCACATAACTTTTCCGATGGTTTTGTGCCATTTTCAAATGCTCTCAAATAAGCCTAACTCTCTCTTTTGATTGCTATATGGACTTGAGGTTAGTTAACCTTTTCTCACCAACATCGTCACAACAAACCGGAATTCTACATTTACACCCATACAAAGTTTCGAAATGAGCCATCTTAATGTTGGAATGATAGTTGTTATTATAAGAAAACTCTGTGTTCATCCCACAAACCACCAAAGTCAATAACACAAGACCATAGCATATCCTCTAATGTCTGAATGGTTTTTGACTAACCATCTGTCTGCGGGTGAAAGGCTACTAAAGTTGAGTTGAGCACCTAATGCCCCTTGTAAACTCTTCCAAAAGTTAGAACAAAACTAGGATCTCTAAAACTATATTGGCACAACTAAAAGATTTAAAACTAAATTGGTTACCATACAATATGTTTAGGACTTTTTAAACAATTTTCTCCTTAAATATGCCTAAATATGCAAATGAGAACACACTTCAATTTGCAAATAAGAACTGTTTTAGATAAGTAAATATTCAAAATGCCATTCTAACAGGTAATTGATCTAACAAGTTGTTTGATACAACTTTCCCGCAGCAACTTTTATTGTGAAAAGAGGTGCCGCCGCATCAATAAGGTCCTTTGCAAGCACCTTCAAAGTTGCGGCTAAAAAGTTTCGTAACCCAATTCTAGGCATACCAAAGAGCAAACATACAAGTTATGTCTCTTCATAATGAAATCACAGCAAAGCACAACTACATTTCAACCATAATTATACCAAATCGACTTTAAACTTATCAAAATATATTAGCATCACCATGTCTACTTAGATATATCAAATCGTGTCATAAAAGAATTGGAAAAAGTAAATTACACGTGATGTATTTATTATTCATCTGTGGATTGGTTTATCTGTTTATAATACATACATAATTAATCTTATTTAAAACACTCTTAACTAGGCAATCAAGTTGAAATTTATAAATTGTAGATCAAAAGGGTCGAGTTGAATTTTGCATATGATGAGATTGCAGAATATCTCAAGCATAACCACCCATTTTTGGTACTCCGTGGCAATATCTATTTTTCAAATTTGATCAAATTTTTCCCGATTGAACGAAATTCTTGATTAATCCTGTGAAACTTAGTGAAACCATTGATCTATATAAATAAGATAAGACATAGGATAACACTGAAAGATAAATTCAAGTGTCAAGTATGTGAATTGCCCATTTGATTCCGTGATTCAACCTATTTAGTAGGGGTATCATAATCGAACTGAAAATTTATGCATTTTCAATTAGGTTCGGTTCAATTTTAAAGTTTGGATAATGAAAAATTAATCTTTTCCTTTTTTTTGCTGTTTATTTTTTTTTTTTTGGTTTGGTTCGATTCATAAACCAAACGGAACCGTCAAAACTTATGGAAACGCAGTACTGTAAACTCTCTAGTGAATATTAATTTTCCTTTTTGATTTTAAGATTAACCAAGCTACAGATTATTCGGGACACAAAACACATGAGACAAGCCAAAGTGATCACACGCCACGCCACTCCACAAGCTCCCTCCTCGTCAGCTGCAGTTCTTGAACCCTGGCAATCTCAAGACACTCCCTGCAATTAAAACACAACAGCGACAGGGGTCCGAACCGAATGCCGAGCAGAGACCCACGTGATCGCCCCCTGAGCGAACGGCGTCGTCGCCGCCGCTTTCCGGTCAACTCCCCTCGTAAAGTCAACCCTGTAACTCGCTGTCTGGTTCGCCTCCGTGAACTCCAGATCACGCGGGTGCACGTCAATCGAGTCCAGACCTTTGATCGGTTCGATGACCGACCGGTAATGCGACTTCGCGGGTCCAACGTTCCTCACCGTCCTTGTCACACTCACCTTCGTCACCGAGCCCCCGAACATCACGCTGATCGACGGGTTGTTGAGCTGGTAATCGGGTATGCTCTTTATGCTCGAGCATGTGACTTTCTTTTGAACTATCATCTCGATTTCTGAGTCAGTGTAGTTGAGCCCGCAAAGATAAGGAACGTAATCTTGCAGTCCGATGTCGTAAATGAGACCCGGGTCGACGGCCTTTGACGGGTTGACATGTCCTGCACCGGTGGCGAAAATGTCTGCCGGATGGAGCGTCTGGTCGATGATGGGTTGGTGTTTCATGTTGGAGGTAGCAGCGGTGGTCACAATGGCGGACTTGATGGCGGCCGGCGACCAGTCGGGGTGCGCACTCTTGAGCAGCGCGGCCACACCGCTGAGGTGGGGGCAGGCCATAGAGGTCCCGGAGATCACGTTGAATGCGTGCGTCTTGCTTGTGGATTTGTCTATAGGAAATGGCCAACTGGCTAGGATGTTCACGCCGGGGCCAATGATGTCCGGTTTGAGGATGCCAGGGCTTTCGATGTTGGGGCCGCGTGAAGAGAAGAATGATACTGCCGGGGCGGCCGATGTTCCGATGCGGGTGCCTCTAAATAGGATCGTGGCCGTCGGCGCTGGCGCCTTCCTCAGGTAGCTCTTGATCGCTGCCCCTGCGACGTAGCTCACGTGGACTGCGGGAAGGACATGTGCATCGGCCAATGTGGTGTATCCCTCGGTGGGACCGTTCGCGAGGATCATGGCCGCGCCGCCTGCATCCTTGACCTCTTGACCTTTCTCGAGTCGTCCTTTTCCGTCACCAATATCGCACACAACCACTTTCCCTTGGAGGTCTGAGCGGCCTTGTAGTGATCCGGGGAGGCAGGAAGTCGAGGATGGATCTCCGGTTTTTCCCGCATGAACAAGGGGAAGTAGCTTCTGAGGGAAGTCGTGGGGTTGGTAGAGGGTCTCCCCATCGAACTCTTGCCTGCTCCCGAGCTGCACCGAGGCCGTTATGGTGCGGTCGATGCTGCTCGCTCCCACGGTGAGAATCCACGGTGCCTCATTTGACAACGTGCTGTTGGACGGCCCACTGTTCCCGGCGGAGCAGCTGACGAAGATGCCCTTTTGGGTGGCGGCAAATGCACCCTTTGCGATCACGTCGTCATAGAACGGTCGGGATATTCCTCCAAGAGAGAGTGAAAGCACATCCACACCGTCCTCAATGGCTGCATTGAACCCAGCTAATATGTCACTCTCAAGGCACCCGAAAACATCGCAAACCTTGTATATTGCCAAATGCGCAAGAGGCGCCATGCCTACGGCCGTGCCATTGGCATTCCCGAGCGCACTGGCACGCCTCACAAAAGCACCAGCAGCCGTGCTGGAAGTGTGCGTGCCATGTCCCACATCATCATCCGGTGGACCAGTGTATGACCTCGCACCGATGAGCTTGTTATTGCAGACTTGCCATTGAAGTCACACCCACCCTTCCATTTGGCCGGGGGCGGAGGCATCCCCTCGTCGCTGAAGGAAGGGTGGTCAGGAAAAATCCCTGTGTCCAAAACTCCGATGATCACGCCCTTACCGAAGTTCGAGTCCTCCCAGAGCCCGACACCTTGGTGCAATCCCAAGAAGTCGGGGGTGTGAGTTGTGTGTAAAGAGAGCGCCTCCTCCGGACGCACGTACAAAACACCGTCCTTCTCTCGAATAGCTTCAGCTTCCTCAGTGGTCAATTTGGCAGCAAACCCGGATAGTACATTTCGGTATGAATGAACCATTCTGTGCTCCTGGTTTGAGCTGGCTGCTGTGGCAGGTAAAAATGACCGATAGAAAGCATCAAGATCCCCTGGAGTAGCAGCGAAATCTTGGTCGGCCGGCTTTCGTACTTGGACAATATAAGTGGACAATGGGCTACTTGGGTTAGCTACTGCAATAGCAGCATCAGCAGGCGAAATGCTTAGAAGCCAAGCGAGACCGAGAATGAAAATCGTCACGGTGGTCAGAGGTGATCTGCATTTCCCATCTTCCATCTCGAATTAGCAGAAGAAGCAGAGAAATGATTTGCGTTTTTGAGATCTGTGTTGATAGTCGAACTTGCTGCGCCCACATATATAGGAGTAGCGCAGCAAAGAACTTCCATTGTGTTGAGGACATTGAAGAAGGAAATCAGATGCGAAGCTTGCGTTTATGAGGTAGAGGACAAATTCGAGTTCGTCATTAAAACACAGTTAAAGCACAATCTGATTTCCTTAATTAAATCCTTCCATGCAAAGTCAGAATGGATGACCGTCTTTTGGAAAAGCCTAAACATATTTAGTTGAATTAATGTCTTTGAGCCGAAGCCCTAGTGCTGGTGCATGAACTGACTTGAATCTTAACAGCTTTGAACATTAAAACAACACGTATGGAAAACAACTCGACAAAAAGTCTAAAACATCCAACCATGATAAAATGTGAGAAAAGCCAAAATGTCACACGTCACGTCACTCCGCAAGCTCCACCTCCCTCATCAACTTCGGTTCTTGAACGATGAAATTCAGAGACACTCCCTGCAATTACTCAAACAAAACGGCCACTGGGGTTCGAACCGAATGCTGAGCAGAGACCCACGTGATCGCTCCTCGAGAGAACGGCGTCGCCGTGGCGTTCCAGTCAACGCTCCTCGTGAAGTCAACAGTATAGCTCACTGTCTGGTTCACCTCGGTGAACTCCAGATCACCCGGGGACACGCCAATTGAGTCCAGACCCATCATCAGGTCAATGAGTGACCTATAACGCGACTTCACAGGTCCAACATTCCTCACCATCCTCGTCACGCTCACCGTCCTTACTGAACCCTCGAACCTCACGCTGATCGATGGATAGTTGAGCTGGTAATCGGGGATGCTCGGTATGCTCGAGCATGTGACTGTTTCTTGAACTATGGTCTCGATTTCGGAGTCGGTGTAGCCGAGCCCACAAAGGTAAGCGATGTAATTTCGCGGTCCAACATCGTATATGAGACCCGGGTCAACGGCCTTTGATGGGTTGACGTGTCCAGCGCCGGTGGCGAAAATGCCCGCCGGATGGAGCGTCTGGTCGACGATGGGTCGGCGTTCCAGGTTGGAGGTGGTGGCGGTGGTCAAGATAGCAGACTTGATGGCGGCAGGCGACCAGTCCGGGTGCGCGCTCTTGAGCAGCGCCGCCACGCCGCTGAGGTGGGGGCAGGACATGGAGGTCCCAGAGATCACATTGAATGCGTGCTTCTGGTTTGTGGAATTGTCTAAAGGAAATCGCCAACCGGCAATAATGTTCACGCCCGGGCCAATGATGTCCGGTTTGAGGATGCCGGGGCTTTGGAAGTTGGGGCCACGGGAAGAGAAGAATGATACGGCTGGGGCAACCGATCTCCCGATGTGGGTGCCTTTGAATAGGATCGTGGCTGCTGGCGCCAGCGCCGTGCTTAGGTAGTCTTTAATCGCCATCCCTGCAACGTAGTTCACATGGACCGCGGGTAGGACATGCGCATCGACCAATGTGGTGTAACCCTCGATGGGACCATTAAGGAGGATCATGGCCGCACCACCCGCATTTTTGACCTCTTGACCTTTTGCGACTCGCCCTCTTCCATCGCCGATGTCACACACAACCACTTTCCCTTGGAGGTCCGAGCGGCCTACTAGTGATCCTGGGAGGCAGAGGGCCGAGGATGGATCTCCGTTTACTCCCGCATAAACAAGGGGAAGCAGCGTCGGAGGGAAGTCGTGGGGCTGGTAGAGTGTCTCCCCATCAAACTCTTGGCCATTCCCAAGAAGCGCCGTCGCCTTTATGGTGCGGTCGATGCTGCTCGCTCCCACGGTGAGAATCCACGGTGCCTCGTTTGACAAAGTGCCGTCGGACGGCCCGCTATTCCCTGCAGAGCAGCTGACGAAGATGCCCTTTTGGGTGGCGGCAAATGCACCTATCGCGATCAAGTCGTCGAAGAACGGTTGGGATATTCCTCCTATAGAGAGGGAAAGCACATCGACACCATCCTCAATGGCTGTGTCGAGCCCAGCTAATATGTCGCTCTCGAGGCACCCGTTTGCTTCACAAACCTTGTACATTGCCAAATGCGCAAGAGGCGCCATGCCTGTAGCCGTGCCTTTGGCATGACCGAGCGCGCTGGCATCCCTCACAAAAGCACCGGCAGCCGTGCTTGAAGTGTGCGTGCCATGGCCCTCACCATCGTACGGCGGAACGGCCTGTGCATGAGTCGTGCTCGAGTTGATGAACGACCTCGCACCAATGAGCTTGTTGTTGCAAGATGTGCCGTCGAAGTCACACCTGCCCTTCCATTTGGCCGGGGGCGGAGGCATCCCCTCATCGCTGAAGGAAGGGTGGTCTGGGAAAATCCCTGTGTCCAATACTCCGATTATCATGCCCTTCCCGTAGTTCGAGTCATTCCAGAGCCCGATTCCTTGGTGCAATCCCAAGAAGTTGGGCGTGTGAGTTGTGTGCAGAGAGAGCGCCTTCTCCGGACGCACGTGCAAAACACGGTCCTTCTGTCGAATGGCTTTAGCTTCCTCAGCGGTCAATTTGGCCGCAAACCCGGATAGTACATTTCGGTATGAGTGTACCATTCTTTGTTCTTGGTTGGAGCTGGCTGCTGTGGTAGGTAAAAATGACCGATATAGAGTATCGAGATCCTCCAAAGTAGTGAGATCTTTCGGCTTCTGCACTTGGATGATATAAGTCGACAATGAGCTACTTGCACCATCAGCTATGGCAACGTCGGCATTAGCAAGTGGAGTGCTTAGAATGCTAGTGAGACCAAGAACGAAAATGATCGTGGTGTTTGGAGACAATCTGCATTTCCGGTCTCCCATCTCGAATTAGCAGACAGAAAAACGCTTTGTGCTTCTGAGTTCTGTGTAAGCAGTCGAACTTGTAGCACGCTTATATAGGAGAAGCGAGACGAAGGGCTGCACCGGGACACTGCAGATTTCGATGGACGCAAGCCGGCACTCGACAGCTGAAATCGTGGTAATCAAGAGATTTAGGCTCCGTTTGTCGTGGCTTCTTTGAATGCTAACCATGAGCTCGCTTGCAAGAGTCCAAGAAAAGGGACTTGGCTCATGGCGATCTCCGGAAACCCATTCCAAGAAAAGAGCCCAACAAATGTACGTCTAGATCTCGCTAGTTTCAAACAAAACAACCAGATTATGTACTCATCCAATTGCTGCTTTAAAATACGATCATTGGAATTGATGTTTCGATCTTGTTGGACTTATGTGAAGAGACAAGAAGAAGAATTTAGATGCGAAGCTTGCGTTTTTGGGGTCCGGGACAATTTGAAGTTTGTAACCCCAAAAAAAAAAAAAAATTAAAGAACAATTTGATTTCCGACATTAAATCATGCCTTGCCAAGTCAGATTAGTCTTTGGAATTGTCATCTATGTCTTTTACCCACTTTGGTCCTAACAATTGTCTGTCCAGCTTTCCTTGACCGCAATGATATCATACAAGGAGAACAAGGGGAGACCATCTCTTATAGTTTAGATCGATTAGATAGATCGGCATCGTTTTTATCCTCCATCATCTCCTTTCTTGGTTTGTTTTAAACTACACGGGTGTGCTCATTTTTATGGACAAAGTTTGGTGTATGCTTATGATATGTAGATTATGCATAGGTAAACTTTAGGCGAGTCGTGATTTATGGCCATTTAAGAGATCAATGTAGGACTTGTATCGTTTTTTGTATTTACGTAACATGTTGATTGTATAGATTAAGTCTAAGGGAATATTATATTTTTTACTCAGACTTTCGATAATTAATTATAGTGTGATACCATGCGATTAATTTCACATGCGATTAATTTCACATTACTGTCCTATCTCTTGGCCATTGAAGGGAGGAAAGGGCGTTGGCCAAGAAGGTGATCTAGTGGGAACTCCTAAATATGTCTGGAGCTCCAAATATTTGTGTTTTCGGTACTATTGAAGAGACTATAGAAGACTATGATTCAAAATTGATTTAGAGTTGCGTCTCAACAATTAAATGGACATACAAACAAATGAGACAAGCTCAAGCATTTAGAGATTTTCTTTTCTGGGGGTCAATATCCATCCAGAGTTCTTCAAAACTTTGTGCAAGAAGATTGCAAAAGTTTTGATGCCCTAGTGACAAGAAATGAAAGCAGTTTGGAACACAAACAAGAGTGTCACGGAAAAAGGAGATCGTAATACCATTCGAGAAAGTCCTGGCATCACAAGGATGCCATGGAAGTGATGCCGACAACTTGAAGCTCGAGCTGCGCAGAGGCTGGGTGTGTGCCAAAGAACCTTTGGGAAAAGCATTTGCATATGCAAAAAATAATAATAATAATATTGATTAACCCCTAAAATAACATTCTAAAAATGCTCGATGCCAATGTGGGGTAAGAATTGCACTGAACTTCAATACTTTGGAAGTGTTGCATTTAGTTCAAAAGCCTTTGGAATTGTCTTGCCAAATACGTCTACTTTGATACAAAAACCTTCAATAGCCCAAAATCCGTTATCGAATATGTGCTAAACACACCCTCGTTGCATCCGCAAAAACCCCTCGAGATCTTATGTGCCTTTTCTTCTTTTTACTGGATTTTTTTAAGTCTATGTATGTGAATGTCAATAAATGCACTCATTGCTAACGTGACACTAAAAAGGCAAAATATTTACATAGAAATATATAAACATATCATAATTTATAGGGCGGCGCTTTTTTCACTCCTCATTTAGCTCAGACACTTCCTCTCTTTTTTTATTGTTTTAATCATATTATCCCTTGTGGTGGGCTTTTTTTATTGTTTTGACCATATTATCTCTTGTGGCGCCCACCACTTATTGTACAATTCTATAAAAGTGATCTTTCTTTATTAGGTTCACACTTTTTATTTTGTTTCTTCTTTTTTTCCTTACGGGTCCCACTTTCCTTCTTCTTTCTTTCCATGCCTTTCACTGTCTCAGTTATCTTTTGCAAGTCATTTCTCTGTTATCCCATATTATTATTTCCAACAAGTCATTTCCAACATAGTAATTCAAAATTGATGATGAAGAACATGTGGAATTGATATTAAGAAAATAAACCCATAAGAGGCAACAGTCTATAGGACGCAAGTATGCTACAAACTACAAAGTAATTGCGCAATTAATTCAAAAACACTGTTTTGATGCACGCTGTGTTAAAAAATAGAGGAGATGCAGATATACACAAGAGCAGCGTTAAAAACAGAGAAGAACAGAGGAGATACCGATATACACAAAAACAGAGGAACCATCTGCAAAACCACACCCATAAAAATTGACGCCATAGCCTTTATATAGGCTTTACACAAACAAATAACCACCACAACCCACTAACTTCACATGTACAGCAACCAATCCACATAATAGAAGTGCTTAATAGACTATTAACACATAAAAAACAAACTAGAAACATTGACTCGTTCAACATTCCCTCCCTTAAACTGATGTTGCAAACAATTAGTTTAAAGGACCTTCTCTCAATTTGGAATATCCAACAAACGAACACCAAGGAGCTTTCTCAGCTTCTTGAACATGGACAACTTTAGGGGCTTGGTGAATATATCAGTCACTTGATCTTCACTTCTACAGAAAACTAGCTCAACTACTTCATCCTTTGTAAGATCTCTTAAAAAGTGGTACTTCACATCTATATGCTTGCTCCTCCCATGTAGAACTGGATTTTTGGACAGCTTGATAGCTGATCTGTTGTCACAATAGATTGTAGTTGCTTCTTGTTGTTTGAACTGAAGCTCTCCAAGAATCTTCCGTAACCATATGGCTTGACAGGCGCATGAAGTTGCAGCAACAAATTCTGCTTCAGTTGTTGATAAAGTAACAATTGATTGCTTCTTTGAAGACCATGAAACCGCCCCTGAACCAAGCATGAATGCATACCCTGAAGTACTTCTTCTATCATCAACATCTCCAGCATAATCGCTATCTGTAAACCCAAATAAATCTGATTTTTCTCCCTTTTTATAGAACAGCCCAAAATTTTTAGTTTCTTGCAAATAGCGAAAAATCCTTTTTGCAGCTTGTAAATGTAACTCTATTGGGTGCTCCATATACTTGATTATAAGGCTCACAGCGTGCATGATATCTGGTCTTGTCCCCGTCAAATACATCAGGCTTCCAACAATTTGCTTGTAGAGAGTGCTATCCACCTTGCTTCCATTAGGATCTTTCAAGAGCTTCAATCCAACTTCAGTTGGAGTAGTCACGGGGTTACAATTATTCATTTGAAACCTGTCCAAAATCTCTTGAACATACTTCTTTTGAGACATAAAGATTCCAGCTGCAAATTGAATTACTTCTATGCCCAGAAAATAATGCATCAATCCAAGATCAGTCATCTCAAATTCATCCATCATAGACTCCTTGAATTTGTCAAACATGGCACTATCACTCCCAGTAAAAATAAGATCATCCGCATATAAGCATACAAGAAGCAACTTTCCACCATCACCAATTTTAGTAAAGAGTGTATGCTCATATGGACATTTTCTAAAACCTTTCTTCAAAAAATATGCATCAATGCGACTATACCAAGCTCGGGGAGCTTGTTTTAACCAATTTAGTGCCTTTTTTTAATTAATAAACTTTATGTTCACTACCGAGCTTCACATAACAAGAAGGTTGATCAACAAATACCTTTTCTTGAAGATCACCATGCAAGAATGCTAACTTCACATCCAATTGGAAGATAGGCCATGAATTCTACACTGCTAATACAATTACCAATTTGATTGTGTCAAGTCTTGCTACAAGTGCAAATACTTCTTTGTAATCCACTCCAAATTCTTGCTTGTAGCCTTTCGCCACCAAGCACGCCTTATACTTGTCAACTTCACCATTCTTGTTCAATTTTGTCTTGTACACCCACTTGACTCCGATTGTTTTGTGTCCTTTTGGAAGATCTGTCAACTCCCAAGTGTTATTTCTCTCAATAGCTGCAATTTCTTCATCCATTGCTATCCTCCAATTTTCTTTTTGTACTACTTCATCAAAGGTTGTTGGATCACAATCTGAAAACAAAGCAAAATGGGTAAATGGATCTTCATATTGATCATCTCTTGTTACTCCATAGTCACTCATCCATGCAGGCCTCCGTCGAACACGATGAGGTCGATCTTGAGGTTCTGCAGCTGCTGCTGTACTTTGGACATTGCCTGTGGCGATTTGGGTTGTTGTGGGTTGCTGCACCAGCTCATCTTCTTCTTCAAAATTCGTTGGAATTTGCTTATCAACACCTTGCTCACCCCACGGCCAAGTTTGTTCTTCATCAAAAATCACATCACGGCTAATAATGATTTTCTTGGTCATAGGATCATAAAATTTATAGGCTTTTGATTGATCACTAATGCCAAGAAAAACACATTTGACTCCATTGTCATCTAGCTTCTTCCTCTTTTGGTCAGGAACATGGGCATAGGCAATACACCCAAAAATTCTAAAGTGATCTACTGTAGGTCTTTGGCCGCTCCATGCTTCTTCCGGTGTCATATTTTGAACAGCTAGAGTGGGACTTCTATTTAAAATATAAATGCTCCAATTGACTGCTTCAGGCCAGAAACTTTTTGGAATTCCACTTCCCCTCAAGAAACTTCGCACCATATTCAGAATGGTACGATTCTTCCTCTCACATACGCCATTTTGCTATGATGTATAGGCTGCTGTAAGTTGTCTCTTGATGCCATACTTCACACAAAAATCTATAAACTCAAGTGAGTTGTACTCTCCACCACGATCCGTGCGAATGACCTTTATTTGATTTCCTCCATCCTTTTCAACAAGTGCTTTGAAGTTCTTGAAAGCTACAAAAGCTTCAGATTTTTCTTGCAAAAAATACACCCAAATCTTTCGGCTAAAATCATCGATGAAGGTAATGATATACCGTTTACCTCCATTGGAAATTGGAGATATTGGTCCGCAAATATCTGAATGAACCAACGCCAACGGGCTTTTTGCTCTTCACGATTTTCTTTGTGGAAATTGAGCACGATGTTGCTTGCTAACAACACAATCTTCACAAATTTCCAAAGGAGCAGAGATTTGAGGAAGACCCTCCACCATCTCTTTTTTATATAGTGTTCGCAACCCACCGAAATTAAGATGCCCATAGCGAAAATGCCATAACCAAGCTTCCTCCTTCAATCTTGTAGAGAAACATGAATTTGTAGTGTTGTGGAGATATAGTGGAAACATCCGA
This sequence comes from Eucalyptus microcorys, assembly GCA_014182515.1. Lineage (NCBI taxonomy): Eukaryota > Viridiplantae > Streptophyta > Magnoliopsida > Myrtales > Myrtaceae > Eucalyptus > Eucalyptus microcorys. The sequence continues at coordinate 4,386,310 of CM024566.1, read as the reverse complement.
TTGCCCGTCATTTTGACTTCGGCAATTAAACCCAACTTCTCATCTTGGATTCTGCAAATCCCACCTTTAATAGAGATTTCATATCCCTTCTCTTGCAGCTGACCAGCACTTAACAGATTAGTCTTCAATTCAGGGACATACAATACATTTGAGATGGTTTGTACCGAAGTCCCTTTTGGATGAATTGCCACTGTTCCTTTCCCCATCACCGACACAATGGAATTGTCACCAAACTTTACGGTGTTGTTGTACGTTTCATCTAGATCAAAAAATATTTTCTTGTCTCCACACATGTGATTGCTACAACCAGTGTCGAGATACCACATGTTTGGTTGAATTTCTTCCTTCTCATGGCACACCATCAAAAGAGATACTTCTTCTTCTTTTTCAGCAAAGTTAGTTCTTTCAATTCTTTGTTTATTCAAATTAGTTCGACATTCAGATTTGTAATGCCCATACCTATGGCATCTAAAACACTCCACTTTGGATTTGTCTGCTGACCTTGGCTTAAAACCAGTTGAATGTCGTCCTCCACGACCTCTTCCTCTCCCTTGGAAATCACGATAGGAATAGCTTTCAGATTTTTGATCAAAGCTGAAGTTGCTGCGATCGTTGTTCCCTCTTCCTCTGCCTCTTCCTTTGTTCACCCTTGCTGCTGATGAAGAATGATCTCCAGTTGAGACCTTCAAAGCTTGCTCTTCCGTCTCTTGTTGTAGAAGTTTTTGTTCATGAACTAACAAGGATCCTTGCAACTCATCAATGGAAAGTTCTTCAATGTCCTTGGCTTCTTCTATGGAACAAACAATAAAGTTGAACTTTGGTGTCAAAGATCAAAGAATCTTTTCAACGATGGTGACATCCTCCATCTTGTCGCCATGAATCCGCATCTTATTAACTATTGCCATTGTCCGAGAGAAGAAATCTGTGATTGTCTCTCCCGACTTCATTCGTAGCATTTCAAACTCCGAACGAAGTGTTTGAAGCTGCTATCTCTTTGCTCTTGCTGAGCCTTGATACTTTCTATTCATGGAATCCCATATTTGCTTGGAGGTATTCTTGCAAAGAATTGTCTCCAAAATGGATCTGTCAATTGCTTGGAAAAGGTAGTTTTTGGCCTTGAGATCCTTCAATTTTAATGCATCCAAAGCCATTCTTTGTGCTGCCGTTAACACAGCTCCTTCATCAGGTTCAGCAACTGCCAAAGAAACAACATCCCAATACTCCTTGGACTTGAGAAAATTCTCCATTAGCATGCTCCAATGATCATAGTGACCATCAAAGTGTGGAATAGCAGGTTGTATAAATGTTTATGAGGCCATCGCTGCTGCTCGTTGCAGAGAAATGGGGAGGATGCAACTGGTGACTCTGCTTTGCTCGGCGATTTGGGATCCTGATTGTCAACACTAGCTAGAGGTCGTCTGGCCGTTCCTATCCTTCTGTGGTAGCAGGCTCGTCGAAGCGGTGAAGAACGACTTTGTATTTGCCCTTGATCGGAGCTCCGGAATCCGGGATAAGACTCCGGCGACGAGGCTCCCCTTTGCTTGAGAACCTCGATATACCAACTTCTTCTCTCCCAACCTCTGCGAAATATCTTTCTCTCTACTCTCTGCAATCTCCACGCTCACACACACCAGGAGAAAGATCTCCTCATAAAATGTCGTCGCGAAACTCGACAATCTGCGCAAAGATCCGTCCCAGTGACGACAACCCACTTAGGGTTTCTGCCCAACGGAGGGCTCAGATACCAGTGTTAAAAAATAGAGGAGATGCAGATATACACAAGAGCAGCGTTAAAAATAGAGAAGAACAGAGGAGATACTAATATACACAAAAACAGAGGAACCGTCTGCAAAACCACACCCATAAAAACTAACGCCATAGCCTTTATATAGGCTTTACACAAACAAATAACCACCACAGTCCACTAACTTCACACGTACAGCAACCAATCCACATAATAGAAGTGCTTAATAGACTATTAACACATAAAAAAACAAACCAAAAACATTGACTTGTTCAACACACTACATTCTAATCGCAACATTGAAACACAAGATCAAGCACTTCTATGACCCAAAACTCAAATTCACTTTTAAGAAAAGATATGAAGAAACATACAATAGCGACCGGAATGAGCATGATTCGAGATTAAGAAAACTAAAAAGGAAAAAACAAGCTTTTGTCAAAACCATCACTCTAGTAGCAAATGAGGAGAGTTTGAATTGTTGCAGTAAGTAATTCTTTTGGGGTTTTCAAATGCGAGAGAGGATCGTTGAAGAAGAGGAAGAAGAAGAAGTGGGAGGCGTAGAAATAAGAGAATGGATTGTAAGAGAAATGATTTGCGAAAGACATGAAAGGTATGGAGAGAAAGGTAGGGAGAAAAAGTAGAAGAAGAAAAGTGGGACCCACGAGAAAAAAAACAAAAGAAAAGTGAAAATAAAAAAAAATCAAAAAAAAACAGCCTTTAGTTAGATACTCAAGTGAGCAAATGAAAAGTCGCAAAAGACAAAAATTTAAAACCAACAGAGTCATAATTCATTTTGTATATGAATTTTGCAAGTAAATACCCACGAAACACTTATTAAATATAGTTTTCATATGAATTCCAACACTTGTTAAATTATCAAAATTCTTGGACTTTACAACCTTTTAATACACTACATAGAAACATCAAACTCCAAGACTTGTGCTTAGCAAAATAATCCTGGGCACCGGTCAGCATAGTTGTGCGTCGTGCTAGATTGCTCCTTTTTTTTTTGGTCTGATCTAGATTGCTCTTCTAACTTGCAAAGACCGAGAGAACTTTCACGATGCTCGAGGACCTTTCTGTATACATCACTCTGGCATCAGCCGATTCGCATAAATCGTCCCAGATAGAGGAACGAAAGTACGTGACGGCCGCCCAATCTCCACGATACATCTGCGCAGTAATTTTGACTTCTGCATTCGTGGGTAGTTAGGTAGAAACGGAAACAAGAACAGGGCGAAAAAAAAAACGAAAGTCAAAAGGAGGAGAGGCCGGAGGAGAGATGGGGTTCTTCTTGCTAAGGTCAGCGGCCACCATCACAACAGCCGTCGCGGCTTCTGCTGTCCCCGCGGCTCTCGCCCTCGCTTCTTCCCATCACCGCTCTCCCGCTCCTCCTTCTTCTTCTTGTTCCGTCGCCTGTTCTTGCTCCATCCGCTTCCCCAGGTTTCAGAACCCGAGCTTCCTGTCCCTCTCTCATTCTTCCAGCCACGTGGGCTCTTCGGCGACCGTAAGAGGCCGTGACTCCGCCCCTCGGCTCTTCACATGGACGCGCCCGCCTCCGATCTCGAACCCACCTCCCAGGTTCTTGATTTCGGCTACTCGTGATTTCGATCGTCTGTTTTAGAGTCGTTTCTTGGTGATTCTTGATTTTCCGGTTGTTTTTTGATCTTGCAGAATGGTGCTGTCTTGCCGGAGCTGCTTGTGAGTTCTTCAATCCTCCTCCTCGTGAATTTCTTTTTTCTTTTCTTCAGTTGTAGATATTTGGTTTTGGTTGGCGTGGCTGGGATTTAATTGATCTCGTTCTATTATTGGCATCTGGGTGATGGTTGTTTAGCTCTTGGTCTGTGTAATTAGAGAAGTTCACATTGCCGCCCTTCAATGATTTGTGAAATAAGAGCTCTTTCTGTTGCCGGAAATGGAGGTTGATATGAAGTTTTTGTCTCTTTTGGGGTTGGTGTTGCTGGGATTTAATAATTTCATCTGATTTAATTTTGAAGCTTACGTCTTGTTAATTTTTTCCCCCACAGACTGAGTTTATGGTTGATATGAAGTGTGAGGGTTGTGTTAATGCTGTGAAGAGCAAGTTGCAGACTGTTGAGGGTAGGTGCTTGTGGCCCCCTAGTTGTTTCATTTCAGACGGTTCATTATGTTCATCATCTGGCCTTCTCTAATTTCTTAGCTTGCTTTATTTTTACTGAATTGTTGCGCTGTTCTTCTGATGGAAATTCATCTAGGAGTGAAAAACATCGAGGTGGACTTGAGCAATCAAGTGGTTCGGATTCTGGGTAATTCACCTGTCAAGACTTTGACCGAAGCATTGGAGCAGACTGGTCGTAAAGCCCGTTTGATAGGCCAAGGTGTACCAGAAGGTGGGTCGACTATTCTACCATGATTTGTGCAATGTTCTCTTTTTAAATACTTTAGCTGCATCTAGAGAGTATGTTGCTATACCGTGACAATCCAATCAGAAGATCCGACAGGTTATCCATGGTCATTACTGATATTGAGTCCATTGTAGATCACAATTGCAAGTGATGATTGATAGGGATCTGCCTGCAAGTAGATTGACTTCAAATGTGAAGAAATGATAAGTAAGGACCATCCATGCAATGCAGTCTGGAAATTTGAGGTAGAGGGTAGTTCTTATTTCTGCGAATTTACAGAATGAAAAAGTGTGATTTGTGAGTGCTTTGTTCTAATTGCTGTTGGCCGGCCTAATACAGCACTAAGTGTGCAGGCTAACTAGTCATTTGGCTATTAATATATAAAGCCATTAGTTCTCTTCTGCATACCTTATCCTTTCTCTAAAAGCACTGAGGCCAGTTTGGTGATTATTGCCTACATCTAGGATAAGCCCATTTTTTGTTTTTCTATGGTTCCCTCTCCTCCTTCATCTTCTTTCCAAACTTAATCCTCTAGGAAACGATTTAGGAGTGAAGTCACCTCTATGACAGTTGAATGGATAATTGGGTTATTGATACCATCACCAACTGAGCTTCTTTTGCTGGAATGTGGTTATCTTTTGCTCATAGCTGATTGACAAAAGAAATTTCAATGCTTCTACAAATGAATATTCAGAATTCTGAATATCTTCATCTGGCAAAGTAAAGGTTTTATTCGCATTGATAATGGCTATGGACCTCCATTCCTACAAAAAGGTTGAATTTGTTTTCGATAAGACGTGTGTCTGTTCCAGCTCATTATTCCAATATCTTAGTAAACAGTTTCTGCGTTATCCATTTGAAAGATGGTTAATTATTCAACAATATGACAGCATACTTGTAAAGAACCAAAACAAACTCTCTCAGCCTCCATGTGGTGGTAATTCATTGTTGCTGTTGTGCAGATTTTCTAATATCTGCCGCCGTAGCGGAATTCAAAGGTCCGGATGTTTTTGGAGTAGTTCGCTTAGCTCAAGTGAGCATGGAATTGGCTAGGATCGAAGCCAATTTTAGTGGGTTGTCTCCTGGGAAACATGGTTGGTCTATTAACGAATATGGTGATTTGACCCGAGGGGCAGCAAGCACTGGGAAAGTTTTCAATCCGACTGCTGAAGCAACTGCAGATCAGGTTTGCTTGCTTAGACTTCCTCCAAGTTTGCTCGTTATAACAACTGATTTTTCGCTATGAACATTAGTTATATGGGGGATGATGACGGCTTTTATTGTTTTTTCTGCTTCCCCTTCGTATTTTCTGTCAATAAAGCCTAAGTATATAGCATAAATAAGATTTCTAAAATAAAAAACAAGTGGTGAAGTAATTTCACAATATGTAACTTGCATGCAATGCATCCTTTTGTCATAACATTAATAGTTTTGTTGAACGCTATTTGTGTACCCATTGTATTTGCTTCACCTGATGGTTTGTCAGGTAACAAAAACATTTTTTTCTGTTACATCACGCATCTGAGCTGGCAAATAATACTTTGTGATTGGAATACGACTGCTATGAGGCCTCGCGAGAGGGCAGGTCTAAAAATTAGCTGTGATTTTCTTCGAGCTTTATTTCTGTGTGTAATTTTGAATTCACACGTTACATGTTTGTCCTCCAACTAGAGTTGATAGTCTGTGTTTTAAGCTCGAACTTTGTCTTGGTGCCCTCTGTACATCCTGGATTGCATTAGTACTTAAACCATTTCATCCCGGCATAACTAAATATCAGATGAAACCATTTTTGTGTTTTTGGGTGTCCTCTCGTGAGTATGAGGTGTTCTTCTTGTGATATCACCTTAGGTCTGTCTTGCTGATTCTTTCATATGATTCGGATTCAGAAGTTGTTCCATTTCTTTAATGTGATCATTGAGCTGATGTTCCATCTCGTGTTCCAGCCCCTTGGTGACCTGGGAACACTAGATACTGATGAGAAGGGTGAGGCTTTCTTCTCCAGCGTCAAAGAGAAGCTGCGGGTTGCCGATCTCATTGGACGCTCAATAGCAATCTATGAAAGTGAAGATAAATCGGACGCAGGTATTGCAGCTGCTGTAATTGCAAGAAGTGCCGGCGTGGGAGAGAACTACAAGAAGCTGTGTACGTGCGACGGGACCACCATATGGGAGTCAAGTAACAATGATTTCGTCACCAGCAAAGTCTGAATTATATGAGATCTCGCAGTTGTATAATTTTCTTGGAGAGGCGTGTATGGACATGAGGGTTCGATTTTTAGCATTGAGAAGAAAGGAACTGACAAGTTACTTAGCCCTTTGTGTGTATTTTCAGCTGCATTTGTGTTGACTACTTGCCTACAGCTTAGCCCGAAATCTCTGGACTAGATTTGTAGCCAGTGCAATTGGTTGATATCAGGTCATAAAACAATAATTTCTTGCAAATCTCCTGATCCCAATGTGGATGACCGGCTTTAACCATACCTTTAAAATGTAATGTTGATGTGCCAAATATGGCTCTAAAGTGAAAACATCACACGATTGTTATGCGAAATATAACCAAAACAAAATTCTCGTAACGAGAAGAATCACTTCATGAGTACATCATCTAATGTCATCAATTTTGTGACGGTATATAGTCTCTTTCATTTCCCCCTTCGGTGCAAAAAAAGTAAAGATTTGAATCATGACCGTTAGAATCAAGATCACTGAAAAATAGTTGGGCGGGACAGTATTGAAAAAGAACATTGTTCCAATCGAGGTAGGTCGCAGTCATAAAGCTCGAAAGGTCTTGCATGGAGTAAGAGAGAAGCTTCATTGTCTCGCTGAAGTAACAGGTTGATTTTTCAAAGGAAGGAGACCCTCTCGCTTGGCCATTTCGTAGAGCCCGATCGCCATTAGAACCTTCGCATCACCAGTTGCGTGCCACAGTTTCTCATAAGGTATGACACGAACCTTAATAAGCTCACCATGATCTTGCAGACCAGTTTCCTTGCCTTGCAGCTGCTTGATGATCGCTGAGTCCACATTCCCTCTGAATAGGAAGATGCCCATTTCTTCATCGCAACCTCCCTACGCATGGATTATCATCCAAGAATGAACTTCATGCCTATAAAAATATCAAAATAACTAAAGATACACTTCAAATGTAAATCGACTTAGTTCCACAATGTGCAAGGCTAAATCATATCTAAAATGTGAAGACATAGAATAACACCACTGTTGCGTATAGCTTATAGCCCTAATGATGACAAAATCACCACTAACATGTCTGTACAAAACAACATGCGGTTCTCTTCTAGCATATGAAAGAAGTCAACCAGCAATGACAAAATTTCTATGCTTGTACGGTTCTAATAGCAAAGCTCGCTACTCTTCCTTGCTTACCTAATGAATCACTAGCTGTTAAGAGGACGGTAGCTTGGTTTAATTCAGATGAGATCAGAGAGATATGAATGCACCCTTCAAAGAATGGTAAGAGAGCGTACAAATATAGCAACTTCTTGCAAAAGCTCCTCGAAGAAAATGAGAAACACAAGTCCAAGACATCAAGGGCAGATTTTAAGCATGTCCTAGGACGCAAAAGAAAATTTGCTCCTGAACATCAAGCTAAGGCGGTACATTTTTCAGACACACTTATCTTTCTTCCTCTTCTTTCTTTACTAGAACAACTTCTACATATTATTCACATTAAATGAATGCTTAATCAGAAAAACTTTAAATGTTGAAAGGTCACCATACCGGAGAAGGAATCACCCTGCATCCAGTAGATGGATCGAGAAAAGCTGTCAGGTCAACCATGTCTTCCAGATTCAGCTGGATGCCTGTCTCCTCTTCGACCTGTTACATTAATGAGTCATTGTGATTAGTAAAGTGCCCCCAAAAAAAGAAAAAGCGCAAGTGCTGCAGTTAGTATTGGTGGCGACTAGTTTGTTTAATATAGAAGCCAGGATTCAATCGGTACCACCGCAACAATAATCAAAATCCAGGGTAATAATTTAGAAAGAGCACTTACAGAATCAGAGAAAATGAAAATTGAATGTACGGAAAAGAATGTGTCCCAAAAAATAATTAAGTTAGAATTAAGGGAAAGAGAAATGAGGTGGATCAAAACCTCGCGAACTGCTGTGCCAACAAAATCGCCTTTGCCATCATCCAACATTCCAGCAGGCAATTCCAAAACAAACCTCCCCACGGGAACTCTAGCCTGCGAGGTGCTCAAATATTCAGCTTGAAGAAGCCGTTATAAGCATTTTTGGATTCAATTTTACCTTTTGTCATTTGTATTTTTTCACTAAAAATTTAATTCTCAGCTTTTAATAAGATGTTTAAAGGAAAAGGGGAAAAAAACACCTGAGATATCAATGCAGAATGTATACCTGCTCAGTAAGGACAGCATAAGTTACTCCATCTGAATCCAACAATATCAGCACAGCTACAGCTGGTCCTCGAGCAAATACTATACCTGGCACCTAATAATATTTTATTTCCACGACTCTCAAGAAAATTAAAGTGTTCTAGAGCATGAGCACAATGTGAGGCAAAAGTACTTGCTTGAATCACTTCCTCCACAGGCCACAGGCTTAATTAGAAAGAGACATTCAACACGGAAGATATCAATGCAAAGAACTGATTAACATACCTTTTTCCCAGTTTCCTTGTCAAAAACATCTGCCTTGAATTTGAGAAAGCCAATGCGGCTTCCAAACATATCCACGCCCTACAATAAAGATCATTACTTCTCGAATCCAAAAAAAATAACAGACATGCCATAGCACAAATAAGAACACACTTCCTTAAGAGTTCTATTGCCTTCAGTATCAACATCATCATCAATACTAATCAGTATTTAAGTAACATTCATTGCAAAAAATAATCCAATTTCGTAATGGCGGTTGAATGAAACATCGGTGCACGTCACCACAAAATTCTTGAAAAGTGAAAGGCACGGCCTAGCTAAAAAAAGGGTTTTTTTTGCTGGTTTATAAGACATACGGACAAGAAGAAATAAGCTCTTGTGGGTAGGGGGGGATGAAAAACATGCTTGATAGTTTTCACATATCTCTCTGAATTGTTAGAAAGTTACACTCCCAAGCGTGACTCCAAATTGTTCTTTTTCCCCCCACAGCAAATCCCCATTTTCACAGAACCTTCAAAGCAACTCCTCAAACCAAACAGCTCCATCTCTCGACTCACTACAGTGGACAACAAAAATAAGGCAAAGCTCTCCACTCACCACAGTGAACAAGAATCAGGGAAGAAAAACTACCTGGATAAGCACCCGCTTCAGCGTCCCAGCACCGCTGGACAAAATCCCGGTTTCGCTTTGCAAGTTCTTGAGCCACTGCTTGAACAGAGACGACTCGATGGCGCTCCTGCCACCAAAAAAAAAAAAAAAAATAAAAACCGAGTCGATAAGACAAACCGGCCGAAACCCAACACGGGAATCGACCCAGAACGAAGGAAGAAGACCCAAAGGAAAGATCTTTTTTGGGGACCTGAACTGGGAATCGGAGACACCGGGGGCGGCGACGACGTGGACGGGTTCGCCGGGTTGGACGGGCAGAGTGAGGGTGTGGGAGAGGGGCGGAGATGGGTCCGAGCCGCTCGACATCCTGCAGCACGGCGGTCTGCTCCGGCGGGGCGGCGATGGGAGAGTAGTGATCTTTCCGGCGATGGAGATGATAGCGCGAGAAGGTTGAAGAAGACGAAGATGAAGAAGATGAAGAAGAGGAAGGTGAGTCATTTTTGCCGTAATTCGTTGGGGGAAACTGCAAGCAATGGTCAAGGTGGAACTGCAACGTAGTGGACACGTATTTTTTGCAAAATGACTTTTTCTTTTTTGCCATATTTCGTCTTTATTTTTTTTTTCTTGGTCGAAATATTTGGTGTATTTGATTGCTTGGGAAAATAATTACTTTGTTTTTCTTTTTCTTTCGGGTAAAATTTAGAATATAACAATGGATCTAAAATACTCTCTACTTTAGAAAGGTACATATCCGAGAGCCAAGCCCTTGTCTCGCCTCCAGAGGCGATAGCATAATGATCAATTTTAAAAAAGGTTAAACAAAAATAAAATATACAAAAAAATGTAAAAAAAATAAAAAATAAAATATTCTAACAAAATTTTTTTATTTTCAGTTTTTTTTTTTAGAATTGTTTTATTTTTTAAAGTCTTTTACTATGAAATAAGTAATAAAAAATTTTTTTTATATGATAAATAAATAAATTTAAAAATATCATTTCAGCATTTTTCTTTAAACAATGTTTCTTTCTTCTAAGTTTTATGTATTATTGTAAAAATTAAAATGATGAATGATATTATTTAATATTTTTCGTTATGTAAATTAATTGAAGGCTATTTTTATTATTATTTATTAATGTATTTATATATAAAAATATATTTAAAATAAAATCGAACGGATTATTCTCAATTTTAAGAAATGAGCCCAACTCCACCAATCTCTATTTGATTGCTTGGGAAAATAATTACTTTGTTTTTCTTTTTCTTTTGGGTGAAATTTAGAAAATAACAATTTAAAATACCTATTTTAGAAAGGTACATGTTCGAGAGCCAATTTTCGCCTCCAGAAATGAAATCAGGCTTGATCATCGTCAGCAAATGAAAAAAAAAAAAGGTTAAACCAAAGGAAATTTTAAAAAAAATGAAAAATTAAAATAAATAAATTAAACAATTTTAAAAAATTAAAGAAATTGTTTACATCAATATCACCTCACCATGTAGAATATTTGGTATTCACAAAATTTTCCATCAAAATAACTCTATTAGTAAATTATCAAAGGATCTATGACTAAATTAATCAATTTAAAAATTTAAAATTAAATTAATATAAATATAATAAAAATAAGATTATTTTTTTTAGTTACTTCCCCGATCTCTGTGACTGGAGAAGCACTTATGAAAGCCAAAGCTATGATAAAGAGATGGTTGTAATCTTTTTAAGAAGAATTTACTCTCCTGTTATTTCATTGGAGGAACATGTGATGTTCCTTATAGCCTTACAGCACAAATTCACTATTGCCTTCTCATAGCATATTCTCTTCATTAAAAAGAATTACCTCATAAATTTTGCAAAGATATACCTAGAGAACATAGGACGATCTCTATGGATGTCCTCTCATCCCAATGTATATAAGATATTATCACAATTATCCATGTATGGTTGGTCAAGTGATTTAATTGTTGTCACGCCCTTTTTTGAGAATTATTTCTCTTTATTTTTAATGTTTCAAGCATGCTACGAAGTTATTTAATAGATTTAGTTTGAAGGGTCATGACAATCACATGCCGAGGAACAATGGGTCTCATAAAAAGTACAAGTTACCGTCACAATGAGTTCGGTCCATCACATCATCCATAGAAAGAATCGAGGATCGGGCCGAAACATTATCAAAATTTGAGAAAATGAGCACATCCCTTTGACGTAATTGGGCCGAAACGCTTAGCTATAGAGCAAGACGGACCGTGGGACTAATGTCTTCGTCTAAACTCAGAAGATGAATGGTCCACAATCGAGCCCAGTTAATGTGCCATTTCTCGAATTTACCCTGGTCGACAGTTGTTGTTGCAAAATGATTTTTTTATTTTATTATTTTTATTTCTTTAAGGTAAACTCTAGAAGATAACTAAGGACCTACAGCTAGCATATTCCTTCTCTTCTGATATTTATGCAATCGAGGCTTCAAACTCTCAATGGGCAAAACTAGATACCAAACTCAAAAGTCATTGTTTAGGTCTATTCATGATTTTAAAATACCAAACTCATTTTTATAACGAGTATCCATAGATTGATTGGATATGATCAATAAAGAAAATTTCATAAGATGGAAAAATAAAATAACAATAATTGTAAAATAAAACAACAATAATTACGAAAACTTTCACTTACATCATAACATTGTAAAAATTGAGAAAATTTAAATTTTTGTGATGTTTTTATATTTGATATGGCTCAATTTAGAAGATGTCATAAAATGTGGCCTTTTTATATGCCGTATTTTATCAAAACCAAGTGTTGAATCAAATAATGGGAATTCTCCATGTTCCGACATACACCCTTTTACCGTGGCACTTGGAGAAACCACTGTAAACTTTTTTTTTTTTAAATGATTTTTTCTTGTTATGCCGTTTTGTTGTAATTTCGAATTTTTCTACACGGGATCATTGCATTTTCTCATGGTCAAGTATAAAAAGCCATAAATAAAATAAAAATTTATGCAATACAATATTATGATATAGAAGATCCCAAATTTAACAGATACATGTATAGAGATTGATTGATCCGAATATCCGAGTATAGCTTGTCATTAAAAAAAAAATAATAATAATGCATTAAAGAACCTTCGATCAAAGGGTTTTTATCTTGACAAGTGTTTCTCACATGACCGAACATGGGGCACCAAACGAAATTAGTCAATAGATAAATGATCCTTAATCCAAATTAACGATACTCTTGCACCAACTGCCCTTCATTTCCCTGTACCATGCCCAACTTGATAACTAGGGAAGGCATCGCGGGGATCAGGGCCCGGGGGTTACCACAATTGATTTCCAATCCCCGGCGGTTGGACTTGAATCTTTTTCTTCCCCAAGTCCAGGAAATACTAGGACTTTCCCTATGGTCAAAGCCTTTTAAGGTCTTGCTTAGGACCAACTCATTCATTCATTGAAACGATAATTTTCGTACCTCATCCTACAATCCTTAAGCTGCACTTGAGCACCGGTGTTTTCTGGGCAACCATCTCTCAAATCGTATCTTGCAGATATTAAGCATGTGAAGCAGTCGTAATGGGAAAGAGCTCCATTGCAAGCCGAGTGGCCATAGCAACCTTGATCCGAGACAGTCGATTGTCTGTAATAGTCAAAACCGTTATCTGTCGTGTTATACACCAAATCTTGAAGGACGCTATCCACTTGACCTCCATAGGTGCTTCCGAATCCGAACTTAATCCCGTTGCATATTCTGTATACGATCGTCGTATCAGAATCGCCTATCACGGTAATGCAAACATAAGAAAACCAAGTTATAACAACTAGAATTCTCTGAAGGAAAGCCATGTTTATCTATCTATATGCTTAGAGAAACACTCGTGTAAAAGCTATGATTTTGACAAAGAGGCGATCGTAATTTATAGATTCCATATCCTCGTTGTTTCCAATCTATTTACGATGTCACGATGTCCTATCTTATATCATTTTGTGTATGTGCTTCTTTTTCATAGTGTTTATCACGTAAACTAAGTTCATGGACGGCGAATTTTGTCAATGCTTGATAATACGACCATTTTATGTTGAGTATGGACTTCCGTAGTTCGGCAAAGAGGAACCCACTTTCTCAGCACAAGTCCATTGTTGCCTTGTCATGGCATATTCTCATTACTGCATTCAAACCTAGACTTTATATTTTGAGACACGACAGAATATTCAAATTGAAATATCATATATGCAAAAGATTTGAGGGGGTGTCTCTCCATGTCTTCTTGTCCATACTTTCCTATCTCTCTTGTTAATTTTGTTTATATTTTTTTATTATTATTTCTTTTTCTCTCTTAATCTAGATTTGGGAGCACTTTTCTCTCGATCTAATTTTAGATTTTAAAATCCGTGGAGAAGTTTAATAAAATTTCAAAGATTTGATGTCTCGTATCGTGTCCGTATAAAACTCCTCAATGTCTCAATCATAATTTCAAAAAACCGCTGAACCGTGAAGATTCACTACCCCAAATATTATATAGGTGTTCATTCAACACATTTTGATTATCTTTGTACGGCAATGATGTAAAGGAAACTAAACCTAAATGCGAACCGCTAATTAACAATGTTGTAGTTACTGGCGATTGAAGTTTCGGTGTATGCTCATCACTGACAAAAATATGAGATTTAGTGAATGATCGTGAATATTTTGATTGATAGATCCGTTTTTGTTGAAAGAGTTTATAATAGCGATGCTTTGTTTGTGCTTCTTATTTTCTAGATTTGACTTTATTTTGTAATTTTCTTGGTTTTGCTCTACTTCAATTTGTTTTGTTATGAAGTTTATGCACTTCTCATGTATTTTTGTGGCAAGATTGAGGAAGATGAAGATGAGTCATTTTCCGTAATTCGCTGGCGACGCTTGCAAGCAATGGTTCTCCTCAAAGTGGAACTTTAGCGTAGTGGACAAGTAATTTAACAAAATTATATTTTTTTAATTATATTTCATCTTTTTTTTTTTTAATCTTTCATACTCTAACTCTCAACTCACTCTCACAATTGTACCATGAACATTTACAAAGCATAGGAGTCGAACTCCACACCTCAACTAAATGTCCTCAGCCTCAGTCCCTGAGAAAGTAGAGAATCGAACTCCCCACCCCACTTGGAAGAAGGATAGTCACTAGATTTCGTCTATTCGATTGCTTGGGAAATAATTAGTTTTTTTTCCTTTTTTAGTAAAATTTAGAAAATAATAACAGATCTTAAATATTGTGCATTTTAAAAGGTATATATGCGAGGGCAAGGCCTTCACCTATAGCCAACGAGGTCCATCACAACCTCACCGGTGACCATTGTCAACACGACAAAAAAAGAAAAAGCAAAGTAAAAATAGAAATTTGAAAAAATGTAGAATTAAAGTAAAAATTATAATTTTTTAAAAAATTACAAAAGTTGTCTACATTAACACTACCGTTCTATATAAAATAGTTGGCATTCACGTTAGCATTTTTCAATCAAAATTGAACGAAAAGACTTAAGTAGCAAATTATCAAAAGATTAATGACTAAACTGGTCAATTTAAAAGGTTGGGGACTGAATTGTTATGAGTACAATATATTTTTACTTTTATAATAATTTTCCCTGTCTACCTCCGAAACATTGATAAAGAGGTGGTCATAATTTTTTTTTAAGAGGAATTCACTTTCTTACTATTTTGTTGGATGGCCATGAGATATTCCCAACAGCACAAGTCCATTGTTGCCTTCTCATAGCATATTCTAATATCATGAAAAATCTTAAACTGATACATATATGCGGCAAATTTACTTCGAATTCTAAATTGGTAAACATATGATAAATTTATATTCCATTAGTCTTAATCAAATTTTACTATCAAATTGTTAAATCGGATTATATGTGACATTTGACGGGTGTATTAGTTTGGAGTTTTATTCTAACTTTGTGATTTTTTGTGATGTTAATCTAAATTAACAAAACTAACATAAGTTATATTTATTGAGGATGTATTAGTTCGAGATTTTTTGTGGAAGAACATATCAATTTAAAATTTTCATGCTATTAACCATCCTCTTTGTTACATCTAGATCCAGAATTTATAAGTTTGAGGCCCAACAAAATGTTCAAATTAAAAAGAATTACCTCATATATTCAAAGATATACCCGGAGTGCATAGGACGATCTCCCCATCCCTATGTATACAGGATAATTATCGCAATCATTCATGTATCATTCATGCAGGTGACTCAAGTGATGCCACACCCATCTTCGAGAACCATTTCTCTTTATTTTTATGCTTCGAGCATGCTACGAAGTTATTTGATAGATATATAGTCCGATAGGTCATGACAATCACGTGCCAAGGAACAATGGGCCTCATAAAAAGTACAAATTTTCGTTAAGATATATTTTGTCCATCACATCATCTACATCATCTATGAAAAGAATTTAGATTATATTTTTGTCGTGATTGTTTGGATCAGAGTCGAAAGATAGGAGGATTGGGCTGAAACATTACCAAAATTTGAGAGAATGAGTATATCCCTTTGACGTGATTGGGCCTAAACACGCATCTAAACCCAAAAGATAAATGATTTACAATCGAGCTGGTGGACAATTGTTGTTGCAAAATGACATTTATTTTATTTTATTTTATTTTATTTTATTTCTGTGGAAATTAA
The DNA here is from genome assembly GCA_014182515.1 of Eucalyptus microcorys. NCBI lineage: Eukaryota > Viridiplantae > Streptophyta > Magnoliopsida > Myrtales > Myrtaceae > Eucalyptus > Eucalyptus microcorys. Next base: position 4,370,267 of record CM024566.1, on the reverse strand, counting down.
AATTTTGTTTTAGCTTCTTTAAGATAAACTCTAGAAGATAACAACGGATCTACAAGTACCATCTTCCTTCTCTTTTGATATTTATGCAATCGAGGCTTCAAACTCATGGCTAAATAATCGAGCTTGCTAATAGATTATATCAATTGCAGGATTTAATGGGCTGAGCTAGATACCGAACTTAAAAGTTATTGTTTAGACCTATTCGTGATTATAAAATATCGAACACATTTTTATAATGAGTCTACACGGATCAAGTGAACCAAAGCAAATAGCCGGACTTTTATATAGTGATTAGGGACTGTAATGTTGTTTGCATTAAATACAAACCATTTTTATACAAATAATTTTCGCAAATTGTTGGATTATTTAACATTGATGTAATTGAATTTTAATGGATTCTTTATTATTATTATTTTAGGGTACATTATACCTATAAACATTTGGTTGTGACAAAAATTATCAATATTAACGAAGAAATTTCTTAAGGTCATAATTACAAAAATTATGAAAATTGTCATTTACATCAAGACAAATTACATTTTATGACATGTTTCTATTTTGGCTTAAATAAGAGTCCAATATTCAATGCGATCCATAAAATTTAAACATTTTTATATAGTGTAGGGACTGCATTAAATATTTACAAATAATTTAAGGACCATATTGAACAAATTATAATTCTAGCGACAACATTGCACGTTGCACTAAAGTTTAGGGATCATATTGCTTAATTGAAAACTCTAGAGACGATATTGAATTGAATGAAAGTTCAAGAGTTATTTGTACCGTTATCTTTTTTATCTAAACAAGTCCTAATTTATACCAAGCCGAAAAATGTGATCTACGATGGAGCCCAGTAGATCTATATGTTGAATTAGCCCGCTGGACAATTGTTTTGCAGGATGACATTTATCTTTTGTTTTATTTCTCTTATCTGATTGCTTGGGAAATGTTTGTTTTCTCTTCCTTTTGGTAAACTCTAGAACGCATATAATATACACTACCGTTTCTACAATTGAGGATTCGAACTTATAGCCATATAATTGAGATTATTAATGGACCGTATCGATGGTGGCCCTCAACGGACTGAGCTGGATATCGAACATAAAAGTCATTGTTCGGGTCTATTCATAATTTGAAATGACCAAACTCATTAAATAGCGAGTTTACACAGGTCAAGTGGACATGATCCAAAAGGGAATTTCGAGCAAACGGTCGAACCTAGTCGTTTTATCATCAAATCTCCTTGTTCTGATGTTGTTTAATCATTTTTTGACCAATAAAAGATGATGTTTAATTATCTTTATAGGACAATCCATCTATTTGTCTATCACAAATTGTTGGATTATTTAACACTAATTGTAAATTTAAAAGAAAAAATTTGTCTCCATACGCCATTCCGTTGTAACTTCGAATTTTTCCCCATGAGATCATGGCATTTTCTCATAGTCAAGCATAAAAAGCCATAAACAAAATAAAAGAGTTGTGCAATATAATATTATGTCATAGAAGATCCCGAACTCAACAGGTACATGCATAGAGATCGATTGATCCGAGTATTCGAATATAGCATGTTATTAAAAAAAGAAAAATGACGCGTTAAAAGAACCCTTTCATCAAAGAGTTTTTATTTTGACAAGCGTTCGTCACATGACTGAACACGGGGCACAAAACGAAAATGGTCGACAGATAAATGATTCTTAATCCAAATTAACAACGCTTTTGATACTGCCATTAATCCCCATTCATTCAGTGAAAGGATGATTTTCGTACCTCATCCTGCAATCCTTAAGCTGCACCTGAGCACCGGTGTTTTCTGGACAACCATCTTTTAAATCTTTTTTTGCCAATATTAAGCATACAAGGCAGTCTTCTTGCGAAAGAGCTCCATTGCAAGCCGCGTGGCCATAGCAATCTTGTCCTGAGACGGTCGATTGTACGTAATAATCAAAACCGTTACCTGGCGTGTAATTCTCCAGATCTTGAAGGACGCTCTCCATTGATTGCCAATAGAGGCTTGAGGAACTAAACTTAATCCCGTTACATATTTTGTATACAATAGTTGCATCGTAATTGCCTATCACGGTGCTGCGGATGCAAAAGAACCAAATTATAATGACTAGAGTTCTCCGTAAGAGAGCCATGTATGCAACTTTATGACTAGAGAAATGCTTATGTAAAAGCTATGGCTTTGACAAAGAGGTGGTTGTAATTTATAGATTCCATATCCTCATTGTTTCCAATCCATTTACGATGTCACAATGTCCTAGCTTATATCGTTTTGTGTGTGTGCTTCTTTTTCATAGTATTTATCACGTAAACTGAGGTCATGGATGGCGAACTTTGTCAATGCTTGATATTAAGAGCATTTATCACGTAACTCCATAGGTTCCTTCTTTGTCACTCCAGCTTCCCTTTGTCTTTTCTCTCTTCATGTCTTCTTGTTCAGACACGAGGGAGTACATGAGCTAGTCCTGCCCTCCCCTCCCTCTCTTGTTAATTTTGTTCGTCTTTTTTTCTCTTTTATTATTTTTCTTGTCTCTCGATCTAGTTTTCAATTTGAGAACTATCCCCTCCCAATCTATATTTGGAAGTTTAATAAATATACGTCTTTGAGGTTCAATGTCCATGTGCTCTATCTACGTACAAATCCCTTGCCTCCAACTTCAATGGTAATCACAAAAACTTTGATGTCTTGTTGAACCATGAAGATTCACTCTCCCAAATGTTATATATATGTTCATTCAACCTGCTTTTGTTGTCTCCATATGGCAATGATGTAAAAGAACCTAAACTTAGGTGTGCATCATCAATTGGCAATATTATAGTTAGAATGAAGTTTTTGCATGTGCTCATTATTGACGAAGATATGAAATTCAGTGATCGGTCGAGAACTATTTTGCTTGACAAATCCATTCTTATTAAATGAGTGTGTACTGCTAGTACTTTATTGGTGCTTCTTATTTTCTAGATTTGGCTTTGTTTTGCAATATTCCAAGCTCAGCTCTACTTTGATTTGTTTTGCTATAAAGCCAATGTACTTTTCATTTATTATTTTGAGCCATGAATATAATTTTCTTTCGATAAAAAAAAAATTCAAATAACATCATTTTTTTTGTCCAAAAAGAGCTTATCATTTACATACCATATTTTTTTCAAGAGGGAGGCCAAAAGCAAAATGAGAAGGTTTACTAGTTCTATTAATATTGCATAATATGTTTCTTTAAGAATGAAAATGTTATTTACTTACAAGAAAGATTATACATAATTGAGAAACTAAACTATTGCTGAATAATTAAATTTGTGCTATACATAACCTTACTACGATAAAGCTCTCCCATATATGTATCTTTATGTGTACACTGCAAATAACGAAATAAAGTCATTCGTACAATCATACATTCTATCGTGGACTATGGAGCAATTTCATTTATTTGATTAGGTTCTATTCCGATTTTCACAATAGGTTCACAAATTTGAGATTCATATTTTATAAAACTGTAAAAAAAAGGTTTATATAACTGGAAGTTCACTATCAAATAATAAATAATAAATTTAAGGAATGAAATGAAACAAACAAGAAAACGATTTCTTGTTTTCTTTACATGATGACCCATCTGTCCATCATCATAATTATTGTTGTCTAATCACAAAATATAGAATTATTCAGCATTGATGTAATGGACTTGACTGGATTCTCTAATATCAATGTAAGCTATCTTATTGTACCTCGGCCAAAATGGATTTTTGTATTTGGTTGTGATAGCGTCATATGGCCTTCGATATTGACGAAAAGTTTTGTAAAATCGTAAAATGAAAATAGAAAGTGTGATTTATGGAATTTTTTACTAATATCATAACGTCATGACTATCATAAGATTCTTTTCATTGTTATATCATTTTTCTATTCGGTTATGACTTAGACAAGAAGATGTCATAAATTATGAGCTTATCTATGATGTTTCTTCGATACTGGCCACAAAATCATATAATGAGAAATTGTTATGTTCCGACATTAAACCCTTTTATCTTAACCACACATTGAAAAAATCATCAATGAAAAATAAAATTTTGTCTCGATATGCTGTTCCATCGTAAATTCCAACTTTTTTAAAATTTTGCGAGATTACAACACTTCCTCATAGTCGGTATAAAACATAGTAAACCAAATAAAATAGTTGTGCAATACATTGTATCATACAAAAATAAAATCCCGAATTTAATAGGTATAAAATTATTGGTGCATAGATAGTGAGGACCAATGCACCAACAATATTTATCAACAGATAAGGGTATCTTTATCCAAATAGACAACACTCTTGACGTGCAATTAATCCTCATTCATTGTAGGAAATAATAGTTTCGTACCTAATCCTACGATCCTTAAGCTCCACTTGGGCACCGCTGTTTGCAGGACAACCATCTCTTATTTCATGTCTAGCCAACAATAAGCATAGTAAGCAATCGTAGTGCAAAAGAGCTCCATTGCAAGCCGCATGGCCAAAGCAACCTTGATCAGAGATTGTCGATTGTCTGTAATAATTAAAACCGTTATCTGTCGTATGATACACCAAAATCTGAAGGATGATATCTACTTGGCGGAGGTGCCTACGACTCCCTGTCACATATGTCGTATATGATCATCATTTCGGATTCCCCTACCATGTTGATGCAAATACAAGAGAACCAAATTACAACAGCTGGACTTCGCTAAAAGAGAGCCATGTATCCCTCTCTATGATTAGAAACACTTATACAAAAGCTATTGCGTCAACAAGAGGTGATTGTAATTTGTAAAGTACAAATCCTTATTGTTTCCAATCTTTTTATATGTTACAATGTCCTAACTTATATCGTTTTGTGTGTGTGATGCTTTCTCCTAGTGTTTATCACCCAAATTAAGATTCTGGATGAATTTTGTGTGGACTCCCATAGTTCGGAAGGGGAATCCACTTTCTTAGCACAAGTCAATTGTTGCCTTCTCATAGCATATCCTCGTTATGGCATCCAAACCCAAAATTTAAATTTTGAGGCTCGACAAAATACTTAAATTGACATATTATATATGTGTATATTTATGTGCACAAAATGCCTAATATTATGAAGAAATAACAATTTACATTATGATTAGCTCTATCTACCATATCATTTTTGAGAAAAAGTCTATACAATATTTTTCATCGCACTTGTTTGTATTGGGGTTGAAAAAAATATGGGGAATGGACTGAAATATTACCAAAATTTGAGATAAGGAGCATATTTCTGGCCTAGACACTCAACTATAGAGAAAGACGGACCGTGGGACTAATATTATTATCTAAACTCAAATCGTCAACTAAACCAAGCCGAGAAGATTAATGATCGTTTAACTTTGATCATTTCAAAGAATTACGAGATTACGGTATTTCCTCAAAGGAGGTATAAAATGTCAAAAACCTAATAAAAGAGTTACGCAATTCAATATTATATCCAGGAAAAGCTCAAGTTTAATATGAACATCCATAGATTGGTTGACCCGAGTATTAGCATATAACATGTTACTAAAAAAATTCACACATTAAGTTCATGTGCTAAACGAACCCTCTGATCATACAGCTTTTTAATTCGTAGAAAAGCGCAAATTAATATGTACGTCTGCGAGGATTGATTGATCCGAGTATTCGCATATAGCATGTTATTAAAAAAAAAAATAGATACATTAAGTATATGCACTAAAAGAACCGTCTGATTATTTAGCTTTTTAATCCTACAAGCTTTGATTTCACATGACCAAACATAAAGGGAAATTTTTTTGTGCGCAGGCAATGAGCTCCAATGTACTAGTCATGGTGCACCAAAAAAAAAAAAAAAAGTCAAAACACAGGTGATTCTTAATCCAAGTCAACGATACTCTTGACCTATTCATTATGTGAAATGATAATTTTCGTACCTAATCCTGCATATCCTTAAGCTGCATTTGGGCGCTGGTATTTTCTGGACAACCATCTATTTTATCGTACCTAGCCAATATTAAGCATGCAAAGCAGTCAATTCGAAAGAGCTCCATTGCGAGCTGCGTGGCCAAAGCAACCTTGATTTGAGACCGTCAGTTGTCCGAAGTAATCAAAATCGTTATCGTTGCTTTATATACCAAATCTCGAAGGACGCTATCTACTTGATTGCTGTAGGTATTTCCGACTTCAAACTTAATTCTGTGACAGATTTTGCATACGATAATTATATCGGAATCACCTATCGCAAACTATGATGACTAGAGCTCTCCGAAAGAGAGTCATGTATGCCTCCCTATGATAAGAGGAAAGTGTATACAAAAGCTATAGCTTTGATGAAGAGATGGTTGTAATCACCATGGTTTCCAATCTATTTATATTTATCACGTAAACCGAGATCATAAAATTTATCGATGCCAGGAGCAATTTATGATGAGTCTGGACTTGCATAGTTCGGCTAAGAGGAATCCACTTCCTTAACTTTTTTTGGTTGTGTGGCCACGGGACATATTGGATAGGACAAGTTCATCGTTGCCTCCTCATAGCATATTCTCTTTATTGCAAGCAGAACGAGAATTTAAAGTTTGGGGCACGACTATATATTCAAAATTTACCAAATATCATGAACAATATTTGGACCTGAAGACGGAAGCCACTGCTAACCTCATAATTTTCCGCTATTTACATATCTATGTAAACTAATTGTTACACTTAGTAAAAAAAAAGAAAAACTAATTGTTATACTTGGACTTCGTACAATGTTTTGATTAAATATAAGAATTTATCTTCTCAAATGATGAATAATCGAAGCAATTCATGTGGTACTTAATTATTTAAGTAGGTGCTATTAAACGTTTTAATTATACAAATAACTTATCATATACACGCTTTCTTTCTCGACTACAGACTTTCTATAGGGAGTCCAAAAGCAATTCTAGAAGGTTTAGTAGTCCTGCAATATTGCAGAATACGTTTGTTTGAGAATGACGATGTCGTTTCCTTTACAATAACTTTAGAATAACTAAAATACAGCTGAATAATTAATCTAAACTTTCTATGAAAAGGCTCTCGCATATATGTACATATATTTACATTGTACAAAGCGCAAAAGAAAATTAATTTATGTAAATCAGGTTGTGTTTGTTTCGCAAAAAAATGGCAAAGATTTTGTAATTGCCAACCTGTAATATCGATGTCTATAGTTCTTTGGGTCCCATCATTCATTTCTTTCTTCCATCTCTCCACTTTCATCTACTAGAAATTTTCGAAGATCCGTTCTTCGGGCATTGGCAACCGTTGGATCACGGCAGAACAACTCTCGATCATGCATTGGAAATTTTTAAGGTCTTTTTGAGATACGATGTTTGATGTAGGAAGTAGGACAAAATGCTTAAGAGTACGACGCATTTAGAAAGGTGAATCGCCCGCTCGAGAGGCCATAGAAATTCTCCTTTTGGCGACATCCATCCAGCCTGGTTGGAATAGACGCGCCCTCGAATAATAAGAGCATAAATGGCTAAATCGAATGTACTTTCCAAGTCGTAATGAAAGATTTCCTCAACAAAAACTTTTTAAATTAATGCAAAGATTACAAACGAAATAAACCGCGTCAAGTGAAAGGACGAACGGGACGAATGCAAAGATTACAAACGAAATAAACCACGTCAAGTGAAAAGACAAACGGGACGAATGACTTAACTTAAGATACATCAAACCATAACCATTGCAACAATGCCAAAGACAGCCATGATCAAGGCGTAACACTGAGGAGCGATGCTCCCTCTAGCGGCTGAGGCTTCGGCGGGCGCGGGCGACTCCGCGTTTGGCAGCACGGTTATGACGAGCTTCATGTTGCCGGTCGCACAATGGTTGCCGATGCCACAGATGTACCACTTTTTTCCCGGGGTCAGAAGGGGAACGACGTCGTTCCCCGTGTTCAGAGCCGGGGTGCCTGCCGGCGCCGCGCACTGCTGGAAGCCGGTCCCGTTGACTTTCAAGACATCGTGGGCGCCCTCCGGATACTTGAAAACTGCAACAAAGAGGAAGCGGTGGCCTCTTAGCATCAGCTAAGCACGACACCCATTCTCGAAAAAATGTTCTTGCCAGAACTAATTGGGGTGATGACCCCCATCATAGTACGAAAAAGCATCTACATCATTGCATTTTCAATCACGTTTGCTCAAATGCGCAGCACGCTTCGGACGGCACAGGCGAGACCAACAGGGAGGAGCACGACTCATACCGAGGTTGTCGCCGACGTAGAACTGCTTCCCCTCGGCCCAGGCTTGGTAGTCGAACTTGAGGGTCCAGCCCTTGTCATCTCCAACCACGAACTCAGCACCCATCACTGGTGCAAGAACAGATGCTGCAACTAAAGCTAAGGTCACGAAGATAATGGACGATGCCATGGTTGAAAAAGTTGAAAAAATGCTCTTTTATGCCAGCACTTCAAGAAATTTTCTGGAGGTTGTAGAGATTTGCTTGAAAACTACTAGGCTTTTAATGATGAAGAGAGACTCAGCTTTCGGGCTATTTATAGAAAATCAAAGTTAAGACCGATGTCAGTATGAATCTAATAAAATGCGATCCGGCTGAAGACGGCCAAACAGAGTCCACAGGTGCACAAGAAAAATATTTTATAGAAAGAACGAATAAGATGGTCCCAACGTGATGTTTGGAAAAATGAAAAATGGAATGCCTAGGAATGCCTAGGGATTAATTTAAGAATTTTGTGCCATCTTGGAATTCTCCGCGGATGTCCGCGTCATACCGTCCGTCCGAAGTTAGCTACCAAACACATGGGCTGCAAAAAAAATGCGTTCGAATAAGGCAAAAGCTAAGATTTACTCGTGGAATTTACCACGCTAGCACGGGAAAATTACGCTAACACACTGATTTTTGACGCTGTAATTTTTTTTAAATCATGAAATGTAGGTTGGTTAGAATAATATTAACTACTTTGCACCACATCAATTTTTCGATAGGAGACTTTTTGTAATGCAAATCATGAGTGTATTTCCAATAACAATTTAATGGGCGCAACCAAATAACCAAAATGCAACGACCGCAACCTCATTGTCGATATCTACAAGGGAAAACCACTAAATGTTGCCTCTAAGTTGCCGCCTAGAATTGTAGATTGCTACAAATGGACTCTCCTCGCTACAAGACAAGGTCTTGACGCGCAACAACAGCAAAGCATATATATAATAATTTATCATCCCTCTTTTCTCGCTTCTCTCTTTATTATATCATTATTTAGGAAAGGTCTAGAGTAGAATCATTTTCTCATAAAAAAAAAAAAAAAAAAAAAGAAACCCAAGTGAACCTTATCTCAAACAAGGCCTTGAAGGCCTTGAAGTAACTAATTTAGTCTCAAATAAGGGCCTCAACCTAAAAGTCATCCTAATCTTATTCGCACCTAGGGGTATTTTTGTCTAAAGACCTTTTTCTTCCTTCTTCTTTTATTTCTTTTGTCCTTCTCTTTATTTTCTTTATCATCCTCGTGCCTCCACCTTCTTCGCTCTGCAAATCGCGTCCCCTAGAGTCCATCCCTATCTTCCCCGCCAACATTGCCATCAACACCCTCAACCTCATTTATCACTGCCCTCAACAGCAATTCCAGTACCTTTGTCGAAAGATGGAGGTCAATCCGAGCCCTAGATCAAGCACAAGTGGGCCAAGATGTGACACTCTGCTCAATTTGACCCCCACATCTTGTGGTCGTGGTCAAGCACGATTAGGTGTAAGCCATTAGTTTGCTGTCCTCATCATTGTTGATGCTCGAACTCAAATTCATCCTCACACAAGCTATGATCCGTCTTAGTGAGGAGAAGCCAGATTGAAGTCCCTAAGCCAAATTTATTAGAGGTTTTTGAAGAATGTCTGTGATACTCATGTGCATCAATTCATTCAGTGAAATGCGCGATTTTGGGGATTTCTAATAGATTTTGCACTTTTTTTGTCTTCTTATTCTCTCCTAAATTTGTGCAGATAATATTTTAGAGTTAGAGAGGCAAATTTGTTTGTACATGTGTAGAACCAGAGTCATCCGTTTTTTAGATTTGAGTGTTGTCTAATTCAAATCACGACTAGAGGTGAATATCTTCAATCATGAATCAAAATGATTCAACAACCTTTGTAGATAACCAGCATGCACAACATAATTGGACTCTCTCAAGAAGTCGCATATTCCACCTCAATGCAAGTTGCATCTATGAATGTTACGAATAATCCAACCCGAACCCAACGGAACATTCCCAAGAAGCTATGAGTGAAAGTTATCATGGCGTAGCCAATTTCATTAGTGGGGAGAACATGAAACTGTTACTTTAATTACCAAAATAAGTTCTTACAAGCAAATTGAATAAAAATAAAACCCATTTATGGATATTTCTCAATTCTCAAGTTCATCATCATTGTTGGAGAAGGTGACTGGTGGCGAATAACTTAAATCCGGCTTCCGCCGAAATCAATGAGGGCCTGGATGAGGATGCGAAATTGCATAATGCAGGGCATGCGCTTTGAAGTTTCCTAATGGGGAGGTTGCAAAACTGAAGCATGCAATTTGCAGTCTTGCAAAATTGTAGAACTTCTCGAACATCTTTCCATTTTCTTTTCCTAAATTGTTCAAATTGTTTTGCACCTGTGCAAGCTTGTGCGTGAGGACTGAGGAGTCTAACGCATTTGTCAAGAAGGAGGTGAGCAAGATGAAGAAAGAAGGAGAAGAAAAACAAAAAGGAAAAAGAAAATAGGAGAAAGAAAAAAAGAAAAAGAAAAAAGCCTTTAGATGAAAATATGCCAAGTTGCAAATGAGATTTGATTGGCTTTTAAGTTGAAGGCTTTATTTGAGACTAAATTAATCACTTCAAGCCCTTATTTAAGACAAAATTTAGTGTAAATCCTTTTTTCGAAAAAAAAAAAATGTTCCATTTCATGCCCTTAATTGAAATTCTCCTATTATTTAATTATAACATATCATTTGTATCTAAGAAATATTTTTAGCATAATAACAGAATTTAATTTTTTCCATATAAGTTAGTAGACAAAAGTTTGTATCGCTCAAATGCATTTGAGAGATAGTGTAATATTTAAGATACATAATATTTAATATAATTTTTGTAAGCTTTTATTTTTATACTAATCGGTTGCTTTTTTAATCTGTCAATTTAGTTTTACGTGCACCATTTACAAGTAATGATGTGTTGAAATAATGTTACATGAATGCTGAAATGTTTCAAGCTCCATTACAATTATATTTTTTGTATGACAATCGGCACACCGAGTGGATGAACGTATGAGTCTTTTAGGAAGTTAAAATTCTTTGGGCTGTGCGTCTTCAAATTACATTTCAAGAAGCTTCGGACGATTCTCGTGGCCACATAGACACAAAAATTGTAAAAGGGGACATCATCATCAGTTGATACATGGCTTGCTGATAGTAAAGATTTTGTTGCTGCCAACCTGCAACGACAAAATACTCTACGGAATAATGTATTAAGGATGGCAAATCGCTCTTTGAGGGACCAAGGAATTAGCATACAGGACAGGATCCGACATTGAATGAGGACTCTCTCTACCCCGCGCGATAATCCATTGGTACCTTAGTGAATTTCAACCATTGATACCTTATTGTTAAATTTCAAGATTACTCGAACTCGCATGAATTAATGATTTCAATGGATGAGACACCCCGATGATTATCGGGATAGAGGATCTCTTTCCCAGGATGATGCCTCATACGCAAGTCTCGGAAAATGAGGAGGGAACCCGAAATGACAAATCGGGTAGAATTTTGAATTGCAATATCGTTTAGAATAGATACGCCTTTGAGTAATAACAGCATGAATGACTAAAATCGAATGTACTTTCGTTCACAGACCAGACTTGAAATGAATGCAAAGATTACAAACAAGTAAATCAACACCAATTGAAAGGACGAATAGGATGAATGACTGGTTGACTGATTGAATATACATCAAACGATGATGATTGCAACAACGCCGACGATGGCCATGATCAATGCGTAATATCCAGCCGCGACGGTTCCTCCAGCAGCTGAGACTTCGGGTGTTGTAGGCGCGGGCGCGGGCGACACCGTTTTGGGCTGCACGGTCATGGCGAGCTTCATGTTGCGGGACGCACAATGCTTGGCGACGCCGCAGATGTACCACTTTCTTCCAGGGGTCAACAGGGGAATGACGTCGTTCCCGGTGGTCAGAGCCACGGTGCCCGCCGGCGCCGCACACTGCTGGAAACCGGTCCCGTTGACTTTCAGGACATTGTGGGCGCCCCCCGAATACTTGAAAACTGCAACAAAGAGGAAGCATTGGCCTCTTGGCATCAGCTAGGCATGACGCCCATTTCAGAAAAATTTTCATGCCAGAACTAATTGAGGTGATGACCCCCACCATAGTACCAAAAAGCAGCATTTACATCATTGCATTTTAATTGATTCACCCCATTAAAATTTCTTTGGTGCAACTTTGTGCAGCTTTTACGCGGTAACATCGTGAGACAAGTCCGCATGTTTGCTCAAATGCGAGGCGAGAAAAACGGGAGGAGTACGATTCATACCAAAATTGTCACCGACATAGAACTGCTTCCCCTCGGCCCAGGTTTGGTAGTCGAAGTCGAGGGTCCAGCCCTTGTCATCTCCAACTATGAAATCAGTGCCCATCACCGATGCAGGAACAAATGCTGCAACTAAAGCTAAGGTCACCAAGATAATGGACGATGCCATGGTTGAAAAAGTTGAAGAATGCTCCTTTTAAGCTTCAGCGGGCAAAAAGGATAGGAGACAAAGGAACACTTTCAGAAATTTTCTTGAGGTTGTAGAGATTTCTTGGGAACTATTGGGGTTGCAATGATGAAGAGGCTCGGCTCTTGGGCTCTTTATAGAATCAACTATAAGACTCATGTCAAAATAAGTCTAATGAAATGCAATCCGGCTGAAGACGGCCTAACCGATTCACAGGTGCATAAAAAATTAAGAACGGATAACATAACGCGTCAAGCTCTTAGGGAATGAAAGATGGAATGCTTAGGACCAATTCAAGCAAGTCTATGACAGCAACATTCCCCGTCTTAGGATTCTCTGCCGACGTCCGATACCAGCTGCTAAACACACGGAAGCTCCGAAATTGTGTTTGAATAAGGCAAAAGCTAGATTTGGTCGTGGAATCATTTAAAGAGTGACTGGGCAAAACCATCTAAGCCCAACAGCATTGACCAGCCTTGAAGGCGTTTCATGAGTTCAAACTAGGAAAATTGGTAGGGATTATTTGCTCAGAGCCTTTCGTTCCTAGAACGAATTACTTGTAACACAAAATAGAGGAGCTCTAAAAGTTAACTGAGATAGAGAAACGGATTAGTGATCTTGAGGTGTCCCAAGCAAAATAAAGTGGCACTTTCACATAAGCAGAACTTATGAAAGAAATTTACGAAAAGCCACAACCATGCAGAAATATTGTTCTTCTCTAGTGGCATTTCTTGGTGTCTCGGTCTGGCACAAATTTTGATTGATCTTGATATAGCTATAAGAAGTGAGGCAGAGGCACAAATGTGCGATTGGAAACATAATAGCTTCTTTCCGCCGCATAAAGAACTTAGAGAAAAAACAGCAGCTCATGCTGCAAAAATACAAAAATGCAGCTGTAGAAAGTATCCTGTAATATACTTGATCATCACCCTCAATACAATGATGTTCTGTACACGGTTCTTGCGAATCTAGTGGCCCAAGGTGGGTAATTACAACTGCCACCGGACAGTGTGGACGAGGATGCTTCAGACTGTGAGAAGGTTTATGGAATTCTGTACAGTCGTACGTGCTGCTGTGTTTATTATGGGTATGGCTGACTTCAGGTAAAACAGGGGTTAGCTCATATTAGGGAGCGCATCTCTTCGCTGTTGAGGTAAGCTGTATGGTGAGTAAACTTCCTATGAGACTTGAATAATGAAGACGAGCGTTAACATGGACCAATATGTAACCATTCTTTAACAGCGCAAGAATCAACAAATAACCAATGCAGCAACGTCCTCTCAGCCATCAGCAAATGCCCAAACTCCTGCAGCAAAAGTCCTACAGTAAACATCAAATGGTCAAGCAATATAAGCTAGCACGTTTACAAATTTCAGTACCTCCCACTGAATCTGGGGCCTGCTTCAGCAGCGGCAATGCCATTTCCATATTGGGATTGCTTTTCCCCAAAGGGAGTTCTCTCTTTCACCAAATTTGTCACCTAAAAGGCATGCATTAAGACTGTAAGCAGAAGCAGCAGCACAAAATCAAAGGAAAAATAGAGTAAGTTCCCTTTTTACCTCAAGGTTTTGCTGTAGAGGATGGAATCTATTTTCTTTCGGACCCTTACAAAAAGAAGTGAGTAACTCAATACAGTAATAACGAAGGTCAAATATCATAGAGGCCAAAAGGTAGTGTTTACTTACTTTCATGGAGATACGGGGAGGCTGACACAATTTTCTCCGAGAATAAGATCCATTACTTGGCTGGAGTTCAGGTTTTAGGGACAACTGAAAAAAAAAAAAAACCAAGGAATTATTCTTGTAAAAGAAATGACAAAGCACAAATTGAATAATAACTGAGAAATTTTATTGATATCATAAGTTCAGCTTCCAGAGATGCTTTACAAACACATCTCAGCATTCTCTCTACCTTGCTAAAAAGTTCCGTCGGCGGATTATGCTGAACCCTCTTCTCATTATTGAACTTAAATTCCTGTATTGACATTTGGTTTTAGTTTGCGTAAAAGAAACAACATAGGTGGTAGAAACAATCAAGGCTCATACTAAATACCATAGGCACCGTTGCTTCCCGCTTTTTATTTCTGAAGACCCCAATATTTCCTTTACTTGAAAGAATCTGCAGACCTCATACAGATTATGTAACTGAAAATTTAACATGACATTCCTGGCAGATAACAACTGACTATGTTCACCTTTTTATTGAGTGGATGAGCTTTGAAAGAATACATTGAGCAGGTTCCATCCTGCCTGGAAGCATCCACACCAGTGGTTCTGTAAATCACCAAAGCAACACCAGGGTCATCTTAGCTTTTCTATCTTGATAATAAAATGCCCCTAATGTTCTCTCTTTGTTCTACAATAATCATAACGGGATGATTAGCAACCGCTACTTCTTTGATGCCTTAAGCCATTTGTCAAGAGAAACATTAGCATGTACAATCTAAAATCAGAACATTGATGCTGGAATGTTTTGCTCATGACAATCACACAGAGTTGGTAGCTCTTACTACACAACCGAACATGAAGCCATTTTTACTCCTTGCTGGCAGCAGGTTTTTGAAGCAAGGGAAACTCTTATTAGGTGATTCCCCTGGCCCAAACCCAAAAAGGAAAGAAGATAAAAAAGAAAATGGAGGTAAAAGAGAACTACTAGGTCCCACAGCAAAGGATACATGAAATAAGGTTTTCCTATCTGCTTAAGACATGTAATATAAAACATTAGTAATCCATCTAATTAATCCTAGAGGTCATCGGGATAAACAGATCATGCATGAGACCAAAAGGGTGATCAGGGATATTTGATACAAACTTCACTTCCAACCATGATTAAAAGATTTTGCAACAATTACCTCTGAGGACTCCTCGGTTCTTTTTCTGCAACTGGACAGGATTTCAGCAATTCCTACAGGAAAAAGTTGAGTCAGAACATGAAACTGGCAAACCTGACGATCATGTGATCACATCAAGTTTTTTTATTTAACAGATTGAAGAAAAAGGTAACTTTAGACAGAACAGCATTCTATTCCGAGGACAATGTCATTACCTTCTCAGATTCATGCAACAAGGATGATGTAGCACCTACATTATGCTCCATAGCTCTTTCCAGGGTCTTCAGGTGGAAAACCTGAAGAACATGACAAATAAAAGCTGAGAAAATGAGTGTGTGAATCAATTATCAAGCACGCGGTATGTATAAGTACAAAAATTAGAAGAGCCAAAAGATTACTTGAAACTCTGGCATTCTCGGAATGCTCTTTTTCTGAAGTGGCAGAGAAGGAGCCTCGAAAATCTGAACATTACATAAGCAAGTTTGAGTTAGAGGGGAAAAAAATAAGGAAAAGACTCACGTTCACTTCAGAAAGGCATGCTGACTTTTCTATTCAAAGGTCTTGCTTTGAATCTGCGTACGGTCACTGCTGATTGTTCCTCATCACTTATGTTTCTTGGCCTGCAATTCAAAAGATTTCATATGCCTATAGGCATTACCAATTTCAAAAGCCAGAAATAAGTAGTTAGATCCATAGTGATAATGAACCTCGCCCTTTGTGCCCTTTGAGCTGTTTCAAGCTCCGGCTCCCGAGGAATGGTAAGCCTCAGCTTTGAATGAGGGTTCTTCTCGACTATTGCATCCTGCAAAGTCATCCAGAGATTCATGCTACATCACATACTACTGCAACACCAGCCAAAATTCTAAATACTTATACTGCTGTCCAGCACTTGGCAATATTTAAAATGTAGATCTCCACATCAGGTTTCAAGAGCAATGCCAAGCATGATGGTACCTTTTTAGGTGCCTTGTGGACAAAATTAGTCTGCTGCTTTACTTCACCAACCTGTCACAACGAGGCCGAATTTAGTCCTCTCAAAACAACTAGATACATCAACTCCAGACAAGAGGAGTTTCCAGCTCTAAGCTATGCCTTGTTCAATTTACTAACATTGAAAATTGCACCGAACCAAAATATTGCCTGACTGAAGTTGATTTTCTAACCAAAGTGCTCTAATGATCTAGTTCAGAAGCAATCACTCATGATCTGACCTAGCAAAACTGCCCATTTTCTAAAAAGCTTACTTCGTACTTAAGCACAAAATTCTGCACTTTACAACAGTCACCTATATTTTCATTGTTGACCTCAAATCAACCATAATGAAGGCTCTAAGCAGACAAGAACACAAAGCTGATGTAGCCTGACCTTCTGCGAATGACCTCCCTCTAACTTCTGTCTCTTAGTTGCTTGACCCTCAGCAGCAGAAGAACTACATAAGCTCTTCCCACTGATCCGACTTGTTTGCACCTGAAATCTAAGGACCAATGAAAGAAAGTTATTAAAAATGACCAATACTGAAAACAATAACACATTTACTTTCTACAACATTAATATTCGATGTGCATGTAAATGACATAGCTAGCTACAATACCAAATGCCAACATCCGGAGAAACATGTAGTTTGCAAAGACAGAGGACAATCTTTTCAGCCAAAAATTTGACCAACTCACCAGCTTACAAACTTACACAGTAAGTGGAAATTAAAGGTCTTCCGTTAGTCATCAGTTTCTTAAATTGTAAATACAGTGGTAAAATCATGGCAAAGCAAACAAGAGTACAAGAATCTCACGTAAAAATAGCATTTACCTGGAGCTTGCAACTTGAGATGGCTGATTTTGCTTGGCCAACATACTTGCAGTTGGCTTCATTAAAGTTGAGCTCCTTGGCAGACAAGGCTTGACTGATGTCTTGGATTTAGCTTTTATCGTGTTGCATGATACGTGATTATAAGACATCAGTCCTGCAATAAGGAATTATAAGGAAAAAGAGAGGTGTCATGATGCATGCATGAAGCACTAATACACATATAAGTACTATCATTTCAGGGGGTTATAGTTAAAGAAAAGTGCACTAAAATTAAAAATGTTAAATAAGAGTTGCTAATTTGCCTAAACACAACTTTTGAGAGTTGGGGATGCAAGACAGATCTTGAATATTTCAACTAATTAAGGAACCAAATTCTGAATGTCGATGGAGATGCAAGACAGATACATGCGTCTAAATAATAACACCCCTTCTCCACTTAAAAGACCTCAAAAGAGTTGGGGAACAGTCTTTTGCATTGCATATACACATCAATCACATGAACCCAGTAAAAGCACAGACTACACAGTACTTAAGAACCTCATATAGTTCAACTTTACGCCATCTAGAAAAAACTCATCGTGGGTCTTTGATCACCTTCAGAATATCCTAGTGGCTGCCTCTCAGGTTTCTGTAGATTTTCGATCTGAAACTGGGCAAATATTCCTTTTCCTTTAGCCATCCCATTGCAATCTAAAGGACAAGAAAGCCGATATACTGTCAGCACAGATTGCTCTAGATTTAACATGATTCTTTTTTATGAGTATCTTCCACATTCGAGCTAGTAAGATAACATATGTATATCAGATTTCACGGGAGAAAAACAAGAACTATTTTGAATTAAGATTTTTTCTGTTCAGCATTAACAACAGGACTTGCTATGAGAATTGCAAGATAAAAATGCAAGTCTGCAACTGCAGAGAAGAATTGACTTCAAAAGATCCCCAATTTCATACTTATCACCAAGGCTGTAGAGACCTATTTCTTGTAACAGGGGCTGTAGCCTCTTGGCACCAATCTTTTTTTTTTTTTTTTTTTTTTTTTATTTTGGCTTTCCAAAAATAAGTAAAATTAAGGACTCAGTACAAATGTTTGAGAAAGTGCCTAGAGATAGCCTAAAAATGGATCATGCCTAGAGACTTTCATTAGGTCCCAAACGCATGTCACAAGAACAAGAAGATACAACCAACCACCATTAAGGATCAGTTTTTTGAAAACTAGGAAACTTGCCATATAAAGAAAATGTGAAAAGAACCAAGATCATTGTTTTGTGGAATTATCTTGCAGCACGTGCGATGATTTGGGCAGATTAATTATGATCTACATTGGCGTTTGATGGCCAGAATAGACGATAATGAATTGCTCCTGAATTACGGCTAGATTAAACATATAAGACAAAACCAACCTTTTTTAGGGGTATTGGGGATCAGAATATTAATGATGATATTCGACAACAAGAAAGACTGAGCTTTACAAAAGACATGGATTCTGCAAAGAAGACCATTAAAGGAATGATTCTTCACCATACCTTTACTACTCGGTTGAACCGCTTCGGGTTCTTCAGTACCAGTATCAATTTCACCAACCCGTACATGAGAATCAGTCTCCATCATTTTGGATTTCGGAGAGATGTTCACATTCTTCGACAGGATTTCATCTCTCAGAATCAATTTCACCACAAACGCTGTTGCAGAGGAAGAATGAAAAGAAAGAAGGAATGTGTAAGGTCTTCATTGAACAATTCAAATCTGCATGTGTGGAAAATAAGAAGGAGAGTAAAAGCTCCTAACTGTAGTGGCACATCAACAATATACAAACAACAACATTGACCAAGCCTTAACATGACAAATCACACGAGCAAAGAGAATCCACTCGTATCATTAATATGCGATACAAATTACGGCAGGGGGATATCAAAGCCCATAGAGAAGCCAATAAATTTGTCATCACCACCAAAAGAAGGCAATTAAAAGCAAAGTTTGCCCTCCTTTCCTTGTCGCGTGCCGCAAATAGTACGAACCGAGCCCTAAGGCCCCAGATTCAAAGCTGTTACACATCTTTTCGTCTACAATTAGACTCTCCGAATGTCAACAATCCTCCACTTTGCATCATTCCATTTCCGACGAAGTTTACATGCGGACAATCTAAATCAACAGTTTCCAGAATTTGCCCTTCTTCCCGGTCCTCGAACAAGCCACAAGTCACTCGAACGGTTCTAGGCAGTTTGATAACAACAACCAAAAATACGATTAAAAAAAAAAAGAAGGGAAAAAGGCCGCCTTTTTCCCCCGAGCAAAGCACGACTCAAGAACTTAGCAGCTGCTAAAACGCTCGAGAAAAGCCGCAAACTTTCCAGCTGAAATCCTACATTGTTGAACAGAAAGACAGGGGGAGCATATTCCACTAAAGCTCAAAGGGAAACCACACTAATTGCAGGGCGAAACTGGAGCATTCGCACTCATCTCCCCCCGCCCCAAAAACCAACCGCATTCGTCGCGATCGAGCGGTTCGGGGCGGAAATCACAGGCGAAGCAAAAAGCAAGGGAAGCAAAATCGGAACGCCACGCGGTTCCGCCGGCGCCGGCGGCGGCGATTGGAGCGGGACTCACGAGAAGGCGGGTAGCTGCGAGCGGACTCGAACCAGAGCTCGGCCTCGCGCGCCTCCGCCGCGGTCTCCTCGCGCGTGAAGTCGAAGTGCTGCGGCGCCTCGTACTCGTAGTCGGCGTCGATCTCGTGCACCACGAACACCTCCTCCTCCTCCTCCTCAACCTCCATCCCCATGCCCTCCTCCTCCTCAACCTCCATCATCTCGCCCTTCCTCTCTCTCTCTCTCTCTCTCTCTTCTTTCTCTCTCTTCTGGGCTGAGCGAGAGCGATGGAGACAACCCTAATCTGGGAAGGAGTGCGTGGCTCTGGAGTTCAGTGGAGTGGCAGAGAGAAGAGAGAGAGAGAGAGAGAGACGGGGGGGAGGCCCAGATGGCAGGCAGGCAGGCAACGGCCCTGGCGGGGGCGTTTTCGGTATTTCGGTCCCCCGCTTCCCGGATTCCGAGGAGGGCGCTAAATCGATGGGCAACGTGGAATTTCCGGAGGCCTAAATTTTAATTTTAATTTTAATTTTAACATCCTCTTAATTTAATCTTTCCTATTTCAATAATTCGAAAAACCGGTCTATACTATCTATTTTTATTATAGAAGAATAAATACACTTCCCTAATTTTAAGAAACCGCGATGATTGTTTCCTTTCTCAAATACTTTCAGTCACTTTATCTTTTTATTTCATCTCTCGCATATTTTAATATTCGAATTCATATATTTTCTATTTGAAACCGATCGTATGTTAAAATTTTATAATATGATATTTTTTGTTCACGTCACGTGTAATTACAGTGATTTCCTAAATAATTTTTTTCTGCAACTTAATGATTCACTTACCTAGACAGGATCAATAGGCGATCAAGAAGGCTCGTGGCCTCGGCTTGGTGACCTCCATTGCACTTTGGGAGGGGCGCTAGCCCAAGGTCGGCCCAAGCGGTCAAGCCTACGTCATAAATTCCTAAATAATTCTTTTTCTACAACTTAATGATTCAACTATTTTCATGATATAGTGATTTTGTTTAATTTTTTTTTATATATATCAATTCATTGCATACACGCGACACACATGCACATTTGCGTGAGTTAATACCCGAATTCTAAGAAAATAATGAAACATTAGATTAGGGCTCTATAAGTTAGTGAGTACCACATAGATAATGCAGGAGAAGCCTATACTAGCACTTCTTTTCCATTTATCAAAAAAGAACAAATAAAAGCATACGATACACGATATACTGATTCTAACAAATTGCCTATATTTTATTACTACATAACATAAAAGTATGCTTTTGACCAACAAAAAAACACAAGAGTATGCACAAATCAAAAGCAATCAAAAAGGGCTGCCTAGTTTTCGCAATTCTCATTTCAATTATTTCACATGATTAAAATGGTTGATGAAATTGACAATTAGAATTAAACTTCAACAATCAAACATACATCTTCTCCCCCCACCCAATTGAAATTTGAGAATCCGATTTTGCGGTGAAAACTAAGAAAGTTCGGCTCCTGTTTAGGACATTACAATCGGTCACGTTACGTGATCGGATTATTTCCTCATTTGACTCGTTCTTGCTCAAGAATGCCATTTTAAATTTCCCCAATTTACTCTTTTTCCCCCCGTAACGTATATAGGAATTAGGGAACCGTCGCCGTCGGATCGGATACGTGGATCGCAGGTCCTCGAAACCAACGCTTTTCGAACTTGCCAATTTAAAAAATACTCTTTAATTCCCCACGATGACTAAACTGCCCCCGGATCCCCTGTCCGAGTATTCGAAATTCAAACGAGAGGCCGGGGACGGAAAAGTCAATGCGGTGCGGAACAGGGAGAATTCCCTTTCGTCGGAATCTTCCATCGGTGTCGTGGAGGAGGGGGGGCAACGGCGTCGGGTTCCGAGCGCCATTTCGGGCGGCGAGATTCCGGTCGGACGACAACGGAAGGGGAAAATTTCCCGGCGCCCCTGTGGGTTTTGGTTTTGCCCCCCGCGGTGTGGGGTAATTGCGAGATTGCCACTAGCCGTTTTATTAGGTTTGTCCGGTGCTAGAAAGTGGCAGGGGCAGAGGGGGGCCCGCCTAAAGACGAAATTCAAATGAGGGGGGGATCTGCTACTAAAAAGCGGCTCAAGTACCTGTAAATTGTAATTCTATACTGATTGTAAAAGCAAAGCTTTTGAATTTTAGTGTCTATGCCATGTTGACCAAAAAATTTTCTTTGATTTTCTTATCTGTGTTGTTTCTTCAAGATCCGTTATCTTAGCTGAGCTTTTTATTGCATGACAGAAAAGTCAAGACAATTTGAAAAAAGGCATGTCACTAAATTCATACGCATCTTTTTATGTTTCAATACTAAAGTTTTCGTATCTCCTTAGTCTAAAAAGATTCATACCCCCTCATCCTCACAAATGAAATCGAGCCAAGTCCCTCTCCCACTACTTGACACCACAGCCCAATTGTGAGGCCAGCATGGATTCCCTCGCCCTCACTCATCGCTCATCACCCTCCACTCGCATCCCTATCTTCAGTCGAGATGAGATCGTTCACAAGTTGCAACAACAAGGCCACGTGAGTTCGGTATGAGCCTGTGGCTTGCGATCATGGAGACCGTGCAAGGTTTGGCTTGAGCTCATAAGAGGGCTGCGACTAGTCTTGAGTTGGTGTGACAACCTGGCAAGTCGCCTAAGCTAGTTAGCAAAGCTTAGCCATGGTTGCCAAAATCAAGATCCATGACCTCGAGTTGGTCTAGTCTCGGTAGAGTGCGATAACTATTACCAACCTTGAAAAGAGCGATGACAATGTGTGCTGCCAAGAGGGGAAGACATGAGGAAAAAGTATAAAAAAAATCAAAAATATTTTCATATCGATATCAATTCAATCCGTCTAACTAATTTTGATCAGAAATCGTTAATGTGGACGTTAGACATCTTACATGATACAGTCAGCACTATATATATTTTTTTAATTTTTAATTTTTAAAAAATTTTCTTTTCTCTTTTTTTATTATTTTATTATTATTTTTTTTTTTTAGGGACATCCACTGGTTGCCACTAGCCGTTTTATAGGTTTGTCCGGTGCTAGAAAGTGACAGGTGCAAACCGCCCGCGTCAAGGAATTCTATACCGATTACAAAAGCAAAACTTTTGAATTTAGTGTAATATAATGTTGACCGAAATTTTTCTTTGACTTTCTTATCCTCAAATGTTCTTTTGATATCCATTATTTTAATCGAGCTCTTATCACCTATCAGAAAGGTCAAACAATTAGAAAAAAAGGTATGTCGCTAAACTCATGCAAATCTCTTCACACATCAAATGCCCTCTTCACATTTCAATACTTACACTTTGGATCTCTCCCATCCAAAATGATTCATACCACCTCATGCTCACACAAAAAAAAAAAAAAAAAAAAAAATCTACTATAATCCCTCTCCCGCTACTTGATACCATAGCCCAATTGCGAAGTCAGCAAGGATGTCCTCGCCCTCGCCCATTGCTCACGCCCCTCTACGCACATCCCCGTCTTCGTTTGTGGCAAGATCGTTTGCAACTTGCAAAGATGAGGCCGCGCGAGTTTGGTATGAGCTCGTGGCTTGCGATCGTGGAGGTCATGCAAGGTCATGCTCGAGCTCATAAGGGCTATGATTGGTCGCGAGCTATTGCGACAACCCGGCAAGTTGGCTAAGCTAGTTAGCAAAGCTTGGCCATGGTTGCCAAAATCGAGATTGTCAACCTTGACTTGGTCTAGTCTTGGACAAGCGTGATGACCATCGCCAAGGGAAAGACATGGAGAAGATTATTTAAAAAGTTATAAATCTATTACATTAATACCAATTAAGTCATAAATATTTCAATTATACATAATTAGTTCTAAATATTTTCACATTGGTACTGATTCAGTCCATCTAGCTATTTTTGACCAAAAATTATTTATATGGACTCCAGACATCCTTCATGGCACAATCTCTACTAAAGTAGACAATTTTTTTGTAATTTTTTTGGTTTTTTCTTCTCTTTTCTTTTCTCTACTTTTTTTGTTGTCGCATGAGGGTTGACAAGGTCACCAGCTAACCTTCGCTGGCCACAACAGAAGCCTGCGTGAGCGTCGTCGGCACTGGGCAATCGCGAATTACCCCTAAGGTTGCGTTTAACAGTCGGGATAAAGTTCGGGATATGATATGATTTATCCTATCCTACATTTGGTGCTCGCTCAGGACAGGATAAAGTCGGATATAAGGGGGATATAGGCATAATAAAATTATCCCATGAGAGAGGTGGGATAATGGTGGATAGGATTTTCAATGTCTATACTCGGAAAGTTTTTTTTTTTCTCGAATAACAAACTTATTAAATTAACAAAATTGAAATTATATTTCAATATAAATAATATTTGAATTCTAATTTAAGAAATTAAAAATGAAAAAAATAGAAATTTATTTTAAATTAATCTTATTTTAATTTATATATTCAACTTTAATTCTATCTTATAATAAATATTCAATCTATAAATTAAATATTTATATTTATTATATATTTTAGGTATTTTTGTATTTTAGGTATGTTATTACAGTTTATTATTTGATAAAATTTTATTAAAGAATGATGAAAGGGGAAAAAAGAAATAATAAAGAAAATAATATATAAAAGAGGAAAAATAATAATAATGTTACGAGAGATTTTCACCATCTCCATTTATGAATATTTAGGTTCTTTTATAATGATATACCATTTATATAAAAAAATATATATGATATGATGTGAATATATATGACTTTAATGTTACGATTCACCAAACAATTGACTGGATATAAAAAAATCCCAGAATTTCATATCCTATCATATCCAGTTCTATTCTAATTAGAAATCTGGACAACCAAACGTAGCCTAATTTCCTTCAAGTGGGTAAGCCTAGTAATGGCTGAAGAGAGCCTTCCAATGAGCCCTCTTCCCCGCAGTGAAATGTTGGCGATGTAGCCCTTGTCGTCACAATCAACGCCTTGGAAGGACCCATCTCAGGGATGGCCATTGAGGGTACATGATGAAAGGTACTCGTTTTCTAGTTATAGGCTGGTTTCGTGTCCACAAGAACTCTCGATTGCGCTCATTGCAGAGACAAGCACGTTGCTTCGGCTCCCGAGGAAGAAAAGACTTGGAAGAAGAAGAGACACTTCGAGGAAGTGAAACCCGTCTTGGTCCCAGATCTAGTGAGGGTTGCGATGTCCTCTCTTGCGGGCGGTGTGACCTTTGTTAGCTACTTAGTCCAAAAGAAAAAAGAGTAATGAAAAATATAAAATTTCTAAAAAATTATTAAAATTTTAAAAAAATTCACATCAACAATTGCCATGCCATGTAGGACGTGCATCGTCCACATTAGCAATTTCCAAGTTACATTGATAAATGGACTGAATTGATATAAATCCGAAAAATGTTTAGTACTAAATTAGTATAATCGAAAGATTTAGGATTGAATTGATATCATTATAATAGGTTTATGACATTTTAATACTTTTTCCGGAAACCTGGTAGTGAATATGTCAAATCAAGTAAGCCTCTTGAGTTGAGGGAGAAAGTGCAGGTGGATGTTGGAATTATTTTTGGGGGACGAAAATAGTTTGAAAGATAAATTGAGACAATTTGGGAAATTATATACATGCCAAAGATGCAACTAGAAATGCATTAAACCAAATGAAAATGGTAATTATAAGTTTCGGAAGGAAAGGAATCCATTTGATAACAATATGGAAAGCAAAATCGAACTTTGCCCAGTATAACATATTTACTATAAATTATTTTTTGTGACATAAAGAAATCTTTATGATACAAAAAACCTTAGATTTTTATCCGTATGACACGTTACCTTAAACTTATTTTTTTGACACAAAAAACTTCAAACTTTTTCTTATGATACAATTTTTTTTGACATAAATGCATCACACATATATATGTTTTGAATTTTTTGGCGTTAAAGAGAAACTTTGGGGTAAGTTTTGGATATATATATATATATATATAGAGAGAGAGAGAAAGAGAGAGAGAGAGAAACTTTGGGGTAAGTTTTGGATATATATATATGAATTTTTTGTATTATAAAAAAATTGAAGGTAAAATGTATCATATAATGTTCTGGGTTTTTGGTGGCTTTTATTTAAAAAAAAAAAAAACAAAAAAGGGCTAAGAAAGAGACGGCGTCACTCCTATAAGTAGGCCGGCGGCGGCACCAACTGCCGAGGGAACTGGAGATCAAACTTCAAAAGTCAAACCCACGACCTCTCTCCGTAAACTTCACGGTTTCTTCTTCCTCGTCGGCGTTCCCGAAACGCCTCTCGAGGGACGAAGCCATGAGCTCGATCACGACGTGCTTGTGGACCCAATCCACACGCTTCGCCTACAGCGGCTGCAGTCCGGATGCGTTGCGCGCGCGGAAGCGGTGTCGGGTCCCGACTCTGCCGCGGAACTCGCCTCTTTCGGCCTCGAGTAAGCGCGCTCTTTCCGGCGTTCTTCTGTGTGGTCTTGCGGGTCGTATGCTCGTCTCTGGTTTCTGGGTCCACGACGTGATGGTCTGATTCGATTCTTTTCTTTTGGGGTCGCCTAGGGTTTGCGGCGTCGCTGGATCCGGTCTGTTCAGGTGCCTCTTTTGCTTCCGACAGCACCAGCTGTTTCGTCTGTTTTTGAGTTGTTGGGTCTTGGTTTTTTTTTTTTTTTTACTTGGTGGTTGGTTTTATGGGTTGTTGCGTGATCCT
The DNA here is from genome assembly GCA_014182515.1 of Eucalyptus microcorys. Classification (NCBI taxonomy): domain Eukaryota; kingdom Viridiplantae; phylum Streptophyta; class Magnoliopsida; order Myrtales; family Myrtaceae; genus Eucalyptus; species Eucalyptus microcorys. Next base: position 4,343,553 of record CM024566.1, on the reverse strand, counting down.
CTTCTGTGGTAACTGGTAGTTCATAGCAGAAGACACGGCTCGAGCAAATGTAAGTCAGGGGATTTCTCGGAGCCTCTCGAGCCAGAGACGGGCCGGGAGTCGCCGGCTGAATCGATCCAGGTGCATTCAGTTCTCTAAATGTGTCTCATATTACAGCAATGTGCACTGGCCCGTTCCATATGGGATCTTCTGTTATATAGTTCTTTTGAGGCAATTGTGGAAACCATCGTCTTTTTTTTTTTCAGCCATCTGTGCCTGGGGAGCAGTTTTCTATCGTGGAGGTCTTAAAGAAATCAAATTCTTTTCTGCCTCATGTCGTACTCGCGAGTACGTTGCTGGCTCTTATATATCCGCCATCCTTCACTTGGTTCACCAACAGGTTGCTGAATCTTCTCTTGATACGTCTCTTGGCTATGAATTTATGTCTCGGTGTTTAATGGATTCTATCGAATCTGCTTTCAGGTACTATGCACCTGCACTCGGGTTTTTGATGTTTGCTGTGGGGGTTAATTCCAGCGAGAGGGACTTTCTCGAGGCGTTTAAGAGACCAGCTGCTATTTTTGCTGGCTATATCGGCCAGTACATGGTGAAGCCTCTTCTTGGTTATTTCTTTGGCATGATGTCTGTAACAATGTTTTCGCTCCCAACGTCCATTGGTGAGTACTAGTCTCCCTCCCCTCTCTAAAGCCAGTGAATTGGTGATTGACTTTCTCTGAACCTAAACTTTAGGTGCGGGGATTATGCTGGTGTCTTGTGTGAGCGGGGCTCAGCTTTCTAATTATGCTACATTTCTGACTGACCCATCAATGGCTCCTCTAAGTATTGTCATGACATCATTATCTACCGCTACGGCTGTTTTTGTGACCCCTTTGTTGTCACTTCTTCTCATTGGCAAAAGGTTGCCTGTCGATGTGAAAGGAATGGTTTCCAGCATTTTGCAGATTGTCGTCACACCCATCACTGCAGGGTTGCTTCTGAATAGGTTAAACTCTCGCCTTTGCTACATACATTTGCTAGGGAGTTTCAGTAGTTTAATATCTCATAGTTTGCTTTTAGGTTCTTCCCTTGGATTTGCAATGCCATACGACCACTTTTGCCGCCGCTTTCCGTCTTTGTGACAGCTCTATGCGTTGGAGCACCTCTTGCGATAAATGTCGATTCCATCATGTCTTCATTTGGTTTGATGATCTTGTTACTCATAATTGCATTTCATCTGTCCGCATTCGTCATTGGATACTTCCTTCCCGGTTTTTTCTTCCAGAAGGCTCCTGATGTAAAAGCATTGCAAAGAACACTATCCTTTGAGACAGGTGCCTCCTTTATCCATCTGTCATAAGAAGAGGGTTTTCTTTTTTCTCCTGCTTAATAGCAAGTATCGTTTGCAGGAATGCAGAGCAGCCTTCTCGCGCTCGCTCTAGCAAACAGATTCTTTCAAGATCCACTTGTGGCTGTGCCTCCAGCTATCTCTGTAAGTGAAAATATCAATTGTCAACGGAACTTTACCTTTATCCTGTTTGGTAAATTAATGTCACTCATCTCATAGCAAACGGGAGCTAACTTCCATATTGGTTCCTGAAGAAACTAGAGTATGATCAGTTAAAAAGTTTTTTCCCTTTGCGGGCCACACTAAAGCTAATCCTTTAGTAATTTGTGCGTTCATTCAAACTATATGCTTGAGGTCTCCTTATTTTTAGGCTTGACCACACTAGCCCTTTTTGCATTTAAGTGGGGACAGCATAAACACCCCCAAAAACAGGGGAGACCAAGTTAGCTTGTGGAGCAATCTAGAATTTTTTGAATGAAACTGTGTCCGCGGAATAATTCTGTAGCCAATTAAAAGTCATGCTTTTCTCGCGTCCCTCTTTTTTCTCACGTCCCTCTTTGATCATAGAATTCCTGCAGCCTGCATTACTGATGATGCGTGCAGACATTTGAGGAGCGACCTTTCCTTTTCTCCTATGTTGTGCAGACTGTGATGATGTCTTTGATGGGCTTCTCCCTCGTCATGGTTTGGGCTCGGGGAAGGGCGACTGGCCAGTGAAGCAGATCTTCCTCGGAAAATTTCACCATGATTTCGTCTTTGATCCTCCACTTTGCGGGCTTGGATGGCAATCTCATCGACTTTTGGAGCTTGCGCATAGGAAAAAGACATACGGATTAATATTTAACTGAGTGCAATATGAAAGTAATGATACTTGGGTATTCTTACCCCTGGATTCTCTGAAGAACTTAATTTGACGGAATTCTAACATCTCTAATAAGCATTCAAGGCATAACTAGACAATCCAGTTCGCAATTTCGTATAGGTGTTCTGACAAAATATCGGTATCAAAGTTGGAAGAGAATATATGAATTATATTGTGAAAATATTTCATGTCCAGAATGCACGTGCTGGTCTTAGCAACCCATCTTCCATATGAAGCAGATAAATTGTCCCAACAATCCATAAAGCCAATCCATGCCATAACTGCGATTCCAGCTTTTGGTGGGTTATATGAATTTTTCCATCTGCATTCAACATCAATATTAACAATGAATAAATTATTGTCACAAAAATTTAAACCAACCATACGATAAATATGACGAGTTTGGTCCATGTCTGCCTTTTTAAGTATATGCTTATGAGAATTAGTATATGCAATGCTTATGAGAATTGTAATTGTAGTATTGTGTGAGTATACTATAGTTATAATTCTGATAAGCGGCATAGCCTTGAGGAGGCAGATGTGCACCAAAGTTGTTATGTTTATGATGTGGTTTGTTTTAATTTTTTGTAGTGGCAACTTATTCATTGCTAACATTGATGTTGAATGTTAATGGAAAAATTCATATAACCCATGAAAGACCTAGAATCTCAGTTGTCGCATGGGTAGGCTTTATGGGTATTCTTTTATTGGGGCAATTTATGTGCTTCAAATGAAAAATGTGTTGCTAAGACTAGTACTTGCATTGTGGACATGGAATATTTTTTAGAAGAGGATTTATATATGGAAAATTGTCCAAAAAGTCTTAAACCTATAGTACTTTTGCTAATTCATTTTAAACCTTTCAACTTTGCCAATTGAGTCCTAAATTTTTTCATTTTTTGCCGATTGAGTCAATTCAGCCAATTTTGACCGGAATTTGCTAACATTGAAGCCGATCTAACATTGACAATTTTTTAATTTTTTAAATATTTTTTTGAATTTTAATTTGTTTTATGTTTTTAATTTCTTTTTTCTCTCTTTTTTTATTATTTATTTCTTTCCTTTTTTTCCTCTAGCTGGTTGCCCAACCTTTGACGACCAGCCAGAGGCCATCACTGGTGAGGATCGGCCTCGCCAACCTTAGGCGAGGTGGCCCTCGTCGGCCTCGAGTGAGGCTCGCCCCTTGCTAGGCAAAGGTGAGCCCCGCCTAAGGACAGTGAGTCGCCCCTCGCCAGATCCCGGCGAGGCCGATCCTTACAGTCGTGGCCTCGGGTCGATCTTTGGGTGACCGGCTAGAGGATGAAAAGGAAAAAGAAAGAAAGAAAGAAAAGGAGAAAAATAAATTAAAAATACATAAAATAATAATTTTTTCGAAAAAGTATTTTAAAATAATAAATTTTGTCCACGTCAGCGCCGCAATGCCATGTAAGATGGTTAGCGTCCATGTGAGCGAATTCTAGTCAAGATTGGCCGGGTGAACTCGATTGACAAAATGTTGAAAGGTTTAGGATTCAATTGGCAAAATTGAAAGGTTTAGGACTAAATTGACAAAAATGCAATAAGTTTAGGACTTTTTGGACAATTTTCCCAATTTATATAATCTCTTCCAGCTTTGATACCGATATTTTGTCAAAAACCGGAATTTTGTCAATAGAGTTCTCGAGAATCTATGGCTAAGAATACTCAAGTATTATAATTTTCATATTACACTCACTTAAATATTTGACTTTTTTTTTTGGCTTGCTTTAGTGTTGCGTCTATTAAAAATCATTCACTCGAGTGTTATTGACAAATTTTCTCATTAGATAATCCGGCGTGGCAGTAACTTATTATATAATGTTCGATGGGGCTCACCGATAAGATGAAGTCGGTAAGTGAGAAGTTATGTGACTTAGCTTATAGATCTAATTGAAGAACTTTAAACTTAGAATTAAAAAAAAAGTTGGTGAAGAACCCAACACTGAAATTGGGGCAAAATTCTGAAAATCAGAATTGGGATTCTCAAAGATAAGTGAGGAAGAGAGTTTGTACCATCCGTTGGTGAGATGCTTGGCAATATAATATCAAACGCTTTTGAGCCAAAACTAGCATTTCCGAAATCGCTTAATCTAATGACATGTGTCGTGCTTAGTTGGATTTTTGGGAATGTCATTGAGAAAATATAAAGGATTTTAGGTTGAAGGGATTTTTGGAAATATAAATAGTGTTTAGTAAATTATAATTCGAAAGTACATTGAGAATCAACTTTGATTTAAAATAGTATTTGGAAAAATTACACTTTATAAAGGAATTTTGATTTTTATAATGAATAAATAAGTAAATAAACCCTCAAACTAGCGAAGGATTCGGGCTACCGATGAGCCACATTGATGCTAGATTTGACCAAATCCGGCTCGCTCACATGATACCACTTTTCTAAGGGGCTTTGGCCCAAAGTCCCCTTGAGAAAAACTTGGGCTGTTTGGCCAATTGTTTTGGGCCCTCTCTAGTCAAATGCTAGCGTTGGCAAATTTTTGAAAGGCCATTTCCTAAGATTAATTATAAAAAAAAATTTCCAAAATTTTTTTATCTTCTCTAGTGAAACTTTGTTAAGAGTTGTGTGAGGTTAGTCAACGAGGTCAAATTTGGCTACTAGTAAGTTGGTATGGTGCAAGCCAGCCTCATTTGAGGGCGCCAGCTAGTCGTTGAGTCTTTTGCCAGCTTTAAGGTTCTCTCTCTTTATATATATAAGAAAAAAAAGCAAAAATGCTTTATAAAGTGTGAATTTTCTAAACACTATTTAAATAAAATTGTTTCCCGAACGAATTTTCCCGAACACAAGATGCAAGCCCTACCCAATATTGGCTTTGGGCATTTTCAAAATAATAATTCAAGGGTTAAATTTTCCTCTCTTCTGATTTTGCGCTCGTCAAACTATCCAAATTTTAGTTTTTACCCTAACTAGCTTTCTTGTAATGTCGATAGAGAGTTTAGGAGTGCCTGACACCTGGAGTGTCAAAACTTGATATGAACGAATATTTAAGTGCAAAAAGTTAGGAAAGTGAGCAAAATGAATCACTTAAGTGCCAACGGCGAGAAAATCCGATCAAAATACTGACTGGATTAGACAAGTGCAAAAAATGATGTCGTTTTGTCTTGCGACGTGGGTTAATAATTAATATAAAAATTAATTAAATTAAATTTAAAATTTTTTTCTTTTTTAAAAAAAAAAAAAAAGAGGAAGGAAGCATGCGGTTGAGGGCTCGGCCCTCGCCGCCGCTAGAGAGACGGTGGGGGGAGGGTCGATTGGGGTTGTTGGGCCTTAGCCAAGGGCTGACAACCCTAACTAACCGGCGGCAAAGGGCCCACGAGCCCTCACCTAGATCTGGGGTGAGGGTCACGGCCCCACCAACCCTCGTTGGATCTAGGGGAGGGCCGTGACCCTCACCCTAGATCTACGTGAGGGTTCGTGGGCCCTCACCGCCGATTAGCTAGGATCGCCGGCCCCTAGCTAGGGCCCTACGACCCCGACCGCCTCCCCTATCGTTCTGGCCCTTCTTGGCGATGTGGGACCGAGCCCTCAACCGCGTGCTTCCTTTCCTCCTCCTCCTCCTTCCCCCTCTCCTCTCTCTCTCTCTCTCTCTCTCTCTCTCTAATATATAAATATATCAATAAATTTTAAATTTAATTTTTAATTTAATTTAATTGATTTTTATATTAAAATTCAAATCCGTGCCAAAACATTGTCGTTTTTGCATTTTTTGCTAAATCAGCTCTTCGGCAAGCCGCGTAGGTGAGCAAAAATAATAAAAAATTGCCACTTAAGATTTCCAACAAAATTCATCGGAGGTGGCACTTAAGTGTCACTTTTCTAACTTTTAACACTTAAGTATCCCCTCGTGCTAAGTTTTGGCACTTGAGATGTACTTTTTCCGGGAGTTTAGATTTGACCATTAGTGAGCTAAATCAAGCATCAATTTTTCTTAAAACCCTCCGTTTTAGATTTCTATGGTCTAAAAAGATTCATACTCCCTCGTGCTCACAAAAGAGATCTACCCCTCCCACTGCTTGATGCCACGGTTCAATTGTGAAGCTAGCAAGGATGCCCTCGCCTTTACCTACCACTCGTGCCCCTCTATGCACATCCTTGTCTTCGTTTGTGGCGAGATCGTTCACAACTTGCAACGAGGAGGCCACGCGAGTTCGGTATGAGCTCATAGCTTGTAATTGTGGAGGTCGTGCAAGGTCAAGCTCGAGCTCATGAGGGCTGTGACTAGTTGCGAGCAAGTGCGATAACCTGGCGAGTTGCCTAAGCTAGCTAGCAAAGCTTGGCCATGCTTGCCAAAATCAAGATCATTGACCTTGAGTTGGTCTAGTCTTGGGCAAGCACGATGATGATTGCTAAGCTCCAAAAGAGCAACAACATGTGCTGCTAAGAAGGGAAGACATTGGAAAAGTACCAAAAGTCATAAATTTATTACATTAATATCAATTAAGTCTTAAATCTTTCAATTGTATATATTTAGTCTCAAACTTTTTCATATTAATATTAATTTAGTCCATCTAGTTATTTTTGATTGAAAATTGCTGATGTAAAGGCTAAACATTTAATGTGGCATGGCCAATGTTGAAGTAGATGTTTTTTAAATAATATTTTTGGTATTTTCTTATCTCTTTTCTTTTCTTTACATTTTTTTGTAGCATGAGGCCTGACAAGGTTGCCGGCCAACCCCTCGCTGGCAACAAAAGAAGGTTGCACAGCCCTCATCGACATTGGCAATTACAAATTACCCCTAATTTCCTTCAAGTGGCTAAGACCAATATTGGCCAAAGAGAGCCTCCCAATGAGTCCTCTCCTCTGCAGCGAAACGTTGGCCACGCAACCCTTGTCATTGCAATCAACACTTTGGAAAGACGAATCAATCTCAAGGATTGCCATTGAGGGTATATGATGAAAGGTACTTGCTTTCTAGGTATAGGCTGGCTTTCATGTCCACGAGAGCTCTCAACTGCGCTTGTTGCAAAGACAAACACGTTGCTTTGGCTCCCAAGGAAGAAAGACTCAAAAGAAGAAGAGACACTTTGAGGAAGCGAAACCCATCTCGAACCTAGATCTAGTGAGGGTTGCAACGCCCTCTCTTGCGGGCAGCACGACCTTTGCTGGCCCTCTCAGGAAAAAAAAATAAAGAAAAAAATATAAAAGGCTCAAAAAAATTATGAAAATTTATAAAAAAAATTACTTTAACATTGGCTATGCCATGTAAGACACCTAGTGTTCACATTAACAATTTTTGTGCTAAATTAAAGGATAAACTAAATTGGTACCAATTTAAAATAGGTTTAAGGCTAGATTAGTCTAATTGAAGGATTTATGATTGAATTGATACCACTACAATAAGTTTAGGATTGTTTTTTATACTTTTCCTGAAAACTTGGTAGTCAAAGGTCAACTTGGTTCGGGTGGGTCCATTGGTTTCATGGATTGATTGTTCGGGTGGGTCCATTGGTTCATGGATCCGTAGAACACTAAAGCTTGTTTGCCCTTAAATTCGGGTTGAATTGCGAGCTATTGATTTTGATTAATGATTGAAAATGTTAGGTGGAACGAATCAATAATACTCGTTAATTAGAAACTTAATTTTTCCTAAGGTCATGGTGTGGTCCTCTTAGGGCTTCCAGACACTAGGAACATGTGGAGATTAGAATTGTATTAGAAGTCCTAACCTCTACACAAGTCAAATCATTAATCGTTTGATCCATCAATTTTTTCAATGTCAACTTAATTTAAGCACAAGGATGGTTAATGAGAGACCTAATTATGCTCTTAAAAAGAGCCATTGGCTCTTAATTTCGGATCATGATAACAAAGCGTTGCAACATTTATGGACATCACCATTTGGTCACATCCATCCTCTTTGTTTGTTTATTTTGTTTCGATTGAATAAGCAAGTAAATAAATTATTAGAATGAACAAAAAGTAAGGAGGTAAATTCTATTATGCAACCAAGAGACAAAATTAGTCAATATTGCCAAATACTATTTATTGGTTGAAAAAGTACAAAATAATTAAGTGATTGAGTTGGAATTTCTTTATATATATATATATATATATATATGTGGTTCTATGCTGGGAACTGGAACTGGATCGATACTCACCAATTCTAGTAAATTAGAACCGGGAACCAAATTGATCCCCATGAGAACTGCTAGTTCTAGGCCGATCTCGTCCAATTTCTAATGGTTCCCAATTTCTTTGCACACCCCTATTGGTAGTGGATATGTCGGATCAAGCAAGCCTCTTGGGCCTAGAGAGAGTGCGGGTGGATGTTGGATGTTAGATTTTTTATTTTTTATATTTTTGGGTGAGAATAGTTTGTAAGATAAAATTATACAATTTGGGAAATGAAATACGTGCGGAAGATGCATGAAAACAAATAAAAAATGGTAATTATAAGTTTCGAGAGGAAAGGAGTCTTTTTGATAATGATGTGAAAAGCAAAATCGAAGATACTTTCGAAAAAATTTTCCGAAGAAGAATCTACAGGTTAGTCAAATAATTTTTTTTTTTTTAAAAACGGTTAAAAAAGAGATGACGTCACTCCTATAAGTAGGCCGGCGACGGCACCAACCGTCGAACGAAGTGGACCCCAAAAGCCAAACCCACGACCTCTCCGGAAGTTTTAAGGTTTCTTCTTCTCGCTCGCGCTCGCTATCGGCGGTTCCTGAAAACCTCTCGAGGGGCGAAGCCATGAGCTTGATCTCGACGCGCTTGCGGATCCAATCCACGGCTCCAGCAAGTGCAGGTCAGGGGATTTCTCGGAGCCTCTCGAGCCAGAGCCAAAGCCAGGCCGGGAGTCACCGGCTGAATCGATCCAGGTTCATTCAGTTCTCTAAATGTGTCTCATATTGCAGCAATGTGCACTGGCCGTTCCATCCTGGATCTTCTGTTATCTAGTTCTTTCGAGGCAGATGTGGAAAACCACTGTTAACAGCAGATGCTCGGTGTCTTTTTTTTTCCCCCCCAGCCATCTGTGCCTAGGGAGCAGTTTTCTATCGTGGAGGTCTTAAAAAAATCAAATTGTTTTGTGCCTCATGTCGTTCTCGCGGGTACGTTGCTGGCTCTTATATATCCGCCGTCCTTCACTTGGTTCACCATCAGGTTGCTAGATCTTCTCCAGATACGTTTCTGGGCTATAAATTTGTATCTCGATACTTAATGGGTTCTATCGAATCTGCTTTCAGGTACTATGCACCTGCACTCGGGTTTTGGATGTTTGCTGTGAGGGTTAATTCCAGCGAGAGGGACTTTCTCGAAGCGTTTAGGAGACCGGCTGCTATTTTTGCTCGCTCTATCAACCAGTTCATTGAGAAGCCTCTTCTTGGTTATTTCTTTGGCATGATGTCCGTAGCAATGGTTTCGCTCCCAACGTCCATTGGTGAGTACTAGTCTCCCTTCCCTCTCTAAAGCCAGTGAACTGGTAATTGACTTTCTCTGAACCTGAACCTCAGGTGCTGGGATTATGCTGCTGTCTTGTATCAGCGGGGCTCAGCTTTCTAATTATGCTACATCTCTGACTGACCCATCAATGGCTCCTCTGAGTATTGTCATGACATCATTATCTACCGCTACGGCTGTTTTTGTGACCCCTTTATTGTCACTTCTTCTCATTGGCAAAAGATTGCCCGTCGATGTGAAAGGAATGGTTTCCAGCATTTTGCAGAATGTCGTCACACCCATCACTGCAGGGCTGCTTCTGAATAGGTTAAACACTCGCCTTTGCTACGTACATTTGCTAGGGAGTTTCAGTAGTTTAATATCTCATAGTTTGCTTTTAGGTTCTTCCCTTGGATTTCTAATGCCATACGACCACTTTTGCCGCCACTCTATGTCTTTGTGACGGCTCTATGCGTTGGAGCACCTCTTGTGATGAACGTCGATTCCATCATTTCTTCATTTGGTTTGACGATCTTGTCACTCGTAATTGCATTTCATCTGACTGCATTCGTCATTGGATACTTCCTTCCCGGTTTCTTCTTCCGAAGGCTCCTGATGTAAAAGCATTGCGAAGAGCACTATCCTTTGAGACAGGTGCCTCCTTTATCCATCCGCATAAGAAGAGGGTTTTCTTTTTTCTCCGGCTTAATAGCAAGTATCGTTTGCAGGAATGCAGAGCAGCCTTCTTGCGCTCGCTCTAGGAAATAGATTCTTTCAAGATCCACTTGTGGCTGTGCCTCCAGCTATCTCTGTAAGTGACTATCAATTGTCAACGGAACTTTATTTTTGTTCTTTTTGGTAAATAAATCTCACTCGTCTCATAGCAAATGGGAGCTAACTTCTATATTGGTTTTTGAAGAAAGTAGAGTATTATGATCAGTTAAAGTTCTTTCCTTCCTTTAGTAATTTGCGTGTTCCTTTAAACTATATGCTTGAGATCATCTTACTTTTAGGCTCGACCACACTATCCCTTTTCGCATTTGAGTGCCGACAGCATAAAACACCCCCGAAAACAGGCCAAGTTAGCTTGTGGAGTAATTTAGAATTTTTTTTCTTTGTCAATTCCTTTTCATGAGAGGTTTTCTTCTATATTATCATACGGAATGCCACCGTATCCGAGGAATAATTCTGTAGCCAATTAAAAGTCATGCCTTTGTGGCGGCCCTCTTTGATCGAAGAATTCCTGCAGCCTGCATGTCTGATGATGCGTGCAGATATTTGAGTAGCGGCCACAAAATTAAGGTTAGGGGTCGAGGAAAACCGACGACGACGACGAGACAAGAGATGGAGGATGGAATGGGATGATGGCTGGCTGGAGATTGCAGTCGGGGCATGAAGAAGGAGGAAGATGGAAGAAGCAGGGTGGAGGAGACTCGTCGGCTTCATCACTCTGGGGTCTCCTTCTCTCTCTCTCTCGCGGAGCAGGCCAGTCTCTCGCAAGGTGCGTGATAGCATACACCGACCTGCACCTGAACACAACCCACAACCAAAGACGCGTTTAACATTGAGCTGATGTTCAGACCCGAATAATAGGCCTCTCTATCCTTCTCTCTCCCCCAAATTGATGGTCACACCCGAATAATAGGACCTCTCTGTCCATCCCCCAAACAGTAACACCCCAAAAATTGATGTTCAAACCTGAATAATATGACATCTCTATCCATCCCCCCATAGTAACACCTCAAAAATTGATGTTCAGACTTGAATAGTACGACCTCTCTGTCCCTCTCTAATAATACGACCTCTCTATCTCTCTCTGTCGCTCTCTCTCCCCCTAGAACTTAACTGCTCTACCCCGCCCCCCGCCTCTCTCTCTATTTCTACCTCCCTCCCTCTCTCAATCTCTTTCTACCTCCCTCCCTCGATGACACAATTTAAAGAAAAACTTCTTATTCTGGTCTGCACTCTTCTGGCGACAAACACATTCCAATCTTCAATCAACCCTCCGGGGGTTACGCCGAGGGTGAAGCCATCATATTTTCCAAACACCCTTTAGCATACGAATATTTCTTAATTTGCAATGGCTCATGTTATATTCTCTCATTTAGCGTGATTCTGATCACGGCGGGTAATATGATTTTTTTAGGCAAGAAATTATTACAAAATTCTCCTTTATCCATACGTTAATAGCTAAAAAGTTATGGGTAGAATATGAAATTCAATTTATTTGGAAATAGATCATGAAACCGATGATTTGTGAATTTTCGATTAATACGCAATTAAGCTCATCAACTATTATATGACCAGAATAAGAAGTTCTGGAATGCGTTTGTCGCTAGAAATTGATGTTCAGACCTGAATAGTACGACCTCTCTGTCCCTCTCTAATAATACGACCTCTCTGTCTCTCTCTGTCGCTCTCCCCCGGAACCGAACCGCTCGCCCCCTCCCTCTCTCAATCTCTCTCTACCTCCCTCCCTCGATGACACAATTTAAAGAAGAACTTTTTATTCTGGTTTGCACTCTTCGGTGGTGACGAACGCATTCCAGAACTTCTTATTCTGGTCATATAATAGTTGATGAGCTTAATTACGTATTAATAAAAAATTCACAAACCATTAGTTTCATGATCTATTTCCAAATAAATTGAATTTCATATTCTACCCCGTAACTTTTCAACTATTACCGTATGGATAAAGGAGAATTTTGTAATAATTTCTTGCCTAAAAAAAATCATATTACCGGCCGTGATTAGAATCACGCTAAATGAGAGAATATAACATGAGCCATTGCAAATTAAGAAATATTTGTATGCCAAAGGGTGTTTGGCAAATATGATGGCTTCACCCTCAACATAATCCCCCAAAGGGTTGATTGAAGATTGGAATGCGTTCGTCACCAGAAGAGTGCAGACTAGAATAAGAAGTTCTTCTTTAAATTGTGTCATCGAGGAAGGGATGGAGGGAGGTAAAGAGAGATTGAGAGAGGGAGGGAGGTAGAAATAGAGAGAGAGGCAGGGGGGCAGAGCAGTTCAATTTTGGGGGAGAGAGAGCGACAGAGAGAGACAGAGAGGTCGTACTATTCGGGTATGAACATCAATTTTTGGGGTGTTACTTGTTGGGGGATGGATAGAGGTCCTATTATTCGAGTGTGACCATCAATTTGGGGAGAGAGAAGGACAGAGAGGCCTATTATTCGGGTTTGAACATCAGCTCGATGTTAAACGCGTGTTCGGCTTTAGGTTGTGCTTAGGTGCGAGTTGGTGTATGCTATCACGCACCTTACGAGAGACTAGCCTACTCCGCGAGAGAGAGAGAGAGAGAGAGAGAAGGAGACCCCAGAGCGATGAAGCCGACGAGTCTCCTCCGCCTTGCTTCCTCCTTCTTCATGCGCCGATTGCGATCTCTAGCCAGCCATCATCCCATTCCATCCTCCATCTCTCGTCTCGTCATCGTCGTCGGTTTTCCTCGACCCCTATAAACCCAATGAATATAGCAACAAATGTTTATTTATTGGCCTCAAAGCAATAATCCATTTATGTAGGCTCATGACCAAATCTATATTGCGATTCTTTCAAAAGACTTTTTGATTGATCAAATTGTGCTCATCGTGAATGTTTCTGAAAGCCTTTGATGTGGGTTATGTGTGATACCCTTAGCAATCAGTTACTTCCCATGCGAATAGATGGGATCAAGCAATCATTTTATCAAAAGTGTGTGAGAAATCCTTTCTGACTAAGAAATTCTAGTTTGGCACACTTAATGAGCTTTTTTCACGATTTGTAGCCGTTCTGATAAGAACTTGACTCCCAAAGAATTTGATGATTAATGATATATCCTCGAGCAAGATGATAGTTTTGTGCCACATGATACTGATTGACATTGAATGTTTTTTTAAAGTAGTCGGACTTAACTTGATTAGCTTATTCAATTAATGCTGCATTATTACCAATACGTCTCTTGATAACGCCCCTAATGACATTTGCTCAAGTCTAGTTTAACAGATTCCTCAATGAAGACATGCAGTTTTCAAAGGGTTAGCGGGTGCTTCCCTGAAAAACCAAAGGTTCATGGTTAGTCTTAAACCATGCCGTCTCTAAGGGTTCATGGTCAGCCTTAAATCATGTCGTCTCCAAAGGTTCATGGTTAACCTTAAATCATGCTATCTCCAAAGGTTTATGATCAACCTTAAATAATGTCATTTACAAAAGTTCATGGGATTTCCTTAAACCATGTATTTTCAACCCGGTCGAAACCCGTTGTTACACGGTGAGACTTTCACTCTTCTTATGACACGGGAGCTTCTGTAGTCCGGAGTCTTCCTTTCTTCTTATAACACGGAGAGCTTCTGTAGCCCGGAGTCTCCCTCTCTTCCTATGACACGGTGAGCTTCTGTAGCCCGGAGTCTCCCTCTCTTCCTATGACACGGAGAGCTTATGTAACCCGGAGTCCTTCTCCTTCTTCTTATGACATGGAAGAGCTTCTATAACCCGGAGTCCTTCCCTTTCTTCCTATGACATGGAGAGATTTTGTAACCCAAAGTCATTATTCCTATGACTCGAAGAGCTTTTGTAACCCGGATTTCTTCTTCCTATGATACGGAGAGCTTATGTAGCCCGGTGTCCTTCCCCTTCTTCCTATGACACAGAGAGCTTTTGTAACCCGGAGTCCCTCTTTCTTCCTATGACACGGAGTGCTTCTGTAGCACGGAGTCATTTTCTTCCTCTTATTGACAAGACACGTTTCCATAGTTATGAGTCTTGTCCGTCGACTTGACGTGTGCCTATGCACCTAGGTCTCTCTACCGCCGAAATAATTTAAGTGCCTTCTATTTTTTAATGTAACCTCTTGAGGCTACATTCAAAGAGGGGCATTTGTTGATATCTAACTTTTCCTTAAATCCATAATTCTAAAAAAAAAATACATAAAAAAAATTAATTAAAATTATTAATTTAAAAAAAATTGAAATTGAGAGAGGCCGGGTTGGGCTGGATCAAACCTTGGCCCGACCCACCTCTTTTCTTTTTGTCCATACACAGCCCAAGCCGTTTCCTCTTGGGCCCGGCCCACGCTAGCCTCTTCCTCCTCTGCCCATCTTCGCGTAGGAAACCCTAGAGAAAAGAGGACAGCAACACAGGGGCGGGAACGAAGAGAAACACGGAGAAAACTGGGGGAACCGAGGAGAGCAGAAGAGAACGCAGAGAGAGAGAGAGAGAGAGCTTGAGAAATTGAGAGAGGAGCGGACAGAGCATCGAGCAGGCATAAAAAGGAGAGCAAAGAGGAGAGGGGAGAAAGAAAAAGCTTCGCCACTGGTGGCCGAGCCCTTGCCCTCGCCGCCTCCGTCCCAGCCAGACTGCCGCCTTCATCGCCTGCTCTGTCACACCGGAATGCTGACCTTGAGCCACTGCTACTCGCGATCTTGTCCGTGTCGTCGCTGCTGCCCAGGAGCCGCGATGCTGCCATAGCCATCGCCTCCGCCCTCGCTTGCCTCTTCACCTAAGCTACAAAGTTGTTGCAGCCCGTGTTGTCACTCGCCTGTTCGCGACCCGCTTGCTGCTTACCCGATGCCGTCTGAGCCGCCACCCTCCTACCTAGACCGCTGCAACGTTGTCACCGTTGCAGCCCTTAGCCTCTGCCCGACGCCTGCGACCCATGACGTCGCACCTCTACCCATCTCCGCAACTACCGCTCACCGCGTCACCGCCGCCGAGTTGCCGCCGTCCACACTATCGCCGCCAAGAAGCCCTAGAGAAGAAGGTTAGAAGCCAGGCCGAATTCGGGTAGGGTTTTCTTAGGTATTGAGTCACGGTTTAGGAGCCGGGTCGGGCCTTGATTAATCCGGATCGGGTTTGGGCCAGTTTAGTTTGGGCTTGTGGGCTGGTTTAGGTCGCGGGCCTGCGTGGGGAAATAGAGATTGGGCCCATCGGTTGGGCCCAATCCAGCTGCACGAAGGCCCGACCAAGGCTTGTCAGGCCTTGTCTTTTGGGGGGGCCGAACCTGGGTGGGTCTGACCGACCCGCCCCGACCGGGTCAGACCCGGGTCCCGTCAAACCGGACCTAGTCCGGCCTGAAAAAAAAATTAAAATTTTAAAAAAATTATTATTTTATTATTTGTAAAAAATTTTCAAAATTTTTTACACAAGTCAAATTATTAATCGTTTGATCCATCTTTTTTTTTCAATGTCAACTTAATTTAAGCACAAGAATGGTTAATGAGAGACCTAATTATGCTCTTAAAAAGAGCCATTGGCTCTTAATTTCGTATCATGATGACAAGGCGCTACAACATTTATAGACATCACTATTTGGTCTCATTCATCCTCTTTGTTTGTTTATTTTGTTTCGATTGAGAAAGCAAGTAAATAAATTATTAGAATGAACAAAAAGTAAGGAGGTTAATTCTATTATGCACCCGAAAGACAAAATTAAGCAATATTGCCAAATACTATATATTGATCGAAAAACTACAAAATAATTAAGTGATTGGGTTGGAATTTCTTTATATATATTAGTGGTTCCACGCTGGGAACTAGAACCGGATCAATACTTACCAGTTCTAGTAAATTAGAACCATGAACTAAATTGATCCCCATGAGAACAGCTAGTTCCGGGCCAGTCCCATTGGGTTTCCAATGGTTCATGATTTCTTTGCACACCCTATTGGTAGTGGATGTGTCGGATCAAGCAAGCCTCTCGGGCCTAGAGAAAGTGCGGGTGGATATTGGATTTTTTATTTTTTATTTTTTGGGTGAGAATAGTTTGTAAGATAAAATGAGACAATTTGGGAAATGAAATACGTGCGGAAGATGCAACCTGAGATGCATGAAAACAAATGAAAAAATGGTAATTATAAGTTTCGAAAGGAAAGGAGTCTCTGTGATAATGATGTGAAAAGCAAAATCGAAGATACTTTCAAAAACAGGTTGGTCAAATAATTTAAAAAAAAAAAAAAACGGTTAAAAAAGGGATGACGTCACTCCTATAAGTAGGCCGGCGACGGCACCAACCGTCGAACGAAGTGGACCCCAAAAGCCGAACCCACGACCTCTCCGGAAGTTTTAAGGTTTCTTCTTCTCGCTCGCGCTCGCCATCGGCGGTTCCCGAAAACCTCTCGAGGGGCAAAGCCATGAGCTTGATCTCGACGCGCTTGCGGATCCAATCCACGGCTCCAGCGAGTGCAGGTCAGGGGATTTCTCGGAGCCTCTCGAGCCAGAGCCAGAGCCATGCCGGGAGTCGTCGGCTGAATCGATCCAGGTTCATTCAGTTCTCTAAATGTGTCTCATATTGCAGCAATGTGCGCTGGCCGTTCCATCCTGGATCTTCTGTTATGTAGTTCTTTCGAGGCAGATGTGGAAACCACTGTTAACAGCAGATGCTCGGTGTCTTTTTTTTTTCAGCCATCTGTGCCTAGGGAGCAGTTTACTATCGTGGAGGTCTTAAAGAAATCAAATTGTTTTCTGCCTCATGTCGTTCTCGCGGGTACGTTGCTGGCTCTTGTATATCCGCCGTCCTTCACTTGGTTCACCATCAGGTTGCTAGATCTTCTCCAGATACGTTTCTGGGCTATAAATTTGTATCTCGATGCTTAATGGGTTCTATCGAATCTGCTTTCAGGTACCATGGACCTGCACTCGGGTTTCTGATGTTTGCTGTGGGGGTTAATTCCAGCGAGAGGGACTTTCTTGAAGCGTTTAGGAGACCAGCTGCTATTTTTGCTGGCTATATCGGCCAGTTCATTGTGAAGCCTCTTCTTGGCTATTTCTTTGGCATGATGTACGTAACAATGTTTTCGCTCCCAACGTCCATTGGTGAGTACTAGTCTCCCTTCCCTCTCTAAAGCTAGTGAATTGGTGATTGACTTTCTCTGAACCTAAACTTTAGGTGCTGGGATTATGCTGGTGTCTTGTGTGAGCGGGGCTCAGCTTTCTAATTATGCTACATTTCTGATTGACCCATCAATGGCTCCTCTGAGTATTGTCATGACATCATTATCTACCGCTACGGCTGTTTTTGTGACCCCTTTGTTGTCACTTCTTCTCATTGGCAAAAGATTGCCTGTCGATGTGAAAGGAATGGTTTCCAGCATTTTGCAGATTGTCGCCGCACCCATCACTGCAGGGTTGCTTCTGAATAGGTTAAACTCTCGCCTTTGCTACATACATTTGCTAGGGAGTTTCAGCAGTTTAATATCTCATAGTTTTCTTTCAGGTTCTTCCCTTGGATTTGTAATGCCATACGACCACTTTTGCCACCGCTCTCCGTCTTTGTGACGGCTCTATGCTTTGGAGCACCTCTTGTGATAAATGTCGATTCCATCATGTCTTCATTTGGTTTGATGATCTTGTTACTCATAATTGCATTTCATCTGTCCGCATTCGTCATTGGATACTTCTTCTTCCAGAAGGCTCCTGTTGTGAAAGCATTGCAAAGAACACTATCCTTTGAGACAGGTGCCTCCTCTATCCATCCGTCATAAGAAGAGGGTTTTCTTTTTTCTCCGGCTTAATAGCAAGTATCGTTTGCAGGAATGCAGAGCAGCCTTCTGGCGCTCGCTCTAGCAAACAGATTCTTTCAAGATCCACTTGTGGCTGTGCCTCCAGCTATCTCTGTAAGTGAAAATATCAATTGTCAACGGAACTTTATTTTTATCCTTTTTGGTAAATTAATGTCACTCGTCTGATAGCAAACGGGAGCTAACTTCTATATTGGTTCCTGAAGAAAGTAGAGTATCATCAGTTAAAAGTTCTTTCCTTTTGTGGGCCACACTAAAGCTAATCCTTTAGTAATTTGTGTGTTCATTCAAACTATATGCTTGAGGTCTCCTTATTCTTAGGCTCGACTACACTAGCCCTTTTCGCATTTGAGTGCCGACGGCATAGACACCCCCCGAAAACAGGGGGGTCAGGTTAGCTTGTGGAGAAATCTAGAATTTTTTCTTTGTCAATTCCTTTTCATGATAGGTTTTCTTCTATATTATCATTCTGAATGTGACTGTATCCGAGGAATAATTCTGTAGCCAATTAAAAGTCATGCTTTTGTCGCGTCCCTCTTTGATCAAAGAATTCCCACAGCCTGCATTTCTGATGATGCGTGCACATATATGAGGAGCGGCCTTTCCTTTTTTCCTATGGTGTACAGACTGTGATGACGTCTTTGATGGGCTTCTCCGTTGTCATGCTCTGGGCTCGGAGAAGGGCGACCGGCCAGCGAAGCAGATCTTCCTTGGGAATGCTCACCATATTCGACTTTGATCCTCCAGTTTGCAGGCTTGGATGGCAATCTCATCGCCTTTGGAGCTTGCGCATAGAAGAAAGACATACAGAGGGCGGCGATCGTTGTTTACGTGGAATAGTCTATGTCCATAATGCATGTGCTGGTCTTAGCAACACATTTTCCATATGAAGTAGATAAATTCCCTCAACAAAAGAACACCCATAAACCCGGCCCATGTCACAACTGCCATTCCAGCACTTTGATGGTATATATCAATTTTTTTTATTCATGTTCAACATCAATATTAGTAATGAATGAGTTGTTGCCACAAAAACTTAGCCAACCACGTGATAAATATGGTTAATTTGGTGCACATCCTCCTCCTTAGAGATATGCCGCTTATGAGAATTATAATTGTGGTATTCTCGAGAGTATACTGGAATTATAATTCTCATAAGGGGCATAGCCTTAACGAGGCGGATGTGCACCAAACTCACTGTGTTTATCATGTGGTTTGCTTAAGTTTTTGTGGCAACAACTTATTCATTACTAATATTGATGTCGAAGACAAACGGAAAAATTGATATATACCATGAAAGTGCTGGAATGGCAGTTGTAGCATGGGCTGGTTTTATGGGTGCTATTTTGTTGAGGGAATATATCTACTTTATATGGAAAATGTGTTGTCAAGACCGGTACGTGCATTATGGACATGGAAAATTTTTGAGAATAGGATTTTATATATTCTATTCCAACTTTGATACCGGTATTAATGAAAAATACTAACATCTCTTTTTTTATTATTTTATTTCTCTTATGTAATAGTTTATGTAATGGTATCGTGATTAAAACATAAAATATAAGACAAAAACTAGATTTTTTTGTTTAAATTTGATTTTTAAAAAAAATTATTTAAATTATATAATAAAAAAAAAGCAAACTTACAAGAATAAAAAAAAACTATTAATTTTGTCCTTGTAGCCGCCGCCGTCACCTATGGGTGGAAATGGTGGGTGGGGTTTGTTTGGCCCTAGCCCAAGGGCGACAACCCTGGCCCATTGCAAGTGAGGGCTTGCCTCACCATTGCCAGCCCTTCTCAGTGAATGTGGGTAGCGATGTGATGTGCAGTTTTCTTTTTTTTTCTTATTTTTTTTGAATTATTTTTAAATTTTTCTTACTTTTTAATATACTATAAATAAAATTTGTATTAATAAATCAAATTTAAACCAAAATAACATCATTTTACCGACGTTAACACCATAGAAGATAGTTTAAAAAAGAAAAAAGAAAATCCACCTCATCAATTTTCGTTTGTCGAATTGAATGAAGTTAACGAAAATGTTTGATTACACCAATTTAATGATTTGCATTTTTTGAAAGATTTACTAATCAATTATATTTTCGTCACAAATTTTTAAATCTTTAGCGTACTTATAAAAGTAAAGGAAAATTCCAAAAAATGGCATGGAGTGTTCTCATTTTTTCAAATAAAAATCCGAAATAGACCCTATTTCAAATAAGAGCCTAAAATGTTATCACTTTTTTAAATAAGAGCTTAAATTAATTATGTTTGTTTCTAATAAGGGCGTGACTTTCCGGTGATCAAAAATATTTCATCATTTGCTCTTTTTTCTTTTCTTTTTTTTGGTTCTTCTTCCTTCTTCATTAACAATCGACCAACCACCAACGATGCTTGCAGAGGGTGGGGGATGGTCACCCTCGCGACCCTCACAATCATCAACAAGGTCGGCCCCACTGGCTCCACAACCTCACCTATGGCTGAAGAGGGCTTGGCGGCCTTGCCTATGGCTGATGAGGACTCGATGGCCTTCGCTCATTGCCAATGAGGGTCTGCTGGCCCTAGGCAAGACCAACCCTTGCCAGATCTAACGAAGGTGGCTTCCCTCGTAGCTAGCAAGGATTGTAGAGCCTTTGCCGGCCCTTCCCATAGGCCAACAAGGGTTGCCAACCCTCAGTGGCCTTTGTTAGTAGGGGTGTGCAAAAGAACCGGGATCTACCCGGACCGCCCAAAACCGGTGGTTCTTGAAAGAACCGGTCTGGTTCCCGATTCCAATTTATGGGAACCAGTGGGTACCGGTTCGGTTCTCGGTTCCATGGGCGGATCTGTCTACCCGCCCACCCAGACCGGACCGAGTCTATTTTTAGGAAAATACTAGCTTTGAGCTTCTCTTGTGCCTAGGATTGTCTAGAGAATAGGCTGAGTTTCAATTGGCGTGGCGATCGCGATCTACTTGGATTAGTGGTGAACGTAGTATTGTATCTTTTCGACTGGTTACACTCTAATTTAGCTCTAGATGCTTGCTGCTTGGTCGCTGACTAAAGGATTGCGATTGTTCGGGTTTAGATGAATGGATTGTGCATATCAGGAGAATGTTGTAGCATTCTAAATGTTACATTTCTTTCAATTGCATTTCCTTATTTTGTTTTGACTGAGATTGAAGTCGAATTCGAGTAGTGTTCTTGAGAGTCTCGACGGAGCAACATGAGCTTACTTTTGTTGTGATTGCGCGGGTTGAGAATTAGTGTTGTTTTTTGCGTGGTTGTGTACTTGCGTGATGATGTTGGGGTTGAATCCGTGATGATTCGGTTCCATGGATCCACCTAGGAACCGGACCGGACCGGGCGATCCGGTTCCCGAGTGGATCCATGCAACAAATGGGTGAATCCCGGTTGCCCAATTTTTTGGAACCGATCCTTGTGAGTAGTTCCCAATTCTAGGTCGGGAATCACCCCGCTCGGATCATGCACACCCCTATTTGTTAGATGGTGGCTGGCTGACATTAGAAAAGAAGAAAATAAGATTTAGACAAAAATATTATTCAATCAGAAAATTTAGCAAATTGGTAATTGATGAGATAAGATCCTTATTTAAAATAACAATGGTGTCTTTATTTGCAATAATCATAATCATTTCGAATGTGATACTTCGAGCTCTTTTTAAAAAAAAAAAAAAATCTGTAAAATTTTTTTTTTAAAAAAAAAAAAATGCGTATAGTTCCCAAAGTCCCAGAACTAGAGTACTTCCCCGCACTCTCTTCTTCTTCATCTCCCCGAAGCGATGATGGCGAAACCAACCGCTGCTCCTCTCCCTCTCCCCCGCCTACCTTCTCTCCGCCCCGCCGCCCTCTCGTCCCTCCCCGCTCCGCCGCATTCCTCGCCTCTTCGCCTCCTCGCCAGGACCGCCCCCTCCCCGAGCCCTCCCGGGGCCACCGCCCGAGGCTCCCCGCCGCCGCCGCGGCGGCGAGCCTGCTCGGAGGAGCCGGCGCCGCCGCCAGCTGCTGCTGCTTGGCCCTGTCGCTGGCGGGCCCCGCGTCGGCCGCCGTCGAGACGGCCGCGCTCGTCGGTCCTTCCCTCCAGCTCGCCGAGCCCGCCAACGCGCTGTCCTTGCCTACCTGGGTCGTCCACGTCTCCAGCGTCGTCGAATGGTGCGTTGCATCGGATTGTACTGTGCCGATTTTGGTCGTGCGTTTGTGCCGAGTTCGGAGCTGCTTGAGCAGGCTTTGTTAGTCAGATTTTCTGGCTTCTGGCTTTTGAAATTGGCATGACGAGCTCTTGGCCAGCATTAGAACGTGGAAGCAAGTGCCTTGATTAGAGGCGGCTCGGCCCAAGCTTTGAGCTTTCGGAGGCAGCGGCTCGGCATGATTGTAGAGAATGTCGAAATTGTCTTCGATCGTGCACTGTGCAATTGCGACATGCTTCTGCCCGTCTTAGGCGAAGGAAAGGAGAGAATTTTGAAAGCCCGTGATTTCGAAACGCGATGTTCTTATAATTATTCTGAGTTGTATCGTTTGCCTAATCTTGGAATCGAATGCTTTGTCATCATTGCTGTTGATCCTTAGTATTTACAGGAGATATGAAGAAAATGCAACTTAACTGAACTGATTACAGTCTGTTTATGTGGACAAACTTGTTGCATTGCTTTTATTGTTTCAATTATCTGTCGTTTGAAATTAGTCGCTTTCGTGTTCCAGTTAATAGAATGCTGATATTTCGTTCGATCTGTCTCTAGGATCACAGCTATGGCATTGGTGTGGCAATATGGAGAAGTGTCTGGATACGAGTCCTGGAAAGGTCTTTCCTGGGGTATGGTGAGTGACTTTGATACCCTGTGCAGGACTGTCTTTTGCGGTTTGTCTACTGAAAGACCCTCTGTTAATACAAACTTAGACGAATTTTCATTAGCCAAGTTCAACTGGTCGCTAAAAGTGTCATGAGGTGTGGTCCTTATTGTAGCAACCACACGTTATACAGATTTTGTCTCAGGGCTATGAACACGATACAAGAAAGGTTTAAAAAATCCTATGTATATCAAGGAACTTGCTTTTTTTCATTTTTGTTAAGCTTGTTCTTTGTAGCTACCAAAATCTGATTTACTTTTCCTCTCGTTCTCTTCTTTTTCTTTTTCCATGTCGAGTTTCTAATCTATGTGTCTATACCACATAGTCATTGTACTTCTTAATGGTATTTGTTAATGAACATCTTTAGTATATCGACATCATTTTGTTCCTTGATTGAATTTGAGATTCTTGAATAGTCTACTTAACAGTCAGTCAACTTGCTTGGATACTGGCTATACAATATCATCCCCTCTTCTGCAAAATATCTTACTTCTGCAATAATCCAGTTTCTTATTTCATCTGTATTTACCATGTAATCGTACTATTTTTTGCTGTGTTGATTTTAGGTACCATTGCTTGGTGGAGCATTTTGTGCATGCACATGGCATTTCTTTTATAACTCTGAATCCCTGGAGGTATTATCTCAGTTTGAATGAGAGTTGTCTAAACATTTATGTCATTACTGAGTATAAGGTGTCTCTATTTTCTACAGGTATTGGTGGCTCTTCAAGCAGCGCTGACTGTGATAGGAAATGCAACAATGTGTTTTGCAGCATTCCGCATATACAGAGCATCAGAGGAACGCCGTGGAAAATTGTGAAGCTTTCATGGTACCTTCACGTTCTATATGTGCCTAATGTGGTCTTCTGCGGTCTTCTGCCTATACTCCGTAACTCTACTGGATGAGACCTTTTGTGGGGTCCATTCCTGCTAAGTAGATTTCTAAACTTTTCCTGATAAATAATTAGATTCTAACTCTGAATTCTTATTGAGCATCTTAAATCTTCTATAAAGGATAGATATGATGATGTGCAGAATTTATGATGACCCTTCTTTGGCAGGAATTACCACGAATTTTCTCGATGCTAGGAGCCATCTCACTCATGAAGGTCAAATTTCATAGTCCTTGGCGGATTACATTGATACAGAATTAATCATGAGATGCTGGAAAAGCTGGAGCCTTTGAGATTTCCTTGGGTTGATTTGTATGATGTATTTGTGCATAAGAGTGAAATTAATTCAGTCTCTGATAAGTTTGTATAAATCAATCGATTGGTAGCTTTCCATTAGGCTTCTTTCAAATGCATCTCTGGAGTGCGGGTTTATCGCCTGTTTGCCTCATCCATGGACTTACCATTTCCCAATAGGTTGATCAGGTTCAGCTTGTAACATGACATCTATGTAAAGCTGGAAATATGTTTTGCTTTTACCTTGTTAATAAATCCAAGCCAGCTAATTTCTTCTTCATTGTCTCGTATGATTACCTTGCTTAACATATCATAATCTGGCTGATGCTGTAATGATTTTGTTCATCCTAGTCAAATGTTTTCGGAGAAATAAAACTGCGAGAAATTCAGCCATGTGCCCCACGTGTCTTGTTCCTCATAAATGCAGTGTTGGAAAAATTTGTTACACTAACTTTGAGGATGGTGGGGAGATGAGAATATCATGCTCTTGCAATAATAGCATTGTGTTGACTTTCTGCAGGTATGTGCTCGTATTAAAGTGACTGAAGTAAATTGAAGAAATTTGGCACACTGCTGAAAATTCCTGAAGTGATTTTTTTTTCCCATCCTACCTTTTGTTCAATGCATGGGTTTGCGATGCTTATTTTAAATGAGATAGGTAATTAGCCTATATTTGTTTCACTAAGGCACATCCACAAGCCTCTGGTCTGCTCTTGCTGTATGGGCATAATCTCTGGCCAGACCTTTCATTTAAGGAGCATGTCCATCGATATATGAATTCATTGCTACATGTCATAGAACTCTACTAAGATAAGGCTTTTGGTGGGGAGGATGCCTGAATATTTTTATCCATTATTACATGACTCTAGTAATGTAGGGCTTTTGGGTGTTCTTATGACCCCATGTGGTTTAAAGCAGGAAAATCTTTCGAGATACGATAGGGAAAATTATGAATCTTGAACTGAGGTGACTAATGGAAAAATCTCCGACAGCAAAAATCACTTGCACGTCAAAAATAGAACCAACATTTCTGAGCCAAAATCTTTTTCACAAAATTTGCTTTCAGAAATCAACATTATCTTTAGCTGTTCTCAAAGTAGGAATAACTGGTATTTGAGTTTCTTCTAATATATTTATCACTAGCAGCTTCCATTTTATCAGATAATGTCATGCATCATCGGAATCAGGAACGTACCTACATGGCAATCGATCTTGTATGCAAGTACTCTCCTTTTTTGGGGTTTTGAAGCATCATTTGTCAAATTAGCACGCATTGAAATTCCTTCTAGAGTGTTCTCTCCATTCATATTGCTCGTTACAAGCTTGCATTTTCATGATTGCCGACCTTCTGACAGAAAGCCATGAGTAGAGAAGCAGAAAGTAGACAAAGATGGTAAAGATTAATATATGATCACTAATGTAATTGCTGAATGATATTATATTCGAATATTTTCCTGAGGCTGATTATTCAACTGATTAAATTGATTTGAGTCTGAATTTAGGAGATAGCAGCAATTCTTAAACTTTCTCAATACCTTCACAATGGAAAATTTTTATCTATGAATTAGAAAAAAAAAAAAAAACGAAAGATATCATGATTACCCCGGATTAAAACTGCAATGAACTCAGTTGCCGGCACATCAAGCTGCATAGTTTCTGACCATGGTAAAAGTCCATCTCTAAGATTAGGCTATAAGTTCAGGGGGCAGCATCCAGCATAAGGGGAGGGGTTCATACATACGGCAATGACTGGATAACACATCTACCTTAAAGAAATACACTAACTCACGCTTGCTTTATATCATTCTCTTTCGTTTTATCAGCCTCTAACAAGCTTAATTATCATAACAGAGTGCATCCTTCAATATCAGCCCTCAATTGCACCTGTGAAATCAACTGGTGGGTTGCGACGTTGATGAGAGAACTTTTTCTGGAATTCCAACATTAAGGCCAAGTTCTCCTGATGGAGAAGATTAGCTTTCTTCCTCAGCTTCTCATTCTCTTCGATGATAGTTCGGTTCTCAAAGTACAGCTTCCAGTTCTGTAGTTCCATGTCCTTCTCCACGTTTTGCTCACCTTTCCTCCTGATAAGGGTTAAACAAATAAGTTTCCGTGATAACCAGTAGAGGGAGATTTGAGTGCTGGACTAATAAAAAATCACAAATAGTGTGGATTCAAGACGAAGATTCAACACTACTATGAGAAAACGGAAGAAGAAGAAATGACATAATTACACTTGAAGCATACCTTGCTAACCTGTGAACTTGGATTCTTGATCTTCTCGGTCGTTGCTTTTTGTCAAAAGAGAAGAAGGAACGGGAAGGCATCATTTCTTCACTGTTAGAACACATTTTTTTCACTAGATATGTTCCAGAGCAGATGATTTTTTTTTTTTTGAATGAATTGAGATGGTATGGTGAACGGAATCAATCTTGGAATACAAGCTCTTATAAGGAGAGCTCATGTGCTGACGTGGCAGGCTATCTATGTGTGTTTGTCTGTGTATGAGAGAGAGAGAGAGAGAGAGAGAGAGAGAGAGAGGGTCTGAACTTGGCTGCTCGACACTTCTTTCCGGGGCAATGATGGCAGAAGAGAATGGCAACCTCATATATTCTTCTCTTCTTAAGGGAAGAAAGAGTCTTTGTAGTTGTTTTTCTCCTTGGATTTTTCTCCAAATGACATATTCGGGTTAAAAAGTACAGCTGTTGTTTTGGAGAGTGACCGAGAGAGCGATGTTAAAGGCACAAAGGCTGGTTTACATTCTGATGCAATGAATTCTAAGTGGGTTTTTAGACAAGCCATGATATACAAGACGACAAATGAGTTGCCATATCTTTGTGTAAGTTAATTTTTGGTGCAGTCAATGTATCTCTAGCACTATCAGCCTTAGTAGTTGAACTTGTTGGTCAGTTTATCTCTAAAACTATCTTTGCGCGTGTTTAATGTAGTTCACTGAGAGTTCATTGCCTAATTACAGGTGACCTTATGCAGATCTTCACCCTATCGGTGCTGTTGGACGTGATTTAGGAAATAGAAAAAGAAAAGAAGGAGAAAACGAGCTAGTTCACAGAGTGGCTGTGATATCATACTAAAATAAACTCTACAGGAGACTATCATTAGACTGTGATAGTGAAAAGCTGCCTGGTGAAATTCACTGTGAAGAAGTTCTTGATGCATATTTGCAATTTCACGAGAGTGATATCCATGCGCCTGTTGTCTCTCAAAATTGGATTGCAGTGTCCATCTCCATGTTGCTGTGTCCCGACCTACTGGTTGGTAAACCTACACGACCCTGAGGCATGCTGAAAAGGGCACACAGAAAACGTTGTTGTCAGTGCTCTCACCAAGTGTACCGAGGGTCCTCTATCCTATCCATGTTATTGGGGTTACCTGTAATACCACGTCTCTCTCTTTAATTTTTATTTTATTTTTATATTTTTTAATGACGAGGAAACCCAGTTTCAGGAGTTACCAGCAATTCTTGTGAGTAGCTTTGTGTGAAATTAGGTTGAGCCATCATCTGCAGCCTCTAGCATCCATTCATCAATAGGGAGCAATTTGGGAACATCTGTCATCTGCTGGAGGATTATGTTTGAGCCTTCAATTAGTTTGTTGTGGTCGACTGTATCAAATTTGGTCTTGCTCTGGCATTATGACGAAAACCTGCCGAAATTTGTTGCCATGATTGTGTATGCGAGTGAAAAAAATTTACTGCTTGACTATGTCGTGGCAACTGTCAACTATCGTTGCAGCTTCCAGCAGATGCTGCAGGGTTGTCTATCCTCAGCGATTGCACAATTATGGAACTGATAGCTCCGAGGGTGGAACGCAGTGACTTTCTAGTAACGTCGGCAGGTGCATCCCGGCATGCACCTGCCGACGAATCACACATACAACAATAGCTTGTGGTGTTTGGGAATTCATACAATAACTGTGTGTGCGCGCACACGCTGCTCGCGCGCGCGTGAGAGAGAGAGGTGATGGCTGATGTATCTCCTCGATCGGTTGTTGTCAACATGAAATTATTACTATACATGCATATAGGATAGGTGGAGGATGGCGATTGCAACAGTTCAAGGTCCAGGTTGATAAAAAGGGATGTGCATGTCAGAGTGGGTTTTGCCATCACTAGGTCTAGGGTATTTTCTATCTGCATAGAGCCTTGGTGGCCCATTGGCAATTGGCATCTTTGCGCTCCTCGCCTCCGCCTTTGCTTGCTTGTGCTCCTTTATTTCTTCGTTGTTTCCTGTCTCATCATACTGAATTTGAACCGGCAAACCTCAAGAGTCAAATTCCATATCGAAGGCTGGATCCACAATGGCCACTCTATTTTCCTCTGCCTTTGATGGCAAATGATGGTGGTATTTGCATGATTTGAGATGTGAACAGGGATCCCAAGCTGTTTTATTGTTAGATCACATTGTCCTCGAGGTCTTACACGTGTGAACACCTCTTAAGCTTTTCTTGAATACTGAGAAGTGGCAAAACATGAAGCATTTGGAATCTTGCGCGAGTTTCCGCAAGGCACGCATCATTTCTTGAGTAGAATTTAACGTTTAGAAAAAGAACTTTCAAATTTGAAAGCCTAAACAATGAAGTAACCTCACAATCTAAACGTGACACACGACAAACTTTTATTAATTCCGCAGTTCATGGAAAATCTGGTCTCGTAGGGATTGTTCCGTACCAAATCATAGGTAAAGACAACCTAAATTAGCGTGCTTGTACTGAGTACACCAACCGATTCCTAAACCTCATCCATACCCGGGCGCATGTGGCGGTAGAACAAGACATGCGATCGACAGATTCCTAATCATTCTACGCTTGAACGGGGGTGGACAAAGAGGAAGCCACTCCAAAGAGTACCCAATACCACTCAATGCCTCACTTATTCCTTCTTTTACTACTTTCTGCTCATTGCTTCTCTACGATATATGCCAGGGGGAGAGGTTGAGGCCCGTCCTTAGTCAACCAGGAAATGAAGCCAACTCCCCCATCTTTCCCTCCATTCGTTGCTGCACTCTTCATTGTCCTCGAGTGCCCCTAAATTGCACTGTCCACACACGGCATGATGTACCAGTTGACGACGTAGCGCCCTCGCATGCACCAATTATATGGGTGCCGATATGCGATGATCCCCCCCGGAGGCGAGCCCCCCTTGTGCTCGATCCACATCGACCATTTTCCTTGCGTACATATCTAATCCTCCCACTAGAAGTGCCGGGGCAATCGATTGCTCGGGCTCGTTGTTGGTTCTTATCAGCTTCTTCATCATCATCGTCATCTAGGTCCAAAGTTTCATTGATTTTCCGCTGCATCATGGCGACGTTGATAAGTCGAAATAGGGGCCTCAACAGTTTCAACTCGCGCATAATTGTATCTGCTGAAAACTGTGCTATACCTACTCTCATTCGTATGACGAAATATGTGGACACGCGACGGCTCCTGAGCCTTGACATAGTCGGATTGATCAGTTGAGAACTGACGTGATCTAGTGTCATTAGCTAGAGTTAACTGTCATTATGAATCCACGAATTTGTAATGAGTAATCTCGTGCATATTCGATGATGGGCCCATTGCACGGTGACCGGCACAAGTATGTTGTTTTAAGTATTCACCTTTGATGTTAGCTGTCAGATCGATCGGTCCCCATCTGCACCAATCTGGCGATTTAGATTTTTGTGATTGACTGAGAAATCAATTAGTTAACATGAAATTATGCACGTCAACCTTCTTTTCGAAGTTAGAACCCTCCTGTGATCGAGGTGCAGATTTCTCTTCTTATCCTCGCTTGCGACCAATACAATGATCTCAACTTCATCGTTTCTTATCAAAGTACCAAGAATCTGAGATATCAAACAAGAAACAAAGAGCATGTCATGACGGCATCAAATTGCTAAAACCGCATCTGCCTCTTCTGCGATGACACTTGAAATGATGGGCAGAAAATGACAATAAGGTTTGACGAGTTACGGTTCTTTCACTTTATAAATCTGATTGATAAGTACGTTTTAGGAACGAATGCTACTCAGGGTTATCTTCACATTTCACGTCGCTACTTGCAAGACCCTTTTGCAGTGTTTACTTCTCTTTTTTTCTTTTCTCTTACTTCTTTTGGGCCATCTCCTTAGTGCGTCATCTTCTTGGGTCTATATCTCATTAAGCTGAAAAACAGAAGCTATCTGAGATCAGGAGTGAAGAGCCTGAATTCCATAAGCCGAAATATATTTTGGATGTTCGGCTATCGCTGCATGGTCTGAAATTTACAAGACCGTTCCCGCTAACAATACCTTCATCCTGTTCATTGAAACCGGTGAATAGTTATTGACTCAAAAGCACGATTCAGTCTTCTTTGGAAGCTTAACGAATTATCGGGAATACTCGGATCGAAACCTTGATTAGACATTTCTTCTACCGAAAGACCAGAGGCAGTGAATCTCGGTCCGATCAAAGACGGGTGGTTTGCAGGAAAATAGGAATTCCACAAGGAACTGTCGCATGTGTTGTCGCCTCATCCACAATGGATTGAGTTGTTTAGGAATCGAATCATGGACTTGACACCTCTCTACCTTGGTGGTTTCTCAATGTCAGTTAGCATTTGGCCAGGGACTTGAGCAAGTTGCCTGCTCAATTCTCGCATAAATCTTGCCTAGGCCCATTACATGCGTGCGCTGACATTGAACCGACATATGCAAAGTTTAGGTCAAGCTACTCAAGCCCAAAAGAAAGTGTTCATCACCAATGGACCGAGAGTGCTAAATTAGGGAGGGCAACGAAAATCACGACTGAGATCTCTGATTCATTTTTGTGAAAATAATTACTTAATATTTATTATTAATAAATAAAAAAGGGACCTAGGGAGAAAGGGCCACCGCTAGTCCTATAGTTAGAGAGCAGGTGCTACTATTTTAAATCGATGCATTTCAGTTAAAAGACACGAAATAGCAAAGTTTTGGGTAAAAAATAGTGCTTGGTGCCCAGCGGTGTCTATCATATAGCTTCCATTCTATGTTGTGCCGTTGTGAAGTTCTGCTTGAAAGCTTCCCGTGCCGGTTACATGTGGCGTGTCTATCTAAGATTGGTTTTCTAGTGACCATCTAACTCTTAATCGTGATATAATTGAAAGGTGATTTTCTATTTAGTTTTTAAAAATCCTGACAATTATCATGGCATGACATCGGAATTAGCCCTTGAGTCTCACTCGAAAGGTGTGTCTATCTAAGATTGGTTTTTTTACTCAATATTCAATTGGTTCTTAAACTTTAAATTCGTCAAATTGGTTTTTGTATCGTTTTGATCTAAATGAATGTGGTCTTTTTAGCTGACATGGCTATCAAAGCCATCTCGTGGAACTCTCATTTGTTGACGTTTACAGCCATGTTAACAAATCAACATAATATTAAAGAAAAAAAAAAAGGAAAATAATATCAACATATGAAAGGTTGCGGACCCTTGCCAGCAAAGCTCACTTTGGTCTCGATAAGGGTGGCTGGCCCTCGCAGGTGGCCACACGAGGGTCATGAGCCCTCGTTGATAGCAGGTGAGAGCCCGCTTACCCTTGTGCGACCACCAGTGAGCATTGGTTGCCCTCACTGGTGGAAGTGTTGTCGCTTCAATTGCATGTCTCTCTCCCCGTTTAGATGCTCTCGTTCTCCTTTCTATCATCTTTTTTTCTCCTAATTTATGTTGAGACGGCTATACACTCGGATAGCCCATGGCAACATATGTAAGTTTCATAAAGTGAGTTGGATTGTCATGTCAGCTAAAAAAACCACATTGGTCAAAATCAGAAAGTCAATGATTAAAACAATAAAAATAAAGTTTAAGGATCAAATTGAATAACCAACTTAGTCCAGAAACCAATTTTGAAGTTATCCCACTTATTAATGCGCACGGAAGGATTAGAGCAAGAAAGGAAAACAAAAAGCTATCTCTTGGTGGCTTAGTGCAATTATCTAGTTTGATTTGGAAAAAGAGAGAGGACTTTAGAGCACCCAAATTTTTTCTCGAGTCACACTTCACTTATGAGTTCAAGATTTGTCAAAAAGAAGAAGAAAGGGGCTGACGATAGGGCTTCAATTGCTTTTCCTAGTCTCTCTTTCCTTTACTTTTTTTCTTATATGTGAAAAGCCATACAAAAAATGAAAAAAGATTCATTTATCTACAATTGACATGGACTCGATTCTCTCCCCCACTTTCTTTTCTGAGACACGATTTCCACTTTATGATGTTTCACATGTAACTATTTCGTGGCCAAGGAAAAAAGGTTTCGCAGTAGATTGGTACGAACGAACGTGAAAGCTGGCTATCAAATCCCTAGCCTCTCAAATTACATGGGCCTCGTCCTCGGCATGTGGGGAAGATGCCCAAAGTCAAAAGCGGTTCAATCAAACTCATCGCAAACCCTTCTCCCCCATCCTCGTTCATTCTCACCACCTCAAACTCTTATGTCGAAAACGATAGTCTCATCATGCTAGTTTACTAGGAATTTAGTTCGTCAGAGGCAATTCGAAGAAGAAGATAAAAGTCTAAGGTGGAAGACTGAGTTTGAAAAAAACGATCCGTCGGTCTCAACATATCCCTAAATTGAAGGATCTTGACATGATATATCTCTTGGCCCATCTCTATCCATCAATGCATTAAAGCAGTGTTCAAGGACCACCAAAAGTGTGTCACAGGACTTGAAACTCAAGAGCTTTCAATTTGAAGGGTCTCCGTCAAGACACAGAGAAAAGTGTAGAGGAAAAAGGGAGCAAAGGGGCTTCTCTCAAGGCCTGCCAATGGTTGGCAATGAGGCCTCCCTTGGTGGACCAGTACTACAAAACCTCCTTAAACTTGGACAATTGACAGTAACTATGCACAATTGATGCTTTGAACTTTAGTGTATGATCTAGTGTCGATTGTTTGATGTTAATCGATCAATGAAGAATACCTTTCAATATCACAAAAAAAAAGGGGAAAAAAAATTGAAGAGTGGCTTTAAGAGCAAAGGGTGGATCAAGGTAAGGGCATGAGGGTAGGTTGGTTTGCATAAGAACCCAAATTAGTTCATTTCGGAATTTAGGTTTTGTGATGACTTGGCTTGAGAATTGAATATTAAGAAGTGTGAGCTAATTCAAACTAAGAATCATAGAGTTTCTTTTTATTGTTTCTCAATATTCCAAATTGATTAGTTGATTATGTGATGTTGAGTCACATCATCATATGAGCAAAAGTGTCTCTTTTATCCATCTATCATGAGCTTATATGTTATATGGGAAAAATGAGTATCACTACATGCTTGTCATCTTTTTCACTTATGGCAATTTGATTTTTTTTCCTCTCCGATCTTCATTGAGAAATGAAATTCATCCGAAATTCTCGATTGTTCGGCCTACTTGATCTCGATCTTTTTCCACTTGAATCCATTGAAAAATCTAGATCCACCACCCACTCATGAGTAGCATCTACTCATTCATAAAAAATAGAAATAAAAATGCCTACAAATCTATATGTATCTTGCGGATTTAAAAGATAAAAGTGAAAATCCACTAATATTTCATCACGTTAGAAAACCCTAGCCCTTGTAGATTCTTCTCTTTATCGCTTTTTCCTTTGCTCTCTCAGCCTTTATAGCTCTTGGAAAAATGACCAGCTTTTCAAAGTGCCATGAGGTTGAGAAATGGGGTTCCCAATTTGTCAAATCCATTGAGTGGAGCTCTGGCCCCAATTCAGGCCACTTTTGTAAGTGTCATCAGTGAAGATGCTCAAGTCCGCCTTCTTTTGGGAATGAGTTTGAATGTTCTCCGCGGGAATAGGGACATTCTCCTCGTTTCATCATAGTCATTTAATTTAGGATTTGTGGCGGTTAATTAAATGTCCAAAAAGTTCATCTTTCTACTTCAAATCTTGGACTAAAGCTTTTTCAGGACGCTCCATTATAAAAATCATAAATGCACCTTCGACTTATGTCGGGAGGTCATCCGCATAAGTGGATTAGTCTGCCTTGTACGTTACCTAATTGCTAATCTGAAGTTTAAACCATCAAAAACTCATCCAGCCAACTACAACTTGAATAACATTGAGAGGCACATCTAAACTTACACTCCTCTCTAACTTATATTGTTCGTCGAACTAGGGTATCGCACAATCTTCAATAAGGAACTCAGACGAATGGGTCCGATTACTTTCGAACTTTTTCTTTGCCAACTCGAGCTCGACATGGGTATCCGATCAACACGAGAGCTTGTTTCCTAGATCACGATCGAGAGAGGAGGCTTAGTTGTCTTGCAAGTCGAGGGTAGTTTTCGTCGTTGGAGATCCGGGTCCCTATCTTCCTTATTTGCAGTCCTTTTTCACGTGAGTTTGCTTTTCTACTCCTTTGAGGTTGAGTAAATCGGAATTCAATCCTAACCAAATTCAACTCGGGAGGAATCCTGGTAGGGACATTCCAACCACTGGAATGCTACGGCAAGTTCATCTGTTCATGTCACTTTTCCTCAGCCGCTATTAATGCAAATTAGGTGAGAATTCGACAGCTTTCATAGATCTTCCCCGAGATCAAAAAATCACAGATACTCAACAGAAATCACACGCGATCTGTGCATGCATCCGTTGATAGACCACTGAGACGGACGGGCGTACGATCGGGCATTTATTCTGGCCTCGTACTCGCCGTGTTCGTTTGCGAGGCATTTTGAATCTTGCGAAGACATTGTCCTCTTATGATCGCAGTAAATGAAGCGATGGAGAAAGGGGAATGGAATTATATTGAAACAATAGAAACGACACCACTCATGTGAGGACCACTTTTTGGAGAAACTCATCTGTTTGGAAGTGATTGAACAAATTCTCAATGGAAGATGCGGAGGAGAGACCGAATTGTGTGATGAGACGAGTAACACGACGGTTCCGTCCAATGTTAGATGAATCTATGGAGATTGAAGTACGACAAATCCCTCTTATTAATCTCGTGAATCTGTTGACACATGACTTTTAATACGACCCATTTTCAACTCATTCCTTTTGACTAAAATTGGTTCATGCATCACAAAGCCCGTACATCTACAATTATTCCAAGTGATCATGCATTAAAGATAGGTCGGTGAGTAATTCTATGGAAACAACATATAAAAAACTAGTGAAAAATGGTTAGGGTAAGCAATTCTCATCCACCTTGGAAAGATGAGGTACCCAACTCCTCCTTTAGAATACAAGCGTGCTAGAGCACAACACCTTTCAAGCACCTCAAAAGGACAAAGTATTTCTTGCTAAAGACAAAATTCATGAGTTAAAAATAGATCTCACGTCGCATTATCATCATCATCGGAACAACATAAGAATGATTAATGAAATCAAGAGCATCATGTCACGACGCCTTCCAATCTGTGCTTAGATACGGTGTATATAATATTTTGGAACGTTAATTAATGTCGGATTCTTCTAAAAGTTTTTGAAACTTCGTGCCCTTTTTTTTTTTGTAACTACCGAGTTTTGGTCCGAGTCACGCCTCACACGATCTCCCAACCCGGCCTCCCACTCGCTCTCCCGCACTCCCCCCACTCCTGTGAAACACTTCAATTTCAACGCGCAACGCCATCACTCTCCTCCTCCCTCTTCTCTCTCTCTCTCTCTCTCTCTAGATTTCTCTCTCTAGATTTCTCCGTGAAAAAGATAGAGAGGAGGCGAAATTCAGCTGCATTTTCCGCCGTCAAGCAAGCGCCTTTCGCGTTCTTTGATGTCGTAGCGATCGAGGGTCGGAGCGGGAGGGGCGCGCCGTCGTCGTCCGGTTGGCGGTTGCTGTTTTTTTCTTCGGTTCTAAGCTAATGGCTGCCGCCGGCGCCGCCTTCGGGAGCAACACCTACCGGAACGGCGCTCACCGGAGCTCCGTGAAGGCGGACGGCAAGAGCCTGGCCGCCAATCAGAGCTTCAAGTCGTCGTCGTCCGCGTCGTCGTCCGCGTCGTCGTCTTTTAAGTCGAGGAGCCTGCAGTTCCGGAAGAGCAGCCCCGCGGCCTTGGGAGGCGCGAATGGAGCTGCCAAGGACGGCGGCGGAGGTCGGTTCCGGCGTGTTTTTTCCGAAAGTTTTCTCCTTTTTTCTTTTTCTTTTTTGACATTGTCAGTTTCTGGTATGGTGTGTGGTGATGATGCTGTTAGCTTGGGCTTTTGTTTGTCCCGTTTTCGTCGATATGCTGTTGTCTGCGATTGCTTGCCTTGGAGTTTTTGATTGGCTGTGCTGGAAGAGAAAATGCGCGGGTGGGATTTGAGCTTTGTCATTTCCTTTTCGGGTTCGGCTTTTGTATGAATTGAGGAGCTGGTGCAATTCGAAATCTTGCCTGTCTGGCATGACGTAGTCTGGGAAAAAGCTTTGGTTTTTTCAGGAGTTGAGGAAGTTAATTTTGGTTGGCAGATGTTCCCTTTTCTGGTTTGCTCTGTATAATGTTGCTGCATCAGGTCCATAGTCTGTTTTAGCTGATTTTCTTCTGCTTACGGTTGCTTGCCTGTGGCTTTGATTGGTCTTATGCACTAGCAATGGCAATGTATGTTCTGCATTTGCTATGTAACATGAAGTGAAGTGCCTAGTAAAGTGCAGTCTGCAGTGGGAATCACATCTCAAGTGGAAGTCTTATTTATTGCATTCTGGAACTGAGGCTGTTGAGAACAAGTTACCGAGTGAAATTATCAGCTTGGAGTGAATGAATTTAAATGGCTAGGAATTTGGGGTTAAGTAATATCCCCCCCCAGCATACTAAGCAAAATATAGAAGAATAGCCGCCGATTGTTACCGATCATTTTTCATACTTGAAACCTTGAAATTGATTGTTTGAGAATGCCCCTCTTCTTTTGTATTACAACAATCTATTTCTGTGATTCTTGATAGGTTATCGGCGAAGAAAATGTAGCTCTAGGAGACTTATGTTCCCACTTTACTGTGACTAATTTGAAGTTTGCGTTTTATTTTTTATTCTTGGGCAAGTCAGAACCTCGTATGGCAAACATGAACAGATAGATCATGAATGGGCATTCACGGTTGTCTTTATGAATGACTTTCAAGATCCATATAAGTAGTACATACATATCATGAGACATGAGGTTTTGCTTGTTTTTAGTTCCTGGAAGAGTTCGGGTAGCTGTGAGGTTGCGACCTCGTAATGCTGAGGAATTGGCTGCTGATGCAGATTTTGCTGATTGTGTGGAATTACAGCCTGAGGTATCTGATACTACAATTTATGTATATAGCTTCTAAAAAATAAAAGATAATATCCAGGTGGCCTATTCTTTTTCATGATGCACTGATTGAAGTTCTCTGTGTTATTATGATCAGCTGAAAAGGTTGAAACTGCGGAAGAATAACTGGGATACAGACACCTATGAGTTTGATGAAGTTTTCACCGAGTTCGCGTCACAAAAACGCGTGTATGAGGTTGTGGCAAAGCCTGTTGTGGAGGTGTGTACATATGAAAGATTTAGATTGTTGTCTTAGTTTCACATTCATATGAGCTTGCTTTTGGTAAATATAAGCAAGTCGAGAAACTTTTGACATTTTAAGCATTTAATATGCTTCCTTTTCTGTTATTTTTAATATAAACATTGAGAGAAATACGCGATTATATTTTGCTCCCCAAGAGTAGCATTCCTGTTTACTCCATCATTTATGGTCTAAGTCCTGTCCCAGCTGACATAATTTTGCTTCCTGTAGAAAATATCATGAGTTTGGATACACTTTTACTTTTCTGGCGCTTTACTCCGCTTTGAATCTTTAAACTACCATAGTCGAGTTTTATGTTATCATTTTATATTGTTTTTACAGTTTGAGGAAAGGTACGTTCACACAGCTAAACAAGAAAGCTTGACAAAAAGTGAAGTACTGTTGTTAGCTATCGCTGATTGAACTATTATCGAGTGAAGAAAGTTGAAGAAGTTCTTCTGATAATTTTGTGTTTTAGCTGAGCTCTGTGTTTTAGACCCCAATCGGAAGAGTTTGAGGGAGAATGCTATTTTCATTGATATATTAATTTACTTTATGACTCATAACTTCTTAGCCTTTAAATATACGAAAGATATGTGTTTGCTGCTCTGTATAGCTCTTAATAAAATAATTTTTATATTTGCTATGATCCATGCCCTTAAATGACGTGAACATCTGTGATTGTTTGTGTAGAGTGTTCTGGAAGGCTATAATGGAACAGTTATGGCATATGGGCAGACTGGAACCGGTAAAACCTATACTCTTGGGAAACTTGGAGAGGAGGATACAGCTGCTCGTGGGATCATGGTTCGTGCTATGGAAGATATATTGGGAGATATCTCTTTGGAGGCTGATTCCGTGTCTGTCTCCTATCTGCAGGTTCTGGGCCTTTGAGTAACAACTTCATTTTCTGCCCCCATTATTTCTGTGTCTTATCTTATCACTAATATAGGCCTCTTTATAAAGTTCTCTTCTATTTATCAGTTTTGGAAATTTATAAGAATATTACTGAAAGTTTTAACTGTTAATATAACCTTTTCGTATCTTCAAAAATTTTCTCAGCTCTATATGGAGACTATACAAGACCTCCTCGATCCTTCTAATGATAACATTTCTATAGTAGAAGATCCCAAAACAGGAGATGTTTCACTGCCAGGAGCTACCTTAGTTGAAGTAAGAGACCAACAAAATTTTCTGGAGCTATTACGATTAGGGGAAGCCCATCGCTTTGCTGCAAACACCAAATTGAATACTGAATCATCGCGTAGTCATGCCATTCTAATGGTGAATAATCTCTTTAAGATTGCTGCTGGTATTTGAGCTCAGTAGTATGCCATGTGCTACAGTACATGACAAAAATTGTCATATGCTTCAGGTAAATGTAAAAAGATATGTGAAGGAAAAGGATCCCGTTTCTTCAATGGAAAACGGTAGCAACTCCCATTCGGCTAAGAATTTTAAAGCTCCTATTATTCGGAAGGGGAAGCTAGTTGTGGTAGATCTTGCTGGCTCAGAGCGCATTGACAAGTCAGGTATGAATAAGAATGACTATTGTCTTTAATTTAGCACTTACTGGTTTGTATGACATGCGTCCATACGTCAATATTAGCAAGCACATGTTCATATGCTCACTGATAGAAGTATGTTGAAGAAGCATTTGTATCAACAGTAATTTTTTGTTCATCATCTTCTTATGCTGCGGTAGCTATCCATTTGCCCCTTCTGCCTTTTGTGGCACGGTATCTATGTAGATGCCTCTGCTTCCTATTCAGCTGTCTCAAAATTCAATTGGGAAGCGTGGTTCTTATGCCCATTTGAATAAGGAGTTTTACTCTGTCAACTTTTGGAGGATTGATAATGATAGGAATAGAATGTTCTTTGGGGATCAAATTTCGAAGCTTTCTCCTAGAAAGCCAGCCCTCTGATACCCATTGCATGCCACCATCTAGGCACATCATAACAAAGAATGCCCATACTTACCATGATCTTGATAAATGGGTATGCTGTTCCTGTTTCAGTACGGTGCACTGTATCTTATGACAATGTAGGGGACTGTGAGGCTGACATTTTATTTGAATTCCAGCTTCGTATTTGTTACATTATTTGCTAAGTGTAGGATGTTTACATTTATCTATTTGTTTATTTTTCTAGTAGAACGGATTATTCCACTTGACATTATTGGGGAGAAATCACAAATGTCTACTTCATCTAATGGTTTGAAGAACCACATAAAATCTCCTTGTCCCAACATAACATATTTTAATCAGAATTTGGAGCAAAAATAGGCTAACTGAATTGTATTACTATGTTCATGAATATGAAGTTATCTCAGTGTCATGAAGATCTGATAGATCAAGACGTCACTGTGGAACTAGTTTAGTCAGCTGTATGGACTGTTTGTAACCATTTAGTTAATATGGTCAAGTTGCCTTCTACACTAAATCACATTGATGATGACTTAGTTTTGTTTCGGGCAAATCTTTAACTTTGGTTTGTCATTAGTTGATGGCATTGGGAGAATGGCTTAGAAAAGATCATGAAAAGGTTAATTGTCAATTGATAAATATTTAAGATTCTCATTTTCTGGGCTGGTAACTAGAGGAAAGGATTCTTAACTGTGAATTCTCAATTATTCATTTCCTTGTTAGTGGAATTTCTAGAACAGGTCCATAGTTTGGATGCTGCTTCTGTAGTTAAATCCTTTATTGGCTATTGATGTACAATTATCAATTTTATATATGGCAGGTAGTGAAGGTCATACGCTTGAGGAAGCTAAATCTATCAATCTCTCCTTGAGTGCACTAGGGAAATGCATTAATGCTCTGGCAGAAAATAGTGCTCATGTTCCAGTTCGTGATTCAAAGCTTACTAGATTGCTCCGAGATTCTTTTGGAGGTACAGTGTAGATTGTGTTTACATTTTTGTTGAATCTCCTTTTCATTCTCAAGTGTATAACTTGTGCATTGAGCACATTATAAGGAACTCCCAGTCCGGTGTTCCTTGTAGCGCCCGTTTATATTTTTATTGCAGTAATGATGGCCTTTAATGTGACGGCAATAATGTATCTATTTGTACAGGATCCTACTGTTTTTTCTCTTTACTTTCTCTGTCCATAGTAAATGAGCAGACATCCCTGATATTGATTTAAAAAAAGAAAAAAAAGAAATTAGAATGCCGTGTTTCTTAAACCTTAAAAAATAGTTAATCCGTGTTTCTGCGCCTCATATCACATTTCACACCATTCTCTTCTTTATCGTATACCTGGCTCAGTACTACTTAACCAAGAGGTATGCGCATTA
The DNA here is from genome assembly GCA_014182515.1 of Eucalyptus microcorys. Lineage (NCBI taxonomy): Eukaryota > Viridiplantae > Streptophyta > Magnoliopsida > Myrtales > Myrtaceae > Eucalyptus > Eucalyptus microcorys. The sequence continues at coordinate 4,302,672 of CM024566.1, read as the reverse complement.
TAAGTTGTTCCTTTCATTTAGGGAAGGCTCATGACTTAGCGTGTAGGTGGACCAGAATAACACCACTATAATTGTTGCCTGAAATATTTGGCATTTTTGCAGGTACTGCAAGGACTTCTTTGGTTATTACTATTGGCCCATCCCCACGTCATCGAGGGGAGACAATGAGCACCATAATGTTTGGACAAAGGGTATGTTCAGCAGTCATCACTTTCACACATCACAGTTTTATTTAGATTTAGCACTGCCTCTCTGTTGTTTTTTTGTTTCTGACTTATATATGCTTGGATTGTTGATGAATTATGCAGCAGCACAATTTTTTGATGGCTTTAGTTAAAGCTTACTAATGTGAGGCAAATCTCTTAATGATCTTCGATCATGTGGATGCTTAAGTTTTGTTCCCTTTTAGGCTATGAAGGTGGAGAACATGTTGAAGCTAAAGGAAGAGTTTGATTACAAAAGTTTGTCCAGAAGGCTAGAGCTACAATTAGACAAGCTCATTGCAGAACATGAAAGGCAGCAGAAAGCATTTGATGATGAAATTGAAAGGATACATGCAGAATCAGAGATGCGAATAGCTGAGACCGAGAGAAAGTATGCAGATGCCCTGGAGGTATGCACTCTTAAAGATACAGTTTAAAATTTATAATTTGTTATACTTGTTTCAATGGCTTAGCTGGACTAACTTTTAATCAATTTATAGAAGGAAAGAACAAAATATCAGAAAGAGTACATGGAATCAATAAAGAAGATTGAGGAGCAGTTGGTGGGAGATCAACAAAAGCATGATAATGATAGTGCTACTGTTTCACACAATGATTACTACTCTAATGGAGAGGTTAGCTTATCATCCTCCCCATTCTTAGCATGTAGTCATGGCGAACTACAATCCTGTTAATTTGCTACTGCTCCTTATTGTTAAATTATTCTTGCTGCCAAGTAAAGTGAATCCTTAATACAAGGAGGAAAGCCTCATAGGGCTTTTTGGTCTCCATGCTTTTGTTTGCTCCTTGTGTCTTTACAATGAGAATAATCATGTAACCAAACCCAAATTTGCATTCTGTAAGCTGTTCCATGCGCGCTGACAAATAACATAAAGGAAGCAATCAATCAATCCCATTGATCTAACCCTGTAAAATGCTTGACAGTTTTGAAAAAATGAATTAGAAAATTAACGATCTTGAGAATTGCACAATGAATTATACTTCCAATGGGAAGCTAATCTGGAATAACCAGCTGTTTGGGTGTCTTCCGTCAAAGGAAGTGATCAATCCTAGTGAATTAGCCCTGTAGATAGTTTGGAAAAAAATAAATTGAAAAAGGACATATGTTGACAGATGCATGATCGATTATACTTCCATTAGGAAGCTCATCTGGAATAACCAGCTGTTGTTTGTCTTCCCCTAAGTGGCCGATATTAATACTGATACTCAGCTATTAAGTTCATAACACAAAATCAAAAGGTCTCAGTATCAAGTGAAGGCTCTAAGGGCCAGAAATGGCGATGCGAGATATTAATCTTTGAGGGAATTAATTTTAATCATGCGGTCGAATGGAGTGCTGAGAGGCATGGATTTTTGAAGATGTAGGACTTCCTACTGTTTAGATAGATAATCAGGGCCCGTACTTTACATTTCTCTGCTTATTTCCTCAGATAATGGAAGAAACAAAAGGAAAAAACAACTGAAAAATTGATATTGATTTTGGTGTTTTAAAACTGAGCATGATTTCATGAAAATTTTCCAAGAGAAAAAATGAGAGCTAGATCAACAAATAATTCTACATTTTTCTAAGGTAGAGGTGATTTTTTTGTGGAACATAGCTCTAACATAAATGTCAGGCTTGTTTTTGTTTTTCTGGTTTATGGAGTGATGAGGATTCAATTTGTTGCAAATATTCTCAATTCTACGTTTCAAAGATATGCAGATATTGTAACAGCTTTAATCCATTTAGTTAGTTTGGTTGCTATGTACATTATCAAGTACCTTTATAATGCCTCGGAGAATAAATAGACAAGCTTAGATGTCACCAAAATTTACCTGTAGTTGCTATTTGTCATAGATGTGATATGCAAATGCATTTGTTTGATGCCAATTATGTTCTCCACACTCAAAGTGAAAGCATAAGAAATGCAAGACCTAATGCCTGGATATAGCTTTTTGCATGTGAATAGCTAGAGACCCATTTCACGCATATCTCCTTTTGCTCATATGCTGCCTATAATTTCAAGATATTTCTTCCCTAATCTGTTACAACATATCCTATACATGCTATTGCTGCTCCTAGTTTTCCCCCAAAATAACGAATGGTACATATGAAGTCAAACTTAAGATGTCTTGTGCATAGGTTTCCTCAATCTCAGCTCTTGACGAAGTTGCTGATCTGAAGAAACTGCTTGAGAAGGAAACTATTCTCAAAAAGGCTGCAGAAGAGGAGCTTACAAACCATAAGAGGCAATTATATCAATCGAAGTTAATGGAGGTCTCCTCGTGATTGTTTAACATTTTGCTTTCCAACTCTCTTCTTTCTTCACTCTTTAGTTGTGCTGTTGTATCTTTAGAGTGACTGGATAGTGTTTTAATGTCCATCTACTAGGCTTCAGCAACTTCTGAAATTTTGAAGCTTCGCAAGTTGCTCGAAGATGAGTCAAGGCAGAAACAAAAGCTTGAAGGAGAAATTACAATATTGCAAAGTCAGCTATTGCAGCTAAGTTTTGATGCTGATGAGGTATGCTGGTTACTCTGTCGAAGTTGACTTATGGAACACCTCATTTTAGTTAGTCATTGCATGAGATGGCTAGATTAATTCCTTTTTGCTTCAATGGCTTGCGAAAATTTTGTTATGTTATATAGATGGCTGATATCTCCATCTTTGATGCACTTGTGGTCCAGAATAAGACAATATTCGGTATCCTAAAATGTGGAGGAAAATGGGAATGTAAGATATAAATTGCCACTTAGGCAAATTGGTCGGCTGCTTGAAGCTGAGTCTTAACGATAATTCCCCATGCATAAGTACATGTCATTTATCTTGTAGAGAAGAAGACAACTAGACAGAGCTGGATCAGGGAACGATAGCAATGATTTAGACTGTCTCACAGCCCAAGTGAAGAATCCTCAGCTCAGTGATTCTGAAAATGGCGAGAAAGCCTCAGTAGCCAAACTCTTTGAACAAGGTAGTGTAGCATTAGTGATTTTATAAGCCACTTCTACTCTTGATAGTTTTGGATCATGGACTAATTTTTCCTTCTTCTCAATAACATTAAATCTTCTTATAGTGGGGTTGCACAAGATCTTGTCCTTGTTAGAAGCAGATGATGCTGATGTCCGAATTCATGCTGTCAAAGTGGTAGCAAATCTAGCTGCTGAAGGTGCCTTCTTGTACTTGTGATGAGTGTTTTATGTTCTAATATGCACTTTCATTACAATATGGCTTGGAAACTTTTGTGAGCCCCAAACTTTTTTTCCTAATTTAAAGGTTTTGCGTTCCTTGTTTCTCCTTGTTGGTTGTTTCCTAGTGTCCATCTACTGATTAGATATCTGAATAAATTTTCGATTGCATTTGAGAAGTATAATATCTATTTTAGTGGTTTAAATCTGTCAATATCCTATCAACATGAGTGCCCTGCATTTTCGAGTTGATTGTTATGTTTGAGCAAAAACTTTCACTGTGACTTGCAGAAGCTAATCAGCAGAAGATTGTGGAAGCTGGTGGTCTTATGTCCTTGCTGAATCTGCTTAGGAGCTCAGACGATGAGACCATACATAGAGTTGCAGCTGGTGCAATTGCTAATTTGGCAATGAATGGTAAAATTCATTTTCACCTCATTCACATTATATAACAATCATCGTAATGTTTCTATGCTGCTATTTTGGACTTCTTCCTTTTTAAGCAGATTCTTTGTTTTGTATGTTCACCTAGAAACCAACCAGGAGCTGATAATGGCTCAAGGGGGAATTCGCTTGTTGTCAACAACAGCTGCTAATGCTGGGGATCCTCAAACGCTTAGAATGGTTGCTGGAGCTATTGCTAACCTTTGTGGAAATGGTAAAAATTAAATACCCAACTCTAATTGGTCTTGTTGGAATTGTTATTTGTTGTTCTTTCACTATTTGCAGAGCTGGTTCTCCATTGACATGATTGTTAATGTTAAGATGGCGGGGCATACATATTTGTTTTGGGAAAATATTTGAAACTAAACACTTTTTTTCCGAAAAGCTAGAGTCACTTACACAAACCCCTGCTAGAAAATTGCAGAAGCCCTTCTTTCCTGATGCTGAGATCTCCACAAAATAGATATCTTTCTGTAATTATGACAGGTTGTTTTTTTGGACTATTTGTGTGGGGATGACTCGTGCTCAAGTCATTCATGCAGCAATTGTATATCAAACATTTTAAGTGTTCCTTGATCAATAATCATTAGCCTATTGGACGTTTGTAGCAACAACCTATTGTTCGGTTACGTTTTTGTGGGTATGTATTGACCTAATTCTTCGTTTAGTGCTGTCCTTATGTATGCCCTTTCTAATACCTCAACAGTATGACAAGGCGAGGGAATACATTTTAATCATCCAGCAAAGTAATCTTGTTGCTGAATCTTCTTCTAGTGTAAAAGAGAGGTTCGCTCATTTTGCTTTCATTATCAGACAAGTTGCAAACTATGCTAAGGAGTGAAGGTGGCATCAAGGCATTACTGGGGATGGTTCGTTGTGGGCATCCTGACGTTCTTGCACAAGTTGCTCGTGGAATTGCCAATTTTGCAAAATGCGAGTCAAGAGCATCTGCTCAAGGTACATTATTTAATAACTACAAGAGACACTTCACTGAAACTTTTATCATTGCTTAGACTGGATACATCACACCCATGGTCTCATTTGTTGTCTGACTTGCCATTGAGAAAATGTGCTGATGCCGTCATGAATCAAGGCAAAGTGGACTGTCAGATTCAATTCAATCAAGTAGTTTGGAGCACCTGTAGCTAGGTGTGATGTCCCATGGTAATACACCTGGGATAGTGAACCCTCGTATTAATGTTCAGTCTCGTGCAAACTAATCCATGCTTGTGACTTACAATGAAATGCCCTAAGTTTACAAGCATTTACAACCTCTGGGTACTATGGAACACCCCCCCCAACATTCCGCAATCCTCTCTTCTTGTATGAACTTTCATTGCTCTGATGGTGCAGGCGCGAAGACTGGAAGGTCTCTCCTGATAGAAGACGGTGCACTACCATGGATTGTGCAAAATGCTAATAATGAAGCCTCTGCAATCAGGCGCCATATTGAGCTTGCTCTCTGCCACTTAGCACAGCATGGTAGTTTCTCTTCCTCTCTCGTCAGCTTCTGAGAAATCTGTAACCTTTTAATTCAAATCTGAAGTAAATTTTATTGAACGTCATCTCAGAAGTAAATGCGAAGGACATGATTAGTGGAGGTGCATTATGGGAACTGGTTCGCATCTCGCGTGACTGTTCACGTGAAGATATAAGGACCCTGGCCCGTAGATCGCTAGCATCCAGCTCTACTTTCAAAGCTGAACTGCGGCGATTAAGGATGGATTATTAACATAGCTGGCGGACTGATTTGTTGAAGTAGAGAGAGGGAGATGATTGTCAGCTTTAGCTTAATCCAAGTGGAAGGATTGAGATTCCACGTGATAGGGGCTACTTTCAGCTCTGCTCATATAGAAGATTGCCGTTGGAGTGGGCCATCGTTTAGGGTTTGTGCCCTCTGGTCATTATCCATTCGTATTTGATGTCTTTCTGAATCTGGCATGCGCTTTGTAGCAGTGTAAATTTAGTTATTTTCCATACCTTGATAACAATTAGTCCACGTAAAAGAATGTGTATAAATTAGATGTGTACATCTTGTATTGCATAGGGAAAATGCTTGAGCCTAGCGTCCAGACAATGTAAGTATGAGTTTATTATCAGAGTTTACTTGCTTAACAGTTGGCAATGGCAAACACGTCAACTCTGGTTACGGGAATCATACTCACGGAGGTATCTTGCATTTTCAACAGATTGGCTTTCCCTGGATCATTTCTTTGGTTATGGATGAGGTCATTTTGTGATGTACAAACAGGCACTTTCCTAGATTGTTATCTATTCTGACACTCTGCTCTAGCTTGAGCACATTTAACTTTAAGTTCCAAAGCTAAGTATCATCAGTGTGCATCAAAAGATGTAAATTAATTTCAGTAAGAAACATATATTCCACCTAAAGAGATGAGTGACATTTTCTGCAAAAGCAAGCAAAGTGAGCTCATATGATTAGATTGCACATCTTTAGATCATACAGAATCCTTTAAGGTAATAGTTACAAGGACATTGGCTAAAGCAGCTCCTCCCCAGCATTCTCTCAGTGCGAGCCCAGGTTCGTCCTTGTTTGCGATGCGTGTGCTTGCGCCTCGGGCATGGTCAAGGCTCTCTGGCTTGTGCCTGTACTTGGAGCTTGGTGAGCTCTGGTGGATGGAATTGCTGCAGAGGGAGGTGAGGTCGTCGAAGATGGTGGTGATGGCGGTGATGGTGGTGGACGGAGGGGGGCGATGGGTTAGGTGGAGAGGCGGTTGGGAAAGAAGGAAAAAAGGGAAAAAAACAAAAAATAAATATTTATTTAAAATTTTGATTTTTTTATATGAGAGAAAGCATTTTCCAATGAGGTCCAAGAACGTTTTCAACGACATACCAAACAAAAGAAAACTAATCGTATTCCTGTAAAGTATTTTTCAAGAAAATATTTTCTTTAATCATTAAATTTAATAACATTTCTGTTTTAAAAAATAATTTTTATTTAGAAATATTTTTTTCCAATTCTGTTCCTGAAAATAAAGAAATAATTTTTTTTTTATTTCTTATTTCCATTATAAATCTATTCTCTATCCACTTTTTCATTCCAAGGAAGAGAAAAAGTAAGTGACGATACTAAACAAATTTCTGTTCCGAAGAATAAAATAATAGAAAAAAAAAAAAAAAAAGGATGGTTATCAAACCAACCTTTATAGTGATGGCAAGATGAAAGGACTTCATCGCAAATCAAATGTACTCGATATCACATCACCGGGAAAAAATCGAACCGCAAAAGCATCAGAAAGACCAAATCTGGGCTTATGCCCAGAAAGTTCATCATGGTAAAGAGAACACCACCCTACTAGGGTCTCCCAAAATTTCTCTTTTTCAAATAAGAAAAGAACTAAGGAAAAAGTACTATCACCCTCCCAAGAAATTACAACTTGTTAGTTGAAGAAAACAAGTACAGGATACAAATGACCCCTCAATCTCCTACTCCGGTCAAAAAAAAAATCTCCCACTCTGGATTTTTCTTATGAAAGTAGGACGATCTAACATCACCAGATGAGCTACTGTGTACATCTAATAGAAATAGGGAAATATCCTCCAAGGAACTAGCCTGCGGTATTCCGCCCAAATCTCTCTGTACTTCTCTGCACAACGAGCTTCGTCTCTTCTCTCTCTCCATATCAGCAGAATCAGGAGATAGATTGGGTAGAAATAAGGTACTGGTGAACTGTAAAAGAGAAGTACCTCTTCAAAACTGTGATCTACTTAATTTTGGCATGCATGGCAAATCATAACAGAGTTGGTGAAGTCAAAATTCACCTTAGTCCACAAGGTAAGCTGAAGGACAGTGCCAGCAGCAAGTCGCCAAGGTAGTTACAGTGCCTTGCAATTCCCCTTCAACCATAGGATACATGAAGTCAAAATTGCACGAGTAGCAGGAGAAGCAAAGCAAACTTTATGGTAAACAGAATCAGAGAACATAAGACTCGTAATTTACCGCACTTATAGCCTTCTCCAGTTAAGTTTTACCGAAATTACATTCACATTAGCGAAGCATATTGTAGAAGACGGATTAAACTACCTTTTTCCCTTTCAATATGAATCTGCCTTACCTGAAAAATCGTGCATCTTCACAGAGATCAATGGAAGTAATTATAAGAAGCAGAAAATAGAGAAGGTTTGATTTACATAGATGTGAAAACCAGGCTAACAGCATTTTTATTGAAATTAAACTGCAAAGGAGCAAGCTGATAAATCCAACAACACAAGTTAAAGCTATCGAGGTAGGTGTGCAAGGCTGCAAGCATATTACATTACGTATACTTGGCAGTTCTACCCGTTCATCTTAGACTTGGATTCCATTTTTATGACCTTCATAATACTTACATGAACCATAAGTCACAGCAAGAGTAGGGGGAGACTGTTGTTTTACCAATAACCAGAAGCAAGCAACTTCCCCCCTACAACTTTTGGAGTTTGACCCCATATAAGTGCTTTGGGACTCCTTTTGAACACATGCTTTTGCTCGTTAGCTCCTCGGAACACCATATATCTACGTAGTTTTTTAGGCAAAGGAAACGAATTCTTAGTAAAGGTGGCAGGCAATATTAGGTTCATCAGCAAGAGGACAATATAAAGCCTACCCAATCAGAAATACGAAACAATTAGCAATGGCAGCAGTTGTTGTTAACTCTACGTTATTCCTCAATAGCCACCAAACCTGTATCAGAGATGACAATTACTCATGTAGGCATATAAACATGCCTCAAATATTCTTCAAAACTGCATATTTATCTAATAAATGGTTTCAAGTGACCCTTAAAAATGCAATCTCGTATTCAAAGCATACAACTACTAACATAGTGCGATGTGGATACTTAGGGTTGCAATGCTTCAAAGGCAATCAATATTGTACAATAAGGCAACTTTTCTAGTCCTCCTAAGAGAAGTGAACACATAAAACAGATAGATATTGTATGAATTGTCAATAATTCACTGAACACCAAAAGAACAAAAGAATACTAATCACAACATCCAGAAATTTAGAATATGTATGTTTGCTAGGCATGAATGGAGCTTATCATAAAATTAATTAGCTTGCCCATCATGCTGGATAAGCAATGCGCATTAACCATCAATTTAAGCATCAGATTGAGAAAGAAAAAAACTCAGGAGCCACCCATCCCCACATATAACACAAACAAGGCCCCTCCCCCTCCCTGTGCATAAAGCTGCAAGTACAGAGAAAAATTGGGGTATGGATAGTGTGATAATGTGATAATTGATAGCTAAGGAAAGAGACAGTTATGATGACCAAACGTACTGTATGTTCATCTTCTCTAGATGGCATACCTGAATGCTAAATGTGAAGGGAATCCACACTAGATCTCCAAATACCAACATGAAGCCCAATCTCTCGGCAATAATGTCCCACCTAGAAAAGAGACCAAATGATAAAATAGAGTACACATATATGGGATTCTACAGGAATAGGTAAGTGATATTCACCAAAACAACTCATCCTAAATGAGATTGTTGCAGAGTCTACACATGCATCAATCAATTTAGGTACAAGGAAGCTAATATTTAAATGAGACACAAGCTCATGATCTATCAGAGGCATGGATACACTAGTAAGACAAAGTTTTAAAGTAGAACCTCTGAGTAGGGTTTAAAAGGAATCTTCTTCAGTAGAACATATAAAATGACAGGTACTGTATCAAAGACTCTAGAGAAGGCTCGTATAAGACCCCCACGAGACATTCTCCCTCCCTTACTCGAAAAGAAGGTCAAATTTTTTCGTCATTCTTTTCAGTAGCTCAATTTTACTTGTCTTGGCTGAAATGTGGAAAAGTGGATCATGAAATTGTTTTGAATGCACTGTAGACTTTCCTATGTTAGATGTTTCACTTGTACAATAGATCTCTCGAGTTTAAATTTTAAATACAAGGCAGCAAACATTTGCCTGGCATCCTCCCAAGGAAGAGCACTTAGTTGACTGGTTGTAATAAAACATGAGATTGCCAATTAGTTGACCACATTTCCTTCTATTATAGCTTCTAGTGTTGTGAGGAGTCTTGCCTGCTGTGCAGCAGTGAATAGAATATGATGCATACAGTTAATGACAAACAATCCTGCAATTAAGTCTTGAAAGTCAATAAATAGAAGACTTTTGTTTCAAAGCTGAAGAAGCACACTCTTTTTTACTAGCAAAATCAGCCCTAGAGTGCTCCAATTACATCTGAAAATTCCACAGAGCAGCATCCTTTCTTTCTTTTCTCTCTTTTGGCTAGTGTTTGGAGGTTGTAGGAGAGGGGACTGGAGGGCAGGGCATGATTACCAACATCAATGCAGTATTATTTGTCACTATAAGAAGGAACCTAAATCTTTCCAACACCCACATTGCTCAGTTAATATTTTTATTTTAAAAGTACTATAATAAGATTCATTTATTGATCTCAGCACAACATACACTAGCAATGTAGGACAAATGAAAACTATGGTTATGATTTCCGGTCAGTCTATTAGGTGTCACCTTTAAAAAATTTAGGTCAAAGTTCCAAGTTATCAGGTCCCATGGCCCAAGCCCAGCATTCTAAAGGTTGAAAGAACACATGGCGAAAATGAAGAGATTTTAGAAGCATAACTGTTTGCTAAACTAAAGCAGCCCATATAGCAGGCCAGTTCATAAATGAGCATTGCAGCATTTCCTAAATGCTCTAAAGAGATGCAGTATTAGCCTAGAGTACAGTTGAGCAGAGTCATAAGTGAAGATAAAAGCTCCTACTTTTAAGCAGCAATGTGGTTTCTTAAAAGAAAAAACCAGGTTTAATGATGCAGAGACAACTTCAGCATGCACTTGAAGGATTGCAGAGACAGACAAGTTATGCACTTACGTGGAAGTCATATACTCCTCGTACACAAAGTAGTCCAGGATATATAACTGCAAAAAAAAAAAAAAAAGAACTCTTGGATAAAGGAAGTCATAAAACTGACTTAGTTAAAAGATGCTAAAGAGATCATTGTAAAATTACCACACAGAATAGTTGATAAAGGATCATTGATAGGCTCAAGTTGCCATCTTGGACACTTCTAGCTAGAACTGACAAATTGATAAGAAGCCATCCCATCATACCTGCTCGTACAAAGAAAAACCTACAGAAGACATATTTTACAAATAAAAGTTAAAACATCTGGTACCAGTGACAGAAAGATCAACAACCATATATATAATGTTAAAGTGAGATTAAAATCAGAGTAAGATCCCCATAAGCACCCATGCAGTTTCATGTCATGAAAAAGGATATACTGGTGCAATTAGCAGCCTCTGGACAGTCAAGTGAGAGAACACAGAGGAATGCTGAACCTCACAGACTTATGAAAGGCGACACGTGGTCTGGAAAGCACTAATGATGTGATTATAAGTCAGTCCACACAAGAAATTATGCACATGGACATATACAAGTACTTTAAATATCAGTATAACAATGAATATGACCGGAAAAGTTTGCATACTTGAGGTCTATCCCAATAAATTGAGGATTCAGCTGTATTCCAAACCACCTGTAAATTATATCATTAGCAACATCAGATGGTGACCAGTATGCTGTTCAAGGAAACAAATATAGAAACAGCCACACATTTCACAGAAGACCAATACAAAACAAGATATTTTCCTCATTAATAATAACTTTCAGGTGAAGTGATGATGGACACCTGTACAATTTACCAAGTCATGCAAATAAATGACCATGGACATGAACAAAAGATGAATTTTGTCTTTGTTCATGCAAGATACCAACAGAAAATGGCACCTCAACATCATATTTTCGTCTCTGGCAATTGATGTACATATACAATGAAGAAATCAACAGTCCTGAAAGAAATTGTGATAAAAAATTTAGAGAACTGAGCTAGATCACTGGTTTTTAATCCTTGTACTTGTAGAGTATAATCACTAGAAAATGACGACAATTGTTGCATATTAGGTGCAAAGAAAGGAGGAATACTTCCTAGAATTTGCCCATCCCTTGTATACTTACAACTTACAAGTGGCAATCATGTTTTTTAGAAGATAAGAATATCATATGGATAGACTTGAGATTAGTAGCATAGAAGGCGAATCAGATTAATTATCAGGCCACAATTTCTGAACTGAAAAACACATACAAGTCATGAATGAGGTTTCCTGACAGGTGAGGCTTTAGGGAGGAACTGTCACTAGTCGAATTGCACCCAGCAGCGTAGAGTACTAACGTAACCTGGCAACAGGAATCACAAAACATTGTGCAGAGCAAAATGATTAGGAGACAAAAACAGCTATTCCCTCTTTCTTGTCCTGATAAATAGAGCAACCTTCTTAGTGTCAACGGGAAGAGAGATTTAAACTGCTAAAATTGCCTTTCAGAAGCAGCATAAGCAAGAAGAAAAGCAGACAATTTCTGTATTGCCATGGTTTAACATCTAAAAGAGCAAGACAAGGAAATTCTGGAGTGTAGCTTGAACAATCAATTTATTGACAAACTCAACAAACTTAATGGAAGCTCATATATCTTCAGGCATTGGAGCACTTCCACAAAACAATTAAAACAGCTAGCTTTTGTGCTTTGGTAATTAATGGAGGAGACATCATTAGGACAATTTTTGTATTCTATTTATTGTTTCAAATACAAATTTCATCCAAATCCTTTCATTTGCTTTTAACCTAAAACACGTGTACATGTGTTGACAGAACTCCATTAAAAGTTACAATCAATGGAAACTTATTTTAACTCTAGCTAAATAGTACCCTGTGCATATGTCAGAGAACATCAGAAAAGGTAATTTCCTAGCATTCTTTGGTTCTTTCTTTTCCTAGCATATATCAGAGAACATCAGAAAAGGTTATTTCCTAGTTTCCATTTACGCTGATGATGTAAACATTGCTAGTGAAAATTATCAATACACAAACTCATGGTTGATTATGCAGCTTATTTTACATGATGAGCATCATGTGATACCAAATTACTTTGCTTAAATGGAGGCTCAGCACATACTGATTCATTTCTGGCTCAAACCAACGGTATTGTTGTGTTACCAAGAGTCTTCCTTCCCCATATATTTTGCTTCATAAGGTGCTGTGTTGATGCACCCACCAATCTATGAACTTTTGGTGCACAATGGCATGTGCATCACTTAAAAAAGGTGCTCATCATTGTCTAGGATGCCATTTCAAGGAAGAATGCAAGTACCAATCACAAACATATGCTAGCAAATTCAATGTTTTGACACTAAAATACTTTCTATGGTCTTTTTTCTGTACAGCCCTCTTCCCATACATTCTCGACTGAAGCTACCTGATTGGCAATACTAAAAATGAACAGCCAAGAAGCCTACTTTATTTAACTCAACATGTGTTGATGAGATATGGAGAACCAGCTTCCCCACATAAAGTTTCTCTCCCGTTCTCCAAAAGAAACTTGACAACTTGGCTTAATCGGTCTTTGAATTGCTAACAAATTGAAACTAATCAAATGTGCTTGATTTCATTTTGTACTATGGTTCAATTGGTCTTTCAATTATTCTATCTAGCAAGCCCAGACAACCTCTCCTTGATTTCATTTTTAATTTCACATGAATTACTAACAAATTGAAACTATGCAAAAGTGCTTGCATTGCTGTGATGGACGAGAGGTGAACCATGAAAAAGATTGAGGCGCAAAGGGACCTTTTGACATTCAGTATCATTATTACTTCCATGGAAGAAACGGCAGAGGTCTTGTTGCAGAAAAGTTCAACAAAAGAAGTATCAACCGTCTCTATAAGCCCTTTATTTTCATTAAAACGAATCGAAAAATTGATTAATGAGAAAGAGCATAAGCATTCTCATTCTAAGTTTGGCATCCACAAAGTGTTCACACGTATTTATCCTTCTCTCCATCCATACTACGTCATGCACATGCTCTTTACCGGAGAAGAAGTGTATCAGAGAGGAGCATCAGAATGAATACTGGTCCAGGGCCCAATGTCATGAAGAAACTCTAGGCCTAGAGGAAAGAGTCAGGGAGGGCAGTGGAGATGCATAGACGAGATAACTAAGTGCATTTCCAACCACATCAATATACTTATGCTATCAACAGACAAAAGCAACTGCAATTTCCGCAACTTACAAGAGTGCTGAATGTAAAAGCCGTCGACGGCAGCTCAAGTCCCCTATCTGCTATTATCTGCAAAAATTCGATTAGAGACACGTAAATGCACAAGCACCCCCTGTTTCTACCATCATTCATGCCACTTATATATAAATCGGCAACGCGAGGCGTCCGAGATTTCTCGCAAAATGGCACAGATAGATCCATATCTCAGGCGCTTCAAACATCTCGTCTGTTTCAAAAGCTCACTCCGAAAAGACAAAGCGATCGCGAATGTCTAATAAATCCTAGTTCTAAAGCAACACCAAAGAATGCGCGAGCAATCAGGACATACGGTGGGTCGGAGGAAGTCCATCCAAGCACCGAGGCCGAGCAAAGCGACCAGGAGAAGAAGAGACACCAAACCTGCAGAGACAAACGAGGCCAATGGAGCATCACGAATCTAAGAGAGCACGAGAACCGCGCCTCAGCAAGAGGACAGACCATTGCAGCGATAGCGGAGCCGAGAGCCGTCCGGCAGCGCCGCGCCGGGGACGACCTTCCCGGGGAGGATCGAGCCGGCGGCGGCCAAGTAAGCGAAGAACGTCCCCAGCAGGACGACCTGCAAAATGGAGGATGAGAAGACGAGATCGGAGGCGGAGGAAAAATGCGAGTGCGGAGGAGAGGAAGAAGGTTTGCTCACGGAGCTCCACGAAGGGATCAGAGCGGGAAGGAGAGCAGCGACATCCATGGCGGCGTCGCGGAGAACTGTTCGAGGTAATGAGCCAGCGACGCTCGCGCGACCTCAGGCGAGGGTTCCCGGCGGCCAGATCTGGCTCGCGGCTGAGCGCCGCCCGCCGGCTGAGCTTCGCGGTGGCCAAATCCAAGAAAGAAGACGATGAACAGTAATTTTCGAGGGCACAAGGGAAATTTCAGTAAAGGCAATATTGGCAAGATAAAAATTCATTAAACCTCAGTTTAACGTTCCGAAAAAAATGTTAAAAATCCAAAGCAGGTCTAGCATTTCAAATACTAGCATTTAGCAAATAGAGGGCCGTTTGGTTCGACTTTTGGGAATGCATTTGTAGAATCGCGCGACCCAGGCGTCGCCTAAGGTCCGACGACGGTCACCGGACTCGAGCGACCCTTAGGCGATGGTCACTAGAGCGTCGCTGGCACGCATGACCCCTTAACCGGCGGTCGTCGACCTTCGATCGGCCGGAGAGAGAAGATGAACAATAACCCTAAACTTGCATTCCCAAAATGCAACTCACAAAAAGATCTCCAGGGCACTCCAGGGCCCGGAAATTTAAAGCACTTAGAGCCGAACCAAACAAGGCTAGAGCCTCAAAAATGTGAACCGAACGGGCCTAAAGAACATTCCACCAAGATAGTCTTCTTGCCGTGGAAAGTGTCAAAGCAAAAGTTAGCATAGCCCTTCATTTGTGCTTGTATAGTGTTTAAATTCATCCGCGTAGACAATTATTGCAGTTCGGTTGTTTTTTAGCACAGAAAACCTGCAAAAAAAAATTCAGCACGAGTGTCCACCATTTAACAGGTGCTCGTATATATGACGGGGAATGAGACAGAAATCTTAACGTCCTCGTTCTCCATAATATGAATAACCACTCACCTTTCCCAAGGTGATCATCTAATAATGCAGCTCAAATCTGCAAGGCAGAATCAAAGCGTTAGCAATATATCTACTTGTTTTAGGCTCGTTGTTCTTGAAGCTTTGTTTAAACCGTAGAGCATTGCCTAATCTGTCCGAATTATAAAGCATCGTTAGGCACTTACAATGTCCAATGGCGGAGCCGCGGCAGAGGTAACCTTTTACGTTGTTTACTGCAGGGTAATTTATAGAGGAAAAAGATCAGAAACTCAATGAAAGAAGAGCAGTAGAAAGGTTTAAGTACCGTCGTTGCACCACTATCCGCGCACTTTAGATGCATCGACACAGAAATAACCCACCAAATTCCTACTGGGAAGGCAGGTTGCTTGAGGCTCAAAAGACGGTATGCATTCCACGCTTTTAAATCCCAGCCCTTCTATTGTCAGCAGAAATTGCCTAATAACCAATTTCAGAATCAGTGACTTATGAATTCATTAAAGAGTTCATATCAAAGTTCACAACCTCTTGCTCCTTGATGCCAACATGCATAAAATTGGAAAATAAATTCCTCTGAATCGTACTTTTACTAGATTTGGAGCGACCTTCTTTAGCCATTTCAGGTCGA
The DNA here is from genome assembly GCA_014182515.1 of Eucalyptus microcorys. NCBI lineage: Eukaryota > Viridiplantae > Streptophyta > Magnoliopsida > Myrtales > Myrtaceae > Eucalyptus > Eucalyptus microcorys. Next base: position 4,286,529 of record CM024566.1, on the reverse strand, counting down.
CACTCCCATGATCTCTACAGAGCGTATCAAGAAACCCCCCACCAACATTAAGGAATCGTCATCAGCTATCTTAAACATCATCATGTAAGTTTGCTAAAGTTTCTTTCTCCTTGAAGATTCTATACCCGTATTCTTTCTGCAAGTTTAGCTACAAATGCGGCATCGGCTTGTCTCACCGCCTCCCAATCCAACGAGTCCAAAGGCCTAGGATTTTCTTCTGCGTATCCCTCTACAGTATAAGATTCTTACACTTTCCCGGTACATTTTCTTGTCAATATCTTCACATATCTTCATTACTCTTGAATTTGCGCGTGTATACGCTTTCTTCATCCTGCTCTCTAGGCAAATGTGATAACCTTGTTGCATCTTTACGCACATAAATTTTACAGCATGTGCCATGAAAGATGAGTTGCAAAATAATAGTTCTTTCGAGCTTTACTTTATAAATTTGCTAAAAGAATCATTCTTTATCAACACTCTTTGCGACACAAAAGAAATCTTAAGGAAGCCATACCTGGAATTCTTGTCTGACACGTTCTGTGCTAGGAATGCTGCAACAACTTAGTCCGCAACAGAACCTTTCCGCTTCGCAAAACATCAATCCCCTGCACATTGCATGGCAATATTTTGTTAAACTTGCGCTCAGAAGTAGAAAAAAATGAAGCAAGATATTTAGCCCCCTAAATTTTTTCCACGAGACATTTAATACTGGGATACACTCACCTCGGATGAGACGCATTTTTGTGACAAAAGAAAGTGTCTGTTCATGGAAAAGCTTCCTTGCTTCATCCCACATATTGTCTGTATCTCTTTAAATTTCTTTTTCTACATGTTCGTTGTTCTGGATGAGGTAGGAGTTGAAGAAATAAGTACTCAGGGAAGCCCTCGAGGATTTCGGTGATGTTGTGTGCGGAGACAGCGGCGGAGCACAGGAGGAGAATGAAGGCGACGAGAGGGTGTAATGCAATGCACACATGATGAAGATTAGCAGAGGCTGTGCAATGGCCGGTTCCATGGACCCTTCCGGATTTGGTTCCCAAGTGGGTCCGGGAGCTATTAGGCGATTCAGATTTCCAGTTCATGGAACCGGCTCTTGAAATGAAACCAGCCTATCTTAAAACTCATCACCTAGTCATTTTTCGAGAATTTTCTACCTTATAACCTTAAAATGGTTGACACAAATGTCGCGAGAATAGTGATGAGCCTTGCATGAGTCCTCTTTCCATCAAAACGGGAGAAATTTCAAATACATCTCTTGCTAAAACCATGACAACGGCGCCCAAACATTTGCCCAGTGCTTTCCTTTTATTGAGTTTCTGATCTCTTTTCCCATCGGGTAGGGGTGAGCATGGTCCGGGTTGGGCCAGTCCACCCCCTAACCCTAGAACCAACCCGCACAGTGCTGGTACTTAATTTTTGGGACCGAGAACCGACCCTATTGAGCTTGGGACCGAGGACTGAACCAACCCAATGGATTTGGTCCGATTCCAGGGTCAACCCGTGACTAACCGATAATTTTTTATTTCATTTTTTATACTTCTTAAAAAAACGATTGAAGACCGGACTGACCCAATAGATTTGGTCCGGTTTCAAGGTCAACTTAGGACCAACCAATAATTTTTTATTTCATTTTTTGTACTCCTTAAGAGGGAAACTGAGGACCATACCGACCCAATTGGTTCAATGATGAGCGAGCTCAGCTAAGGAAGGCAAGCGGTGAGGATCAAGTGGGGTGAGCGTCGAATAGAATGAGTATCGAATGTCAAGGGAGAAGCAACAAGCCAAGCGAGCATCAAGTAGCGAGCGGCCCAAGTGACCCAAAGCGAGCAAGGCGAATGTCGAGTGACAATCTTTCGATTTTGACAAATTGAAGACTAAGAGGACAAATAAGACAAAAGAGAACCAATATTATAGGAGGATACCAAAAGGTGCCTTTTCGAACGCCATGAGAACTTCTCACAAAAACATTTTCCTCCGTAAATTATGATTATTGACGTTGTAAAAGACATTAAAAACCTAAGTTATTAAATAACAATATAAAATTACTTAAATTCCTCACTAAAGAGCTGTTTAATGTTATTGACACCGTTTATTTTAATATTTTCTCTATATAAAAAAATTATGAATAATATTATATATATAGTCAGGGTCGGTCCGAGTTGGACCGTTTCGGAACTCTCAAAATCGAGAATCGACTCACACAGTACTGGTCCAGAAATTCTAGAATCGAGGGCCGACCTAGTTTCTTTGGGAACCGGATCAGGACTGGCAGAATTGGGCCAGTCTAGAGTCGGTCCAGGATTGACCCTGAATCGATGCTCACTCCTACCATCGGTACCCTGCCAGTAAACGACATACAGAAGAACCTCTGGCCACGACTCTGCCATCTTGACTATCCGACATTGCAAGTACATAATAATGATGTGCTGTCTTTTTTGGACACATTCCGCAGTGACATGCGGTTTGGGCAAGCTTTGGGAACAATGAGCTGAACGAAGTAGATACGTTGCTAACGTGTCGAATCTACCCTGCAGATTCGCGTTGCATTCTCGGACTATCACCTTAGGAAAGGTGAGTGATTAGACTAGCCGTAGATAGCCGTGATAATTGAATTTTATTACCTTATCGCAAAAGGAACGAGTTCGAATCTCGGATGCTCGCAATTTAAGTAAGGATCCCAGAAGTGATTTATTGGATTAGCTCCCGAAAATTTACATCTAAATAGCGGCTTGCGGTGAGACCCCACCAGTGTCGTATGATTCCCAAAGAGTAATCTCTAACGATCCCTTAGCCATCAAAAAAAAAAAGTGAGTGATTAGACATGGCCAACGAGGACATCAAGATTTTCATACATTGCTAATGTGGCAAATCTACCTTACAGATTCGCTCTATATTATCAAATTATTACCATAGGAAAGGTGAGTGATTAGTCATGTCATGGAGAACGGGGACATTCAGATTTTTGTCTCATTCTCCCGATCATGTATCAGCACGATGGACGATGATGTTGAAAATTTTTTACAAAGTTTTCTGCACTTGAAAAACACGTCGAGCTGCAATGCTTGTCCACTTGAAGACGGATGTAAACACTATACAAGCACAAATGAGGGGTATGCTGGCTTTTGCTTTGATGCTCTCCACGGCGAGATGTCTCGATTCTGGTGGTGAGAGACTCTTTAGCCAACGTTGAATTAGAAAAAAAGGAAAATAAAAGAAAGAGGACTTCTGCTTAAAAAGGGAAATCACACCCATGAACAGGAAAGGGAGAGAGGGAAAAAGGAAAGAAAAAAAGAATAGAGGGGAAAAAGGGAAAGAAGGCTTTGCAATGGGGACCTCACCATTTGAATTTACTTCGATTCGTAATGATTAGTAAGGACTTAAGCCTTTTTTTCGTTTAATCAAAGTCACTTTTCTCAAATTCAAAATTAAGTGAAATTTGAATTATAAAGTTCATTTTTGAGTCATTAAGCTGAGAAATTATGAGAAATTTTATGATATGTGAAGCTACAGAATTTTACAAAACTTAATTTGAATTTATGGTTTATCCAAAATGAATTTTCTATGTTGGTGCCCGTGATAAACCATAAGTGACTAGCAACTTTTGAACGGAATTTCGTTGGTTATCAACTCGATTTTAGAACAGATTAAAGCAGACAATATCTCGAATAAGTTAATTTAAAAACGTCAAAAATTTCCTCCCTATGAAAAATATTACTAAATCATCGGGAGGGAGTGATTTCAGTTCCCCACGAGTTTCATCAAAAACCTAAAACTTATTCATTAGAACAGATTCCTCATTTTTTGGAATTTAAAATCCAAGTTGGATTTGCTTTGATTTTAGTTCCCCACGAGAAGGAAGATGGAATGAGGGCTTTGCACGTACTCACCACGAGATCTCACCAAGTTGGATTTACTTCGATTCACGGGCCAATAAAGATTTAAGTGTTTTGTTCATCTAATCAAAGTAATTTTTGGAATTAGTGCTTTTAGAGTTGTAAGTTGAGAAATCATGGGAAATTAATAATTTATGGTGCGTGAAGTTATAAGATTTTATAGAGCTTGATTTGAACTTATGGTTTGTCTTAAATGAATTTTCAAAGTTGGTGTGCATGATGAACCATACACAACCATCAGCTTTCAGACCGAATTTCATTGGTTTTTGGCCCAATTTTGGAACGGGTCAAAACAAATAATATCTCAAATGAATTAATTCAGAAATGTCATAAATTTTCCCTTATAAAGAAAAAGAGAAGACACGAAATTAGCAGCAAAAGGTGTAAAAAAACTTGTCAAGTTTGTCCTTGACGCTTCGCAAATAACAGCCTACTATATCGGTTGAAAAATCAAACCATAAAAAACATGCCATATACCAGGGTGAAACTAAGCAAACGACTTATCTTTTGCTGAATGATATTTTTATTCCTTTATTTTTTCTTTTATTTTCGAAATAAAAAAATGAAAATATGTTTGTGTACGTCAATTCATTTTTCTATTCTCCGAATAAAAAAGTGGGCAGGAAATAAATTTAGAATAAAAAAAAAATTCTACTCTTCCGTATCCAATAACAAAATGAGAAACAAATTATTTTAGAGGAACAAGCTTGAGGTGACCTACTATTCATCTTTACCCAATCAACACAAGTCTAGTCTCCTAATCTGATATAAGTCTCCATTTTTTTGAAATAAAAAATTTAAGAAATTTAAGAAAAATATAGACTAGATTTAGTGTTAATTCAAGTTTAAAATTAGTTCACTGAAATAAAAATGGATTTTTTTTAATGAAAATTAGATTCAAAATTGAATAAACTCCCGAGGTTATTCTATATGGATTTTTGAATGTTGTTTTCTTTTTAAGACAATACTAGAGCGTGAAAGCTTGGGACTTCACTAAGAGAAGACGTTTTCTTCCCTTAGGATTTTATTGGAGACATCCTTTAAGATCATCCACAATTCTATTTTAATAGAAAATTAGTTGGCTCTGAACAAAATTCTAACATTACCATTTGTCTTGTGTTCATGGCAATCGAATAAGCCTTTGCTCCACGGATTTCCAATGTCATTTGCTTGAAGGTTTGATGAGTTTCCATGGATGTCATTTGTTTGAAGGTTTGATGAGTTCATGTAAATAAATGAACTAACTTTAGGATCACCTCTCTGTTCTATCACAACCCATTCCACCAAGCAATGTTTGCTCTCTTTCTTAAAGCTAAAAAAAACTGAAAAGATCTATGCACCTGTTTAATGCATCTATTTATTGAAATGCCCAAAGAATTACTGTTAACCTCATTATACTGTGAGTTATAAATTAGAAGAAAACTCTACTGCCATTTCCAGCCATTCATATTTGACTAACTATTACGTTGGATTTTCTAAAGACATTTTAGAATATATTGATCAATTAAATTCTTATAAAAGTCCAGTTTTATGTTAAGTGTTTACATATATTTATAATTAAATGATAAAAACTGAGAATATAAAATTTTGAAATTGTACCAAATGCAATTATGTCATTTTTTTTTTAATTGTAGGAGTAGTAATTTTGTGCAATTACTATATGTGTTCGTTTGTTCAGAAATTGGTTCAGGAAATAGAAATAAAATAAACTATTTTTGAATAAAATTTATTCCTAGGAAAAGAAATGTAACCATACACATCCGAAACTCAAGAGGACAAAATATTGAGTTGTTTGCACGCGACATGTCAAATGCTAATGTGGCACATGATTTTTATACATATCCAATAATTTATCGACATGCGTTTTCTGTGTTGGACTAAAAATATAAAAACATAATTTATCTTCTTCCTTCTCCACCACGTTTTTTTTATCCAAACCCGTTGTCCACGGCCATCTTCGCCGCATTTCAGTTGTCCATGGCCATCAGCGCCGAACAAGCCGTCATCGCCTGCGGCCATGAGTACGAGATCTAGAGCCATGGCCACGAGCATGACGTCTCTAGATGTAGAAGTTCGGTTGAGCCAAAAACAGAGAAAAGGAAAACGTTTGTCCATGACGGCGATGGGCACGGGAAAGGTTCAGCCATGAGTTACAATCATGAAGTTTTTCTGTCTTCATTTTCTCCGAACACGGGAAACGTCCCTTCAGATTTGACCATGCAATGCCGGCAACACTGCTGGTGGCGACGGTGGAGGACGCAATTGACATGAACCACATGGAGGAGGAGGAAAAGTGAGATGGGTGGATATCCTATGTTTTGTTCATCTAAATTCACATCAGTACATATGCGTTGATCTGCAATTGCTTTAGAGTGAAAAGATGTAAGCCACGCCGGTTATTAATATGTCACTCGCAAACCACTCAATTTTTTTCTCCATAAAGAGAAGAAACTCAAGTCCCAAAATGAGAGTTGTTCAGAATGCAAGACCTTGGTACAGTTGGTACAGACATGATGTATCCATCTAATTTTTCAAAGAATCTCAACGTCACAACAATCAAGAAACAAAAATGGTCAAGAAATCATCCGGCCGTGCCAGCCTGTGCGAGGGATTAGGGACTGAACATATTGGGGAGACAAGTTTGAGCGTCCCGGCCTACCAAGAAAACCCGGATACCCGCATAAGAATTAAAAAGTGAATCGAGGGGGAGGAAAACCCATTAGCCCTCGTATTCTGGTTTGCTAATTTGAGACTCCAGCTCTTTGGCTTTGCTGTCATCGAAACCAAGGGCAGCTAGTATCTTGTGGCCTGGTGAATCCACTTCATACCAGATACCGAGAAGCAAATGGCTCGTTGTGATCTCTCCGCCATCAGCTGCATCAAGAAAGGAATGCAAGAAAGATTGGTTCTAGGCCTATATTTGGACGGGCCAGATGAACAAACAATATAGGTGAATGTGTGGACCTCCAGCTATATGTAAAGCAATGAAAGCACTTTCCCAACTTTCCAACCAAGAACCACATGAAAACCAGAATTTGACTTCTCTGGGTGTTTGAAACAAATAATATACGTTTAGATTATCACGTAATAGAATTATAACTCGCTCACTGTGCCAGTACTAGTTACAAGTGCAAAAATTTATGCCATCTTAAAGCCCTTACACAATGAAGTACAGGCACTTTGCATTTCAGACATTGTAGAAGCTAACATTCAACCCTTTCGCATTAGTGATTCTCTCTATCTGAGATATTTAATTTAAGAGAGTTGTTTCACTAATTTAAAAATAAACTCATACGAATCAGAAAATGTAATTCATCTCAAACCAATGCAACCTATTGTCATATTCCTCCGATAATCCACAAGAATGCATGGACCTCCAACTACAGCAAAACACTATCACACAGCAAGTCCTCGAAAAGTGAATATGAGCAAATTGACGGAAAGCATACCAGACTTCAATTTATGATCGACAGCCCAATCAAGTACCCTTTGGCAATCTTCCATCAGTGGTGGATGCTCGGGGCTGAAAAAATACATGTCGCCCTTTGGAATCAACTTCATGGACTCTTCCCGCACCTTGAAAAGTGTAATTCCATTTGCCCGCAAAAGCTTAGCAGCAGAGTTAGTCCCTGCACATCACAACCAAGAAATTATAGTTAGCACAATCCATATCAGTCTAATGATATTCCTCAAATCTTATCAAGACTATATGCTAAGCATGTGAAAACATATGGTCTTCGCAGAAACAAAATGAGGGTCCTATCAAGGGAGCTTGCATGGTATAAGATAGGCATACAATGACCCCAATGATTTGCGGAATAAACGTCACTGGTGAAGTTGAAACTCCACAGTCCAAGTAAACTTGAAAACTTTTCTGAAATATCACTTCAACAACCGGCTGAAATCATTACATATACAGTAGTGATCCGACATAGCTATGAATATCTCTAAGCACATAGGCCAACAGACTACTTCAATGGATAATGAAGCAACAACCGGAAGCAATATGAAAGATATTCCAAACTGCACAAAGTCAATTACCCTCAATAAGCAATCCCATAAGAAGTGCCTCAGTTCCAGTACTCGGATACTTCAGCTTCCTCGCCTCGAGTTCACCCATAGCGAACGACTTTATTGCCCTCCTCGACCATCTAATACAAGCAACAACCCAATGAACACAACAGATTCATCTTCACTTATCATTGGCAGAATCGACCATACACGCAAATGGCATGTTCCAAGGCTCAATCAAGATAATTTTTCCATTCCCAGTTGCCATTCAATCAATGCAGCTCATTCAGAGAACAATTTTCGATAACACTAACCAAGTGACAACAATAAATAAAACACGACTTCATCCAATGTTTCAGCTGAACTCACCTGGGAACATTCTCACCGGAAGAGACCCTCTCCGGCTTTCTGCAAAATCAAGCACAACAGTCCTGAAACAACAACTCAGTCACCTAAAAATGCAATTTTTAAACCAGGAACCAAAATTAAACATTGAAAAAAAAAAACCAAACTTTGAACCAGAAATCCTAAAAGGGAGCGAGTAAAGCAATGCTTTCGGGGGGCGATTGGGGGGATTAGACTCACGCGGTCGGGAGGCTGAAGGCGACGGTGGCGATGATCGGGCGCGGCCTCGGCGGTCGACAGGCGAGACCCGCCGAACGGAGCGAGAAGTCGCGCGCGCCGAGCCACGCGTTGGGCAATCCGAACGAGCTCGCCAGCCCCGGCCGGTGAGCGGATCGAGCGTGGGTGGTCGGCGGCGAGAAGGGCGTCGCCGGCGGGAGCTTGGAGAGAGCGCGAGACGCCATTTGCTACGCTCGAGAGCTCGTTGGTGAAGTTCGGTGCCGCGCCGTCGTGGATAGAGCAAGAGAAAAAAGAGGAAACGCGGAAGATGGAGAAGGAAGAGACGGGACGACGTCGTGACGGTTACGTGGGCTCGGTTCTCGTGACTGTGGCCGGCCCAAATGGTTCGGTTCTTTGGGCCATTTGACATATTGGGCCTTGGGCCCATTTTTCTTTTCCAATATTTCATTCTGTGTTTGTGTTCGGTGGAGGAGTGACATCTCCTTTTGATGTCCATCTATGTCAAGGCCTTCGTCGTTCGGACAGGCTTCGACGGAGCTTTTCTACATGTCGGGCCCGAATCTATGTTAGACCGAATTTGAGAAAATACGAGCCAATTTGTTCTTTGGGACGGGGTGAGTTAGGGTAATGCTGTTTAGGTTCGAAGTCGCCGGCCTGTAATGAAACCCCGTCTAGACTCGCCCTTGCTGATCAAAGATTAAATTTGAGTCTGAGCACCTTCGAGAATTGAACTTGAAATTGAGAGAAGCAATTTCGTTGCCTTATATTATGAAGTCAAGCAAACTAGTATCCACAAGTTTTGTCCCGCCGCAATGTCGAGCCGCTTGAACGGTCTTATTCTTACTTCAGCATCTCTCTGGAGAAGCTCAAAGATGACCATCATTCCAATTGGGAAATTCTTGCATGAATCACAAGATCGTTTACATTTTCACCTAGGGAGATCACCGCTCCCCTTTACTCTAGGTATTCTTCTACTCCACATCAATTCATCTCAAACGCCAACTTCATTCCTATCGACCCACGTCGCTACAACACAACTCCCACTTACCCGAAAACGCAAGTCATTGGCTTTGATACTATTTATTGAGAGGTCGCAATAATAGCTCAATATTTTCACCTTCATCTAGGAAGATTGTGACGGGAGCCTTAGTTTAAATGTGTCAACATATTTAGTTGGAGCCACATTCACTCACAAACTTAAATAAAATTTTAGGCCAATTAAGGTACATTAATCGATCTATTTCATGCTACTTATCCAATGTATGATTTTCTAACACAACTCATAAGTATATCTTAACAAATAATATACCACTACATATTTTTTTCACAACACAAGTTTTGTCTTCTTTTTGTTTATTTTTTTCCCCAGGCAAATAAAACTCTTACCCTAGAAGATGTTAATTCCGGATGAATTACAATCACTGCACAGAGCAGATCAAGAACAACCTCAAAGATGCAACAAAGTCACCGAGCCAAATCTCCGGCGGATCTCACGAAGTACAAAGGACCACACGACATCAAACAAATCTCTCGATGAATACCACCTACTCGGTCAGGCGACATCAAACGTGTTGTGTTTCGAACGAAGCGCAGTGTGGACGGTGCGTGCGTTTCGTTGACCTTAGCCGTCTGTGTTCGCATCCCGATGCCAGAAATCATAGGCCGCACGTCGCGACGAGTTACTGGAGACAGCTTGGGAAAAATGCGGTGCGCGGGGGGCGAACTACCGCAACCGATTCCGGTCCTCCTGCATTAACTTCCTCCCTCCTCAGCACCTAGAAACGTGTGCGCTCGTCGCTTCCCACTCACCCCCACGATTACTGTCTGAAATCCTAGATTTGCGCAAAGCTGTCCGTCGCTCCCAGGCCTGACTCTCTGTTGACTATTTTATACCCCTACGCGGATCTTAGATGGCGCATAGGAATTTCTCGTGTAATCTTTTATGTTTCCACGCACACCCTCTTTTCGGTACTGCGCATTTCGCGCTGGCATACGCTAAGCAATGGATGAACTCATCGGATAAAATCCACTGTATTTTTCAAGAGGGTGTCTCTGCTGCCTCTCGAAAGATCTAGGCACGGGACGAGATGACACGACGTGTTTCTAAACCAAGACATGTGTAGTTACGACGAACATGATGAGCTAACGAGACAGGGAATCTCGCGATTCTAACTTCCGGATCATGTGAGGAGCTGCCGCCATGTGATTGGGCGGGCTGCATATGAACAAAGCTCGACCAATGGGAAGGTAAAAGAACCACGAGAAAAGGTGAGGCAGCCTTGAAAAGATTGTCCCTCTTCTCCAAGGAAAAATCATTTCTAAATGCCATGATGGTGTCAATCTTTGCACGAGATTTTCCCCCTAATAGGGACGGGAATCTTTTACCTCCTTAGTTGTCGTGCACAAATCGAATGAACAAAAGTCAACACAAGCGGCAGTAGTGGGCACCCTCGAAGCCGAATTAGGTGATCAACGATTTCCCTGTAACGCACCCAATTAGGGGATCTTCGGTGAAACCCAACTTTTTTACGACCCGATCGAAATAATTACATTGGAGAAAATGCTACCGGCTCGGAAGACAACTCATTATGATATCTAATCAGACGGCAGTCGACGTAAGAGCGAGTCTTGTGATTCGAGAGCACCTAAAAAAAAAATCCCACTCGGGCGACCGAGTTGGTGAGTCGGATTTGATTGCGTTGATTGAAATAGGGAATTTTCGAAAGGTAGACCGTGACGATCGGGAAGCCCGAACGGTCAAACTCAAATGTGAAACGGGGTACGTGATCTTGGCATGTGGGAAGGTCTCCCCTCCGCCTCCGGTGAGGGCCCCTTCAGATTTGAGCATTTCAGTCGCTCCCATGTGCTGGTGCAGCTGTTCTCGCCGACCATCGTGGGTTTGGAGATCTCAAATCGTGGGTTCACTTCGGTGTTCCTGTTTCTTGACAGAAACAGCAAAGTTTTGGAACTTACATGTCTTGGATTTCTACACTGACTTAACTCGATTTATTTTACGGAAAATATTTTTTTGAGATCAAAATTCAAAATTTTCGATAATTTTTCCCTGAAAAAAATGGAAGAAAGTATTTTCTAATTTATTTTCAAACTTCAGCTAAACATTAAAAATATTATCATTTCGCTGGAAAATTACTTCCTGAAAAACTTTTTCCAGAAATGCCATATTTTCCTCAAAATAAAGTGAGTCTTTATAGTAAACAACTTTCAAGAAGAAGTTTTTAGGATTTTCAAGGTTTTAGTTCACCAAAAAAAAAAAAACTAGTATTTTCAGACAATAAAAAAAAAACAACTTCAAAAGTAGATAAATGTGCCCAAACTAAGCATGTTCTCCTCCCGTACACTCATTTTAATTATTTTACTTTTACTTTTTTTTTTTAAATTCAAATTTTTGTTTTTTTCTTGGCTAGTTGTCGACGATAAGCCACAGGCAAGCTCGAGCCTCGCCAGCTAACCTCGCTGGCCTATGGTAAGCCCAAAACTCATCGATCTAGTAGGTCTCAACTTGCTGGCCTTAGGCAAGTTCAAGCAAGCCCATGGCTTATAGTCAGTGACCGGCCAAGGAAGAAGCATAAAAGAAAATTAAAGAAGACAAAAAAATAATTAAAAAATCAAAATTTTTGATAATTTTCTCTGTGATTATATTTTCCATGCCAAATAACAAAAAATATTTTTTAGTTCGACTTCAAGTTTCAGCCAAGTACAGAAAAATATTATCATTTTCTTGAAAAATTAATTTCTAGAAATTGGAAGCCTTAATTAAGCACCATTCAATTAAATAATCCATGTGGAGATTGGATTACTGTCGTCGAAACCCTCTTTCACATACATTCACATCACTATGTATTAAGTCTCCGTCTAGCGAGAATGATGGGGTTTGAACTTTACTTGTTTTCAAATTCCCCGATGATGAAAATATTCTCCGTACACGGTCGGGTTTAATCATGCATCCGAAGTGATCGTTAAACTGCTAAATCAAAGCTACAGCCGGGGCACGAAAAAATCATCGCGTCCCATTGACCTCTCGCCAAATGAAAAACCAACTCATGATGACAATGTTTCCTTAAGCACGTCTTCCTCATATGACATGAATCAAGAAGAATCATCTGCCTTGATCGCGCATTGCTCGCCAAAGAGCGGCTCTAATTAAAGCCAAACAGTCGCGCTTGTCCCACAAGCATGGCTAGCTCGAAACCCTAGCTCGGCCAGCAGCAGCAGCTGCATCGAACTTCAATTTAACCTACAGAGAACAGTAAAAACTTTATCTTTCTCGTTCTAGATAAACGAAGAAAAAGCAGGGTAATCTTCGAAAGCTTCATGCCTAATGATTCAGCAGCGAAAGGGATTGTCTGTGTGCGGGGGACGTGGTCCGATCGACACCAAACGTTGTCTTTCTCGATGGGAACCGGAGAGGCCCCCACCAAGATCTCTCGCACCTTTTTTTCTTTTTTTCCTTCTCCCTTTTCTAAAAACTCTCGAAAGTTTAATACCAAATCCTGGAAACGTGGTTGCCGAAAATTCGATTCCGCTGTTACAATTTGGTGGGTTTGGATTGGAGGGGGGGTCGGTATTTGTTGTTGTTCGATTGCTGTTCTTCTCTTGCTTCGGCCAGTGCCCTTTTCTTGCTTCTATCGTCATGTAGCTGGCGGGGACTTGATGGACCAACCGCCAGCCGAGAGATATTTAATGAGTGAGAATTGAACACGTAAGAAGGAGAAAATAGGATGGTGATTGATCAAAAAAATTGACATTTGTGGCGGCAAAATTCCTTTCGACGTGTAATTCTCTCGCCATCTGTAGTTTTCTTTGGTGAGTTCGTTCGTTGGGGGCGGTGGCATGATTGGCTATCATGAGAGTGGAGTGAAAGTGACCAAGAAAAAGGAGTCGCTGATTTTTTTAATATAAATTATTTATTTATTTATTATTTATTGGAAATTCCTGCTTGATTTTCAAGAATAGGGCCTTAATTCGTGTCATTTAAATTGCGTGTGTATGCACTGAAAATGATGACCATCCCTTATTTGATTGACAAAGGGACCACATTGAAAATTTAGAAATAATTTGAGGATCATATCAAATAAATTAACCGTTCGAGAATGATATCGCACATTGGGCGAAAATTTAAAAGTTATCAATTTCATTTTCCCTCTAGATTATAAGTTTCTCATATCTTAAGGAACAATATTTCATTTTAGGCTGTTATACATCTATTCTCATTTATGTATTAGGCAGATGTTGATTTGTTATCAAGTATATAACTTTGTATAACAAGTTAACAACACATTGACAAAAAATATTAATGATAAAATATATGATATGGTTCACACAAAAAAGGAAAAAAAAAAAAAAGAGAAGAGTGATCAAATACGCTTGGTATTTTTGACGTTGAAAATAAGTATAATTATGGTAGAAAATTAACCTTGTTAGAAGCAATGAAAAGGGTTTACCGAATCATGATGATCATGCAAGAACTTTGACACGTCGGTGCCAAAGGAAACCTGTGGATTCTCAGTGCAGGCAGACGTCATTTTTGTAATATTCCGACGTCATTTTCCCCCCCACCACTATATATTAAGTAGCACGTACGAAAATTTGATGGCTTGGTATAATTGCGAAATTAAAAAAAAAGATATCCTGCTGTGCAGGTCTACTGAGAAAAATGCTGCGCTGCGAGTGGTCCACCTCATCGAACCCTCCTCACCTTCCGCAATGAAGGCAACGTGAACTTAAAGCATAAGTATCATAAAGAAGCGCACGAGAAAAAAAACAGAGAGTCGGCAGGAGTTTGATAGGTGAGAGAAACACGTGCATGGATTGAATTCGGGAGTTAAGTCGAGCCAAGTCAAGTCGAGTCCATGTAATTCAATGCTTAAATTCGATTGACCTAATCAATAAAGACTCTGTTATCAATCAAGCTCGAGCTCTATTAAACAAGTTTTCAATATGCCTGAACTTGAATTCATTGGTCAATAAATTATACTTGAAACTTGAATAAAATTTGGAACCGTGAGCTGGCCTGAAACTTGAAATATGAAAATAAAATATAGTTAGAAATATATATTTTTTTAAATTTTTTCATCTTATGTGTGCGTATGATTAAAAACATAAATTATGACCGCCTAATAATGTACACAAGACATTGGAGTCAACTTATTTTTAGCTTGAGCTCAATTCTATTAATTACTTAAGTCGAAAAGAATCTTATTTAAACTCGAGCAATTTATTAGCAATGACTACCGACCTATTCACATTTCTATTCACGAGCAAACCCCTATGATCTCGGTAATCAATTCATATAGGATCAATCCCTTTATCCTGTCCCAGTTTAGTTCAGTCCAAATAAACATGCCCAGATGTAAGTCATCGACTACTAAAGCTGAACGCCAACACACAATTCTAAAGCAGAACGCCAGCATATGCGCGTTAACATACCTAATCAATCTGCAAAATGCTTCCTTCGCTCGGAGATGCTTTCCAATGGAATTCATCATACACAAATTTGGCTAACTTTAGAATGGGAAAATGGCGGGTTGATTAGTTGGTAACCCGAGGCAAACATCCATTATCGGAACGCTTATGGAATGAGTAAGTCGTGGGTGGGCTAATGAGAAGCGGAGCCGTGAAAGCTAAGCCAACGATCGCCTTTACTTCGTACTCACTTCACGTCCGAAGTGATGATCTGCTTCACCCACCTCGCGCTCGATTGCCCGCATCTGCCCCCAATTTTAGCATAAAACGAATCTCGAATCTTCAGATCCTCTCGATCCCCACCACCACCACGACGGTGCATCGCTTCTTGTCCCCGAACGTGACCTCTCAACCGCCGACCCACGTCACACGAACGTGATCGCTTCTTTTCTCGCTCGATGGGAACGATGATTGCGGCCGGTGGTTGAGCACGAGTTGCATCTTCGCTAATTGGGAAAGTCGCTCCCCGTGATCATTTGATAACTAACTAACGGCATTAGAGAATGCGTACTTGGGCAGGCTTATAATCTTGTTTTCACCTTCTAGCTTCCATAAAAAGCACCGGCTAAATATCATTATGGGCACGCAAAGGAATGGGAGCCGCCTGGAATCATATTGGACTGACTCACCAGTTCCCAGAGCCAATTTATTCGGTCCGATTCCTTATTTCATATGTGGAACTGCCCAAACTTTTAAGAACAATTGAAATCTTAAATCCCTAATCTCACTTTTCAATCATCTCGTTTCGTCTTTGTGTCTTTCGTCTCAACTATCTCAAACAACTCTCCTGGTCTATCCATTTCTCAATTATCATCTCCCATCGACTCGTAGTTGTGCCTTCAACCATTCCTTGTAGACGCAACTCACAGCCTCGCCTCTCTCTCTTGCTCTTGTTTACTACCATTTGCTGTAAGTTGGAAACCTCGATTACTGCCATTTGCCCATTTTAGTTTCTTTAATCTACTCATTGTTTGAAGTATTAAGGGGAAAGTATTGTTTACATGTGTAAATTCTTTAAGTAGCATGAATGCTAAAATCTTATTATGAGCTGTGTTTGAATTGAATGCTCATGGGTTCATGATTTGTTAGAAAACAAGCCATTGATCGTGTAAAACTTGATGGCACCAAATTCATTAATCGTTAGTTATATTTCCAAATGAGTTCATGAAAAACAAGTGATTCATGGTTTCAATCTTTTGGAATTAATTCTAAGTAGGCGATTCCATAATGAAAATTCCCCACTTTGAAATGAATCACTTCATCTGAAATGAATCACCTCTGGATCATTCATCAACACAATTTTTTACTTTGATAATAGATCCAATCCTCTCGCACGATCGAATACTAAACCTAAAACCCTCGTCGTGCCATTACATGCCCGTAGATTTTTTCTTCACCAAGCTCTTCCAACATTTCCCGATGCTCGAGAATTAATCAAATAATATTAAACGAGAGCCGATTGAGGAAACGTAGTGATGCACCACATACGAAGCAAATACCCCACCGTCGCAATCACGTGTAGTACGTTTGACCAAATATCGGTCTCTGTCTCTCTCTCTCTCTCTCTCTCTACCTTTTTTCCTCCGGCCCAACTTGACGGCCAAGATCTCACCACAGGGGCGGGGGCCCACGCGGGGGCGCGACGATCGAGACGTGGAATTTTCCCGACATACAGCAAAGATGGAGTAGGTGTGGAAAATACGTAAAGCGGGTCGGAAAATCACGTCCGAATTGCGAGTGGGATCATAAAATAAAATAAAATAAAATAAAAGTGAGGTCTTCGAAGTTTTATGACAATGCAAATTAACGTGAATAAAATAAATGTTTTGTTTATTGCGACATGTCGGGGGTGGAGTCACGTTCGGGAGGAAAACATGCCGCGAGTGTCTCGAGGAGCAGGAGCGGCGCCGTACTGTTCATTCATGGTCCTTGTCGAGGACCCGAAGACCCGAATCCGGGCTCGCCCGCCCCGCCCCGCCCCGCCCGCACGGGTGTGAACGGGATCCGGAAAGTCGAGCGAATAATACGGTCAAAAAAGGAGGCAAAAAATAAAAGGGGGAAAAAGGGAAAAAAAACCCCACGTCGAAAGGCCTTTTTCTTTTAATTTTTCGACTTTTGTTTTGTTTTCAAGGGAGAAAAAGAAAAACAAAAGAGAGCAACCTGGGACTGAGAGTGGACTGTGGGCCCCGGCTGACAGACGTCCTAGCCGTCGTCCCACGCGTCAGCCCTACTGGCGCAAGAAGCTTCGGCCGACTTTAATAAAAGGTAGAGCCGATTCAAATCAAACGAAAAAAACTGACTAAAACTACTAGACGATGATATAAATAATTTATAGACTTAAACTTAATGTGCAATATATAATTTTTGAATCATAACTCATTGTTGTGCAATTTCATCCATAAGTTTCTAATTAGTTCAAAGTAGTATTTAAACTTTTAGTATATGTTTAATTTAATATTTGAATTATATGAGAATATTAACTATTATCTTTAAATAATTTAGGAATTAAGTTGAACATGCAGGATTCACGTTCAACTAAATAAAAATTTAGGGACTAAATTGTACATTGAACTACTATTTTTGACCACGTTAAATAAATTAAAAATTTATGGAGCGCATTATATATTAAATCAAAATTCATAAATCATTTATGTCAATTTTTCCTAAAACTATGACTTGAGGTTACTCAACTCAATTTGTCTTACAAATCGAACTTGAATTGAAAATTTGTACTTGGGCGACTCATAAAATTTCACATGCTCGAAATGGGGAAATCAAAGCTCCGTTGAGGCTGGATCAAAGATCGAGTTGCTCAAATCTTGCCCCAAGATAACTTTGAACCTTTTCGACCCCCCCCCCCCAAAAAAAAAACTTTGAACTGTAATATCGGCGAGCTCGACTCGATCCGATTTTTTTTTTTTTTTGTGTGTGTGTACTTCCGAGGTGTCATAATCATACAGCTCTCGAAGAAAGTTCGTGTCTTTGAAATTTATGTAATTGCACGGCACGCGATGTGCGCGGTACATAAATGCGGATCCAGCTTTCGCTTTTTTCCCCTGTTCAAAGCGAAAAATGCATTTAGTTATCTATGAATAAATTCCGGCAACCAACGTAATGGCCACGTCAAAGGCACGCGTGGGGCCCACCCTCTCTGGCTTTTCAGCACCTCACGTTATCAGATCAGATCCGGAGGGGTGGGGGGGCCGGGCTGCCGCTGGGCCTGCACACCCGTGATGACGTGGACCCACCGCCGTCCCGATTTGGCGGGAAGGTCGCCGGTTTCCCGCCCGCCGGACCTGTTCGTCCTTCGAATTCGTGTTTTTTACCCCCCCTTCTCTTTTGTTCCTTTGTTCATCCGTGGAAAAAATCAGATTTCGTCTTTTCCTAATATCCCGTGCGGATCTCCTTCTTTAGGAAAGGGAAAAGGAAAATCTAAATCTCATCCGGCACTTTGAATGTTGCAATTTTAAAGATATGCCTAAACGTGTTACACCTCCCGTAAAAGGAAATTATCGCCGTAGTTAAAGAGAAAAAGAAGCCGGTCCGTAGCCGTACCAACATTCTTCGGATTAACGAGAGATCGATTTGATTAAACCGGTTGATGCGCCGTACGAAGGCCCGTCAACACCGCACTCGTGCGTTTGAGCTTCGAAGAGTACGTTAGGGGAGGAATGGATTAGAGAAAAATTGGGAGATTAGAGAGAGACAAACCGGACAAATCAACATAATTAAACATTTGGAAAAAAAAAAAAGAGTGAGACCGCCTCAACGGGTCGACCCGGAAGCATTAATTTCTCGTTAGTGCAACGCACGTCGCCAGGAAACACATACGTCACGATGTCCCCGCCACGCGGCGGCATCGTGCGGTCGGCCGGGTAAGAATCCTGCGGCCGCGGGAGGACATCGGGCGATCGGCGATTTCGTTTCTATTGTTTTTTATGGCGGGGAGTGGTTAGTGCGACGGCGGCACGTCGGACAGACAGGAAGTGGGGTGGGGGCTTGACTACGAAGAAAACCGGGGAACGTGTTCCTCTGACGAGAGGCACGTGACGACGAGACAAGGTGGGGGGACGGATTGCCTGTCGGTCGGGCCCACGCCCCCGGGGGGGACACGTGGCGGGGATGGAGGGCGTGACGAGGTATCCGGATGCGTGCCTCCACGAATACGTTAGCACGCCCCCACGCACTCGCCCGGTCGCCCCCTTGTCTGAGTGAGTCCAAAGTGAAGTAAAGCGGATACCCACCACGGCCAACGTCGACCAATCGAATCGCGACCGCTGCGGCGTGTTTCGATGGTTTCGGGTCGCCTTCTTCCCGTCTGACGAGGGGCGAAAAACGCTCTTCCAAAAGAAACGCCCCGATTCGAATTGCTCGAGCTTCCCGAGGCATGAGATTCCGGTCATTTCACAGCTCGATCGATCAATCCTCCCTCTCGAGGGGATCGGTTTAGCTGGATTGATCCCGGGCGGGGCGAAGGAACCATATTGATTTGGCCTCGGACTTGTCTACGGATTACAAAGTTTTGGCAACTCAAAGATTGGACTTTTCCATTTGGATCGGAGCGCCCCCTTCCAATCTGGCCGCTCGATGTCTTTTCAAAGGGCGGGCGAAATGACGATATTGCCCTCCTCGCTAAAAGAGGACAAGCGGGGAATAGGGGCGTGGGAGGGGCATATCCGGTGTGGAACAAAAGTTTGTTACGAGGGCGAAGGAAGGAAGGTACAGCGAGAAGTACACGGGAACCGGTCTGAACAAAGTTGAATGAATCGACAAGGGAAAGGGCCGACTCAGGTGGCGCAACCATGTGCCGACCGGTCGGCCGGATTGCCTAATTTATCTCCTCCCCATCATGGGATTATCTTTGCTACAAGCATATAATCCTAAATTTTTTTGTTATTACCTAGGAAATTTGTCACGAAAGTGTAGTTGATATTTAAAATTTTCAAAAAATAAAAAAATTAATAAAAATAAAATTTCCTTCAACTTATGGTCCTCGCTGAAAATAGAGGTATTCGCGATGATCTTTCTCTTTTTTTTTTATTTTTATTTTTTCCGGGTCGTGCCTGATTAAGAATCGAGTTGATTATTCATAATTCCTTCCTTTTCCCTTTCAAGGGCTTTTCCCTATATTTAATCAGCTGAAGGGACAAAAGGAAAAAGGAAAAAAAAAAGAAAAGGGAAGGCGGGGTGGGGGTGGGGGTGGGTCGGGCCGGACAGTCCGTCCGGGGCACGCGCGACTCGCGCCATGTGGCCCATCCCCCCTTCATCCCTGCTTTTGGTAATTGCCATAAATAAACAATAGATAAAAATAAACAAAATTTTCTCGTACTGCAGAAATACCTTAGCGAAAACAACAGTTCCCATCCAATAATAATTTGAGGAAACTGCCCCACGTATATATATAAGCCACCCCACCCAGGCGCAGATAGTCCTTGGAGAAGTCGAAAGACCCAAAGGAAGGAGCAGCCCCTCTAGAGAGAGAAAACCTTGCCCCTCTGCGCTCCGTAGAGAGAGAAAGAGAGAGCCCCAGCTGCTGCAGCTGCTTCTTCTCGGTGACGACGAGTGGAGTGGGCCTTTAAGCGAAGCGTTCCGATCGAAGGGAGGCCAGCAAACGCCGACAATTCGGAGCACGAGATAGAGAGAGAGAGAATCCGACATTGCTGCTGCTGCTGCTCCTGTTCTTTTCTCTGCACCCGCAGTCCGCGCCAGCAGCGACAGCTAGGCCGTTACGAATCGCGGCGCCTTCCTTGTCTCTGGGTCTCGGTCGACTTCGGAGGTGGGAGACGCGGTTTCGGTGAAGTGGGTGTTCGAGACGAGGAAGGAGGGGAGGAGAAGATGCAGATGCAGAGAGTGGAGAAGATGGAGTGGCACGCTTGCCTCGACGAGTACGAGAAGCTCTTGTTCCGCATGAACACCCCGAGGTTCGTTTCCGGATTCGTGTCCTCCTCGTCCCCTCAAATTCGCAGAGGAGCTCTTTGGGTCTCTGTTTTTCTATTCCCCTTGTTCGGGATTGGTTGATTTTCGGTTCACCCATTTTTTTTTGCATCTGATCTCTTGCTAAGTTCTGTAAGAAACTTGCTTTGTTTCAAAAAACGAAATTTTTTTTTTTGGGGTGGAAAAAGATTTCTTCACGAGCCTTCCTTTGAAAAGTTCAAAGACAGGGTTCTGTCGTCGATGACTTGGAATTTTAGACCGGATGCCATTTTAGCTGACTTGATTATTAATATTGCTGTTGCCCTTCTCTTAACAGGGTGGTGATCGATAATGGTGTCTGTCCCGCTGCCACTATTGTCAAGGTATGCTTCCACGAAACCCTTTTCTAGAAATTCCAACAAAACCAGAAAGAGAAAGAAAAAAGAAAGAAGAAGAGAAATCTTGTTTGTTGCTTGTTCAATGTTGTACGGGTCTGACCGAGTCTTGGGCTCGTGCTTTTGCCAGGTGGACAGCGCAAGAAAACATGGGATTCTTCTGGAGGCGGTCCAGATCCTGACTGATCTCAACCTCTCCGTCAAGAAGGCCAACATTTCGTCTGATGGAAGATGGTCCATGGATGGTGAGTCGCCAAACCATTTTTTCCTCATGTTTTGTTCTTTTCTTAGCGTTATGCCTTGATCGGCATGGCATGTCTGAGAAATTTCCCTGATTTTTCTTGCTCTTGGATTTTTCCGGGTTCTACAGTTTACCATGTGACTGATCAAAACGGAAAGAAATTAACAGATGAGAGCGTCATCAGCTACATGGAACAGGTAATTTCTTATTCTGAGACCTCTTAGGTTCTCTCTAGCTGGAACTGATTATATGCGCTCTATTAGAATATGGAAGGGACAAATTCTGGGGTTAATTGGATCAAAGTGATTTATTAGTCATGAACATTGCATTGTTTGTATCTAAAAAGACTGTCGATTTTGGTTGTTGCAGTCTCTCGGAACCATTCACTTTACAAGAACCAGTGACTTCACTGGCCTAACGGCACTAGAGCTGACTGGCACAGACCGGGTCGGCCTGCTCTCCGAGGTGTTTGCAGTGTTGGCCGATCTGCAATGCGATATTGTGGAGTCCAAGGTGTGGACTCACAATGGCAGGATCGCTTCCTTAATATATGTCAAGGACTGCAATTCCGGGTCCCCGATTGAGGACTCGCAGCAGATCGATACAATCGAGGCGCGGTTGAGGAACGTGCTCAAGGGAGATAATGACATTAGGAGCGCGAAGACAACAGTTTCTCTGGCAGTGACACACACCGAGAGAAGACTGCACCAGATAATGTCTGTGGATCGCGACTATGAGAGGGAGCCGGTCCTGCAGCGGAATGGTGACTCTCCAGTAGTGACGGTACAACATTGTGAGAGGGGTTACTCGATCGTGAACATCGAGTGCAAAGACAGAACGAAGCTTCTGTTTGATGTGGTGTGCACATTGACGGATATGGACTATGTCGTCTTCCACGCTACCATTAATACTACTGGGGATAGAGCATCTCTGGTAAATATCTTTGCCGATTTTAATCGCAATGAGAAAAACCAGTTCGCTATTTGGTAAAGATATTGACTTGACAGTTTGTCGATGTTGTTTCAGGAATTCTTCATTAAGCACACGGATGGAACCCCAATTAACTCCGAGGCTGAGAGGCAACGTGTGATCTTATGTCTGCAAGCTGCTGTCGAGAGAAGAGCATCCGAGGTATTTTACAGAAATCCCCAACATTTCACCGATCAAAAGCCGTTATTTTTCCAATTTAGTGCAATTCTCGTTTCTTTCGTTCTCTAATCTAATAGAATGTTCTCTATGTTCACAGGGTGTGAGGTTAGAACTATGCATAGCAGATAGACCGGGCCTTCTAGCAGAGGTCACGAGGACATTCCGCGAGAACGGCCTCAACGTGACGAGAGCCGAGATATCCACCACGCTGGACACGGCTCTCAACGTGTTCTACGTGACGGACGCGGTGGGGAACCCGGCAGATCCGAAGATCATCGAGGCAGTGAGGCAGGGGATCGGGCTGAGCGAACTGCGGGTGAAGGAACTGCCGTTGATCTACGACAGGAGCCCGGAGAGGGAAGGAGAAGAAGCAGTCGGGGTTGCCGGGGCGGTGCTGCTGTCGCTCGGAAGCCTAGTGAGGAGGAATCTGTACAATCTGGGGCTGATCAGATCATTTTCTTGAAAAGGCAAAGAAGAGAACGAAAGAAACAGAGAGAAGGGAATGAGGGAAGGAAAAGGGTATTTTGGAAATTGGTAGGGGAGATTCGTCCGCTGATGTGGGCGGGCATATTCTTTGCTTCAGATTTGGGGCTTTGTGTACATAGGCAGAAGAGGGGGGAAGAAGAACAGCAAAAAGTTGAAATTTGGTGGATGGTAGGTTTTGCTAGTAGCTTAGTTTGGAGTGAGGAAGGGGGCTTCTTTTAGGGTTTGTTGGTTGGTTGGTTGGTTGTTCAATTCGATAGGGACCCAGATTGGATTTTGGAGGGATGGAGGGGTCCCATATACAAAGATCAAATTTTTAAGAAAGCTTGATTTGATTTTGATTTTTTTTTTTTTTTTAATGTTGAATTAGCCAGGAGTAAAGAGAGAAAAGAGGACAGGTTGAGTAGGGGTGTGTTGAATGTTTAGTGAAGGTTTTTGCTGGTGGTTGTGGCAGTGATCGAGAGATGAGTAGGTGGTAGGGAGGGAAAATCATCATTTGTTATTTCTACACAGCAGAGTTGTTGTACATAAATGACTTATTTCTTTTTCTCTTGAGTATTGGTTTCCATGGTTGACTTGATTTCTCCACATTCTCTGTTCTGTCTCTGTCCCTCTGAACTCGTGAACCTTGTCGTGTAGTTTTCGGATTTTTTTGGGATTTTCTGAGCAAACCCATGGGAGACAACTGGCGCTGGCTGCAATGCAATACGAAAACATGGGGCTCTCATCTGAGAGCCCCAAGGAGGGAAGGAAAAAAAAAAGAAAGTAATTTAATGGACGGTTGAAATGATATAAAGTCTAGATTAATGGTTGACCTAGATGGTAATGAGCGATGTCGTTGTGAGAATCTTCTGCTTCATTGAACGCCTCTGCAACGTTCGGCAACCAATGAGAGGGCGACTCGTGTAGCTCCATGTGGTGTTCCACCTGCCCCGGTTTTGCTGTCATTCTTCCCTCGCTCCTTATTCGATCAAATCAAAATCAAATTGAATTGGTTGGTTAGGTGAAATAATGTGAATTGCCCCCACCACGGATGCTCTTTGTTCTTTTTTTTTCCTTCGTTTCTTGCCATTTGAGCTAATTAACTGTTGAGTGGACCTTTTTAACTTAATGAAAAGGTTCGGCAGCGGTTGAGCATGCTGCAAATGTCGGCAGCATGGTAGGAATTAGGATCAAGTGATTTCAGAATGAGCAGGTTCTAGATCTAAATCATGAAATTTACCTTAGTGAGATGGATTTGCAATTTTTGGAACATGGAATCAACTCCTTGTTAGACTTTGGAACTGACTCTATTGATCCGGTCTAGTCTGATTTAGATCTATCTAAGAACCAATCAATTTTTATTTTTCTTTGTTTCAATTACACAACGTAAATGCCTCCGAAAAACCTTAGTATATGTTAGATTTGGAGAAATGGAGCTTGAGTCTTTGATTGTTTTTGCAGGGTGAGCTATTGATCTACATGGGCTTGTGAGGTTCAAATGATAGATTCGCGTTGAAGAAGTGTGAAGAAGTGGGCAAAGCATAGCAAAGAGTGATCGGAAATAACAAAAATACAAGACACAAGGTAAAACTAAAAGGAGTGAGGGTTTTTTGGTCTCGTTGCACATCCAAAATTGTGAAACAGAACGGAAATAGCGGGTTCAAATTTTGGCATCATGAACCGGATCATAATTGATAAAGTATAAGGACTCAAATGCCGTTCTAGATCGAAGAAAATGACCACCAAATAATTCTCCAAGGCCGTATCCGCGGTTCTTTCTACGCTTATGGGCACGCACGTCGCTGGCGATACAAACGAGCAAAATACGATCACAGCGCATCTCGCACGTACAGTCACATAGAGTTTAGTTAGGAGCACAATTTCTCGATACAAGACAAAGCGTTCGTAGATTCCTCGCAAGACATCAACTAGGAAACTAGGAATCCACTTTACAAAGGCCGTTCGATTCGGTGCTAGCTAGAAAGCTTTCTAGTTTAATCCGCCCTAAATCCGATAAAACCCATGAAGAATTCCCCTTCCAAAACGGCAGGAGATTACCAAGTTCTCGTTACGCATCTTCTTGTCCTAACCATCACGCTAGCCATCGCTAGATCTTAGCTACGATGTCGGACGAATCCGCCACGCCAAATTTGTCCATTTGCATCAGTTCCGCATTAGCATGAAAAAAAAGAGCCTAGTGCTAAGTCGGATAAAACCACGATTGATTAACGTTAAATTCCCATTATTTTAACGACAATGGCATCAATAGTTTCGCCATAACGACCTATCATTGTCTTTCTCGTTCGGGTCCTGACAAATGTATTTTATTTTTAAATTCGAAGTGGTCAAAGATAGACGGATTTAAAATAAAATAAAATAAAATAAAGGGGGTCGCCAGCAAAATTTAAAATAATCACATGCTTTCGTATTTGCCCAAGGAAAACACCACGACTCCCCACGCCGAATCGATCCCAAAAGCGGGCTTTGCTTCTGGCTTAGCATCTTTGGAATCGTCGTTCTTCTTTATTCTGTCCCCTTCTAATTTTCCCTAATATTTTAAATTAAGTGAAGACGACCTTTACCTTAAATTTTATTCCAAGTTTCTTAGAGCTCTCCTTGATTCGCGTAAAATTTTTAGAACTTTTTTTTGTCGAACCGATTCCACCTATGATTCGCGTAAATTAGTATTTTGAATATCGAATCATTCCTTACGAATAGTCGATGAGTAGGAAAGCACAAAACTATACTAATACTTCCTTTCTTCTAAATCAAGACATGCCCAACGAAAAGCAGCGAATTTAGAATCCACGATACTCTTAAGTGCACCGAATATCGTCACGTAAAATTCTCAAATCTAGGTGATGTTGCACTCGGCGGGTAATCGAGCGACGGACATTGTCAGTCATTCTCCACCCCCTGTCGATTTACCCGATGTCCGGCGCAGTCTGTGGGGCGATGGGGGCGGTGGACGATCTGAAAAAGAGGGAGAGTCCCCTGCTGTCTTTCCCCTAAATCGAGAATTTCTCGACGGGTCCGAAAGCCGACATTCCAAGGTTCGAAAAAATCACGTCCTTTTTTTCCTAAGATTGGCGTGGCGTGGCGTGGCGTGGTCCGGCTTGACACGCCGGAAAATGCGCCGGTTATCGAGCTAAAAAGCTCATTATCTTAGCTGGCATCGCCTCTCTTTTTTCCTTCTGCTTGACCTTTATTTCTTGGAACTATTTATTTTTTATGAATTAAAAAAGAAAACGGGGGAAGACAGAGGGCGAGACGACAGGTCGTCCGCGGGTACGACTCCCCCACCCCCCACTAAGCACACCACTCATTGGGGGCTCTTCTTTTCATGTCCGTCGGTCGTCCTCCCTTAGATCGATCGATTCAACGTTTGACGATCTTTGCTATGACCAAAATCGCATTTTCACATGGCTTCAAGGGCTTCGCCGCTTGGGAAAATAGTACAAATAATATCTCGATTTTGACTTTAACATATAACATAATCTCTAAATTTTTAATTTGTTTAATACTATTCATGAATTTTAGTCAAATATGCAATACGATTATTGAGCTTTTGATATAGATTCAAGTAATTTTGTGCCTCATATTAAATTAATAGAATGATTAAATTGAAGGATTACATTAAATAAATGCTAAAAGTCCTTGGACTATATTGAACGAGTATTAAAAGTCTAATGACCACATTGAATAACTTAAAATTTCAAGAATTATATTGAATATTAAATTAAAGTTCAAGGACCCTATTAAATAAATTAAAAGTTTATGGACTACGATACATACTAGGTTAGAATTCAGAAACTATTTTATGTTATTATCCCTCGTGAGCTTCGATTGGTTAGGGGCTCAATCCATTCAAATTTTTTTAATTAATCTTTGATTATTTTGTTTATGCGGAGTTATTGAACCAATCGGGAGGGGCATGACGAAGGGGTGGGGAGGGGGGTCGCGAGATAATCCTCGTTTTAGCTACAAAAAGGGGATTTTTGCATTGATATGGGCGGCCTTGATTGATTTCCACATAAATTATATACCCGTTGTTGGCGAGCGCAACAATGATTCTCTCGGAGAGAATAGACATGTGTGTATATATATGTATATAAATACAGACTCGAAATGACCATATAATAAAAAAGATTGGTGTTAAATTTAGATGCCATTGGCATGGGGACAAGACATGTGCCGATGGTTGAAATGGTGTTGGTTTCGTGGACCGTTGACCCCTCTAATAATTTAGTCCAAAATTCTGAGTGCGTAAGTACGCTAACGTCTTAACATGCCGCGTCGTATGCGCAGTCTTAATGTGATTGGGAATTTCCTACTTTTTCTAATTAGTGAGAAGGATACAAAGCGCAAAACTCCAATTTCGCCTGAGTAGGATTAACTTATTAAGGTACATGTGACACTAAATAATCCGCGGGCGGACCATTTCTCTAAGTAAACGAATTATAAAAAACGCCAATTTGAATCCAAGATGGTCCCCGAAATGCAATAATCCAGTACAATTTGCCCAATCATCGGCCTAATTTCCTAAGAAAACCCTAAACTTTAAGTCAAATCCAATCTTGCCCCAATTTTTTTTTTTTTTGTCTTGAAAAAAAATCCCAACTTTCACTCTAGTCTCAAACATGTTCACATGCCCAAAAATCGCCACTAATTTACTCAAAATTATCGACATTGAAAGCAATTAGAAGCTTTTATTGGAATATGCATTTTCATCAACATTCTCCCCTTGTAAGGAATAATAATAAACTCATGATGTCGATAATATTGAAGAAAATTATGGCAATTTTTAAACGTACTTGCAGACTTGAGATTAAAGTCTAGGACAGAATTGGGATCGGGCAGAAAATTGAGGATTTTTTTGGAGAATTAGCCCTAATCATTAATCTGGAT
This sequence comes from Eucalyptus microcorys, assembly GCA_014182515.1. Lineage (NCBI taxonomy): Eukaryota > Viridiplantae > Streptophyta > Magnoliopsida > Myrtales > Myrtaceae > Eucalyptus > Eucalyptus microcorys. The sequence continues at coordinate 4,258,489 of CM024566.1, read as the reverse complement.
ATTCGCGAGAGGGGGGGGGGGAATAATTTAATTAAATTGTGGTTAGGGTCGTTGATAAAAAGGGAATCCGACAAAAGCAAAAGAGGCTCCATTTCGAGACTCGTTTGTTTATGACCCGGCCGCATTCTTTTGTTAGCAGAATCTAATTTTTGTGCCCGTCTCTCTCCATGTCCTAAGTTTCGTCAGGCCTTCTTTGGCCGACAACTGAATCCAACTCGATAAAGCTGATCCGAGCTTTAACCTTCGATTTGTTCCACTAATTACCTGTGAGTTTGGAAGAAAATCTAAAAACCTAATTTGTTTATTATTCTGAAAAAGCAAAACCCAACTTTTATAAACGCCAAACATATAAAGCCATGAACTTTAAATATCACTTTCTCGCCAAATTTATAAAGAAAAAGAATAAAACAACATAGTATGTGAATCTAATGTTTGGATATTGTAGGCGACTTTTTGGTTGTTTATTTTTCTTTTCGTTTATAAATAATAAAACTGCTTCACTTGTTTTTAGTTAATATAATTTGGGAACTGCTTCTTCTTCTTCTTCTTCTTCTTTTTATCATATATATTCTGATACAAAGCTTATGTAGCTTGCAGCCGTTTGCGGCCCTCACGAGCTTGAGGTCGACCTTGCACAGCCTCGGCAATCAAGAGATGCGGGCTCATGCCAATCTTGATTTGGAAAATGTCAGTATGAAATTTGATATCGACTATGGAGAGCAAAGTTAAGGACATTCTATTTAAGAAACAAGCCGTAGGAGAGTCCGAGACGAATAACCAATTAGGCATCTTTAACGGAAATTGCAAACTCTCTCCTGCAATCTATTTTTCACGAGACGAGGTAGACAATGAAACAACTAAGAGCCTAACGATTTCGTATTAAATATACTCAGTTTTCTACGAAGTCATCGAAACTTGGCCAAAGCAGGAGTCTATCCAAAAACGTGCAAGAGAACATGTTCTCTCGGCCAACTTTTAACAAGACGCGTGTGAGAAACCGAAGTACAAATATTCCTACCAGACTTTACTTTACATTGGAATAATCTCCATTCCAACTTTGTTAGCTCGATACGATCTTCCCAATTTGTCCCCATCCGTACAAATTTACGGCATACACAAGCATTAGGAGCCGAGAATATCCTTTGGTTTCCTCCAATTCGGGGTATCTCGAATATGTGCGCAGCTCGGGAATGTACGAGCCAATCGTGCTTGGAAATGTTCCTACATCAATTGGCCCGTCAAATGTTCGAGAAGCTCTTTGCTTTCATTTGACATTGAAGCATACGCATTATGCGCGAAAGGTTCCTACATCAATTGGCCCGTCGAATGTTCGAGAAGCTCTTCACTTTCATTCGACATCGAATCATACAAATTATGCATGACACCGACTTTTATGTCGAAATCTCAAAAGTTGTTCTTGAGTTAAGGAATATACTAGAGAGAATACGAATGTCGGTACTCAAAGGCCTAGCGAAGGAGCTACAAAAAGCCTCCGTGTGGTAATGGGCTTATTGGGCCGGGCTCAATGTAGATTTCAAATTTCAGTTTCCTCCGCTCTCCATGTGAGGCCCTCTACATCTTTTTATTTTCTTTTATATGATTAAACTTTAGATTATAATTATATGGACTTTCCTAAATGTATGTATGCACCTCATGCATTGACCAAACACAAGAATTGTTGGGAAGAATACGGCGAAAAATCAATCTCGATTCCAAAATTGATTTTAGGAAACATACGGCACACGTCCGCGATGACTTGCGCATATTTTTTAAAAAAAATTAAATTTGAATTATGAACTACAAATTCAAAAAAGATTAGAGAGTTGGGCTTTCAAGCAGATCGTTGAATTGGGCTTTTCAGACCTTGTTTGAAGTTGAGCTTTTTGGGAGTTACAAAGAGAGAAGTTTAAGACAATGTCACCAAAAGCAAAAGCTTCTTTCGAAAGAGGTCATGGAAATTAGCGGTGTTCCCAAATCTTGCGCTTGGACTTGAAGCAAAAGGCTGGAAAGATAGTGCCAAGCGTGATGGTCCGAATCCAAGCCTTTTTTTGTCGAGGAGAACGAATTCGCTTATTACTCGAGGATCTCTCGGCAAGAAATCTGTCGGGGGTAATTTATCTTCTTCTTCTTTTTTCTTTTTTACCCTATTTTTCCCAGATTAAGATGGATGGTCTCGAGGTGAAGAACGACATGAGGTTCTATTGAAAGCGTCAACGAGAAGACGGAAATAGACATAAATAAGAATCATTTATTTCTCTGTCTTTACTATGATTAAGTATAAGAAAATGTTGGGATTGCTTGCCTTCTACTTTCATCATCGTCATTACGCCTATAAAGTAAATCACAAAATCCCATCCTTTTTCTTTTTTTAAATTTGGGTTAGTGATAAAAAAAATCAAAGCTCGTTAATTATTATTTAAGTAATAATAATCCCACCATCCTATGGTGGTTTCAGTGGTCCTTGGCTTTAAAGAAAGGGAGAAATTTCCTTGATATACGGTCGCCAGATTGTCCAAATGGACCTGCCCAAATTATTATTATTTTTAACTTTGTCATCTTTTTGGGAGGTCATGTTCTCTTTGACTGCAATAATCCAGCTCCATAGAGGGCATGCTATAGAAAAAGCCTTTTTGACCAGCATGCCTGCTGATTTTGACTCCACGGAGGAGAAATTCAAAACCCTAATTGAATTCTTTTACCGTTAGTCAAAAAAGAAAAAAAATTTACAACCCTTTTCATATAATTAGTTAACTAAATTATTAATTCGAAGTTAGCTCACCAAAATTTTGAATTCGATTCACGTAATGCGTCGCTCGGGCTGATTAGATTTATACTTTCGATTCGAGGACTCATAATGATGCCCGTGGTTCGTATACTTAATTTTTTCCGATGGACATTAGAAGTTAGTAACTTATTCAACCTATTGTTTTCTTCCAACAAGAGCACAAGTGCATGTGTCCAAAAACAAGATGGATAATAAAAAGGCGCGATTTAACGGAGGAAGGAGATTTTATGATGCCGAGAGATTTAAGTTTGATTATGGACAGCGAGATGTTTATAGGATCGTTCATTATTTAAAATGATTTGTCTATTTTATCTTATCATGTTCCTATAGTCTCATCTTGGCGAAAGTGCACGAACATTCGACGAAATTTCCTCCGAATTCGCTTTCTAAAATTGATAATGCTGAATTTTGTAAATTCAAAGGTAATTCCTTACCTTTTTCTCTCTACGAAATGCGACCCTTCAATTATCAATTCGATGGGAGAGCACGCCTGAGTATAAAATATTATGGAAAAGCTTATAATTATAATAATAATAATCATAATAATTATTATAATTAATTTAACCACTCACTCACTTTCATCATGAAAACACATATGATGACATGGATGTGCAATAAAAGTCACTATAAGGCCCTACTCATCTTTAGGATCAAGTGGTAATTTATTTATTTATTTATTTATACTATTCCAATGTTATATAACATCACGAGCTCCCCCGTTGATTCGACCGCTCCGTCCCACTTTTGGTTTTTTCGGATTGAGTAGAATGCAATTTAAGTCAGGTTAGATTACCGACCAAAAGGAAAAATAAATAAATAAACAAATAAACAAGTAATATATACTTTAAAAAGCTTTAAATAATTGGAATTATTGTAAGATGTGCAAGCTAATGTGCAAGCTAATGCACATCGACCTTATCACCATTTTTTTTTCATTAATCGATTAATTAATTTAGATTGTTCTTATCTGGACATATTTTTCTTTCAATTGTTTTTTTGTTTTTTAGCAGCCCTGTTTACGCAAGATACCATCAGTCTCTGTGAAAATAAAGACAATTTATTAATTGCAAAATATATTTGCTTGGTCAATGCTTGCTGTCCAGCATTCAACTCTCTGGGTCTCACTTTTTTTATGCATGCTCTCGAAGCCAGCAATCACTTTTTTTTTTTCAAATCCTTTTTTGAATTGTTATTAGCTATTAAAAATGAATTTACCAGAGAAAGTGAGAAAGTATAAAGTGTCGACTTCATTTGTGAAATTTACTGGGTAATTGTTCTTTTTCTCATTAATATTTAAATAAAGTGAGAAACTATAGTGGTAAGATAACCGTGTTATTCTCTCGTATTTGTCACGATTGAAGTGAATTCTTTCTTTTTGAAATATATCTGTCTTGGATAAAAGGAAAACAATGTTCTCACGTCTACAAAAGTCTTCCTGTCCAACCATTTCAAATTTTCCTGCGTGGACAACAAGTTCGTCCTTAAAAGCTTCGTCATCTAAATATAGTATACGAACAAAGAAATTCGAGTTACTTTTATTTTTGGTTTCTATTATTTACTAAAATCTAACCCTACTTTTCATTTTCCTCACTCTTTCCATTTCTTGTAAGGACTTTCGTCTTCTTGTACTTCATTTTGTTTGTTATTCAATCCTGTTTAAAGGTTAAGCTAAGCCTCAAGGTCTATCTCTTTTATTTTCATTAGTTTATTTCTTATGAAATATTAAAATAGAAGTTGCATGATAAAATGATAAATTAAAGCTCGTCGACCTGTTCTCATCCGTTTTCTAACAGAAATTTAGGATCAAATTAAATGGATGTTTTAATAGAATTATTTTCATCACTATTCTTAATCAAGTTAATTATTGTTGTGAATACGTGATGTATCTAAAATGAGTGGGTTTTAAAAGCAGAGGAAATTTAAATAAAATATAAATGTGCTATGCTTTAAAAAGGGTATAAACTTTAATATGATAATGGATTTCAAAAGAAAGAAATAAAGCTACAAAATTCGTTCATAACAAAAAATGATCTTTGCAATCTCAAACTTACAATTTATTTATATTAATGTTGTTGTCATGAATATATTGGTTATGCCCAAATAAATATACATATAGTTTTGTCATTTCGCATATAGGTTGGCACTTTTTTCAGGAGGTCATCTATTCTAAATGTGCTCCCATTTAAACACGTTTAGCATTAGAATCGAGTACACTCAACATTAGAATTCCAATGCTAAGCTTGTCGTTACATTGAGAGGTGTCATTAGTGAGTTAGTTCTAATTTTACATATATATCTCAGGATGCTCCCCTTGTTCGATATGCAATTTAGTCCATCCTTGCCCCTTTTGTCATCTTAAAAGTCTACCAAGAACTGCTCTTTGTCTAGCCTTTTGGCCCTACCGATCACTTCTCACCCTCCTTTGCCCACATTATTACAAGCTCATTAGTTTCTATGTGGTTCATCCCCAACACACCCATTGGAGGGAGTCCCACTCTAATACCAACAAATTTCACACCCTAGCTCCTATAAATATAAGAGAATGATGCGACTGTCTTTCCAATCAAAAGACGTGACCTCAAATAAAAATCAATATTAACCCGCTATCAATATATATAGCAAGTTGGTTTTAATAGCATAGTTTTTATAATCCACAAAAAATATATATATATTTCAGAGCTCCGCTAAACCAAATAACTATCATTGGAGATATATATAACTTCTCAAGCCATTCCCAAAACCCAACCACTCAAAGTTCATTTTGATAGTGCTCTCGTTCTACTTGCCTTTAACCGAAGAACTTGAAAAAGATGTAAAATGAATGAAATGAGTAACCATAGAAAAAGATGTAAAATGAATTAAATGAGTAACCATAGCTCTGTGAGCAGCACAAATTTCTTATAAGCAGATTGAGTATTCACCATGCACATTTATAAGACAATATCATACTCATTTACCCTAAATCCAGCACTTAATCAAAGTAAGTTATATCATTCTCACATAATCATACATACATACATACATACATATAAATATTTGAAATATTACTTAAATCAATAATACTAGAACAAACATTAACGGTCAAATTTATTGATTGATCTATATCAAATCATAAGTCAATGATTCATTCCATTGATTAATCTATTGTTCAATATCCGACCATAGTCACGATATAATGCTTAGTGACAAAGCAGCTAAGATTCCTCCCTGGCAAGTCTTCACCCATTATCAGTTGATGGCTTGGCTCCAAAAGACATATAATGAAACCAATATACATATCAAGAAATTCGTTAATCGATTTCACAACGATAATGAACATTAAACCATCATCCTCCAACAATCCACCAAATCAATTCAAAATCCACATTATAAATCCAAATACATTTCCCGAACTAAAACATATACCCTTTTTTGCAACTCAGCTCATTAGTCAACATACTTTTCATAAAATATTTCTCAAATCATTTTAGAATTCATTTCATAAACCAGTTTCGTAAAGTAGTATTTATAACCTTTCACACCAGCTTTCATAAAGTAACAAAAATGCTCCATTCCGAGCACCTAACATATTTGCATGGTTTGACTATGGACTACACATATAAGAATATATATATGTTTTCTTCTTCTTTTGGAATTTGTAGCCCAATAATGTTGAATTGGGTGTGTTTTCGGTTGTAAATAAACTCAATGACTGACCAATAATTTGATAAAGAGCAGTTGAGCGCATTATGGAAAAGTATCCTTGCAGTCTTTTTCTTCTTTCTTCTTTTCTTTTTCCCGCGAGAGGAGGTAATTTTCCATTTGTTATCTTCCCTTGTTCCATTTTTCTTTAACATAATAGGACAAAAAAAGACCCTTCAATATTTTAGTTTCACTTTTCAAAAGAAAATATGTTTCTCGGTTCCTCTCTATTTTGAGATGCCCTCCTCGAAGAGTAAAAAAAAAACCTGCAAAAAGAAAAAGAAAAAAAGAAGGATTTTTTTTTTTGTTATTGGTCGTGTACATTTTTTTCTTTTTTATAAACATATAAATTTGGTTTCTAAAGAGAGTGTAAAACAGCTGGAGCACGTGCAGTGCCTAACATTTGGTATACACCAATTCATTATTATAATAATTATAATTATCGTGTCTTTTATATAAAAAAAGTAAGCAATTCATTACACTTTTGGTAGGTAATATCAAGGTGGTAATTCGAGCACATGGACTCGCCTCTACCCCCCCATGGTCCCCCCACTTCCCACCACTCCCACATTTTTATAATAATTAAATTCTGAAAATCCCTCATCGATTTACATAATTATACACATTTATGGTTATTAAGGCAGATGCGCATTTCTCAATTGAATATTATACACTTGCTTGAAAAGGTTATGACATGACTGTTACTGGGAAATTAAGCTTTAATCTCTTGTTATTTTCTTGTTATAGATCATGCAAATAACATAAATGAAAATGCATGAGAAATTAAACCTTAAAATGTTATTTTGCTGTTAGATCATTAGATTTTGTTTTCATTTTGATCAACTTACTTCATATATCCAACGGCAATTTGTCTTAATATTTTATTTCACAAATAATAATTAATTGAGACTGATTTAATGAGTTCTCTCCCACCAAATAAAGGGCGAATGACATGAACGGTACATAAAATTAAAAAATAGAAGGAAGATTTGGAAAAATCCATGGACTTGCAGTTATTTATAACTTGATTTTCGGAGAAGCAAAGATGGTATGTTCAAACCAAATCAAATGTTCCACCGAAATTAATGACTTTTTGAATTATGAAAAATTTAAGATGGACTTAAATGTGATTACTTGCACGTTTTAAAAACTCAAGTGCGGGAAATGAAATTGGGATCTTATTTTATGCTTCAGAAATAAAAAAATTAAAAATTTTAAAAATTAGAAATGATTTTGGACTTTTATCGATTTCCTCTAATTAATTTGTTTCCGGGCCATCATTTTCATTTGAATTGGGTATTGCACGCCGGGTCCGAAAAAGAGGAGAATCTTGTCCATCACTACTTTATTTTTTCCTTTTCTTAGGTGTACAGACAATTGCTTCACGCCTTGGCGACTAAAAGTCTCAATTCATTATTTTAAATTAAGGGGAAAGGAGGGGTGTTAATCCAATATTTCCTCCACCCATTTTCCAAGAAAAAATAATTCAAAAAAAGGGAAGAAAATAAATAAATAAATAAATGCCCTACCCCCTGCCAATAATTAATTAATTTATTACATCTCAACGGGAGTCCCAACCAAAACACGGATATCAATATCTCCACATTAAATATGGAAAAAAAAAAATCAACCTTAAAATAATAATATATTCGAGCGATGCTTATCGTATATATTGTTTTCTTTTTATGCCCGTCTCTATTCATTAATATAATATCAGTTCGGACAATCTTAGGAAAGTTAGGAACCAAATTAGCTGAACAACGCCTTTAATAAAAAAAGAAAAGAAAATCTAAATATTTTCTTAATATCTCCTTATACTCCATCTCTTTCTGAAAAATCAACCTTCCACTTTTTAGATAAATATATTTAGTTTTTCCTTTACTGCTGGAAAATTAGGATCACCAACTTTTTAGTTTTAAGCTCTCCCGTTCGAGCTTAATTCTACTTCCTGTAATCACGAAAAACTTGCAGTGAATCTCAGTGTAAAAAAAGGGAAGGAAAAGAATTCAAAAATCCGTTCTTGAAGTTGTTCTCCGCGGTTCTACTTCTGTGTAAGGTTCTTGATTTTTTTTCTGTACTTATTTTTCACGTTTCAAGCTTCAGTAGCATGGTTCAGTTTCTTGGTTTCCATCAAGTTTGAATTTTTCATTGAAGAGCTGTCCTGGGTTGTTCTAATTTTGAGCTAAAAAGTTGAATGCTTTTTGGTGTCTTTAGAGCATAGGAATTTGTGAGGTTTTTAACCATGGAGGGAAGAGAAGGTGTGAGTAGCAGTGGAGGTGTTACAGTGGTGGGATCAGATGCTCCATCAGAGTACCACGTGGCTCCACGGCCCGAGAACCAGGCCCAGAATCCTGGATCGGCGGCCCCGCCGGCGACGGCCCCTCCGCCGCCGCCTCCGCCGCAGCCGGTGGGCGGCGAGCTCCCGGCCACCGTGGCGGGGACGGCGACGCTGTTGAAGAAGAAGAGAGGGCGGCCGAGGAAGTACGGGCCGGACGGGTCGGTGACGATGGCGCTGTCGCCGAAGCCGATATCTTCGTCGGCGCCGTCGCCGGTGATCGACTTCTCCTCGGCGCCTCCCAAGCGAGGCCGGGGGCGGGGGGCCGGGTCGGTCGCCAAGCCCAGCTTTGAAGTGGAGAATTTAGGTAAATGAAAGAAGTCTTGGCTTTCTTGCAATCATAGTAAGTTTATTGCCCTGAAGTTGACATTTTTTTGGAAGCACTCTGGTGTTTTAGGTTGAGTTTGCCAGAGTTTCCTGTGATCTCTGTGGTTTTGATGTGGGAGTTGGGTTTGTTTTACTGTTGAGATTTTTTTTTTTTTTTTTTGAGAGATTTGTGTGGGAATTTGCAGTTCTGGTGATGCTTTGATGGGGGATAGATGTGGGGCCTGTGAGTTTAGATGCTTATGTTGCAGAGATCAGATCTTCTGATGCTTGTGGATTTTTCCTGAGGGGACTAGGAGGAGGTGTTCGTAGTTGACTGATGGAATCTTCTAGCAAAGCCTGTCATTGGGTACCTCAGACTTGTCATCTGCTAGCTGAAAAGCTCAAAAAACTGGACATATGGGACTTTGTGAGGGCTTGTCAGAGCCAAGCAAAGTTGTTCCCAAATGTGTTAAAATCCACCTTTGGGAGATTCTGCTTCTGCGTCTCTTTTACGGTCACCCTCTTTCTTCAGAAGGCCTAACTTATAAATCTGCCAATTGTTTGACATGTGCTGTTAGGATCAGCTCACGTACTCAGATCTTTTTCTTGACCACATAGTAAGAGCTGATGCAGAAGGATAGTTCACTGGTTAGGACGATGTATTGTATAGAAATAATTTCATTGCCTGAAGTTCGGTGATACTGTTCTCATGTTGGCTTCTTGACATGCTTTGCTGGCTTTAGAAAATGGCGATCCTTTCCTGTAACAATTGAAATTTTTGCTCAGGTTAAGTAAATTGGATGAATCTTGATGGCGAGTAATATCAAGGAACTTACAAAAAATCCTAAACTAATTAGGAATTTCCATTGCATCTTCCTTGCTATTTATCGTGATTCGGTACAGGTGTCAAGTAACTGGGTAAGCCACTTGACAGATGATTTATAGTGTATCAGTTCCTGGCAAGCGTATAACAAGCGTATGTTATATGGTCTTAAACTTCTGCGTCGTGTTTCTTTTTTCACTTCATACGAATTTTACGGTGTTAATAAGGTTGTGATGAGCTTGTTTACCTTGTAAATGAGGTCGTTCCGAAGTTTTAACCATGTATTGGATTGTTCCTTTACAGGTGAATGGGTTGCATGCTCTGTTGGTGCGAATTTTACTCCTCACATCATCACTGTTAATACAGGCGAGGTATGTTTGGAAAAAATTGGCATTTATCCACTATTGTCTGCAATCATGCTCAGCAAATTTTCTCATGAAATATGTGCATTGAGGGACCAGCCTGACAAACACTTAAGTGAATTTGAAGGGATATAAGCCTCCAGAAGTTCACGAATATTCTTCACATCCCCTTCCCATCACCAAAAGAAAACCAAAAAAAGGAGAGGGAAAGAAGCACGGAAGTGCTTTTGTTTGTTCCTATCCAGTATTAAGTTTTTGCAGTAATCGCTCTTGTTGTTGTTCCTCTAACCTTGGCTTCCATATTGCATAATGTTTTGTACGAATACCATCTGCATTCTCTTTAGTAATCCAACACTTTAGTCGACTCAGCCATCTCTCTCAATTGGAAAATGATAATTACTTACTCGCATTTCACAAAAAGTAAAGCTTGAAAAGAATCCCTCTTTAATCCCTCTTTATTTTATTTTTTGACCCGAATTTTATGGGGTATGGCATCAGAGTCTGAGAAAGTAACCTGGCGACTTATTGAACTGGAGTAACTAGATCAAGTTCATCCTAAGATGTTCCTACATTTCTTGTAGTTGATAGGTGATTTACCTGTTCCTCATTTCAGGATGTCACGATGAAGATAATATCATTTTCTCAGCAAGGACCTCGAGCTATATGCATTCTCTCTGCCAATGGTGTGATTTCGAGCGTTACACTTCGTCAGCCCGATTCTTCCGGGGGTACATTGACGTATGAGGTGATGCATCTTACAGAAACATGCTTACACATCTGTGTATATGCAGAATCTTTTTAAATTTACGCTCTCTACCTCTTCCTGTTCTGTTTTTGGTATGTACAAAAATTTAATAACATAAAATGAAAGAAAAGAACCAGAATTGGTGGAATAAATTCATGGTTAGCAAATGGTTGCTACATAATCGTGATTTCAAAGTCTCTTGTAGAATATTTCCTTTTTTCCCCTTCATCGACTGATAGTATTCCCGTGTCTAATTGCAGGGTCGTTTCGAGATTCTGTCCTTAACTGGGTCATTCATGCCCAGTGACTCTGGAGGAACAAGAAGTAGATCGGGTGGGATGAGTGTGTCTTTGGCAAGCCCAGATGGACGTGTTGTCGGTGGAGGAGTTGCTGGTCTTCTAGTAGCTGCAGGTCCTGTTCAGGTATGATCTTTTCGATAGTTTTCTTTTTCATGCTTCCTTTTCTGCAACAACAAAATTGAGTCAATGCTACTGGTGATCGCTTGGAAATCTTCTGTGAGAACTCTACATGTGTTTGATTGTTTTTAAGTACCTGTAACTGAAAGTTAGTTTTCACAACTTGTCTGACCGAAAGACTTGCAGTCATCTTTGGGTTTTTAAAAACCATCTTTAGAGCCTAACTTTTAGATGAATCTCTAATCTGAGTACGCTGAATCTTGATCTAAGGATGTCCATGTTATATGTGATGCCTCATGTACTCCTGATTATTGTAAAAGCACGAACCCCTGAATTCACTACTTTTTGCCACTGTTATCTATCGATAGGTTGTGGTAGGCAGCTTCCTCGCAGGAAACCAGCACGAGCAAAAGCCGAAGAAACAGAAGCATGACGCTATTTCCACAGTCCCACTACCGACGTCAACTATTCCAATATCCGCTGCGGATAACTGGTCTGCATTGCAGCCGGATTTGAGAAACAACAAGCAAACTGACATTAATGTGTCATCTATGCCTTGAGAGAGGTGGTAGTTGCATAGTAATAATAGTAGTAGTGGTATTAGAAGTAGTAGTAGTGCTAGACGACATCTACTGATCAGATCATGATTTTTAACTGACCAACCACGTCGATTTGGCTCTGCTCGTAAGTCTTATGACTCCCCGAGTTTGTCTTTTGTCTGTAAACTTCATCTAGAGAGAGTTATCTTCAGCTAGGCCCTCTTTTTTTCCTTCTTTTTCATTTCCCGGCTCTTGTATCGGTATTATGTTCAGATTTTAGTTGTCTGGTTCAGCTAGGGTGCTGCGGTGTGTTCGATTTGTGTAGGATGTTTAATGCAAAACTATGGGAATTCCTCCGGAATTTTAGCCAATGGTTGCTCTTGATATTAGAGGAATCATGGGTCAATTATTTTTATGTGCTTTGTAATTTGTTTCCTTGGTTTACCTCTGCAAATGCTAGAACTGTTACAAGGTACATCTTCCCAGCTCGCATCTTGTCATGTGTGAAATCTAGGAAACCATGCAGTAGAGTTCTGATACACGTCGACTTAAATCAGCAATGTTTTGAGGGTCTATTTCTTTTATGGAGGACCGACGGGATCATTTTTCTTGGGAACTATGTGGGCACGGTTGTTTCACTCAAATCAGCCTCGATTTCATTATGCCCGTGAAACATATGAATTCCATGGAACATGGACACGCCGTCTGAAACTTATCGCGGCCTAGCATGGTCGCTCGTGTTTTCGAAGGAACCGAATTTTCATCAATTCGATAGACTTGGAGGTATTTTTAGCAGTGGCATGAAATAACACGGTTCGATGACTAGACCACACGAGACGACACAGGCAGTCGTGTCTCAGTCGAAAAAATAAAATTAACTCCGGTTCTTAGGTCAATGGGAAAAAGAGCATGGAGTGCGGGAAGCTGAAAGGATCTGGTCTATGGAATCATTCCATGGATATTAGTAGTCATTGTCACCATTCTTTGAGTGCTCATCCCTTATTCATCGGCATCTTATGTCCATAAGAATACGTTACTTCAAAGAATAATCTAAACAAATAAGGACCCGTGTTCAAAATGATTGCACTCCTCGAACCCCTTCCAAAAATTAGAGAAGAAATTTATAATCCAGGACCTAAAATTTCCAACCAATAACCACCTGATTAGATTATCTTCCACTCCAAACAAATACCAACACCGGAAAAAAGCTTCATGATGATTTGACTAGACCATTTTTTACTCAAGCCCAACAAAAAGGAGTGTTCAGAAAAGAGTCACTCTCTTTTTGAAGCAAACCAAACTCCCCAAATTCTTTATGCAGGGCATGAAGCCTGTCCTGCCAAAGAAATTCGTCCTGCTAGCAGTTTCTGTCTCTCTTATTCTTCTCCTGAACCAACGGATACTATCGTCATCAAGCAGCCCCAGCAGTTTCGAAGATCCTGATTCGTCATCAAGCGCCCTCTTGGTGTTTTTAATCCTAAACACCTTCGTCCTCACCGTCCTCCTCGGAAGCCGTAAACAGAACTGTCGCGGAGCTGACCTCTCCCGCCCTTCTTCTGATGAAGTTGCAGAAAACGACGACAGAGAAAATAGAGACGAGGAAGACAGTGATGTCAAAGAGTATAGTGGTTCTGGTAGATTGGATGGTTACGATGGAGATGATGATATGAGTGGAAGTGATGATGAGATTAGTTGGGAAGACGGAGATTGTACCAACAGTCTAGAGAAAAGAATCGAAGAATTCATTGCCATGGTTGATGAACGATGGTGTGTAGAGAGGTTCAAGGAGAATAACTGCAAGGAGCATGTAACGTAAAAGCTAAATGTATGAAATCCTTCCCTTGGCCACTCTAGCTGCAGGGTATTGCATCGGTCATGAGTTCAAAGTAAGTACCGAGCGTCTTTGCAGCTGCTATAAACTTTTCTCTTTTAAGTATATTCATTCTCTTTTAAACTTTTCTATTCAGCAGAAGATTATATTGGGATGTCACTGACTATAAAGCATTACAAAGGCAAAAGAATCTTTACACGAGGTTATTCCCAGCTAAATAGCCCTTTCTCAAACAACTTATGACCTCAAAAAGAAAAATAATTGCAAAAAGTGAAAATACTTCTGGCAGCCAACAGAGAAGGGAATTACACTAACCAAGACCTGCTCCATTATCTTTACGTGGTGCATCGGCTTTGATACGAGGTGGCCGTACAATCTTATCAATAAGCCCGTATTCAAGTGCTTCTTGAGCATTGAAGCGTTTCATTCTACTCAAGTCTTTGTTAACCTGCACATTTTTCAGAAAAGGACTCATGAATATCTAAACAATTCTTTCCAAGAAAAAGAGCACTGCTTTTCTGGGAGTGAAGAAGTTTGCCATTTTAATCAAAGATATGGAGCCAAAACATCAAGATATATGTTTGTCTCTCTTTTTTTTTTTTTAAAAAAAAATAATATATATATATCAAAAGCTTCCAGAAGTAAAGAAGATTGCCTTTTCAACCAAAGATATGGAGGAAAGACATAAAGAATTCATATCGAAGCCTGCCTTTTTTTTTTCTTCTTTCGGTGGCTGAGCATATTCGAAAGCTTACAAGCAGCTGCTGCAAACTAGCCTAACGCTGATAATTTTATACTATAAAATCAATCGTGCAAATTGGCAATTCTTTTCTTTTTAACAAAACTAAATTTGGAGTTCAGTTTAGGGCACTCACCTTTTCAATAGGCTGGCCTGTTTTCTTAGCCAACTCACTGAAAAGATAATCTCTGATTCTGAGAAGCTCATCTGCTTCATTACGAATGTCATCAGCCTGCAAAGATATTCTTGTGCACTTAAGATTGCCATGCAAAATATCCTCAGAAAGTTTAACTGCATGCTAGCATGAGGCTATACCTGTCCACGAGCAGCACCAGCAGGCGACTGCAATGCAACTCTTGAAAGTGGCATCGCAAAGCGATTACCCTATTAACAGGAGCAAAATATAAGAGTGAATATGCCAAAGAGAGCTTCTGGTACCAGGCATCTAATTACTTTATGCAGTCAATTATCAAACAAAGAACAAGTTAAATAAACCATAACAAGGTCCAAGCTTCAGGTATGACATATGAACCAAAATATATTGCAAAAGCCATCTACACCAGGTTCAAAAGGATACTCAAATACTGTGCAGATGAGTTCTATCGTTACCTTAAACATAACCCCTGGAGGGCCCAAACTGTACTACATGGGGTAAACATAACCCCTGGAGGGCCGAAACTGTACTACATGGGGTCAACTTCATGTGGTCCTATTTCTTTTTTCTCTTCTTTTTCTTTTTTTTTTGTAAATTCAGTTCTTCTGACAAGGGCTAATGGATCATTAACAGTACAGAAATTAAACTTCCTCTTAACAATTATGTTCAGCTCATATCAAATAACCGACATGCTTCCTCTATTAAATTCTCTTACTTCAATCCATTCACTTTTCCACATCAACCAATTCCATACACAGAGCAAACTTAACCAATTGCTAGTGTCTGATGCTCGTATTGTTTCGTTTAGGGATATGGATTAAGTTCATGAGCCCATTTGACGGGGAAGTGGACTTCCTTACTCTAAGCTTTTCAATAGTGGATGTCAACTTAAGAGTGCTTACACATGTCGTGTGAATTACCTTCACCATGTTATCTAAAGTCAAGGCATTGGCAACATTTTTGTTATATTCAACTAAAGGATTGTGCTAATGCTACTGCATTCATCCAGCACATTTTTAGTGAATATGACAGTACCTTTTCACCAGCTGCCAAGAGAAAACCTGCCAGATTGTAGGCATAGCCGACACAATGAGTGCCAACAGGACTCTTCAAACTCTGCATCGTGTCGTATATAGCCAAGCTTGGTGTAAGCTGCAAAATGAGAAATCTAAAAGCTCAAAACTGCAGTTTTCCCCCAGTTAAAATAAGATAAAGTACACAATTCCAGAGAATTAGGAAAACCACATGCATGTAGAACTCACATCTCCACCCGGACCATTGATATAAAGATAAAGCCTCTTGGAATCATCAACACTGTCAAGGTATAACATAGTTGCCAATATTTGGTTACTGAACTCCTCATCAATATGCTGCCCAATGAAGATGACACGCTCCCGGTACTGCATCCATCAGTTAAGTGAGTCCTCCATATGACAGTCCCTTTAATAAGGAAAGGGTATATAAATGTAGATTAAACGCAGAAAGTGCGAATAAACCTTTTGGTCAACAAAGCACATGTCAAAGGACATGACCAAACACCACCCAATATATTGATAGTCTATATAACACTATAGGAGACAAAGGAGAACAGTGGAACCGTGGAAGGATATGAATAGCACAATCAACGTGGGTAAGCATGTTATAGGGCAACTCAAGCTAGCGGTTCAACTCAGATATTAGTAAGATGACTTACTAGGGCATTCCACAAATCCACCCACTGCCAAGTTCCTTCACCAGGAACTCTATATGGTACTCTTGGCGTCCCTATCGGCATCATTCTTACTCTACCTTGTGCTGGCCTAGGATTGCTAGTCCTGCACACAGAAAACATAGTAGACATAAAATGCATATTACACAAAAAACTAAAACAAGCAAGATCAAAATTCTCGAAACTGCAGCAGAATTTCGTTAATGTACAGCCGCTCTCTGTACATTTCAAAGAATACTGGCAATTTGTCCAATAAATAATGCCATCAGTGTCTTTGAACAGGTAATAGGATGAACAAGGTATACCAGCAGACAACCATTACAACTTAAGAGTAGAAGTTTCAGCAAGAAACCCAGGATCTTATACCTTCACTCCGATTAAAGCAAAAAAGGAATTCCATAAAATATAAGATATTTGATAATACTTAATACGAACAATGCAGGTGACAGATGACAAAACCCATGCAGTCTGTGAAATTTGGTTCCTGAACTGCAATCATCCAGCGAGTAAAGAGTATCATGAAGCCGAATGCTACCAACATATTTTACAGGGGCAGGGCATAAAATATTTCGCTTCAGCAAAGACAAAATCGACCTGATAAATAACAAGTTAGCAGCATCCTCTCTCCTACTGCTCTCTTTTTGCAAAAGTACATTATTTTCTCCTACTCAACAAATTGAACAGACAAGCTTTAAACTTTCGAACCCACTTTCCAAACTACCATGTCGCGATTAAACACCATGGAGGAGCTTCAAACCAGTACGTTTCCAAGAGAATACCTCCCAGACCAACAAAGGACCACAACAATTCCCACAGAACCACTACGAAAAACAAAGATTACCACCATCAATTCAATAAAATAAAATTTAAAAAAAAAAGCAAAATTTACCTGCAGTGGAGGCTCTTATGAACTTTCCCATAAAACTCCGCCGACACGTTGGGCTTCACAGTCGCGAGACCTGCACAAGAAACCCAAAACACCACCGTAAATCAACACGAGAAAAGCACCGATTTTTATGAACAAGCGGATGGCATAAGAGCGAAAGACGGACTCGAAGATTGAAGCTTTAGGCCCGAATAGAGCTTGGTGGTGCAGCTGCAAAATTTGCAACCCGATAATCACATCAGTTTCCGCCAGCTCAAAAAAAATCAACTGAAAAACAAGATTGAGAAATTCGGCCAAGGCGGGTCGTCCTGGGCAGGGAAAGCAAGCGCTCGAATGACCTGAGAGAGGGTCGGTGGAGTCCCGGCTGCGCGTGGAGAGAGACCGCCATTACTGTCGTGCAGAGGGGAAGAGAGAGAGAAAGAGAGAGTGGCGCTGTCCTGTTTCTGGGTCAAGAAGATGAAGCAGGAAGACCCGATGAGAGAGAATAAAACCTCGGAAATATGTTGCGCACTGTTTATTTTCTTGTTCTTGTTCTTGTTCTTTTTTATTTTTTTTGGGGAAAATTACGGTTTTTATTCCTCTTTTGCTTTTAGAGTTTATTTTGTTTGTCCGGATGGTTTCTTACTTTTTTATTTTCTTCTTATTTCAAATGGACGCATTTTGATTTTTCTTGCTCGGTAATACATGAAATTTTGATAATATATACGTTCCATGTCATATATTTTTATAACTTCCCATAATTTATGGAATTCAGATATTATACTACTTTTGACGAAAAATAACTTTTGATTTTCACTTAAGCAAAAAACGAATATGTAGATTTTATGACTCGCGCCAATTTGCCTAAAAGGCTAAATTCCTTACTTGCAGTGCAATTTTTGGCATGGATTATATAGGCTAGTGAAGCACATGATTTCGATAGTCGAAAATGATTATTTCGTGTCCCCTTTGTCACAAGAAGGAAGACAGCGTGTAAAGACGATGAAATTCCACGCATATGACTTTATACGAAATTAATATGTTCTTCCCTTAAGTCTTTCTCAAATGACTCTTATATATGCACATGGTCAATGGAACCTCATGTAGCCAAAGGTTAGTTCTCGCAATGACCTTGAGCATATGATCATGATGATGCGAAAGCAAATAAGCATCTGGGAATGAAGGTATCGGATGATGGCTTGAGGAACAAGTTGGAGGCAAATCCCTTTCCTCCCCTCAAAAGCCGGTGAGCCACTGTCCCGGAAGATGGGGACAAATGGGTTGTCTGGCGTTGCTTAAGCTAGAAGTACATAGCATTAGATCAGAGTTCCACAATATCATTGGTCACATGGGTGTGAGGAGTTGATCGTGCTAATCGAATCGGATTGAAGCTCTGGATATAAGTAATAGAGGATTTGGTTTTGCCAATGCCAAATAGAGACACTCATTACACAAAGTCAGAATCCAAGCGTTTGCCGCATTTTTGGCCCGTTTCGAAATAGAAACTAGACATGAGCATCCACATTCAGGCAAAAGCTCTTGTTTCAGCCATGTGCGGCTGTAAAATGTAATTTCACTGACATGAGACAAAAAATGCGCCAAGTCTCCTCATTGTAATTGACTGGCCGAGAAATGTATAGAATGGTAAGTCATCAAGTTGGCTTCTCATAGGAGTTTTGTTCCCTGAAATCTGCAATGGCATTCCTTATCATGTCGGCCATGTGAGGCTGCACGAACAAGTGAGTGTTGTCCAAAACGTGTATGATGAACTTCTGCGATGCCGGCAGAGAAGCATTCAAGTTGATGATGAACTGCGCCATTGGTATGTCGCTGAACGAAGATGTATGTTATTTCTTTTGTTGATGTGGGTATCAAAAGAAAAGAAAGATGCGCATTATAAATAACAATAGAGTCGCTCCTTGTTCTGTTTTGAAAAATTAAACTACTGTTTCAAATAAACCTTTAGGGATGTCCCACAAGAATTGCAAAAGGAAAGACAACTGTATCTCGAAACCAAACAAAATAATTTCTCAAGGGAATTGCAACATTATAGATGCTAACACTTGACCCAAAAAAATCCGTGATTGAGCCATGAACAAGGCAGAAAGATCCACAACGGATTCAAGCAATTAAAAGCAATCCTCCAGCAGAAGAAAACAAGGGATTACCATGAAATGAAAAGTCCCTTTGTGGCATTAACCATTATGTATCAGCCAACTTGAGTGCATCAAACTGTAAACAGAAAACCAAATGATAGTGAGATGAGAGTAGAGAAATCCAACCAAGTACCATCTAATATCTATAGACAACACTAAAACCAAAAGACTTCTGTTCTAGATGGTAAACGACATTTGGAAGATTTGAATCCGACTTGCCACATTCTCGACTGATTGAACAGCCAACGGTAGCCATGTAGGATCAAATCACAGACGCATTACCACTGAGTCCCAAAACACTTAATGCAGAAAATAGGTTGCTACATTCCATGGCGGGTGCACTTACGCCTCTCAGACTCAAAAGAGGATAAAAATATCCAACATCACCCATTAATGGCAGCCCGAAAAGTTGAATTTCTATGTCACATATAACTATCAAAGATTATCATGGAAAAAGCTCGAGCGGAATAGGCAGACTGAAAGATAATAAGTTCTTTAAAGCAATCGATCAAACACATAGTGTGCAGGACCACGCCAAAAACAAAGAAAGCCCAGATACCAAAAGACTCCCATTCAAGTTAACCAGCCAGTAAACCAATACATAAAACACAGTTTCTACTAAAGATCCACCCAGAAGTACTGATTTTGAAATAAGTACGAATACAAAAAGGCCCTCTTTTTAGCTTCATCCGATCAAAGTAAAACAGTGCAGAAATATAAAACTCGTTTTCATTATCAATCGAGTTCAAGAATCTAATTTAAACACACAGCAACCTTCATTTGAACACCAAGATTGAAAAAAAATGGCCCATCGATGCACCTTTGTTATCAACTGAAAAAAAAAGGACGGAAGTAAAAGATTTAAACGGGGAATTCGCTGCGTATGGTCAGTATGGTGGGATCATATAGAATGAACAGAATATTACAGATCAGCAGATGTGAGATCACCTTGGTAAATCGACCAATAATAAGAGCGAGTGAAGGCAAAAGGAAGGCAAGAAAACCTTCTGTAGAATTTCTGAAAGTGGAAGACAATGGTTGAGCCTGACTCCTCTGTCTTTGCCGATAGTTTCTGCTTAAAATCAAAACCCTCCGTGTTTTATTTATTTATTTAACGCTCAGATTCTAAAATCTAAACCTTTTTCGTATTTTTTACAAAATTTGAAAATAATACTTTTTTGTTTTTTAAAGTTATATATATCTATATATATGAGAAAAGTTACACATGTAAAATATTTGATTTATGTTCGAGTTAATCTCACCTTACCATTTCATCATTAAATGACGCGATTACTAAAAAGTCTTTTCTCTCTTTATTTCTCTATTTTCTCTCAATGTCTTCTTCAACCTTAATGCGAAGATTTGAGCTAATCTCTTATTACAAGGTAACCTTACCAAGCACCAACACTCCCATGCGGGGCCGTCTCACCTAGCCTGTAACCTAGTGGGCCAACAGGACTGTTTTCTTTTTTTAACGTGCTGGTGTCTATATCTCCAATACTCTCCAAGCTCCCCTTTGTATATTTATCTTATACACTCTTAAGTATTTTACATCTTAGACGTCTCGAGATTCAGATTGAACCAAGATGAAGCATTTTAAGGACTTCGTTTATAAAGTTATATATAACAAAAGTTATGCATGAAAATGACATTTTGCTCCAAAAAATTGTAATATGAAAAATAATTGATTTATGTTCAAGTTAATCTAGCCAAATGAAATGATGCAATTGTCGAAAAGTCTTTTCTCTCTCCCCTTCTCTCTTTTCTCTCCATGTCTTCTTCAACCTTTGACGAGAGGGTTTGAGCTAGTCTCACCCTCCCCTCCCTTTTCTTGTTGATTTTGTTTGTGTTTTATTGTTCTTTTTGTGCTTTTTTTTAATTTTTCCCGAGTTAGATTTGAGAGTTTTTTTTCTCTTGATTTAGTTCTTAATTTGAGAGTTTGAACTCTTCCGTCTAATTTTAGATCTGAGTGCAATTCTCTCCCGATTCAAATTTAAGAGTTTAATATATATGTTTTTGGGATTCAATTATCCTCTGCCTTATTCGTGTATAGATTAATTGTCTCTAGCTTTGGCATCCTCCTTCACATGTCAAATTTATGTCAACCTATTATGGTTGTTTCTGTACTGGTGTAGAGGAAGCCCAGCCTAAAAGAGTATTGTCAACTGGCAAAGTCGTAAATATCGATGAAGGAGTTTTCAGCGTGTGATCATTATTAATAAATACGCGACATTCAATGATCAACTACTAATTAAAGAAAAAATCACCCGTCAAGGCACCTCTTATCGACCGGTGGTCAATATGGTGGGATCAAATATGATGAACAGAACATTAACAAATCAGCAGGTGTGAGATCTCCTTGGTAAAATCTCTCTTTAAAGGGAGCGAGTAAAAGCAAAAGGGAATGGAAGTAAACCGTCTGTAGAATTTTCTGAAAGTGGGAGGTGATGCTTGAGGCTGATTCTTCTCTTCCCCGATGCTCTCTTCCTTACGTAAAATCAAACGCTTCTTGTTTTTTTATTATTATTATTATTATTTAATGCACAGAATCCAAAATCTTCACCTTTTTGTATTTTTTTTTTTACAAAATTTTGAAAATAATACTTTTCTGTTTTTAAAGTTATATATAAGGAAGGTTACACATGAAAATCCAAATAAACTGTAATATTAAAAATAATTGATTTATATTCAAGTTAATCTCGTCGTGCGATTTCATCATTGACTCATGCGATTGCCGAAAAATGTTCTCTCTCCCTTCTCTCTTCTCTCTCCATGTTTTTTTCAACCTTCAACAGTCTCACCCTCCTCTCCTTTTTTTTTTGGTTGAATTTGTTTGTGTTTTATGGTTCTTTTTGTGCTTTTTTATTCTTTCCTGAGTTAGATTTGAGGAGTTTTTCTCCCAATTAAGTTTTAGATCTATGTGCAATTCTCTCTCAATTTAGATTTGGGAATTTAATAAATATACTTCTGGAAATTCGATTACCCTACACTCTATTTATGTACAAGTTCTCTATAATAATCGCATGAGCTTTGATGTCCTCTTTGATAAGTTAAATTTGTGTTTGTTCAATCTATCTTGTTGTCTCCTCGCTGACAAAGAGGAAGCCAAACTTAGGCTTATACCACCAACTGATGACGTCTTAATCATTGGAAGAGTTTTCGATGTGTGCTCATTGCTGACAAAAACACGAGATCCAATGATCGACCGTCAATCATTTTGCTTAATAGATTCGTTCCACAAATATTGGAGGAGTTTTGACAAAGACACAAGATCCAGTGATTGCTTAACAGATTCATCCTTTTTGAACGAGTATGTGCTTAACTATGTTCATTGTTTTTTGGATTTGGCTTCAATATTCTTGTTCTATTTCAATTTGATCTATCATGAAGACTAGTTACTTCTTATGTATCTTTTAAGAAATAAATATAATTTTCTTTCTTTCGAACCAGAGAGAGAGAGATAATGGGCTCCTTATTTATACACGAGTCATTTTTTTATCTAATGGTAGAGATTCAATTATTCTATATATCGGTCGGAGCACTTTGATCCAAATTTGCTAATCAACAGACATTTATACTTATCGAACGTCAATCTCAGCATACATTTGATTTGAAAAACAAAAATGGGTTGTGGATTAATTCCTATGTTAAACCAAAGTGCTTAGAACTAAAATGCAGTGTAATTCCGCATATTTGATATATAATAAAAGCTGCAATAGCATCTAAGGAGCAGAAACTGCGACGAACTTTGTAAGACATGAACAAAATTCGAAAGCAAGAGATGACTCCAGTGGAATTTCTAACAGACCAAAATGCTCCTAATCAAACAAGGAGAATCCCATGTCATCATCGCTCTCTTCCTTCGGTTCCTCCTGAACACAGAACAAGAATGCAACAGCATGAGATTCGGACCAAACTTACCAGCACGATAACAAGTGAAGAATGTCACATCTACACTCCACAATTAATGCTACATGATATCATAATCTTCTATTCAAGTTCCTTGTAAATCATACAAGATAAGAAATCAACTAATCATGCACTCAAAGCATATGGAAAAGAGAGAAAACCATAATTAGGCTCCTACACGAGGCATAAAAACTAAACTTCACACCCACCTACAGCTAACTCTAATTGTTTTAGAACGCAACAACATCAACAAGCTAAAACCACATTTCACTGAATAAGATCCACTATTTACAGAAAAGCTTGATTCTGGATCAGCTCTAATCATTCTATACTTTAGTTCTGTGTCCGAAAACACTTTTCTTAAAAGTTTTCATTATCATCCATAATTCACGTCTAAATACTTTTGTGGATGATGAAAAAAAAATTATTTAGTTATTTTGTTAAACAATAGGAGTGATCAATTTTAGGGAAACATCTTCCAAATTATTCATTTTTCCGCCAAAACATGCACAGACAGCAGCTATGTTGTCGTCTTCGAGAATAGACGGTCAAATTCATCAACAAATGAGGCAAAGAAGGGAACTTTACCTTCTTCTCTTCGGCGGCCGGGGCTGCGGCGGCCGGAGCGGCCCCGCCGGCGGGCGCGGCGACGGCCACGGCAGCGGCCCCACCGCCGGACCCGACGTTCGTGATGAGGTCTCCGACGTCCCTCTTCTCGGCCAGCTTGGCGAACAGGCCCGGCCAGTAGGACTCGACGCTGACGTTCGCCGACTTGACCAGAGCAGCGATCTTCTCCGCCTGTTCCCAGGTCGCCGCACAGTCGATCAAAAACCAAACAAGCAAGCGACATACGCAAGTTCACTGTTCACAGACAGAGAGAGAGAGAGGGAGAGAGAGAGAGTTTTACGGTGACTGGGATGCCGTCGTCGTGGAGGATCAAGACGGCGTAGGTGCAAGCGAGCTCGCCGGCGGACATCTTTTTGTTGCAGAGGTACGATTCTGCAGAATTCAACGGCGAACGGGGAATGGAGATCGCCGACGACGCGCGCGCGGAGAGACCTCGAGGAAGGGAGTAAGGAGGCGGGGATTTTCTACGGTGCGGCGCGATCTAGGGTTCTAGGGTTTCCTTGGCTCTGTTTTATCACGCGGCGCGCACGTGATGTTCTTGGGCTCTCCCCCGAGTGGGCCCAACTCGGATTGGTTTTTGGCCTTTTGGCGTCTGGTCATGGGCTTAGAGTGGAGAAGAACCGGCCTGAACATTGCCACTTGAGATTAAAAAGATGGGAGAATGGTTCAAAAAGTCTTACATATTGTATGGCGGCCAATTCGGTTGTAAAATTTTTAATTGTGTCACTTTAATCTTAAATATTTTAATAATTTATCAATTTAGTCATAATCATTTTACGGAAAATTCTTTGGACTAATTTTGGCTGAAAATTGACATGGTGGTTCAATCAACGCCAATCGTCCTATGTGGCGTAGCTGGCGTTAACGTCAACAATCATTTAATTTTTATAAGAGAAGATGATACAAATGATCATTGAACTTTGTTCCAATGGACAATGCTATCCTTCCACTAATCCAAGTCCATAGACTACATTAAATATTTTCATATAGTTTATAGACTAAGCTAGCCACGCTATGTAAGATGATTTGATATTAACTAGATTGTTCATTAGCGATTTTCAGTTAAAATTAGATAGAAGGACTATATTAGTAATTCATTAAAAAATTAAGAACTAAATTAGCAAATTATCAAAATGTTTAAAACCAAATTGATTTCCGTGCAATAGGTTTAAAAGTAATTTAACACGATTAAAAAGTTTTAAGACTAAATTGGCCATCATATAATAAGTTTAAGAATTTTTGACAATTTTGTCTTAATAGGGGAAAGAATTTTGTTTTTCTTTTGACATTTGAAGTAGCAATTTAAGCAACGTTAAGAAGGGATAGACATTGTGCAACATTTGGAGAAAGTATTTGGAAAAATACAATGATTTTACGTCAAAGATTTTTTTTGAAATGCAAATAGTATATAGTAAATTGGAATTGAAAAGTGCAGTGGTAATGCTACTTGGAAAAAAACTACACTTATAAAGTAATTTAGTGTGCTTTCTTCTCTTTCATGGTTATATTTGGTATGTACGATAATATATTGAAATGTGCCAAAATTTATTAGAAATTCAGGAGTTTAATTTCATATATTGTCAATATTTTTAAATGGGTGCGTGTTGCCATGGTTTTAATGGGGACTTAATTAAATCTAAACCCGAGTCTCGAGTCAGGTTGCGATTATTCTTCTTGGTCTAAATCCATCTAGACATTCCTATTCATGTACTTATCTCAAATGGTGGCTGTGTCACGAAAATAGATCCGATGGATTCGCTTCAAACTGAAATGTCTAGTTACATTGATTTTAGGATATATTGCTCTCACCATAGAAGGGAATAGTAGAAAGTGAATAAAGAGAGGAGCTTTCAAAAATACAAGAATTGCACAGTTCTTAGACGATTTAAATGAGGGAGGGCATCTTATTCATACATGAATTCTTCTCTTTACAGCCATTGATCCCTCTTGATCAAACAACGGAAATTCAATCTCCTCACAAGTATACGTTTCAATTATATATTCGAAATATTATAGGGTCTCTTAAAAACCTTAAATATAAGAGGTTTCTAGAATTCATGGTTTTTCAGGCCAACACACGGGCTATCTTGACTTATTTTTTATGGTCTATTGGGCTTGAAAACCTCTTATTATGCGTTTAGTAATCAGAATAAAATTCAGAATACGATAAAATTCATCATATTTTACTTTTGATGTTTATTCAAGACAAGATAAAGTTGGATATAAGAGGATTATGGATCGGATAAAATTATTCCAATGAGGGAGGTAGGATAAAGATGGATAGAATTTATAATATCCATAATAGGAAAGTTCTTTTTCAAATAACAAAGTTATTAAATTAAGAATTGAAATTATATTTGAATATAAATAATATTTGAGTTCCAACAAAAGAAATTAACAATAATAATAAAAATTTAGTTTTTGTTGTAAAATATTGCGTTGCGAATATATAATAGAGAAGATATTGAGAAGAGAAAGTAAGTGAACACCAAAGATAATAGAGAAAGCCAGATATTTCACTGTATTGTGATTGTTGTTCTGTCTCCATCTTGTACATCAAAACTAAACTCCTATTTATAGGAGAACAAGAATGTACTTATCATTAATATCAATGTATCGAATGATACATGTACTGGAGAGGGGAGATGAACGTTCATTGTATAGGGAAATGTACTTAGAATGTATGATACAAATGTACCATAATAAGTACATTAGATAATATGAATATAATGAATATTTATTCATGTATTTCATCATTCATGTATTTCATAACACTCCCCCTTGAATATTCATTGTATTCATTATGAATTGTGCATCGAATGATACTGCCTCATTAAAAACCTTAAGCTGAAAAAACCCAATGGGACAAAAACTGGACAAAAGGGAAAAAGAGTGCATAGCACAAATATTATAATCTCTCCCTTTTATGGATGCATTAATTGCCTCATTAAAAACTTTAAGCCGGAAAACCCTGTGGGAAAAAACCGGACGAAAAGAAAAAAGAGTGCAATGCGTATATAGCCACTGCTAGGGCTAATCATTCTTGTATCTTGTGAACTCGCCGCATATCAATGCTGCAATGCATAGTTCATAATATCTCCCCCTCAATTGAGCCATATAGTAACTTCTGGAGCTAATCAATCTTGCATCTTGTGAACTCGCCGCATACCAATGCCATATACTAATTTCTCAAAACTTGATGTTGGCAATGATTTGGTAAAAAGATCTGCAATATTATTTATGGATCGAATTTGTTTAACATCAATTTGTCGACTTTCTTGGAGTTCATGAGTATAGAAAAATTTCGACGAGATATGCTTGGTCCTATCACCTTTGATATATCCTCCCCTGACTTGTGCAACACAAGCAGCATTATCTTCATAAATTATAGTGGGAGAATTTGTAACCGGTATTAAGCAACAAGAATTATGAATATGTGTTATAACGGATATTAACCAAACACACTCTCTTCCAGCTTCATATAAAGCAATAATCTTAGAGTGGTTAGAAGATGTAGCTACTAGCGATTGCTTCGTAGAACGCCAAGAAATAGCGGTGCCGTTATAACAAAATAAATACCCGGTTTGAGAGCGAGCCTTATGTGGATCGGATCTATATCCAGCATCAGCATATCCAACTAAACCAGAGTTAGTGGAATCCTTAGAATAATATAATCTCAAATCTATGGTTCCTCGGAGATAACGGCAAATATGTTTAACTCCATTCCAATGTCTCCGAGTTGGCTCAGAACTAAAACGTGCCAATAAATTTACTGCAAAAACGATATCTGATCTCGTACATTGTGCCAAGTACATCAAAGCCCCAATTGCATTGAGATATGGTACTTCAGGACCAAGTATCTCTTCATTTGATTATCTAGGACGAAATGGGTCCTTTTGGGGATCTAGAGACCTTACAACCATAGGGGTGCTAAATGGGTGAGCTTTGTCCATGTTGAAACGTTTAAGCAATCTTTCAATGTATGCTGATTGATGGACGATTATTCCATTTGCTTTATGCTCAAGCTCTAGACCAAGACAAAGTTTGGTTTTATCCAAATCTTTAACTTCAAACTCCCTTTTCAAATATTCAGCAGTTTCAGCTAATTCTTCTGGAGTTCCAATTAAATTTATATCGTCGACATAAATTGCTATAATAGCAAATCCGGTTTCTGATTTCTTAATAAACACGAATGGGCAGATAGGATCATTCTTGTACCTTTCCTTAATTAGGTACTCACTTAGGCATTGATACCACATGCAACCGGATTGCTTTAACCCGTACAAGAATCTTTGCAATTTTATTGAGAATAAATTGCGGGGAGTGCATGCTTCAGGCATTTTGAATCCCTCGGGAATTTTCATATAAATATCATAGTCTAATGAGCTATATAAATATGCCGTCACAACGTCCATAAGACACATTTCCAATCTTTCAGAGATTGCTAAGCTAATGAGAAAACGAAATATAATCATATCCATTACATGTGAATATGTCTTATTATAATCAATTCCAGGTCTCTGGGAGAATCCTTGGGCAACGAGTCGGGCTTTATACATGATAATCTCGTTTTTCTCATTTCGTTTTCGGATAAATACCCATTTATTTCCAACGGGCTTTACATTATCGGGGATACGAGTTACAGGTCCAAAAACCTCTCGTTTAATTAGGGAAGCTAATTCAGCCTTAATTGCTTCCTCCCACTTAGGCCAATCTTGCCTTTGACGGCATTCAATAATAGATTGCGGCTCACAATCATCATCCATAATTTTATAAGCAACTGAGAATGCAAAAGCATCATCAATGATGATTTCAT
Organism: Eucalyptus microcorys; assembly: GCA_014182515.1. Taxonomy (NCBI): domain Eukaryota; kingdom Viridiplantae; phylum Streptophyta; class Magnoliopsida; order Myrtales; family Myrtaceae; genus Eucalyptus; species Eucalyptus microcorys. The sequence continues at coordinate 4,229,692 of CM024566.1, read as the reverse complement.
TTCGATCCCAAATTTCATTACAATATGTAATGGAATTCTCAATATTCCCGGGGCTAGTGTTCCTTTCATGGGTTTGCGCCTCTTTAGGGGCAATAAGCTCTTCGGGAGCAAGCACAACGCCAGGCTCTTCTGGAGCGGATTCCTGATTCTTTCCCCTTCGTTTTCGAGGAGCAGTATCCTTTGATCCTATCGGTCTACCACGCTTCAAGTGTGGGGGATTTTGATCCATTTTAGCCTGTCCTTCGGGAACAGCTATCCTAGCTGGAGCATTTGCAGCTGGAATATGAGACTTCGTTACCTTAGTAGCATCATTAAATGCGTCAGGAAATCTATTGGCCATAGCCTGTAAATGGATCATGCGCTGCACCTCATTTTCACATTCAGGAGTCCTTGGGTCTAATTGAGATAAATTTTTCTCATTCCAAGAAAAAACCTTAACTGGTTTTTGTTTTGCAGTCATGGAAGTTGTAGGTATCCTAATTGATGGAAACTTAGTCTCATCGAAATGACAATCTGCAAATCTGGCAGTAAAAAGATCACCAGTACTTGGTTCCAAAAACCTAATGATAGACGATGAATTAAACCCAACATAAATGCCCAAACGGCTTTGGGGACCCATTTTCGTCCTTTTTGGTGGTGCTACAGGCACCTGTACTACACAACCAAAGGTGCGTAGATGTGAAATATCTGGTTCATAACCAAGAACCATTTGAAGGGGAGATTGTAAAAGACAAGCAGTGGGGCGTAATCTTATTAGAGCTGCCGCATGCAAAACTGCATGACCCCATGCTGTATCGTTGAGATTCGTTCTCAATAATAGAGTGCGGTCAATGATTTGGATACGTTTAATCAAGGATTCTGCCAATCCATTTTGAGTATGAACATATGCAACCGGGTGCTCAACCTCGATTCCGAGTGAAGCACAATATGTATCAAAACTCTTTGATGTAAATTCACCAGCATTATCCATCCTTATGCTCTTAATTGGATAATCAGGGAATTGTGCCTGGAGCTTTATAATCTGCGCAAGTAAACGTGCAAATGCGACATTGCGCGTAGATAATAGGCAAACATGGGACCATCTACAGGATGTGTCCACTAATACCATAAAATATCGAAATGGTCCACTTGGTGGTTGTATTGGTCCACAAATATCACCCTGAATTCTTTGCAAGAATAAATGAGATTCAAAATTAACCTTTGTTATAGAAGGTTTGATAATGAGCTTTCCTTGTGAGCAAGTCTCACAATTATAATCTTTGGACAACAATACATTTATATCCTTTAAAGGGTGTCCTTTTGTATTTTGAATTAGCCTACGCATCATTGAAGCGCCAGGATGACCAAGGCGATCATGCCACAGTCTAAACTGATTAGGGCTTACCAATCTCCAGGATGTGGTGGCGTAGGTTTCAACAGCCTTAATCATGACACAATACAAACCCATAGAAGAAGCTTCTAGCTTCTCATGGATGGTCTTCAGGCCCATCTTATAAGAGGAAATGCCAATATATTCCTTATCTTGCTCATAAATAGTCTCAATATGGTACCCATTACGGCGTACATCTTTGAAACTGAGCAGATTCCTTTTTGATCTAATGCTCAAAAACGCATTCTCAATATGCAGGATTGTGCCATTTGGCAAAATAATTGTGGCATTCCCAAAATCATCAATAATCGGAACAGGACCAGATATTGTATGGATTTGTGCCTTACGCAATGTCATACTCGAGAAAAAGTGTTTACTACAAAATATAGTATGTGTTGTTGCACTATCAAGCAAACAAACATCTTCCTTTTTCTCGGTATTTTTCATTTGCATTTATATTGACAACTTCAGGTGTCAAATATCATAAAAATTGCATGTTAGTTATATAGTCGAAAAAAAAATAAATATTATATAAGGTTCATAAGCATTTCATAAAGAACAATAAAAAAGTAATACATTTAAAGCGAAACAACATAAAATTCAAAGTTCAAATTATCATCCACCAATCGATTCATCAAAGTAATCAGAGGTCCTCAAAGAAATCAGAGACATCCAATGATGCATTTGCTACTTCAGGAGCAAGAGGAGTCCCACCAACGGAGATATTGTTGGCCTCAACAGTGGTTATGGTAGTAGGATTGATTTCAATGGCATGAGATTCACCACGCTTGCCCGTATTCTTTAAAGATGCCTGATATAGATCAACAAAATGTTTTGGCGTACGACAGGTACGTGACCTGTGCCCAGTCATGCCACAGTGATGACAATTACTTTCATTAATCACCTTCTTTGGCTTCTTTTCTTTGCCATGATTCATGCCAAAGTTTGATTTCCTTGGACAGTTAAATTTCTTGCCATCCCTTCTAGGATTATGTTCTTGCCTGCGCTTATAGCCCTTAAAATGGCTAGTATTTTTCTCAAAGTTAGCATGTGCTTCAGGCAATGCTTTTGAGACAGCAGGTCTAAGATCATGATTTTTGAGCAGCAATTCATTAGTTTGCTCGGCAGTAAGAAGCACAGAAATTAATTCAGAATATGTGGCAAACTAACGTTGCTGGTATTGCTGTTGCAATACAATATTCGAAGCATGAAAGGTGGAGAAAGTTTTCTCAAGCAATTCTGCATCAGTGAGTTTGATACCGCATAACTCAAGTCGAGAAACGATATCAAATAAAGCAGAATTATAGTCAGACATTGATTTAAAATCTTGCAGTCTGAGATTTTGCCAATCATATTGTGCTTGAGGGAGGATAACAGTTTTGGTATGATCATACCTATCCTTCAACCTTCTCCACAAGATATGCGGGTCTCGAACGGATAAATATTGAGTCTGCAAGCTCTCATGCAAATGACGGCGAATAAAAATCAGCGCATTTGCTTTATCATTTTCATTTGAGGTTCCATCATCTGTAATTGTATTAGCGAGACCTTGCCCTTGGAGGTGCATTTCCATGTCAAGGCACCAGGATAGATAATTCTTTCCACTCACTTCGAGGATGTGGAATTTGGGCTTTTCAATATTTGCCATAATCCTTGCAAAAATAAATCCTTAAATTAATTAAAAGGATTTCCAAATATCCACCGCTACTTCAGGAGAGCGAGAATGATACTTTTAGATTTGAAATTTGGCTTCAGGCCAAGAAAAATAAAAATAAAGAATTGATAGAAGAAGATGAAGTATTTGATTAATAAAAAGAATACCCACCTTGCAAAACTTACTTACTCAGTACCCACCTCGCAAAACTTACTTACTTAGTCGGTAGATCTTCGTGCATGCAGAAATTACTTACTCAGTCGGTAGATCCTCGTGCTGATAACGTGTTGTAAAATATTGCGTTGCGAATATATAATAGAGAAGATATTGAGAAGAGAAAGTAAGTGAACACCAAAGATAGTAAAGAAAGCCAGGATATTTCTTTTGTATTGTGATTGTTGTTCTGTCTCCATCTTGTACATCAAAACTAAACTCCTATTTATAGTAGAACAAGAATGTACTTATCATTAATATCAATGTATCGAATGATACATGTACTGGAAATGGGAGATGAACGTTCATTGTATAGGGAAATGTACTTAGAATGTATGATACAAATGTACCATAATAAGTACATTAGATAATATGAATATAATGAATATTCATTCATGTATTTCATCATTCATGTATTTCATAACAGTTTTTTAATTTAATGTTAATTTTATTTTATATTGATTTTAATTCTCTCTTACTATAAATTCAATATATAAATATAATATATACTTATATTTATATTTTAAATATTTTTATTTTAGGTATATTTTGTACAATTTACTCTGTAATAAAAATTTATTATAGAAAGATGGAAGGGGAAAAAATAAATAATAAAATAAAAATAAATTAAATAGTGTCACGAAGGATTTTTACTATTTTTGTTTGTAACTTTTAAGTTTATTTACATTGATATGTCATTTATATAAAAAAATGCATGCGATGTGATGTGAATATATTCAACTTTATTATTATGATTCATTAATTAATTGATAGTAATGATAAAATATAGCAAAATCCCTAAATTTTATATCTTATCCTATGTAATCATATTTAACACGGGCCATCCAACGTGGTCTAATCCATTTCCATTATATGCTTGGAATATTCTAGGAGATACAAGAAGATTCCAAACTTCACCGTTCTTCGGGCCAACTCATTGGCTATCTTGGCATACTCTTTTGGTTTGTGGGGCTTGAAAACCTCTGATCCATAACAGTAGCCCTCAAGTCCCTTCGAGAAATATGAGTCGCCTGAAAATTTTTTAGCTGTATTTCTCAACTGGGCAATATAAAAGTGATTTCCTTTTCAGACATTAATGGAGCAAATTATAACCATTATATTTATGGAATCAATTTCTAACTAGAAATAGATTTTTCTATTTAAATTCTTAGGATGAATTTCTAAACAAAAATACGCATTTGATAACAATACAAAATTTTTATTGTTAAAATAAAAATTTATTTGATAATGACATGAAATTTCTCCTCCCGAGTGATTGATGGGCGGCAGCAAAAGACCACGTAAGGTGGCAAAGGATCGCATAGGACGGCTAAGGATGGTGGTGATAGAGGGCGAAGGATGGTGGGCAGCAGTGGGAGGTGGCTGACGGCAAGCAATGGAGGACAGTGGGGGCAATGAAGGATGGCCATGACAAAAGGTGGCCAACGAGCAACGGCAACAGTGGATGGCAGACGATAAGCGACGGTGGGTGGGTGAGTGACTAACTAGTAGTGAGGATGAACGACGATTAAGTTTTTATTTCTTATTTCTCTTTCAGAAATAGAAAAGTAGAAAAATTTTACTTTTCATTTCTATTTTAAACCTATTTCTCGACTTAAAAATTATTCCAAAAATTAAAAAATAAAATTGCATTATCAAACAGATTTCCTTTTCAGATTTGTTCCAGGAACAAAAAATAGAAAAACAAATAAACAAGATGGTTATCATACACATCCCAAAATAGGGCCAGTTAGTGGTAAAATCATGGAATTGTAGGTGAGTTGATTTCTCTAACGTTGCCCAATTTGATGTTTCCCGATTCAAATATGGAGGCAAACACATCTAACAAGCCCAACAAGAGAGTCAAGTACAGTCATGGTGATTATGAGAACTGAGGTCCTTGTTCCCCATGGAATTTGTAGGTCCAGAACTAACAACATTGAAAGCTCTTTGCAGAATAAATAATGCACAAATGCTTAATCTAATGTAAGTTACAACCCTCGGCAGAAAGGACTTCCATGAGTAACCCCTGCTCGAGCTTGGAACATCACAACGACAAAGATAGAACAGGGAACCGAATATTCCTTAGCATAGAGCAGCACAGCCAAACAGAGATGGAGGAGGACCTGATAGTGACTGAAAAGGCGCAACTTGCCTCATATCCAATCAGTCGAGATAATGAAAGCAAAGCATATAAATCAGGATTCCCCGTAACCCGAACATTATTGGAAGATCACGTGAACATGTGAAAATTCCACATGAGACTATCCTCATTCTTCGTGATCGTCCAGTGCGCTATAGATCAACCTGGGAGGAACATTTGTGTTTTAGCATCAGGCCACGGCTTGAAGATTTCAAAGGAATAAAAAAACGTGATAGTCTCATAAGCAAGCAGCCTTTCACTTTTGGCATACCAAAATAAGGAGAGGAAGAGCAACAATACTAGATAGCCCAGCTTAAAGAGCCTTTTCTTCTTTTCCCACTTGAGCATGTTGTATATCTCAGTAACATCTACCAAGTGCTTTTTCTGATTGTACCTAACAACAGTCACAGATCAGAGTTGGTCATCATCAGTGTCAAAACGAGCAGATATCTTCACTGGCAAGGTAAACAGATAATCAACAATCAGCTCAGACAAGAAGATGTTTTCAATTCTTAATTTACACACAAGTTTGCTTTTAGATGTTCTAGCTGATAATAAAGTTGCCTCATGATAATTTGAAGCTCTCACGTAGTATTTGCCATTAAATAAAAATGTAGTAAATAGAAGAGGCTAGCCTATCTTATAACTATCGTTCAGATAAGTCAGAGCTAGGACATGTCTATTTAAGTCTTGACATAAAAAAAGGATTTGCATTTGCAACGACGGCCAAAGAGCATCATCATGCTCAGACTAATCGACTTTGAGCTGTGGGGCAAGAGTCACAAGGATCATTAACTTGGGCCCAATGAAGTAGTGCGAGCCATCAATTCAAGCATCTGTTAGGTCATTAAACATGTTACAAACCTCCAGGAAATTAAAAAGCTCTTGCTAGTATACATGATTAAAAATACTGTCCTTGTTGGATGTCATAACGGGCGGTCAGCATTTCATAGACGAGAATCATCCAAATCACAGAAAGTACAGCAAGTTTGGCTTCAAATATAAAATGTAACGCCATAAAAGGGGGAATAAACTGAACTCACAGTGTCACATTGTAATAGAGGTATGGCACACACAAGAGGGCCATAACCCAATGTCTTGTCAAGACATAAAACAGCGACAAGACTGCCTGTCCGATAAACTCCGGTAAGATCATTGCATTAATCCGCGATGCAGAATCATAAGGGTTTATGTAATCGAACTCCAGATCAGCCAAGCACATGAGCTGCAAATGACCTCGAGAGGTTAGGCCTTATCACTTGTAAACATAAAAAGTCCAACAAAGAATACATAAAGACCAGAATTTCATAGTAAGAGCAGCAGAAGACTGCCGCACTTCCCAGTTTGTGTATAATTACAACCCCCTAAGTGGTTAAGCACTCGAAAACGAAGCGAACAACCTGTTGCTCTAGGAACCACACCGAACCCATTGAACTGCAAACTCAAAGGGCTCCATAAAGAAAACCAAAAGGCCTATGCCTGCCCACGACACAGACCGAAATGCATCACTCTTAGATCAAACAAAAATCGCTTTTTGGCCCTTTATTTCTCAGCGGCTGCACTTCTTATGGAGAATCCCATTTCAAGTGAAGATCAAAAGCTCGGGAAACAAAAACAGAGCGGCAAACGAAACGCTGCTTCGGGAAGCAAAAGCCTCCATAATGAAGTAAAAAAGAAAGAAAAAAAGACAGCTTTTTGGCAATCATAGAGAAGGAAAGATGGCGATTTGATTTAATCGAAAAGGGATTCAGACGCGATACGCAGCCCACGAATTCATCTGCTTCCAATCTACCATCGATTGCCATTCTAATCTCAACGCCCGATCGCTCTGCAAAGAGCTAAACCAGCGGAGAACCAACGGAGGGCAAAACGACACAGTTTTTATCCACTCCGAGATGCTTCGTACCAAATTTGGACTCTATCTAGATACGGTTCTGCTCAAAGACGAGGGGAAAGTGCAGAGGTCAATCGCGACTTCGGATCGAACGGCAGCATCATACCACGATTCGACTTCGACCCGATTTCAAGAAAGGTGGGAAAACTCCGATGGAGTTAGGGTTTTGGTGGGTGGGGGCGCTGACCTGGTAGATGACGACGATGACGAGGGCGACGAGGGCGAAGAAGGAGACCAGCCACCCGAACAGATCCTCCATGAATGAATGATCCTGCTCGCTCGAGCTCCCCCCTTGGCCTCGTCTTCCTTCCTCTCGAGGTCAATCCGAATTCTCAGAAGCCGCGGAGAGAGAGAGAGAGAGAGTGAGAGAGAGCTCGGGAAGTTGACCTTTGACTATTGAGGTGCAGAAGAGAGAGAGAGAGAGAGAGAATACAAGGAGGAAGAATTCCAGGGGGCCTGAAGTGGACAGAGAAGGAAATGGAGTTGTACCATTAACCCAAATGACAAGAAGGAACAGAAAAAGAAAGGATTTGGAGTTTTTATTTTTCTCATTTTTTTAATCCTTCTTTAAAAAAAAAGGAATTCAAATAAAAACATGAAGTCACCTCAATTTTTTTTTATATAAGAACATGAAATATGTATTATTTTAAATAAGAGCCTATAGTGTCCTTATTTTCTCAAATAAGAGCTTGAAAATAAATTTTATTTCAAATAAAAGCATGAAGTGGTTATATTAATCTCAAATAAGGCATGAACTCACTATTTGATGAAGGGCAATTTTATCTTTCATTTTTTTTTAAATTTCTTTTTTTCCAAACTCTAAAAGAAAAGGAAAACACACGGGAGGGAGGAGCCGCCGCTTCATTGTTGGTTGGGCAACGGCGATGGCCAGCGACTCGCGCCAACCAGAGGTGAGGGCTTGCCCCATCGATGATAGGGCGGGGACCACAAGCAAGAGGGCTCATTCCCACCTCTGTTTTTGCCCTCTTTTTAATTTTTTAATATAATTTTTAATTAAATTTAAATCGTAGTTGGACAAAAATATCCCTAATCAATCAGAATCTTTTGCGAGCGGGCGAGTCGACAAGGCTAGGCCCTTATTTGAAAAAGTCATAATTACTTTAGGCTCTTCTTTGAAACTAATATGACCACTTCAGGCCCATACTTAAAATAAAATCTGCTTCATGTCCTTATTTGAGAAAATGATAATATTTCGTATCCTTATTTGGAATTTTCCCTTCTTCTTTTTTGGGGCTTGATTCATTTTTAATTCTTCAAGAAAATAAAGCCCATCTGAATTTTCGCTGTATGACAAAAAATATCTCTCTCTACTTTCTGAACCTACAAATTTGTTGCTTCAACTCGGGGTATTTGTGCATTTATTTTCGTGATTTTTATTTCCCTCTCGAAAAAAATACCCAAGCTCTTTTTCTCATGTCCACTGATATCTATATTATAGTCGATAGTTGTAAAGTGGTGCGAGAGGCAAGAGTTTTCGAGTCTTTCAAACAAGAGAGAGTAAATTTCAGCTGGACTGAGGTGGCAAACTTACAGTTAATCCAGAGGTATGTTTTTAGTACTTGGATGAAAATAGAAGCATGCTTTTGGTATTTTCCTCCGCTACATTAAAGTGTTTCTATTTCGACTTTTTGCATTTTTCAATTTTTCGACTTTCATTCAGCAAGAAACATTAAGAAACTAAGTCTTTCTAATGGCCAAATATCGATAAGTATGACTGCCTATGGTTCTTGATTATCTTTTCGAAACTGTCTTAGCATGATTTATTTTCAACTTATAATCTAGCCACGGGTAACGTAATGAGTATGAAAAAGAAAATATTTACACTAGATAGCATAGGACTCTGAGTTTCATGGCCAATATCATCAATCATCCCGAAAAAAACACATCATGGCTTCCATAAGAGAAATCCATCCGACCTCTCGGAGCCCCCGACCTCGAGAATTTACAAACATGAACCCAATACATGTGAGCCGATGCACCTAGAAAGATCGATCCCGTCTGTCCCCACGTAATTCGCCCGATTCGCGATTCCAGGCACATTGGACTCACGCGCATTGGGCACGTCCCGACTAACATGATTTCTCATCCATCAATTGAACCGGGGAGGGCTTGATCTACAGGAGGAAGTCCATGAGATGGGTGAGTGCGAGTGGGGAGTTTGCCTCCATGCTGGCTTGTCCAGAGCAAGAGGAATTGGAAGGTGTGGAGCGCTTGCTGCAGAGGAAGAAGTTCCTGGACCCCAAGTTGATCAGCTTCTCCTCTGGCCGTAGACCTGCATGCAAATGCAAAGTGCCAATTCCTTGTGCAATTTCAGTGCCTATCCAAGTTCCCGGGGGGTACAAATGTAATAGTAAAATAGAAAATCAATTTGATAGACAGATGTAAATATCACATCACAAGAAATTCAAATTTTGTAGACCACGATACACAAGAAAAAGGTCGGTGCCCATTGGATTTTGATGATTTCATTTGATTTGATTTGTTGCCTGTGGGGTGAACCGGTTGATAGATATTGAAACCGGACCACAACAACCTTACTCAACTGATTTTGGTCTGATTTCCGATTTCAAAATTTTGGAACCAGCTATTATCGGTTTGTAACTAAGTGTGGAATCGAACTGAACCGGAGAATTGAATTGAGAAACCCGATTCTCTCCTTTTTAGTTTTACCTTACATCTTGTATTCTCGTTATATTGCCGCCTACTACTCTTGTAAATAGGGGAATGTTTTACTAAAGTTATCCTTTCAAGTAAAAAGAAAAAAAAAAAAGAAACAGAAAAAGGAAATATTGACAGGGTTGGTTCAGGATTTACATGATATGTTATAGTTCTAAAAATTGAGAATCAATCTTAATATAATAGGCTCTATGCTCCATGCTTGGAAGATTAGAACTTACTCACCTCAAAGCTCAACCCTAATTGCCTGTGATAAGGACATGTTTTCTCCTATGCAAATGTAATTATGGACAGGATTGTTAAGAAGAAGATAACCATTGAAAGTTTGTATCTCTTATCGTCATGGAATCATAAATGGTAGATCTATCAAATCATGATGATCAAAATGTCTAAACTTATTGGCAAAGTACACTATTAATCAAATAAATAATAAAAAGATGGCCGACCAATCTTCTTAAAGTTCAAATTTTCAAGCTTTAAATATGCACAAAACAGGACAAAATTAAGTATAGAAAACTTAAAAACAAACTTTTATAAAAAAAATAATTAAGCCCTCCAAGCCGAGAGCTTCGTCAATACTAGGTCAAGATTTTCTTTTAAATATGATTTTGGTTTGAGGAAATTCCAAGTCAGCACAACACAGACAAGTTTCGTGGAATTTAAGAATTAAAGAAAAAAAGAAGAAGAAGCGAAGCTGGTGGAGAACTCACACTCCAAGCTGAAGGGGGAGTAGTGAAGCTCGAAGCAGCGAGGGTCGCCGCCGCCTCTCAGCAGCGGCCGCCTCTTCTCCCTCGCGTACGCCTCCACGCTCGCCCTTATCAGGTCGCTCACGCTCTTCTCCCGCGCCATCACCACATGCACCGGCCCCAGGCTCCTCTCCACCGTCACGTTCAGCAGCAGCCTCGCCGGGCCCCCTCCCGCCGCGGAGGCCGGGGGATGTGGCGGCGGCGGTGGCGGGAGGAGGAGCCTCCGGGGGACGGAGATGAGGCCGCCCCGGCGGCGGACCAGGTCGGTGTGGCTCTCGGGCGGGAAGGTCTGGAGGGACCAGGCGGAGGGCGCTCGGGCGATGGCAGCGGGGGAGCGCGGGCGGCGGAGCGTCGGCGGGCGGTCGGGTGGTGGGAGCGGAGATTCATGATTGTTATTTTGTCGAGAGACAGAGAGAGAGAGATTGCGTCAGGGAGCGAGATGGCGATTGAGAAGCAGAAGAGATCAGCGAGGGAGTGTTTTTTTTTCTGGACGTTAATGGAGGATGGAGACACAGCGCGAAGCTTCGTGGAAGTTTGGCGGGATACGCAGCTGCTCTCTCGTGATGGCACTTTTTCGTAGGATTTGATGGAGTTCAAATTGATGCTCAAATATAGCCGATTTTGTAACGTATTCCGTTTAGGAATAGGTATGATTCCATGATGGAATCTAGAAACGAAGAATTGGACCGATGTCCAATTTCAGATTTTAAGATAAGCAGGGTGTGTTATGGATTTTAGAAATTGAAGAATTTGTATTGAGGTGTAGATTCTAGGTTAGCATCAGGTTGATGGAACTTAGAATTTGAAATCTGAACCCATAATAAATTTTTGTGTTTTTTTTTTTTATTATGTCTTTACGGGATTCTTGCGATATTCCATAGCGTCCGATAATGGGTGTATAATATATAATCACTAATCTAAGCTTACATTTATGACTAAAACTTAATGTAAGTTGTGATGGTTAATAGATCGACAATGAATTGTGGTCATTAAAGGTTATAATTGTTTGATTAATAATACATGTGGAACCTAGATAAACCTTAGAATCAACCTTAGAACTTATTATACAATAGTTCCAAATTTCAAGATATGCATGATAAATTATGGATCCAAAAAAAAAAAAAAAAAACTATCTTGATGGTTAGATTTTAGGTTCTGAGTGGAACCTACCTGAAATCGTTCACTCCTAATTCCATTACTTTATATGTCAATTTTGAGCTTTTTCAAGTATATTGTTATGCGATACCCTAATTCACGCAACCGGAAAAAATTAGTTTGATCTCGTCGAGCGAGAATTGAGAATATGAGATTTTTCCCAAAATAGATAAATAAGAGAACGGCGATAAGGGCACCGACCGAAGAAATAGTTGTCCTTGGCGTACTAACCAAATAAATGGAGACGATGGCCACCGACCTATTGGAAATTCCATACGGTGGACTTTGACAAGGATTGAAATTGAGGCGGCACCGCATTGATCACTTTTATTATGCATTTTGACTATTAAAATGAAATAAATTAAGAATTTATTAATAGGGTTTAATACCACGAAAAACGTCGATTAGTACATTCTCAATAAATTTACTTCAAATTAATTTTTCGACCAATAAAAACCCAAAATATTATACTTAGTGACAAATTTACCCTCAATTAAGTTTCTATTAAATTTTACTGTTAAATTACTGAATTAAATGACATATGATAGCTAACGGAAATACTAATTTGGATGTTTGTCGCAAGTATACTAGTTAGTGATTTATCAAGCTATTAGTCCAATTTAACGGAAACTAACGACTGATAAATTTATCACAAATATATCAATTTAAAATATTTAGTTATCAAAAAGTTAATTTTGAATAAATTTGTCGCCGAATTTAGAGTTTTTGACTATCAAAAAATTACTTTTGAGAAAATTTATATTAATATATCGATTTAGAATTTTTCGTGGTATGAAGCCTTCACTTTGATTTTTGGTGGGTTTTCATGTTCCTTTGGTGTCTCGAGTTTACCTAAAAAAAAGAAGATAACGAAAAGAATTCCTCGGTTCAGGAGCATAATATAGAGTTTCCTCCTTTTTAAATATATCTTTTCACGTCTCTCGTGAGAAGACATTATATACATTAATACAATACATTGAAAGTTCATCTAACTTAGTCCCTGCAAAACCCGCCCCACCATTTCACTTCTGTCCACCGTCATAGTAAATAGGGCGGACTCTCACACGCTTTAGCTATACGATGCAATGAATGCATATTGCATACACCTTCTTATGTATATACCCAATACGCTGAATCAACGCTCAAACCAAACGGCATCGCTCGCAAGTTGAACCAGAGGACACCATCTGAGGAGCTGGTAAAAACTCCGAATTATGAGAGGTCGAATTGAACCAACGATAGCCGTCGGAGCAGCACGAGGCAAAAAAAATGTATGCCGCTCCGACCCTGGAAGGACGTCGAGGGTTAGTCTTGTTGCGAGCAGATGATGATTCGCCAGAGCTTATAAGCCCGCCTCATGATTTTCGCGAGCTTTCGAGCTATGAAAGTTGTGAACAAGAACATGGGAGGCGGGCTCGGTGGAGAGCTGGTCCTCACTGGTACTGCTTTGTCGGATACAAAAGAAGCCGAGAATCCGTTCTTACCAAGACCAGTAGCAGTTCTTCGCAGAAAAAAGCTTCGGCTACCCACATCCCCAAGAAGCTCTGATTTATCCAGACCTATACAGCACACGACATTCGAAATTAGATTCCAGATGTTCTTCTAGTTGAGCAGAGACCCTGACTCATAGAAGATATTTGTCACAGTGTTGCACTGTGGATTTACCGATTACGGTCCAACTTTTGCATGAAATATATATGGTTTTTTCACAGAATACTGGCGAAGTAAAGGAACTTTGAAAGATTCTGCAGAACCCAAGAGGCAGTGACTAAGAAAGTGTGTTCTCTATCTTTCCTTTCGAAGGCAACTGGCCTGCTATGTGCCTTAATTTGAGATTCCTATTGTTCAGTACTTTCCAAAAAGTTGTAACATGACTGCACTTTGATTTAGTTGGCTCTCGTCATAGATCAAGCATACCATCACTGAATATCCAGGAACTTCACAAATTGCACAACTAGTGCCAGCAGAATCATAAAGGTACCGGATTCCCAAAACTCCTACATGCCACCATAAGAAGTACCGAACAATGAGATTCTCAACTTACTCTGAAGGCTGAAATAGGAATGGTGCAGCTCGAAGCCAGTCAACTGATCACGATCGATCTTGGGCATTCGCCCTTCTTCCTTATACTTCTTCATAACGAGTTTGATTGTGTCCTCCACACTGGAACCCAATTTGACCATCATCCTGATAGGCCCCGGACTCCCTTCGATTGTCACATTGACCACCACCTTGGCTTCCTTATTGTATCCCTATACACACACCCAAAAGTTTCGAAAAGATTTAGAGTTTATTCGGCACATACAGATTGAGCAACTTCAGATCCATAACTAAGAAAAATCAGAAAGCTGAAACCAAAGATTCCCCTCCGAAGCTTCTAGATCTGTCTCTCAGGAATCAATTAAAGCTACCCAAGTTTTCGATCTTAAGGCTGGCAACCGATCTTACGCATTTACCTACGATCAGTCTGCCGGAGTCGTGCTATGCGACAAGTGAATCACAGAACAGCAGTGTCTATGTCTGTGGTTTGATAGCACGTCTAGAAATTCCAGAAATAGGTCAATCACTGGTTCATGCGAACGGAAACGTTTGGTTTAGCTCCTATGTCTAGGCGCATACCATCTATTATCAGGGAGGGATACCAGCACCTGCTTTTGCTTGAAGGAATCAGCTAATCCCCTTCGACAGCTAAAACAGAACATGATCGATCATTATACAAATTGAGCTTGAGAAGCCAAAGGGTCAAACCCCATTAGCCAGACAAGTCAAAGCAAACAGATCCAACGACACAGCCCAACAGTATTCACCAAACCCATCAAGAGCCATCTCCCAAAAATCTGAACATGCAGCTCAAAATCAAGAACAGCACGCAAAAGTTCGCAGCTTTTACCTCCAATCTGCCGGGAGAAGCGCTACCCGTCAAAGAAGGAGACGAGGCGAGCACATCCGTGCAACTCAGGGGGCTGAACAGAGTCCCGTCATTCGAGCTCGCGCTCTGCCTCAGATCCCCCGGGGGGCCGCCGCCGCCGCCGTCCCCGACCAGATCTTCCGCGCTGCTCCACAACACGGGCTCGGAATAGCATCTCCGGAGCCTCCTCACCGGTTCCGACCGCTTGAACGGAGTCCTTCGAGCGGCGTGAGCCCGGCGGGGCGAGGGCTGCGGCGGCCTCCTCCTCCGGCCGCCGGAGGCCGCCGCGGCATGTCGCCGGTGATCCCTCCCCGACATGCGAAGAAAGAGAAAAAAGGGCGCTCTTCTTCTTTGGAAGCTTGGCTGTTCTTTTCTTTCCCTTCGATTGCGTGCCGCTGTTTTGGTAGTTGAAAAGAGATGGAGTGGAGATTAAGGAAGAAGAAGAATAAGAGATTCTTTGGCCGGTTTTGCGGTTCAGACAGGCTCGTGGGGCGGAAATTCAACTGTTCTTTGTCGGATTTCGCAGGTTCGGTTTGGGAAAACGTGGAAGCGACGGGAGTTCATTTCCTACATTCCCCTCCAATTGGAGCAGACTTCTTCTTGAGGCAAAGTCTCCTTGGTCGAATCTTAATTGAGAACATTCATCTCTCTCATTTCACGCTGCACGAATGATCAGTAGATCACGGGGATTGACATTCTTGGATTGCCCTAAGGAAATGTAAAATATGGTAAGTTGAATTCAAAGTTTAATATACATGTACACTTTTTTATTGTAAAAAAATTTGAAGTTCAAATTTATACTGTTAGTTCATTAATTTCGAAATCGTGACGAAGAAAGAATAGGATGAACTCGCTACCAAACTGGTTAGGTAATAAATATGATGTCTACCTTCCAAGAGGTCGTGACTCGTGAGTTTGGTGGGCGGCGGAAGGAAGCATCTTCAATGTTTTGTGTCGTATCATGTGATTGCAGCATATTATCGTGTTGAGAAACTTTTCGATTGCAGTACTATTCGGCTTACTATCCTTGAATGTTGAACCATGAGCGATGTGAAGTAATTAGAACTTGGACCCAACATTTTACAGTCTTGTACGAGACCCCCGAGAAAACGCCAAGACGGGGGCGGGCCGACCGTCCGTCCATTTTGACAATTTAAAAAACACCAATAAAGCCGACTCCTCCCAAGTTCATGTTTTGTCCGATATATTGCGCACTTGAGTTGATTTTTAATTATTTTAAAGAAAATTGACAGTTTCCTCACTCGACTGTTTAAAAAAATGTGTCAACTCTGATACAGTCTCTCACCCACTAAAAGGGCGGTGTCGGTGTCATGAATATTTTATACATAGATTAGGGCAAAGTCGGAAACATCAAAGCCTGTCTCCTTCATTGAACAAAAGGACAAAGCTTGAAGAAAAGGATAAAATAAAATAATAGAAGCTAAGCATAAAAACTAATGACGAATGCACGATCCAGCCACCCCCCAAATAATTGTGTTAATTAATCTGATCGAGAGTGGACCGCCGGCGGCCTGATCTCTGAAGTGTTGCGATAGAGACTCGATGAACTATTAAAATAATTATTCGGTGACAATTAAAAAAAGAAAAAAAAAAGTATTATGCAAATTACTTATCTTTGACATAATAAAAATTGAAAAATTCAAATGTGCAATGTCTCCATAAATAAGGTCACTGTCGATGCCGTGCATATAGAAATATTAGATTAGGGCATTCTGAGTTCTCTTTGACCTAGACACGATTTTGGGGTGGCAATTCGTAGGCTAATGCCCATCTTACCCGCTTGATAATAACTTCTTTATAAATAAGGTGGGGACTATAGTAAGTACCGCATATTTCGAAGAAGACACTCTGTCTTCCCGTTAGGTCCCCATCGCATTTAATAGGAAGATGTATGTATTTCGAGAAAAGACGGTTTTGTTTCGTTTCGTTTTTTTTTTTTTTTTTTTTTGGGAAATTTATAAAGAAGCACTTTCGATTACTTCCAAAGTAATAATTTCAACGAATATGACGGCTCCCGATGGTGGGGAGGTGTTTTGCACGACCAGGTCTAGATTTTTTTTAAGGACTTGTCAACGGCCATGGGGGTGGAGTCGGACTCTGAACTGGGCGTGGGCCGAACGGGTGATTGGTTCAGGGAGTCATCTAAAAGCCCATTTTGAAATTTGAAGCCCAAGCTAAAGGCCATTGCTACAAGGCCCCCCAATTAACTAGACTTTGGTTTTCATAAGGTCGTTCTGCTGGCATGCTGATAACTAGACTTTGGTCACTAAAGGATAACTTAGGACCTATTTGGTAATGCTCCAATTCCTTCCTATTTTCTGTTTGTTTGTTCTCCAAAATAGAAATAGAACATAAATTTATTTAGTAATATTAGCTAATTTTTTTATTCTCTATAAGGGTTCCAATTTTTTGATTCTTTTTTTGTTCTGGAACAAGAATCACATTTTTTTTTTATTCTACTCCAAATCTATTCTCGGGAACAAAAATTTTACCAAACGCAATTCTATTCCCAAACTATTTAATGGCTAGTGAAAAGATTTAAAATAATAAAAAAAAAGTAGACCACCAAAAACCCCAAATTGGTATACCTTTGACAAATTTACTCCAAAAAAGTTTACTTCGTTAGTTTTGTTCTTAAGAACCATTTTTGAAACCAAGTCATTTTGGGGTTTTTTTCTTCTTCGGTTTTTTTTTCCTTCTCGGTTTGGATTTTTTCATTTTGCTTCTTTGTTCTTAAGAACCATTTTTGAAACCAAGTCATTTTCTTCTTCTTGCCAGCCTTGGCTAAGTGAGGTCGAGTCTCACCTAGCCATGTTGCTGGCTCTCATCTCTGGCCAGTTGCAAGCCATCATTGAGGCTTGGCGACCAACTAGAGGAGGAAGAAGAAGAGAGAAATGGGAAAATCTCATAAAATTATAAAAAAAAATTCAAAGAAATTCTATGTCAATTTTTTTTTTTGGGTTGTACCAAAAAGATTCATGTTTTTTTTTTATTCCGCGAACAAAAAATTTAAATAGTTATTAAACTCATTAGAAGGTTCAAAAACTTGCTTAGGGATTGACAAAAATCATTTTTAAACATAAATTATTCTCGAAAATAGAAATGTTATCAATCGCACCCTTAATTATTAATTTATTATCAAGCATCACTTAAGTTTGCGTCACTTTTCTACCTTGGATCACAATCTAAATCACGTCATATATTCAAGGGATCATTCGTTCTAATGTGAACTTGGCGACTTAAATTAAAGTGAAAAACGGATCATAAAAACAAATTGTGATCTATGATGCGAAAGTGCTTGTTCATTGAGTTATTGATCGATGGGACACCAATCATTGAGTGGGCTTGGGCATAAGTTTTTGAAGAGAGGCTGAATAGACTCGAGAGCAGTGGCTCGCTCATGAGGCCTAGTCCGACCCTCTTTGACCAAACCCGACTGCATCTAGTCTCGTGTCTCCTATGTAGCTTTGGTACGTATGTTGCGAGCATGCATATCTGAACAATGCTATATGAACTCGAGGTTGGACACAGGTTGGCTAGGCCCATTGGCCTAGCTAGGAGTTTCTCTAGCTCGATTAGAGGTTGCGGATCGAGTGTTTTCTAGAAACAAATTGTGACCTGTGATGTGAAAGTCCTTGTTCATGGAGTTATCAATCAATAGGACACTAATCATTGGGTGGGCTTGGGCATCAGTCTTTGAAGAGAGGCTGGGCAGACTCGAGAACAGTGGCTCACTCATAAGGCCTAGTGCGACCCTATCAGACCAAACCTAAGCGCATCGAGTCTCGTGTCTCCTATGTAGCTTTCACAGACAAGTTGCCAGCATGAATATATGAACAACGCTATATGAACTCGAGGTCGGACGCCGGTTGGCTAGGTCCATAGGCCTAGCAAGGAGTTTCTCCAGCCAATTCGAGGTTGCGCATTGAGTGCCTTCGACAAAGTAGGGGATAAGGTTGAAAGGCCACAAATTGCAACAGAGATTGTAAATAATGCATTGCCGACACCCTTCGTACCATAAACGAAAAGCCAGCAAATCTTCGGTTACTATCAAGAGATAATGCCGGGCACGCGGTTAAGGTAAGACCTCGTGTTTCTACAAGGCACAAAGCCGTGTAAATCTAGCTCGCCGACTATTCTGTCTTCGAGGCTATTACTTTGGCGAGACAATCACGTCGACATTATCATCCGATTTTGCATAAGGAAACGTCCTTTCGCATTCACCAAGACTTTTTGTTAGTTGGCCTTCCACATGATGAATTGGTACAATTATTATGTGGGACGAGGAAACGAGAGAATCCAACAACAGTGTCTCCTTCCATTCGGCAACTTTATCCCTCCCCACTCCCCTTTCTTTTTATTAGATGCGCGCGCGGCCCGTCCTTGGCATGCCTTGAGAAGTTCAGCTTGGTGCCACCGGTGGAGAAGAGATTAATCATAATTAAGCATGGGATAAGGATTAAATCAATCACTCTTTTTGTGCATGAATCTGTCAAAATCGCACTCACTGACCCAATTACATGCTCTGATTTTCTCTCTCTCCCCTTTGTTTTTTTTTTAGGCCGTTTGAGATGCTTTCATGGTGGACGATCAGCACTGAGGTTAATTATTACAAGATGGTGTTTTCTTTTACGTAAATAAAGCACGTAGAGAGCAAGATTATGATTAGCCTCGTTGCTAGCTTAACCCCCTCATGAAGCATGACTCTTCACAGTGCCCAAGACCTCGGCGATCACCGACAGAATCATGGTCAAAGTCAAGATAGCTTCTCGGAGTGCATGGATTTAAAGTTTGATTAGGATCGAGATTATATCCGGTGCGGGGACAGATTCGGACGCCTTTGGCACGCACATGACGCGACCCTGAATGAGAAAACAAGAATATGATGCACCCCCGACATCTGGTGCAATCATCAAAAGAAGCGCGGGAGTCGATAACTTCGTACAGTAGAATGTGTTTTGTGAATAGAATGTTTTATATCAAGAATCATAAGAAAACAGACTTCCCAATTTCAACGATAAGTTCTTAATACGTACTTCAATATGGCATTGATACTTTTTATGGAATTGGATAGTCGAGTTTTCGTTCAAATCTCTCTCGTCTCTCGAGGAAAAAGAGGGGTTTCTTTTGGCGTGCTGTTCACTAGGGCTCCACCAGACTTTAAGTAATGATTTCTTGACGCGATGGAATTCTTGCATGATATAAAGTTATCCGCCTACAAACAAATTCTACTGCTCTTTTCTGAACTCAGATAGGCTCAAGTTCACTTGACTCAAGGCACTAAATTTTACATTTTACTCGCGACTGGAAACCTTTCTTTCATCACCATATTGACAGCGAGTGAAAGACTTTGCGAGGAGCCTTATCCTATACAACAATTTTGTCCTCATTCGAGGACATGCATGATGATGAAGAGGAGGATAGTGCCCGCTAGTGCTAGGCATTTTCATTGGCCCTAGGATCATCACTCCTCGTTGGGACGACGCCGACGGCAGCCAATTCGGTTCCGACCGCGACAAGCTCGTGCTCAATCGTTGGAGGAGGATCAGTAGCCGTCATCGGATCGTATTTGACGGTTGCCAATCATCGAGGGCCACGTTAAAGCGGCACGCGACATGACCGTCACATAGATATAGCAAGACGGGAGCCAAAAATCATGTTATTCGTGGGACATGAACATCAGATCAAACTGGCGTGTATCGGACTCTCTCGGGTATCATGTCAAAGGAATTCCGAACGGATGTCAGCCGAAAGGATGGAGAGAAGCACACGGAATGAGGAAATGATGCCATTCCATGTCGTGGGCTTCGACCAAGGCGTGCCTTCGCTTGCATTCGTTCCTTTCTTTCTACAGTCCGCATTGCAAGTAGAGAGAGAGAGAGAGAGAGAGAGCTTTTCAGTGAGGCACGGTCCACGCACAAAATCATGAGATCGCAGGTGGGGGCCAATCATCAACAACGAGCCTCGAAATCGGGGGAGGAGGAGGGAGGGGGGGACCCAACTCTCATGATTGGATCTCGATCCGTAATCCCCTTTATTTTCACCTTTGGCCTTTTCCTTAGTCAAAACCGATTAAGTAAAAGATCGATCGAAAGGGGATCGCAGCCCACTCCACCGAATCTCTCGTCTTTTCCATTGCTTTTTCACTTGCCGAAATCTCCTACATCGGTCTCCTCCGAGAAAGACTAGGGGGGGAAAACCACTGCTCCCGTAGTGAATTTCGAACGTAGTCTCACGTTTCGTTTCTCTAATTGGCTAGTTCGGGGTTTAGTTTATTCACATAATGTCTGTAGATGCCCTTTTGTCTTGGTGTATCATGGTCATGATTGACACGACTGATATAAGTGCTAGCTTGGAAAATATGGACATTCAGCATCACGAGAGGATCCATGATGTATTTTCACGATGACTTGAGCGACGATTGGGTGGAGAGAGAGAGAGAGAGAGAGAGAGAGAGAGAATGTGGATTTGGTATTGGCCAAATTGAGATTTGTGGACGACTATCACGTTTGAAAGAGCCACGATTATCAGAATCATGATGGATTTTTTCGACTGGTTGACTTTGGGACCGCATTACACTTGAAGATAATTTGATACGGCGTTAATTTCCTTTTGATCTCACTCATTCACTCATTTGAACATGATCTTATGTCCACCATTTATGTAAATAAGAGGAGCATGTCCTCGTACTCGGCCTTAAAATCAAATTGCTAAATGTGGGCCTTAACTAGGTTTCGTCAATCATTCAAAGCCTAGGTATAGGCTCAAAATGGGAGTGGTAAAGATGAATTGACAAACTGATTTTTCTGAGATTAAGGAATATTGCAAAGGCGAAGAAAGATGGACAATGGCATCCTATACGAATAGCCATCACCCACATGCCAATCTCTCTCAGACATTGCTTTTGGCACAAGAGTCCCCACCTCGAGCATCCAATTCTTGACCAAATTGGAAATCCGGGATCATACGTGAAAAAGTGGTTGAGATTTTTGAACGCGCAATAGTATGATTTGATGGTCCCATAGTTATATTTGCCAATAGCCAATAAATACCGACAACCTCTTCTTAACAATAGGTTATTCACTATGGATATCGCATGCTTTAAGCTATGCTTTTACTAGTTTGCCTATACTCTCAACAAAACTAGTTTTTTTTTTTTTTTCTTGGGAGGGATAATCAATAGGGGTGGGCATGGGTTTAGGGTCGACCTTGGAACTAGACCTGATTGATCCCACATGGTTAGTTTTGGTTCAATGTTTTTGGAATAAGCTATTATCGGTCTGGTTCCAAATTTTGAATGTAGAGTTGGGCTTGACTAGATTGAAGAACCAGACCAAGAAATGCAAAGTTGGACTAAACTAGACTAAAGAACCGACTAAGAAACCCTAATTCTCTCCTTTTAATTTTACCTTGTATCTTGTATTCTCATTATTGTCGCCTCTGCTTGTTTTCTCTCTCTCTCTCCGATCTACTTTGCCGACTTCTTCACATTTCCTCGACGCGAATCAATCATTCAAAACTCACAAGTCTCCTGAAAATCGATTGCTCGATTATACAAGAAAAGTCGAAGACGGTCGAGCTCTATTCCTCCATTTCCAACAAATACAAAGGTTTTTCTAAGGCATTTGCATTGATTGGCTTTTGAGTAGACCTTAAAAGCGGACTGGATTAACATGGTCTATTTCAAGATTTATAAGATAGATTCTAAGTTTCAAAAATTAAAAACCAATAAAAATCGGTCACGGGCGTGGTAGGTTCTAGGTTTCAAGTCTGAAATCTACCTGTCTTGAAACCATACATCCCTATTTCGCTGAACACTAATGTGCGTGTTTGCAAAGTTCAGGTTACTTGACGTTTATTGCTCTTTTTTGATGCGTTAATCAATTTTTTTTGAGTACTTGGGTTTTCTAAATGAATCTCAGACTTTATCCGGTCGATGAATGAAAAAAGAAAAAGAAGAAAAATTCTAAAGAAGCATCAACCAGATTGGGACAACACTCGCCCAGCCACGTCTTACCTGGGATTCATTGTTCCACAGCTTTCATCATCCAAAGGGCAATGATTTTATTTCCTGGGGATATAAAGTGCGGTCAAAAGAGAAAGAGTGGCTCCAAAAAGTCAACTAGAATTGTCTAAATTCAGTAAGTGGAGAGGATATAATTGCCTGTCCTCTATTAGTGTTTATCTGGCTATTCGGTTCAAGCTGCGTTTGCTACTTCATATGCACCTCGGTTAAATTATGTTATGATTAATGCAAATATTCAGTGTTTTAATCCCCCTGACAGGTTACTTTATATGATTTTACAAAGAAAACCGAAAAGAATATTTCTTAAGCACTTCATTAAAACTCATTGAATATATATCCAAGTGTCAATTTTCTTATCGAAAGTGCTCGACATTTTTTCGAAAGATAAAAGAGTTAAAGAGTCCCCAGTCGACATTTGTTAAGTCTTATGAAATATTCTCTGGATTTGTTAATTTTTCTATATGAGATATGTAAGTTCCTTACAAAGCGTACTTTTAATTGAAAAATGTATTTTTTTTTAGTTAATTTTGTTAGAAAGTCCAACTGAAAAATTTAAGTTATTAGATTAAGTTGCGGTTTTGATATTTAAATATTTTAAACTCCCCGAAATAGGGTTTGGAAAAATTTAAATTTTGATACCATTGCCAACTATTCAAAAAATTTAAATTGTCAAAAAAAATGCGTTGCTTAATATTTGAATATTCTAATGAATTTAATAAGCGCTCTATATTATGGTTTCCATATTATTCTTTTACTTCTGTATACAGGACATTCTTTTGGACAAGTAAAAGAAATTAAAGAGTTAATCGGCATAACAATGCTTCCTAGGCTTTATTACTCTAGGATTCTCTATTTTCGCATTGAATGTTTGGTTTGATAGAATTAGAGCCTTCAATATTGCGCTAGCTAGGAGGTCTCTCCACATCGGGGTAGAGCTAATGAGTCGACAAGGGTTTCTATGATCTCCCGAGGGAATTCGTTTGTCGCTATCACGTGTTGTAATCAATTGCATTATTCGTAAAATTTATAAAAAGTGCTTTAAAATGCAATCAAGTAAAAAAAAAAAAATCATTCATATATTGCTACTAATCTCTTGAAAAATTGAATGGTAATTTCATACTTATATAGCTACCCATCTCTTAAAAAAGGAAAGATTACCTTAGGATTTATCAGAGAACCCATCGTACGAGGACATTTTTATGGTCCTTTGAGATCAATTCCCATCCATAGCTCATTTTCATTGGGGAAATTATCAAAAAAATTATAAGTGTATTACATTTGTGCCAATTCATTTCTAAACATTTTAATATGGCTAACTTAGTGTGAAATATTTTGACAATTTTCCAATTTTTTTTTAATCTTTTTGATAATTTGTTAATTTAATCATTCTAGCTATGTTTTATTGGAAATCATTGATGTGATGATTCAGTTATGGATAATTTTTGGATTTTTTTTTCTTTTATCTTTTTTCCTTTTTCCCTCCACTAGCCATTAAGGCACTGTTTGGTAACCATCCAAACGATGTGCCCGATTCCCGATTTTTGGTCCCGAAATCAATTTGGGAACAAAATCACATTTGGTAAAATTTTTGTTTTCGGGAACAAATTTATATTTTTTTGTTTCCAAAAATAGATTTGGAACAAAATCAAGAATAAAAAAAAGAAGTTGATTCTTGTTCCGGGAACAAATCTAAGAATCAAAACCAATTCTTCTTCTTCTATTTTCTCTTCTTCTTCTCTTCTTCTTCTTCTTCATCGACCGCCATCCCGCGGTTGCCGCCCGTCGCCGTCCACCGCCGCCTGCCGCTGTACGTTACCGGTCGTCGGCAACCGGTCCGGCTAGCTTGCCGGAAGCCCGCTTAGCCACCTGCGAGCTCGCCGGAGGCTTCCTTGGCCACCTACGAGCTCGCTGGAGGGCTGGGCAAGGCTCGCTTGGCCCCAGCCGAGGCTCGCTAAGCCCCCCGGTGGCTAGGCGAGGCTCGCCTAGCCCCATTGAGGCCGTCTTAGCCACCGGCGAGGCTCGGCGAGGCTCGACGACGCCGGTGGCCAGGTGAGCCTTGCCCGGCCCGACCATGAGGTCGGCGACCACCGGTGAGGCTCGGCCGACGAGGGCCGGCGACGCTCCGGTGAGGTTGCCGACCACTTTGGAAGAAAAAGAACATGAGAGAGAAAGGAAAAAAAGAAAAGAAAAAAAGGAAAAAAGAAAAAAAATATTTAAAAATTAAAAGAAATTGATTTGGAACATAATCAATGAGCACGATACCAAACACAATTCTATTCCAGAATCAGAAATTTTGGACAGTTACCAAATGGCTTAAAATGCTTAGAAATTATTATCGGGAACAAAATAAAAAATAATCATTTCTGATCATAATCTGTTCTCGAGAACAAAATTGTTACCAAATACACCCTAAAAAGGGTCAGTATGGGAGGATGACTTCAAGGCTCTCATTGGTGGCCGATCGAGGACAAAGAAAAAAAAGTAAAAAGATAAAAAAATTTAAACATTCAGAAAATTCAGAAAATTTAAAAACTTGCAAAAATTATCCATGTTGAAGTCAATCGTGCCACATAATGCCATTGATATTGAATAGATTACCGTATTGGTGATTTCTGATCAAAATTAGCCAAATGACTAAATTAACAAATCATAAAAAAGTTTAGGACTACATTGTAATAGATATTTAAATCATATCACCTAAATTTAGGCGAGATGGCTTTTTGAAAATTAACGAAGTGGTGTAGGTGTTTATCAAACACTGAATAAGAGTTCCAATTTCTCTTTTTACGTTGACTCTTGAATAGGAAATAACGAAATAACAAAAAAAAAAAAAAGTACTAGGCTGAAGACGATCACAATCAATTATATAAAAGAGTATTTAAATGTAAAAGAAACAAGAAAATAAAATGAAATAACTAGCGTTTATTGATTACTTGATAGCGTTTGCTACAAACTACGATTCAACATTTATACTCCTTGGACCCAAAAAGGAAAAAAACTATTCATACTTCTATTGTGGTTGCAACCAAAATATGAACACATTCTATGTGGCTTCTAAAATTCAGCAATATGTATTTGCAAGCGGTTGCCAATCATATCCAATACTTCGACAACCATTACTTCTCTGCTCTTTCGTGCCCAACATTGACAATTACTTCTATAGTTCGTGGCTCGAGTTCTTGACGGTTAACAATGGCTTATATTTTCCGACCTTCGTGGTCGTGACCTCCATGATTGATGGGCCACCACAACACAATCGTGTTAGTCTTATTCCTCCGCGTCTATAACAGTTTGCATAAGCGAATTACATCCGAAAATCAGACCCAATTACTTAGGCAATTACCTCTAGTTGCATTCGTGTTAATAGCCTGCTAGGTGGTAGGGGAGGGAAAGAAAATAGAAATAAATTTGGGGAAAATTTCAAAAAATGACCCAAAGTGTCATTATTTTCTCAAATAAGGGTCCGAAGTGGACTTTGTTTCAAATAAGGACCTAAAGTGGCATTAGTTGTTTCAAATAAGGGCCTAAAGTGCCTTTGGTTATTTCAAATAAGGACCCGACCTTGCCGATCGCCGACTGGCTAAATTTTTCGACAGGTCAAGGGTATTTTTGTCATTTTGCATTTCACCTTTTTTTTTTTTTGTTCTTCTTCCTTCTCTTAGCCGGTCATCGACCGGCCACCGATGATGCCCACAGAGGGCTAAGCGAGGGTCGCCCCCTGGCGAGGGCCACCCACGTTGGCCACAGGTGAGGGATAGCTTCGCTTGAGCGTGGCGACCCTCGCCCAAGGGCCATCCGTGAGGTCAACCCTAGCCGGTCCCAAGTGAAGGTAGCCAACGTGGTCGCCTAGCCCTCGTTGGCCTTGCTTGGGGCCAACACGGGCCGACCTCGCGGATGGCCTCTAGGCGAGGGTCGCCATACCCAGGTGAGGCCATCCCTCGCCCAGCCCTTGTGAGCATTGCCAGTGGCCGATTGGCCACCGGCGAAGAGGAAGAAGAACTAGCCAAAAAAATGGAAAAAAAAAAGGGAAAATGACAAATGACGAAAATACCTTTGATCTCTAAAAAGATGAGTTCTTATTTGAAATGGACATAGCCACTTCAAGCTTTTATTTGAAATAAACATAACTACTTTAGGTCTTCATTTGAAATAATATCCACTTTAGACCCTTATTTGAGAAAATGAAGACACTTGAGGTCCTTATTTGAAACAAGGTCCACTTCGGGCCCTTATTTGATAAAAAGATGGTACTTTGGGTCCCTTTTTGGAAATTTTCCCTAAATTTGGGGTGGAGGGAAGAGATGAGGGAAAGAAGGGAGTTGGGGGGGGGGTTGGGTTGGGGGTGGACCCCACGATGGGACTTTTTTAATCGGAAAAATAAATAAATGAGATTAAAAAGTAATTTCAAAAATAAAAATACTTAATGTTGAATGGTGATAAATTTTGGTCATTATAGAAGATCATGAATTTATTTAAATAGTTGATTCTAATTTCTTGGTTTCGTTAATAACTTTTGTCAATTTATTAATATTATTAGTGTAAATTCATTGTTGGCTTTTTTTTTAATTAATTAATTAATTATTTATAAATTTGAATCAAATTAATTAAAAATAAAAATATTCATTTAATATATAATTTGTCCTAAACGTGTTAGAATTTTCTTTTTTTGAGAAATGACGTGTTGTGTCTTGCTTGTGTCGCGTGTCGGTGTTACTTACGTAATAGCCTATCATGTGGTAGGGGAGGGAAAGAAAAGAGAAATAATTTTGGGGTGTGGGGAAGAGACGAGGGAAAGAAGGGGGTGGAGGGGTTGGGGTTGATTTTTAATTTTGGAGAGAGGGGAAAGTGATAGCATGTCAGGTGGTGGGGGAGGGAAAGAAAAGAGAAATAAATTTAGGGGTGGGGGAAGAGACGGGTTAGAACAGAAGATTGGGGTGGACTCACGATGAGGAAAAAACAAATAGATGAGATTAAAAAGTAATTTCCAAAAATAAAAATACTGAATGTTGAATTGTGATAAATTTTGGTCATTATAGAAGATCATGGATTTATTTAAATAAGTTGATTTTAATTTCTTAGTTTCATTAATAACTTTTGTCAATTTATTAATTTTAGAGAGAGGGGAAAGTGACAACGTTTCAAGTGGTGGGGAGGGAAAGAAAAGAGAAATAAATTTGGGGGTGGGAGGAAGAGACGAGGTTAGAAGGGAGTTGGGGGGGATTGGGGGTGAACCCCATGATGGGATCTTTTTATAATTGGAAAAATAAATAAATGATATTAAAATGTAATTTCAAAATAAAAATATTAAATATTGAATGGTGATAAATTTTGGTCATTATAAAAGATCATGAATTTATTTAAATAAGTTAATTTTAATTTTTTAGTTTCATTAATAACTTTTGTCAATTTATTAATTTTGGAAAGAGGGGAAAGTGACAGCGTGTCAGGTGGTGGGGAAGGAAAGAAAAGAGAAATAAATTTGGGGGTGGGGAAAAGAGACGAGGTTTGAAGGGAGTTGGGGGGTGGATTGGGGGTGGACCCATGATGGGACTTTTTTAATCGAAAAAATAAATAGATAAGATTAAAAAGTAATTTTAAAAAATAAAAATACTGAATGTTGAATGGTGATAAATTTTGGTCATTATAGAAGATTATGGATTTATTTAAATAAATTGATTTTAATTTCTTAGTTTCTTTAATAATTTTGTCAATTTATTAATATTATTAATGTAAATTCATTGTAGACTCTTTTTTAATTAATTATTTATTTATAAATTTGAATCAAATTAATTAAAAATAAAAATATTCATTTAATATATAACTTATCCCAACATGTCTAAATTTTCTATTTTTGAGAAATGACGTGTCGACGTGTCGTGTCGTATCGCGTGTCGGTACTACTTAGGTTAATAGTGGCCCTATTGATGATCAAATCAAGCTTCATTCATTAACACTCACATCCTAAGGCTAAGTAATTTCCCTTTGTTTTGTTGTTGACATTTATTAGCCACTTTGTCAACAGTCTATATTTGCCGATTAAGGGCTTGTTTGCTAACTTGCTCAATAGTGAATGATTCTATTTTTTTGCTTCTTGTAATAAAAAAAATAATAGAAGTCTATTTGGTAAAATTTTTGTTCCCGAAAATAAATTTGGAATATAATCAAGAAGTTAAAAAATGTTTTTTTTTTTTTTTGGGAACAATTCTAGAATCAAACCCAATATATTTTTCTTTTTTCTCTTTTCTTTTCGTCTTTTCTTATTCTCTCTTCTTCTTCCTCCTAGCTGGTCATTGACCACGGCTGACTGCCGCCGGTAATCACCAATGATCAGCTAGGCAAGGTCCAACGAGCTTGTCGGAAGCTCCCCAAGCTAGAGAGAGGTCTGGCGAGCTCGATGGAGACTCACTTGGCCACCACAAACCTCAGCCTTGCCCAGGCGTCGCGAGATCAAGCCTCGTTACTTGAGCCTTGTTGGTGGCCTGGCCTAGATTTGGCAAGGTTGAGGCTCGTGGTGGCTAGGCGAGCCTCTGATGGCGAGCTCATCGAATCTCGCCCAATCGATCGTCAGCCACCGTTGTGGCTGGCAACCGGCCATAAAGAAGGAGGAACAAGAAGAGAAAAAGGGAAAAAAAGAAGAAGGGAAAAATATAATAAAAGTATTACAAAAATTAAGAGACAAATGGTGGCCAGTGACTGGCCATAAAGAAAGAGGAA
Source organism: Eucalyptus microcorys (assembly GCA_014182515.1). Taxonomy (NCBI): domain Eukaryota; kingdom Viridiplantae; phylum Streptophyta; class Magnoliopsida; order Myrtales; family Myrtaceae; genus Eucalyptus; species Eucalyptus microcorys. The sequence goes on along the minus strand of CM024566.1, from coordinate 4,200,152 downwards.
GAAGGAGAGAAAAGGAAAAAGAAAAATGAGAAAAATATAATAAAAGCACAAAAAAATTAAAAGAAACAATAAACTATAAAATTTTTACCAAACTCATTTTTATTATAGGTATAAAAATTTTGGATAGTTATCAAATATCTTCGAATGCTCAGAAATTGTTTTCGAGAACAAAATAAGAAAAAGTCATTTCTAAGCCGAAATTATTATAGAAACGGAATGATTACCAAATACACTCTAAGAGCTCTCGACACATAGTGAATTTTAATCCTATCATGACTCCTAATTCAAGTCGAGAACTCAAACATTCTTTTGGTGTCAACATTGTCATAGGAAAATGGATGCCGAAAAACCTTGCAATGCATTGAGATTCTTATAATGAGGATCCGTAATAACCAAAAATTAAAAATTTTGTGGAGATATTAATAATTGAGTTAAAATCACAAAAAACCAACTATATCCATCGTGACACAAATATTCGAAATTTTTTTGTGACATAAGAAATTTTAAACTTGCTCATTATGATACAAATATTCTGATTTTTTTTTTTTGTGTCATAAAAATCACAAATTTATATACCTGTGCACAAATATAACTAGGATGGAATTTAAATCAAGGTATATTTGAGTGTATTTACATCGTGATGAATAAGTCTATGATTTTTGAGGACACAAAAAAAAGGTTCGGATATTTGTAACAAAGTGATATAATTTGAAAATTTTCTGGTGGTATTTGCCTTTAATTAATAATTTATGAATGGATTCCATTTCCATTGCGGGAAATACGAACCAGAGTCTATAAAAATCTGGGGGACCTGTCACCCTCTCTCTGCCTATTCGATTCGTCTGCAAGCTCTGCAGTTTTCTAACTCCATTTGTCACCGCAGACCTCCCCACTCCCCGCCGCCCGCCGCCCGCCGCCGGCGACCAATGCTGCCGTACGCGACGATCGAGGAGGCGGAGGCCGCCGTCGGGCGGGGCCTGACGCTGGCGGAGACGCTGTGGTTCCGGTACTCGGCGTCCAAGTCGGACTACTTCCTCTACTGCCACAACGTCCTCTTCCTCTTCCTCGTCTTCAACCTCGTCCCGATCCCGCTGGCCTTCGCGGAGCTCACGCGCTCCCTCGGCCTCGACCAGTACAAGATCCAGCCCAAGGTCCGCCTCTCGCTCGCCGAGATGCGGAAGTGCTACAGGGACGTCAACCGCGTGTTCTTCCTCGTCGTCGGCCCCCTGCAGCTCGTCTCCTATCCGTCCATCAAGGTAGGGACTTTGTAGGTTCCTTTGAAGTTTCTGCCGTTGTGGAGAAGTGGGTTCTGCTGTTTTGGTCCATCGGAGCGGCGGTTCGTGTCGTGTCGGATTTAGCATTTTTAGTTCTTTTGAATGATGAAATACCGAGTGATGCTACAGGAATTTTGACAGAACATGTCAAAATGTGTTGAATTTCCTCTGTTTCTGATTTGTGTTGCTCTGAGAAATTTGTCTAATTTTTTGTGCATATGTTTGGACTGTGCCATTCTTGGTTAGATGGTGCCATTCGTGGTCTCTTCTCTATTGCTTGTTTTGTAGATACTCTGAGAACTTTGTCTAATTTTTTGTGCATATGTTTGGACTGTGCCATTCATGGTTGGATGGTGCCATTCGTGGTCTCTTCTCTGCAGCTTGTTTTGTAGATACTCTGAATGATGATGCATTGCTCTGTTTCTTTTTGAGATGAAAAGGATGATGTTTTGCACTGTTATCTGTTGCCTTTCGGCGACGTGAATCTTCTTTTCTGAAACCAATTTGGAGTTATATAATTTAAAGGGCTTTTCTTCCTTAATTTACAGATAATTGGTATTCGGACAGGATTGCCATTGCCCTCCAGATGGGAGATCCTGTCACAGTTGGTGGTGTATTTCCTCGTGGAGGATTACACCAACTACTGGATCCACAGGTTCCTGCACGGCAAGTGGGGATACGAGAAGATCCACTCCGTCCACCACGAGTTCACGGCGCCGGTCGGCTACACTGCGCCGTATGCTCACTGGGCGGAGGTTCTGATCCTGGGGATCCCGTCTTTTCTAGGGCCGGCTTTGGCTCCCGGGCACATGGTCACTTTTTGGCTGTGGATAGCTTTACGGCAGATAGAGGCCATTGAGACTCACAGCGGGTACGCATGCGCTCAATAATCTACTATTCTTGCTTTAATCCTCATGCTTTTCATCTTTAGTCTGCTTGCTTTTCTTTTTTAATCATCTGTCTTGGCTGAGCACTTACTTTTTATAAGTTGGTAGTGACGAGATGATGCTATCGTGTTGGCATATTTACTTTTGTTTATGGCTGATCTCGGAACCCATTACATGTAAAGTACAGATTTTGTTAGGAACTTTGCACTTAATAATACTTTTTCTCACCGTTCGTGGATGCAAACGACCATAAAGACCGGGTTTCCTTGGTTTTATGTGAGTATATTATGAAACCTGTGTACAAGTATTTAACCTATATGAGCATGCATAGGTATGCATACGTGTTTCTCTTTGTTAAAAAGGGAATATTCCTTGACATGTGGCGTGATCGAGTAGTTTTTCCTCGGGCTGGTGTTGGAGTATTGCTGTTTTCATTAGTTTATTGCCTTCTAAAATCATGGCAATTGTTCATTTCTTTATGACTTCGTAGCTTCTCAAATCCTTGCCAACCATGATTTGCTGAATTATGTATTGTATCTTTCATGACCTTGTCTTGAGAGTCGAATCTCTCAGAAATGTTGTTGGCTTACTTATTTTAAAATTTGATTACAAATTGCATGAATTGTTGGTGAAAAAAGAAAAGAAGCACAACCAAGCCAGGCTTTACACTCTTTCGGCTTTGAGGAGTATTTGCTGCTATTCATTCTTTCGGAGTTTTTCTAGCACACGTACAAATAGTCTAAGGGGCCACTATTAGTTGGGGAAAGGGGATAATAGTGAGGATGCTGAAGTTGGATTCACAGAATGACTAACTTGAAGGAGCTTTGATAGATTGTAAGAACAGCTTTTTGAAGTTTCAAATTTTAAGCACGTGATATTAATATATGATTCTCAAAGTATTTGCTGCCTCATGCCTCATCACCTGGAAAGAATAGCAGATTTTTCAATTCCTCACATAAACCCACTTTTAAGTTGTTCTTGTTGCCTTGTGATCATCCCCAGACTTCATGTTTGGGCTGGAATATGCGAGAACCGACATTAGACATTTTACCCTGAAGCAAGTGAACGAAAAGCCACTTCATAGTTGCGGTTCTGTTCTGGAGTTTAGGGATTTCAACTATCAAATTGATCCTTAATGTTTCTTTTGGAGATATCATTAAGAATCCTGCAGTTCTTGTCACTGTACTCTTCTTTCCCCTAAAAACTTTGTAGGCCCAGTCAGACTGAAACTGTGCATAACTTTCTGATACTCTTGTCTGCTGATAATATCCAAATTTCTCTATTGATTTGAAACCTGCCAAAATCTGCATCAAGATAAGGACACATCTCTAAAAGATTAAATCTTTATTTCAGCTTTTCATTTTGTTGGGTACTTGGAGAATAGAATAGAATTATGTCTGAAAGGGCATGCCGAGCAACTTCACTGATGACCAGAATTGGCCCCATCGGTGCAGTTGCAAATCTCAGGAAGATCTGAAAGCAGCTTCTTGTATGACATTATTTAAATTTGTTGTACAGCAAAGCTGTCACCACTTTTGGATGCTCTTTGCATGCCACGCGTGTAGATTTACCATCTTTCCCTTGTATGCCAATGCTCAGCTTGTTTCTAGGAGACGCCAAGTGAAATTATCTCTTTATAGGGTGATGCTTTCTAGATGCACGACCTTGATCAAACCTCTTACTTATGTTTTAGTGAGTGATCCTCGTGGCGTGATTTGCCTCTCCGTGCAGGTATGACTTACCATGGAGTCCAACCAAGTACATTCCATTCTATGGAGGTGCAGAGTACCATGATTACCATCATTATGTCGGAGGACAAAGCCAGAGCAACTTTGCATCTGTCTTTACTTATTGCGACTTCATCTATGGAACTGACAAGGTGAGCACACCTTTTGTCAGTGCTCTACAACTTTTGAGGTTTTATTGGTTTGAACATCACAAACTAATTTTGCTCTTTTTGCCAGGGCTATCAGTACCACAAGAAGGTTCTTGGTAAGGTAAGGTTTTAGCATCTCGGTTTGTTTGACACCCTAGATTCTTAAACCAAAAGGAAGACCTAAGGCATCAACAAATTTTATAGCTAGAACCCACTTGACATTCTTGAAGTCCAGGAAGGCATATTCATGTTTTGAGTAGTGTTGATTTTTTTCACAACCTTTTGCCATTCCTTTCTGTGACAAGTTGAGGGTTTTATGATTATCTTCCCATTTTCTTTGTTCTTACGTCTATCTATCTGGTCTTTTTCAATCTTCAGTTGAAAGGCATGAACGGAGGCACTGGCACTGGTCTAAACAGAGGAAAATACGATTGCCCTAGCGACGAAGTGAAGAGTGATTAGCCGTGGCTGTGCACGGGGACTTCTCCAGATAGTTGTAGCATTACTAGCGACAGCTCTCGGAAGCCTTTTTGACTCTAAGTTGACATCGCCGCTCTAGTGTGGTAGCAGTGCTAGTAAATTATAGATGAAGGCTAGGAGATGCGGCTGGAGAGGGTTTCGAGTTTGTGGCATTAGATTGTGGTAATTGTCGATGTAGAGTGCTGTTCTTTTGACGTTTGTTTCAGGGAGTCTCTTCGCTGCTGAAACTAGAACGCTCCTAAATACCATTTTGCCTCGACAACCATTTGTACAACCATTCAGTTCACGCGTCTGATTCTGTACCGTGGAATTTGCTGCGTCTCCCCTATAAAATGTTCAGCGGTTGACAGTTTGAAGCTTCCTTGTTTGAGCGGCTCTTTATATCGCCCTCTTTTCTTCGTCCGGGAACCCCGATATGCTCGTCCCTGAGCCAATTGCCAGACACTGCATGAACCGGAAACAACCATCCGAATCCATCTTGAATCAGGCAGCAGGTATGCTCGCGTACAGGAACTTGTGTATCTGTAAACGCCCCACGTTAATTAGAAGACGTAACCGGGAAAATAAATTATAAGAACGCTAAATTTTTACCTCCCGCCATGTTTAGAATCACTGGGGAGATATATACTACTAGGAGAGAACCGACAACAGACGGTTCGTCACCATCGATTACTACAAAGCATAAAAAATGCCTGGGCAGAACATCCGATTATGTCAACGAGCACAAGGAGAAACAAGACACAGAGAGCTCAAGATATACTCCTTCAACGGCAAGAACAGCTTCAAGAAAGTTCAAGAATCGCCATTAACTTGTCGTTCCCTTTGTTCATTCTGTACGCTAACCCTGCTCATTACTTGCGTAGACATGTTCGTGCAAAAGCATATACAAAGACAAATGGAGCCAGCGAGAATTGCCTTCTCAATCCAGTAAGAGAGCTTCGTAAGCTGCGAAAACACACCGTAAGATCTCCATAGTTGGGACCAAGAACACCTATAATCAAGTACATAGATTTGTACACTTAATTTAGACTATCGTTTTTGACGAGGAATAGCAACAATCCAAACTTCATGGCTTCTCCTCTATTGCTCACAGGCTCAATGAAACTGAGCCTTACCCTTGGTGTTAAGTAAACGCTTGTGTGTCGGGTTAGAAGAAACTTAAGCATTACTTACAAAGTTTTCGGCCAAACTCTCTCATTATTAATTGGGCTAAACCCGGCCCACATTAATTAACTCCGTATTAGATTAATTAAGAAATTTTACATCTAATCTTATTAGGTCAATCCGGATAAAATATAATATTAATTAATGATGTCCATTAGAAAAACTCTTACAAGCTTCCCCTTCCTATATAAATCATATAAGTTTCTAAAAGATGATGCTTACTTATAAGCTTATGTTCTTCAACGTGTCGGCTCTCCTCGCCGTTGTTTCCATTGGGTTCTTCAATGGAGACTTGATCGTGACAAATCTGCAATGTGACGGCCAGAGGCATGCCCAGGGAGCATCGTTTCGCGGTGTCGCGGTGTCGCGTTCTTGAGGATACGGGAGTGAACACCTCGGTTAATAGTTATGATGATTATGCTCGGTGGACTCTCTACGATCAAACATGTTACGGGCATGTGCATGCAACGGGCTAGGCAGTAGGCACGGAGGATGGAGGATGGATGTGATGATTGCCTCGACTACGCTCAGCCAGTACTTACAGAATCGATGTACGAGATGCCACGGGGCTCAAGTCCAGCTTCAGGAACGTAGAATTAGATATGAACTATATCCGTTTATTAAATGGGTTTATGAGCATAATGATTTTTGAGTTACTATGAGAATTACAACTTGTTGTAAGTTATAAATTCTGAAATAAGTGGACCCACAAATAATTTGAAATTATTTATTATTTGAATTTTTATGGTTCTGAACAAATTATTATTTTCACAATAGATTAAAAATTATCATCAAATCATTTTTTTACTGAATAAGCGATCGGCTAGTGTGCGAAGATGTTGGATCTCTCTCTTCCGAGCATAGTCGAGTCGAATAAAATGAATTGTTATGTCAATAAATGGTCAATGGCTAAAAAAAAAAAGAGTTAACTTTCCGCCTGTTAGCCATATGCAACTTGTTTCATTTTGTTAGTACCTATTCATATATGAATCTTGAAAGAATTATACGTACTACTTTTTAAATCACAAATTACATTAAAAAAATCTCGAGCTCATATGGCTATCTCTATGATGCATTTATCTCGAAACTAATTTTTGCCTTACAAGAAATCTCAAATTGGTAGGCTATGATCCATATATCCAAAACTAATTTTTGTTTTGCAAAAAATTCCAAATTGATATCCCTAAATCAAATCTACCCTCCATTAAAATGCATATGTGTCATCATATGTGGATTTTTCACGTCGAATCCGTTATTCTCCACACATCAAATTAGTTTTGCGATGGTCTCTCGCATGTATTGACATGTAAATGGTTTAGCCATGGTTTGGGATTTTTTGTTAATTAACAATTAGTTTGGAGTAAATGTGTTAAATAAAAATTAGTTTGAAATACATGTGTTATGGAGTACTGATTTGAGTTTTTAACATTGGAATCCAACCTATTTGTGATTAATAACTTCTCCACGTTGACATTGGCTCTTTTATCTATATAAAAAGTCAATTATAATCAAGAGTAACTAGTAATTTCTCCATATATGTAACTTGGCTAGTAACTCAGTAAGTTTCACACAAGTGCAATAATTAAAGTTAATGGGTTGGACCGGTGGAGTAATTTCACTTTCTATCTGAATCATCTCTAAGATATCAAAGGTGAAAAACTCCAACATTTTGCCAATGAAGTGGCCTTTTACAGGGTATCAAACGATAAGTTCAGTTGTCAAATAGAATTAATGTACATAGATAATTTTTTTAAAAAGAAATGGAATTCTTTTCCATGATGATAAATTTCAATTTCTTTTACCTGGCAGACCCAAAAAAAATGTTCAGTTTGTTTTGGTTAATGACAAAAAGATATTGGCGGAATTTTTTTAATTAACATAATAGTAAGTTACGAACACTTAATGGTAAGTTACAGAAACTTACGATTTTATCTTTTAGAAATATACCGGCACGAAAAAGAAAAAAACGTCTTCTTTAACAGAACAAAGAATCATTCTTTGGATTAATCGTCTGTTTACGGATCATATAGTTCAATATAAATAATAACTTTTCCTAATGCGTGTGCAAGAGAGATATTATTCAACATTCACAATAAAAGATAAACTCAGGTGGGAAAACAAACGATAAATCTAGCCGAGAAGTCCATAAATGGATCCTCCCATATAATTAAAATTTTACTTATCCTAACCTTCCAAATTCGTATCCATCTTCCATGTTAAAAATCATCCAAATCTGTCTTGAATCTGGGATGCGCTGTTCTTGTATACAGGAACAAGAAATTTTACCCCCACTGTATTAAAGTCATTGGTGGGATATCTTCTATTAATAGAAAACGAACAACATACAAGAAACTATATAGAGATAATTACCAAAGAAAGTCTTGAACCTATTATACTTAAGGCGAGGGCCATGAAGCCCTCACTGGCATTGGCCTACTCTCTCCCAAATCTAGACGAGGCCATGGATTTTTGGTTGTGATACATAGAATAGATGGCATTTACGTTAGTGATTTTTGGTTAAAATGGGCGGGATAGACTATGTTGGCAAATTCTCAAAAGGTTCAGGACTAAATTGATCAAATTAAATTTTTTATGATTGAATTTATCTAAATACAATAGATTTAAGATTTTTTTTTTTCTGGATAATTTTTGCCAACTATGTATGTTACTATCGATTCATATAAAGCAGCAAAATCGCTTATGAAGAGCATTCGATTTACATCGTTGGTGAGCTCAAACATGATTAGCGATCAAAACATCGCATTCATCGTACTTGTCCTTTGCTCTATGGTGAGCTCAAACATGATTATCGATCAAAACATCACATTCATCGTACTTGTCCTCTGCTCTATGGTGAGCTCAAACATGATTATCGATCTAAACATCGCATTCATCACACTTTTCCTCTGCTCTATCAATCTCGTTCATGTCACAGCTTCCAATCCCGGCCGGACCTTGATCCGTTTTCCTTGGAGCATCGACAAATATGCAGCGGCAGCATCTTAAAACATTCAGTGCCGGCAAAAATCGCGTAAACCGAACTTTATAAGAGAGCTTTTCCGTTATATGCATCGCCAGAGCTTGAGCAAGAAGCCTATAAAGATCTGAAGATGGTACTTGCTTACAAGCTTATATTTCTGATCGTGTCGTCTCTCTCCGCCATCGTTTCTGTCGCAGCCGACGACACCGGCTTCACCGTATTGAGTTATCAGTGCAGCAGCGACACGTACAGCATGGGGGCGTCGTACGGAGATGCGTTGACCTGCATCCAGTACGCCGCCAAACTTCTTGGGGAACAGGTGTCCGATGAATTACGGGGCTCAGACCCAGATTCAAAGTTGTAGAGTTAGATACGAGCGGTATCCGTTCACCGAGAGTAAGTGAGCAGCTGTCGTGTCACGATAATCGGATCGCCTCTTCCGAGCGTAGTCAAGTGAAGTGAAACAAGTCATTATGCGGACGACGGATGGCATGAATTTCGTTGCTATATAGGGCCATTCCCAATCGATATTCTTGTAATCATCTTGCTGAGAATGCATTTGGTGATTGCTAGCGTGCTCATGATCGTAAAATTGTATCTTCTACTGGGAATACACTGGAGCAGCAACTTTTTCACAATGAACAAAAAATAGTAATGTATCTACAACTTGATGCGCGGTTACAATTAGAAGATAACGAGCGTGTTTGATGGAAATCGTTTGATGAGAGGCTGCAAGCGTTCGTGAAGTGCTGAAGATTCAGGCATATGGACTTGCTGGGTTTGCGAATTAGAGGCTAAAGGAAGTGTGTTTTGAATGAAAGAAAGGTTAAGATGGACGAAACGGAAATGTTTGCTGCCGAACGATCGGTAGTATCGGGGTAGATCGAATTGAGATGCAAGGGCTAATGAAGTATGCTGAGAAGAAAAATGAATTTCGGAATAGATGAGTTCACTATCAAAGCATAAAGGGGTATGGGATATACTAACAACTATGCCAATGCTTGCAAATGGAGAGCTGAGAAATCAATTCCAAAATTGGATAATTTAAAAAGAGAGTCGGTCGGCAAACGATCTTCGCCAACCCAATTTGCCCTGGTACATTGGGACAACGAATTTCCTTGGCTGAAAAATTAAAGCAAATGCAAATTGGGGAGGAACCCTGAAAAGATCGGTCCCTTATATTACCATGTAAAAGGGAGTTCTTTCTGCTTCAACTAAGGTGAACTTGCCTTCTTGTCGCCAGAAGCCTTGTCAGCATCTTATACAATGTTTCTGCTACAGCATGGAGACAAACCCCTAGTTTTCCCGCTGAAGATTCTATTCAACCTTAAGTTAATGAAAACAGCAATAATCGACAATACCAAGGAATATTTTATGATAACCTAACAACATATAGGACGAGTCATCTTCAGTTCATACGACAATGGTGGTGCAAGTTGTAAATTAGCCAGTTAATTAAGGCGGAGAGCACAACCAGATCATCCGGCTATATTAGTATCGTAAACGAGTGAAATACATCGACGTTTCAGAGAAACCCGAGATGAAACTCGCTCCGATAGTCGCCTTTGGTTTTCGCTGCATTTGCAACCATGCGTCCGGCAAGCCGGACCTGGACGTGGTGAGCTTTATTTGCAGCAACACGCTCTTTTCGGGCACCGACGAGTATTGAGCGTCCATGCTCGAAGTCGTTCTTCAGTTGCAGGCGGGTACGCCGGCTTACGGCTACAATTACCACTTCCAGTCCACGCCGAACGGTGAGACCTGCTACGGCCACGGGGAGGGCGATGGGGCACTTGCGCCTTCGGACTGCGAGATGTGCCTGAATTTCGCCGGCAATTATTTGGGAGTCTGATGTCCGTAGAGCGTCGGGGTTACGCTTCAGCTTCAGGATTGCAGGATCCGATTCGAGAGCTACTCGTTTGTCGAGTGAACAGGCGATTATACATGCGAAGTCGAAACTACATCCAAAGAATGTCGAGTGCAAGCTTGTGCATGAGCGAGTTATTTAGTTCAACAATGAAAAAGGTCGCTAGTTACCTGGTGATGCGGACTATCTAATATAGAATCTCAATAATAATGTCATTTAGTGTTATAGTTGGCGAGTTCGTGATTATTTTTGCAATGTGAGAAGTTACCAGTCTTGTGAAGAAATTACTTATAAGTGACTAATTGGGAGTTGCATTTCGTATATAAAAAGGTTATAGAAGTGAGACTTTCAACTTACTAAGATTATGGTTGCGTTTGGACCAGCTTTCCCAAGTATCTTTGGGGGTTTAAAGTCCATTTGCTCAAATATTGGGTGTTTGGGAATATTTTTAAAACCCACCTTGAAGGAATGTTGGCCTAGAAGGCCAAGGCAGCCTATTGGGCTTTCAGCATTTTCAGATGCCTCGGGCACTATTCATCTTCTTCTTCGTCAGAGAGGTCGGTGAGGTTGCGATGGGTCGGCGACGGGCTGAAGAGAGACCGGCGTGGTCGTGGCACCCTAGCGACTGTTGCCGATCAGTCGCGTGACCCAAATCTGGGTCGCGGCGCGTGACCTCGCCATCTCGCCGCGACCTAGATCTAAGTTTTGGGTTGCGATGGTCATAGAGGTCACTTGGGTCACGGCGAGCTGTCGTTGCGACCTCCGAGGACCCACGACCTTGTCGCGACCCAGATCTGGGTCGCGGAGGTCGCCTGGGTCGCGGCACATGACCTCCTCCATCTTGCCGCGACCCAAATCTGGGTTTTGGGTCATGGCGATCACGGAGGTCGCTTGGGTTAGGGCGAGCTATCACCGTGACCTCCGGCGACCCACGATCTCACCTGGGTTGTGACGAGGTCGGTTGTTGCGACCTCCGGCGACCCACGCCGCAACCACCGCAACCTCAGGCAGCCCTTCACGGAGGTCACTAGGGGTTGCTCGACCTCAAGCGGCCCTCGCAGGTGGTGTCGGGCGGCCGCCTAAGGTCTTGCAATTTGAGACATCGCGGCGGCCGTCTATCCTTCGCCGGCCAACTATTTTTTTCCTTTCTTTTTATCATAAAAGTCCTTGGTAAATGTAAATTGCTCCAAACACTATTTTGCCTAAGAATATTTCATAATACATTTTCGGATTACAATTCACCAAACGCAATTTGCATTTTAGGAAACCCTTTTGACTTAAAGGCCTTTGCATTTTCTCAATGGCTTTCCCCAAAAGTCTAACCAGACCTACCCTATGTCTATTTTGCAAGAAATGTGACATTTTTGAGAAATATTTTTCAAAAAGTCATTTTCTAGGAAAATGATAATAATTATTAGCATTTGGTTGAAACCTAAAAATGAATTATAAAATATTTGTCGCCGTTTGGTATGCAAATTTGATTTTTTTTCTAAAGAAAATTACTGATATATTTGATTTTTTTTAATTTTCCTTCTTCCTTGGTCAATCGTCGGGCAAGGGACGAGCTTGTCCAAGGTTGGCAAGGCTCCACCTCTCTAGATTTGGCCAAAGATCGACAAGGCTTGAGCCTTAGTTGGGAAGTTGAAGAGTTTTATGTTTAAGATCTCGAGGTCACTTGTTTGAATTACATTAATTACGTGCAACCTACTTTGAATTAAGACCAATTATGCAGGTTTTAAGTAGTCGAGTCTTTATGCCCGTTTCCTAGAATTATGAAAAAAGAGAAATCACGTCAATGTGCAATTTTAAACTGCAAAAAATTTAGAAATTTTGAAACTTGACCGTACATAACACAACAAAATCGCATTAGGAGTGTCCAGCGTGATAGAAACTTGAGGAGATTTAGAACTTTATTACATTTTTGTAAGTTTTATGATTCAATTGTACTTTCTTCATAAATTTTAAGACTTCGAGTGAATGTACCAAGAAATCTATAATAATGATTAAGAAAAAGAAAAAAGAAAGGGTGGTCGAAAAGCTTGACAACTTGATTCCCCGGGGACCGACCCGGAAAACCACAAAAATAAGGGGGATGGAAATTGCATTTTCCCATCAAAAGAGGAGAGAGAGGAGCAGCGAATCACCACCCCGTGGCGACACGACACGTGTCCTCGCCTCTCCCACGAGTCCTATAAGTATTCCTCGGCCGAGTTTCTCGATCTCTCTTTAAATCCGTGTACCTTCTCTTTCCCGAGAAAGCTCGAGCGGTGATTTCACGCGGTAAGTTTCCGATCAATCTGCAATCGCTGCGAAATCTCTCTCGCCCTCAGAAGCGGCGCTAGGGTTTCCAGTCTGCTGCGCAACTCCTCCGTCCCGAGGCAGTAAAGGTAAAAATCTCTCTCCTCCTCGCCGGCCGGCGATCGCTGTGATTTTCTAGGTCTTTCGTGCGATCGCTCGGACTGATAGTGTGGCGGGCTTATCGGTCGTCGTTTGTCCGTTTCGTTGGGCGATCCTTTGGTGTGGCTCTTCCCGCCGTGTGTTCTTGCTGGGACGATTTTTCGTCTGCGTGTGTGCGTGCGTGTTGATTTGAGGTTGAAAGCGTTTGCGCTTCGTCTATGGATTGGATTGCGGAGTGCGGTGCTGCTGTCTTGGCGGTTTTGGATTGACATTACTTGCAAGCCATGGTTTGTGCCTTACTTGTAGGAGGGAGGGAGGTAGGGAGATAGGGAGGGAGGGAGGGAGATTTTTTGGTTATTCTGCTAGTTATATGTATCTTTCAAGTGCCATAGATCGTTCTGATGTTGTTGATATTGAGATCGTGTTGTCACTGCGACTATTGCGGCTCTTTTTCTGTTGATCGTTGTGTTGATTTCAGTTCTGCCTGTTTGAACATGTCGGCAACCGTTTCCATTTCAAAAATGCTTCCGTAACTTCCGTTACGGGCTTATGCGCCAACGATACTCACTGATCGCCATAACTCACTTGCCTTTAAATGGTTGCCAGGCAAGTCGGTGAGGGTTTCGGCAAGATGCCGGAGAGAGCGACACGTGTTCTTGTCGCTGTTAGCTGTGTTTAAGCTTTGATATGAGTCTCGTGTATTTGAAAAGGCTTGTTTGGGTATTTCCTTGCAGAATGTTTCCCCTGATTGGCTTAACCTTCCTTTTCCTTGGATATGATAGTCACTTACCTCATGGCTTCATTCCTGTGGGGATCTATATTTGTGGTTATACTTTTACCCTATTATTGGTGCCCATGGGTAGTATTTGGAAGAGTAACTGCACCTTTTTGAGTTGCAGAGAGTTTATTATGAGCTGTTTGCTATTCTCCTTCATCATAACACTTCAATAATGTAGTATCAAATTCACTGTCCAGGAATTTGTCCTGACTAATGAGTGGTTCTGTTTTCTCTGTTTCTTTTGTTATCTTTTACTTTTCTTTTTTTTTTTTGGTTTTGCAAGAGCTCGTTTAAGTTAGGTGGCGTATGTGTTTCGTCATTATGGGATTTTGTTCTTGAAATGCTTGCCAAATTCTGGATTCTACTTGTTCGTTGCAGGGTCTAGCACTTGCAAGATGCAGGGTAACGGAGGTGGTAGAAATCCTTTCTTCGGATTTGGTGACCCTTTTGCTGGTTTTGGAGGCTTTGGTGGTCAGAGAAGTTTAGCTTCTAGCTTCTTTGGAGGAAGAGACCCATTTGATGACCCTTTCTTTACACAACCATTTGGGGGCCTCTTTGACTCGAGCATCTTTCGTCCAACTGCAAGTCCTTTCATGAATATGGATCCTTTCATGAATATGCATCCTCCACCTACTATGATAGAGCATCGTCCTCCAGAACCGATAATGTCTAGAGGACCCATTATTGAAGAATTGAACTCTGATGATGAGAAGGAAGAAGCGGACAATGAGAAGAAGGGCAACCCAAGAAAGCATGGGAGGTCAAGTGAGATGCCGCATGTTGAGTGCCCTGATGATGAAGTCGAAGGTATATCCATCTCTAAATTACATGTTTGAAGCTTTTTGTGGCTCTAATTGATTACCCTGTTTGTTATGGCAGAGAGGAGAAGCAAGCAGCTACATTATTGGAATGGCTCCATAGAGAGGCCATCTGAGAGACAGGTGCAGCCACAGAATCACAGTTTCACCTTTCAGAGCTCTACTGTCAGTTATGGTGGTGCAAATGGTGCATATTATTCATCATCCTCAACAAGAAGGACGGGCAGTGATGGGGTATGTATTTGTGCCTGTTATAGCTGCAAACTGAACTTATGGAATGGTCTAATTCTGTGGGTTGCCTTGTTACAAAACAGTTGACATTCGAGGAAAGGAAAGAAGCTGATAGTGCAACTATGAAAGCCACTCATAGAGTTTCTAGGGGACTCCATAATAAGGTATTACCGAATGCCTTAGTGTTGGTCTTGTGTGCCATAAGCTAAGATGTCACATAATAAGATTTTAATTGAATGTCTTAATATTATGATTTTACTGCAGGGCCATTCTGTCATGAGGCAGCTTAATTCTGATGGTAAGGTGGATAGCATGCAGACTTTGCACAACCTAAATGAAGGTATTTGAACATTTTCTTGTTTATTGGATGCTGGATTCCTAATTCACATAGCTCATATATGTAATGTCATGACTATCTAGATGAGCTGCCTCAATTTGAACAAGCCTGGAAAGGAAATGCTAGAAAGCATTTGCCTGGTTGGAGCGAGCATTCTGATGGTCATGGTGGACGAGGTGAGTGTTACTGTGAGATATTTTTTTGGCTGCATCTTTTGTGTTAATGACAATCTAAGAATCAATGTTTTAATTTCTTACTACTTATAATGTGGACTATGGTTAAATGATTATTTTTACCTATTGTCATTTGGTTGGTGAGTTGCTTGATTGCTAATGGGGTATTTGCGCATAAATTATCTGACTGAACAGTACAATAAGCTCTTTTAAGGAGGTTATCTTTGTTCTACAAGCACTGGAAATGAGTATGTGGCAGGTTTTAATGCACAATTCAAGTCATTAATGTTCATTTTTGTGCATGATGGTGCAGCTGCTTTTGATTGCCATAGGTTTTACTGTTGTTTTTCGTGATACTTAGGCACTTGATGATGCTTTGTGACTGTATGTCTTGACTCTTGATTCATACCTTGCGTTCTTGCCAATACGGTTTTAAGTTGTGTATTGAAAAAACCAAATGTATTTTAGGAGGAGTTGGTCAGATTGGACACTCAAGTCATGGAGGATGGGCGCTTCCGTCCACTCAGCAATCATTGCCTGCGCAGAGGGTGACATCTGATATGAGGGAACCAGCAGAGTCTTCTCAGAGGCAAAATGCTGGAAGAAGGAAAGCAAATGCTAGCGGAAAGGCCGGCCCCTCCCATGGTAGAACGAGTGCATAAGGAGATTGAATTGAGTGCGGCCCTCATTTACCCTTTGCCCCGTAGATTCGCATATTCTGGACTAGGCCGGATAGAAATTCACATAATACAGAGATATATCTACCTTTTTTCTCATGATGTCTAATGGTAAAACATGTGTGATCCAATAGGCATGGTTGTACTGCCCGATGTTGTGAATGCTCTTTTTGGGATGTTAAAAGTTAAGTCGATCGCCTTGCCTTTTCTTAAGATTAGATGTTTGTCCGCATAAGCGGGATGTGAGTGATGGATGACTTTCTTGGACTAGGATTAATTGGATAGCAGCTGGCCGAAATATAAGAGAATAGCTTTTGGTCTTTGTCTCTGGCTCTGACTCGGTCGGGCCCGTGGTCCATCGTGTATGAATGTGCGGGTATGGATGCTTTTGTGGTTTGACGGATGCATGCAGTGCATCAGCCTTAGTCATTGTTGACGGATTTGTAATTGGAGCGATAGGTTAATTTGTTGTGACGAGAGCTGCAACCCTTCCTGTCTGAAGAGATGGCTCTTCCGAATGTTATCGAGAAAAAGAGGTCACATCTGATTTTGGGTGATACACACTTACATTCGGCGGGAGATGAATTCGTCTGTTTCAGCATTAGCACTAATCTCTTTTTAATTAATTAAACATCACTTGAAATAGCTTCTTAATTTCTCAGACCAATCTCTTCTCCTTATCTTTAATTGGAAGGGCACGACATGACATGACGCCTCTTAGATCCATTTATCTTCGCGTGGTCGGAGGTTTTGGGCTCGTTATTTTTGCCATCGATGAAGATTCGAACGGAAATTGAATGGAATCACGGATGAGAATAGTGGAAAGATGGTGTTGCACACAAGTGAACTGCACTATAGCGAGACGCCCTTTCCAAACGATATTAAACACCGCCCGATACTGCGTCGGCAGAAGCGCAAGATACATTGTATGACTCGGGTCGGGTTTGCTGGTGTAGATTTTTGGACTACGTAAACGAGTTCAAGTTAACCTTATAAAGGCGTGATTTTATTTTACAATAGGATGGGTCAAAGTGGGCAATTACATTTTATGATTTTGCGGTCCTTGGGTTTGAGTCCTATTGAAAGTTCCAATTTTTCCTGACCACGAAGAACCGTAGCCGCGCCCAGCCACACCGAGCGACGCTTCTCCTTCTTCCCTCCCATCTCCCAACGCCCCAGCCATACCCGGCGCTTGCTCGTGCTCCGATTAGGGGGGGCCTCCGTCGGAGCCGGAGATGGCGGCCATCAGGACGACGACGGCCATGGTCCTCCGGGAAATGTTCGCCCCCTTGCCGGCCGTCCGGAGAATCCGCCCTCCGCTGCCGTGCCTCGGCGCCGCGCTGCGGCCCGCGCAGCGAGGGATCAGCTTCACCCCGATACGATGCGCCGCGCAGGGAGGCGCCGGGGAGAAGAAGGCCCCGTCGCGGCTCGCGCAGGTCCAGCAGCTCCTGCAGGAAGCCGAGGAGCGGGCTCTCTCCGCCGCCGGCGAGTCGACCCCGAAGATAACGCTCGGTGCGTGTGGCTGCGTTTCTGTTGCTCCTTCCGGTTTCGTCTGAGCTCCTGTTTTGGTTGCGATTGCTGATGAATGGTTTAGGAGCGTTGAGGCGGGCCACTGGCTGGCTCAGCAGCTCGGCGAGTTCTTCGATTTCGTGCCTGTTCTCTTTGTGTTCGTACGATTGTACAACTTTGGGGACAGTTTCTCTTTCTAGTTCCTCGCGGCAATGTCAAAAGTTCTTCATTTTTGTCGAATTTGCTGAATGATCATCGAATGGAGTGTTTTCCGCTGCCGAAGAGTTTATATGCCTGTGCGGCTGATGGCTGATTGTTGTTTTAAGTTCATTTGGTGTTCTTCGAATGCTCATAATAAGAGGACTCATTGCCTGTCGCCTTTTGGTTCGTTTTCAGCTTACTGCCTATACATAGAGCATGCATATGTTGTTTGTAGTTGGTGTCGCTTGCTATTCGTTAAAATTTATGCATCGTAGATAGATGAGTGGATCTCTTGCATATTACCTACCTTGATGCAGACCCTCTGCGTTTAATCCGTTGAGTCCTCCCAAAGTTGTGTTTTTGTTCATTGTTAATTTATGTCGGTGCATGGTTTTGAGCGTCGATATGGCGTATGGAATTGATCTATGGTTTCCCCTGTTTGATTAAGAAAGAACTGATGACGGATTTCTAGCCGTTTTTATCTGTAATCTTTCTCAAGAAGTCCTATGCAAATGTTATGCGTGTGCAAATGCTTTTCAAGCCGCTTCATTGGCTTCTTTCTTGGGTCAGCTGTTAAAGGAGTACGTATGAACAGCATTCATAGAATATACCATGCTAATTTAATTTATTGTTATCTATGAATGAAGTAGTAGCAGCTTGGCTGTTTTCAGAAAGTTGTATGACTCTTCATTTAGACAGTGAGTTGGGCTTTCAGCTCCCAGTGCATGTTCAGCCAGTGGGCAGGTTTTCTTTGGCCAGGTTTAACAAGGGGAGCACCTTATCCGGCAGTTTATGTTGTGTTGTGAAGGAGCCTTCTCGGGAAATAGTTTTATTTTTTTTTTTTTCTTTGCCTGATTATGATTTCTTGGATTACATAGTGGGCTTGTGCTTTTTCTCGGGCTTCCCTGCAGCCATTTCTCCAGCCACTGAAGGGAAGAAATACATGAGGAACACTGCACTTGCATATGTAGTTTGCTTTTCACATACTGCTACAGAAGTGTAAACATATAAGAATAAGTGCTCGCTAAAGTTGTAGACAGTAGCATCTTGATGAAGTTATTGCTAGATATGAAGAATTTTCGTGATTAACTAATGCTAGATTTCTTAATCGATCAAAGAACCTTAAGGCTATTGGTTTCTTTCTTGTTTCTTGCCAGACCATGTCACTGTGAGTTTTGCAAGAAGTGGTGGTCCAGGAGGTCAAAATGTGAACAAAGGTCTGATCTTTTCTTTCCTTTTCTTTCCTCCCTTCTCTGTCATGTGTCATTTCCTAGTACCACTCTCACTCTCTCACTCTCTCTCAGGTGATAACTTCTACTAACATTTTCTTGATGCAATTTACAGTGAATACTAAGGTTGACATGCGCTTCAATGTAAAAAATGCATATTGGCTGAGTGACAGGATCAGGGAGAGGATAATGCAAATGGTTTGTTGCTTTAATATTCTCTTAAGCTTTATGTAACAGATTTTTCTTAGGAATCTCGCATATTGAACTATACTCCCTCCCAATACAGCGGCAAAGGGGATATCATGAGCAAGATACTTATCTGTATAGATTTTCCTTTTATTTGGTGGAGTAAGGAGTTGTCCCTGTGGTTCTGTTTCTGTGATTGTGTGGGTGCTCCTGTTTCTGGTTAGGTGATTTTGTGCAGGATATATAACAATATTGCTACGATTTGCATTTTCAGTCTATGGAATGACAAACACTGGGAAATGTGTAATTTTTCTATGATTTAATTAAAAACTATTCTTCCTAACTGTTCTATCTTCTTTCTGCATATTGTCTGCTGAACAGGAAAAGAATCGGATCAATAAGGATGGTGAAATTGTGATCTCTTCAACGAAAACTAGAACTCAGAAGTCACTTTCTTCCCTCGTTTGTCTAAATTTTTGGGTTTTGCCGCTTAGTGCGGCAGCCGGTTGACAATTTTATTTCTGTGCAGGGGGAACATTGATGACGCACTAGGAAAGCTACAGGTACGATAAATTGAGGCTAATTTCATATTCTTGTGTGGTGATGATACACTACTTGCTGTTGTCTTCTGATTGGGACATTCAATCCACATTTTTCACAAGTGAAAACACTGGGTCTGGGTTTGCCGTCAACTGTTATTTGTTTTTCCTCTTAAATATATCCAGTTGTTGGATTCTTAGATCACCTTTTGGTTTGATTTTGTTTCATATTTGGATGTTGAGATCAGGCAATTATTGAGGCTGCTTCATACGTCCCACCACCTCCTTCAGAAGAGCAGAAGAAAAAGATTGCCAAGATGTGAGTCATTTCACTAGTATGGTTTCTCACTTAAATGTCCCGATTCCATTGCAAATTGATAAAGTTGTTCTGCATAAAAGGGCTGCTATTGGAGAGCAGAAACGCTTGAAGAGTAAGAAGGCGCTTTCAGATAAAAAGGCATTTCGCAGAAGTAGAGATGGCTGGGATTGACACAAAAAGTCCCTGATGTAGCTGTTAGTCTATAATTGATGGACGGAATTAGTCTAAAATTGATGGCCGGAATCCCCCTTTTATTCATCAACATTCTTATTGACCATCCGAGAATAGAAGCAATGAATATATTTCATGCAGCATTGATTAGCAAGTACCATGTATGGTAACTTCTTGGAGATAAAGAATCAGAGCTGCAGATCATTCAACTAGGTCGTGCTTACACCTTCAATGATCAAGCTGCTGGAAGAAGTCTTACTTCTCATAGACATATACATTTCTTCGTTGTTGCGTGTGAAATTTCGATGGGGCTACTTCATATACAGAGTCAGCAGAGATTACTCGAGACTTTATGTTGAAACTTCTGTTCGGGTGATCAATGTATAATCCAGTCTGGATCTTTCCATTTTATCAGTATGATGCTCGGGCTAGACAGTGGGTAAAAGCATCTCTTATCATTTGTTAATATGTGGAAAAATATCTGTACAGGTTTCAGTAATCTTCTGAACAATAAAGTGTATCAGCAAAATCTATAATAAGTTAGATTACAAACACAAAAAAGCCTAGGGCAAAAAACCAAAATCACTGCCGATATCAAATTCACTTCCTTATGACAGTCTCCTCCCCTGATTGCCGATCAACATGCTTGATCCACCGGCTCTTGCCTTTGCCAGTGCTCGAGCTGCCGCTGATGCTCGCCACATAGGCAATATCCAGCCCTCTGCCCACGGGAAGAAACGCTGACCGCGCGAGGCGGCGCGACCCTGCATCGAGGACGCTCCGCCATCGGAAGTTCAAACTCATCCTCGAGCTCGCGTTCTTGCACACCAAAACTGCCCCTCGAGAACCCAACTTAGCCGACCTCAGGATCTTCTCGAAATCCTTGCTCCTGCAGTCTACCACCATGAAATCGATGCCTGTTAACACCTCCACCACCTCCTCCGGTTCTCCGACCACCACTTCCACGTTGTCGTCGGTTTCTCCCAGGGCTCCCATGTATTCAGACTTTGATTTCTGATCGGGGACTATGCACACGTGCCTTCCTCCGGTGTGGCGGCTCGCCACTGCAAGGCCGATGCTCGTGGCGGTGGCTCCGCCGCTCGACCACGTCTCTACTACAAGACGCGCATTCCAGCCCGCGGCCATGGCCGAAACCAGCTCGGCGACACCCGATTCTTTGTGCAGCTTTTTGCACTGTCAAAACACAGGATCAGAAAACAAATCAACCAAAGAGACAACGCGAACTCTCTGCAATATGTGGCAAGAGAGAAATACTTACAGATGAGACGGTATCGATGTAGGCCTTCGACGCCGTCTCTGGAGACCAGGTTAGCTTCATCTCTTCTTCTTTTTCTTCTTCTTCTTCCTGTTCTTCTTCTTGGAATAAATTTTGAGCTTGTGGTTGCTTCAAGACCAAGCCAAGAAGGGTGGTAATGGGAAAAGAAGTGCCAGTTTCGGATTTATATTTCAGACAGGAAGAGTCTCAGAAAGGGTTTTTGGTGGACCGTTGACATTGCTCCTCGAATATCAACGTGTGGATTGCTATTACATTTATTGCTATTGTGTGTTTTGTTTTTGATTTTTTGCAGGTGTTACGCTGCACAACTTGGTTTTTAAAACTTCATTAAAGTCTCCCTGCAATTGTGGGCCAACGGCGGGCAAAATCTACGCGAACCAAATGCCCTCGTCTTACGAAATTATCACTAGAATGGCATTCCACTAAAAGATTTTGTGCCTGTGTCGTTTGCATCATTTTACCAATCATCAACGTCAGTGACCTAATTTATCTTGGTAACCAATCGGGCAACCATCGAATTTTCAGTATATGCTTCGATGTTCTAATACGGTATTGAAAAACAACGAGCTAGTCTTGAGCTTGAAAATAAAGGGTAGATGTGCACGCAAGATTTTGTGCACTGATCTTTACCACTTTGTTATCGCTATCATCGTGTTATGAAAGAAACAAGAGCATTTAATTTTTGGGTGTCCATACACGCAAACACTGCTCACTGCTCGTCGCTTGTTGCTAGCATTTTTAAATAAACCCTGGCTTCATATCGGAAAAAGAAACACTCTCAAACACAAGCTAACATCATTTCTTACAAGAAAACGAAACTTTCTAAATTGGTCTTGAGGGGCCAGTAGCAGCAGAGAAGAAGGCTCTCGCAACGAGCAAACCCTAAACTGAAGGGTGTTGCTTGAAAGATAGACGAATTGAGCTCAGGGTGCTAAGATTTTCCATTGTTTCTCTTTGCCAACCATAGTTTCTAATCTCTTTATGGCTCTTTCTTTGCACCTTCCCCTTTTTCCACAAGCACCAAACTTAACCGTAAAACAAGTTGGGTTACCCACATCATTGCTGACGAGAAAAAAAGGTCGAAGCTTTTGTTGACCTCATTCAATTGTTTTCAGGCGTGGAAATGATGGGTGCAGAGACTAGAGAATTTGTACGAAGGTACTTGGGTCATAAAGTGTCCACTATCCATGGCTTTCCATCACCTGATGGAAGATTATTTAGTGGAATTGCGATAAGATATTAGAAAATTGGCCTCGCCGCATTCCCTGATTTTCTACCATTTCATGAAACATGTTCTATTTAGAGGATTTCATTTTTTTTTTCTTACAATCTCTATATGTATAACAAGACAAACCTGAATGACTATTTCAACCTCAACTTTTCCCATGAGGAGATAAGTATAAACGATGGACAATAATCGGAATTAAAAAATAATCAGAATCTCTAACTCCTCAAATGATGATTCCGTAAATCCCTCTTGCTCTTTCCAAATTTAAAATGTAAATTTTCTCAGCTTTATTAAGTTAAATCTTTCTTATCTTACGAAACTCTGAATTTTTTCCCTAAATAGACCGAATCTTCAATAACTGGCATTTTGTTCTTAAAATGTCTTTTGAACATAAACCGTGTGTTTTTTTTGCTTGTATGAAGAAAATGAAATTCGCGAGAAATACCGCAAAGTCCCTTTCCAGAGTTGAGGCTCGAGGGTCATTATTAATCCCTAGGGCCAGAAAGAAATTCTTATCTTAAAGCAACCTTTTTCTACACCAAAGAGCGAGCATAATGTGAAGCAAGTGCGGCCAGCGCCGTAAGCACCAAATGTTGACCTATCGTCGAGATCTTTGTGGGTTCAATGCATGCCGAGATACTGGTTTTTCCGCCTTATCAAGCCAATAGATTTTGATTGCTCTTATCCTTTCTATTATTTTAAATGGATGATGCTAATGATCTCTATGTGGAAACTATTGTTACGCAATGAGGAATGGCTCCATCGTGGTTCCGTGGGAAACTAGGGCTATTTCAGCGAAGCAGATGAAGGAGGACCGAAGCAACACGGCATGACGAAGGTCCAGAAGGTGAAGAGGTCAAACAACTGGAGAGAGAGAGAGAGAGAGAGAGAGAGAGGACTTTTCAAATGGAAGATGATGTCGTCGCGTCCGTATTTGGTTGATCGCTACCACAGTACGAAACGAACATCAGTCGAAATTAAGATGATGTTTTGTTTTCTATTATCAATTGTATTTTAGTCCAAGCGAGAGTTGGCCTCCACGTTGGTTGACCAGTAAGATTGCCCCACCACATCTACCTAATCGCTGACGATGCAGGTTTATATCGTTCCATCTTCTCTCTTTTGCCCTTTCCTGTGTCTTTCACTATTAGCGGATGAGAAGAAAAATCAAATACGTCGAGAACAAAGAACAGAGAAAATATTGGGTACGGATAGATCTGTACGCGCGAGCCAAGGCGGTAAAACATTATAATTATGTTTTCATGAATATTAGAATTGAAACTCTAAACGGGTTTTCCTTTTTATTTATTTGTAGATATCTAAAGATAATGTAAGGGTTGACTGATAAAGTTCGTAAGACCTCCCCCTTCACGTTACATATTGTGAGATTTTCACATGCTTCTCGTTGGGAATGTTCACTTGTCTTCAACCTCATGTGAAAGACTGCAGAGGGGAGGTAGACGAAACCCTACAGTATTCCCTTTTATACGTCGAATGAAGGCAGTATTTTCCCCCACAACTAGGGCAACTTGTTCAATTTGATTTTTTTACCGATATTCATCTTTCTTATGTCCCTTTCATTTCAAATACTCGCCTCACTTATTTAATAGAGATTTTGGTTGACCTATATATACATATTTCCATAAACTTATTGGTCCACTCGCTGTTCGTTGTCTTGTCCATTTAATGGTTTACTTTGCATTCTTGCTCGGTGATTCTCTTTGAAAGCTCAAGACTATCTACTACATGAATTTCTGAAAACTCTTGCAAATTTTCACATTGTAGCTTACTCAACAATGATCTCTATTGATCCTTTACCGAAAAAAAAAAAAAAAAAAAAAAAACAATGATCTCTATTGAGAATATCTCTAATTTGATAAGGTGTCCTAATAAGAGTATGTTTCCTAAAAAAAGTTCATATCTTGGATAGGAATATGTATATTTAGCCATGATATCAGATACTGTTGAGAAAACATTCCACAAGTAATTTTGAAGATTAACAAAACTCATCTAGAGTTTTTTTTTTTTTTTTATTCTAATGATAAGAATTTTTTAGGTGGAAAACCTAATAAAATGTGATTAGATGTTATTAATCATAACCAAAGTTGTGACTTAATTTTTTCCTTCTATATACGTTTTGTCAAATGGCTAGGAATAAGACAATGTACATGTAACCGCTAGTGGCAATTGATTGGATTTCTTGCCTTATATACAAGAAGTTCCAAAGAAAGGTTTTCCAAAATATCTCTAGATTTGGATTTCCTAGATAGTTAGACTTGAGGCGAAGAATTCTTTCCAAGTTGAAGTACTCAATTTATGAAAATCGAAACTGTTGTTAGGCCATCTACGGGAAGGTTCATCATCGGCAACCTTAAAGCGATTAGATCTTAAAAGCAAGATCTAGGCCAACGGGTAGATTGGTTGGATAATCCTCTCGGAGATATGTCCAATGGTTGGCTTGAATAGGAAAGAGTATAAAAGGAGGTCTTGAAGACCAAAGGATTATCGTAATACGAGAGAATCAAAGCTTATAATTCCAAAATCTAAAGAGTGTTTCCGATCAAATATATTTGTCTTTGTGAGCAATATTGTGTAATCATATAGGGATTGAGAGTGTGTGAGGATTTGTTCACATGAGCTTGAGTTTTAATTGCTTAGATCTTGTAATCTTTGATTGGTTCATATAGTGGAATCTGGCCAGTAGGTTGTCAATGTGGGAAAATGGACATAGGCTTACAAAAGCCGAACCACTATAATCTTTTGTGTATATTTTTTATCCCTTACTATCTTTATTTTATTTGCAATAAATTTAATTGCACACTGATAAGATTTGACCTCTACATACTCTATCACTAGAAGTTGCACCTTGGCAATATTAGTTTAATTTTTTAATTTCTGCAATACCTATTCATCCCTCTTGTAGGTGATAGATCTAGCCATGATAGATACATCGGGAAGAATAAGAGGAGTATTTGGTTTTCTCTCTATGAATTCTTTGTGAAACACTATGAGATAATACTTATGGGTTTTCTTTGGGCTTAATCTAGGTTTGGAAAATATTCGAGCGTGTAAATGATTGTAGTTCTGTAATTCTTTGATTGATTAGTGGATTATTTATTGATGGCTCTCCCCATAGAGTAGGTACAGACACTCGGACCAAACTGTATATATATTTCATGTTCTTTATTATTCTTCACAGGAGTGGCAAAAGAAGTCACGAGAAAATAACTTAGCGCAATATATGATGCAATGTTTGGTTATTTGAGGTAGAGACAAATGAAGAGAGTCTAGAGGTAGCAGATGGAAGAGCTATTATAAATCGAGGTCCAATGTTTGGAATCGTCAATTTTATCATTGTAATGAAGTAGGTCATTACAGGAGAGATCATCCGAAGTACAAGGGTGAAGGAGTTAAGGTGAAGTTTACAGGTGATTATAATACTTTTACCACTACAGATAATAGTTTTAGTGATATTGATGTTATGTTAATAGTCACGACGAGTTCATTAGGTGACGATTGGGTTGTTTGATTTC
The DNA here is from genome assembly GCA_014182515.1 of Eucalyptus microcorys. Lineage (NCBI taxonomy): Eukaryota > Viridiplantae > Streptophyta > Magnoliopsida > Myrtales > Myrtaceae > Eucalyptus > Eucalyptus microcorys. Next base: position 4,174,001 of record CM024566.1, on the reverse strand, counting down.
AAATGTTTTTATCATGGGACTTCTCATAGACACTGGTTTACTACCCATCAGTGTGTAGAGAGTAGGTGCTTATAGAAACCATGCTGCTTATGAAGTAATAGGGATCAAAACAGTTGAATTAAGAGACACAGCGAAGTGCTGAGAACACTAATTGACGTAAGGCATATACCTAGAGTTGAAATATAATCTTATCTCACTGAGTGCTCTCAACAAGTTCGAATACAAGATCTCCATTGAAGTTGGAATTTTTAAGGTCTCTTGAGGTGTGCTTACTATGATGCAGGGGAAGAAAAACTATAGGTTGTATGTTCTTTAAGGAACGACAGTTATTGGCTCGTTTACTAGATTCTTTAATGCTTCAAGTCAAGACACAACATGGTTCTAGCATATAAAACTTGGAAACATGAATGAGAGGGAGATGATTGTACTAAGTCAGAGGAGTTTATTGGGTGGCCCTTGAATTGAGAAGTTGGACTTCTTTGAGAATGGTGACATGGTTAGTCAACGAAGAGTGCTACTCCATATGGCAATTCACCATAACTCAAAGATTGTAAACTATGTACACTTAAACTTATGGGGGGGACCTTCTCAAGTTTTGTCCAAGGGTGGTGCCAAGTACGCATGGCAAACACATCACAACTGAACGAAGTTGCATAACAAATGAATAGAATTATATTGAATAGAGATCACTCTTTACTATCAAATGCTAGACTAGGCTAAAGTAGTAAATACCGCTTGTTGGTTAGTGAATAGATCACCATTACCAACAATTGATTGAAAAACTCTTGAGGATATGTGGTCAGGATAGTTTGTTGATTAAACTGAGTGGGAGTGTTCAATTGCACTGCTAATGCTCATGTGAGTGATGACGCACTAGAGCCAAGACAAAAAAGTGTGCATTCCTAGGCTATGCACGTGGGGTGAAGGGATACATATTATGGTGCACTAAAGAAGATTCACCCAGTTTTATGTATAATAGAGAGGTTACCTCTGATAAATCTGCTTTGTTTCAAAAGAGGAGTGAGGGATCGATTTCGAAGAAAGATTTGGACAGCGTTTGAAAACAAGTTAAGCTTCAAGGAGAGTTTCAAGATGTTTAGAGTACGATAGATGTAACAACGTCTGTAGATTTGCTATTCCATACTAGCTAATAATTGTTCCAAGGTCATAGTTGATGGAGCTTCAAGGCGTTCAGTGGAGGTGGATGATATAAAGCGAAATTGTATGCAAATATTGAAATAGATAATTTGGTTGTAGCAAAGACAACTACAGGTTGGGAGATGGATAGAGTGCATATTGTTGGAGTATTATGAATGGTTTGGAGGAGTTATGTCGGAAAAGTGTTGAGGCAATACGACTAATCTAGGCATGCATGATGATGTTGTGAAGTGGATCCTCCTAATTTTATTGGGGATGATTGATGTTGGGGTATGTTTCAAGTGGATGTTGTTAAGGTAACATGGAAATAATTGGGTTTGTGAACCCTAGTCATGTAGAGAACCAATAAAGATGATTGATCAATGAGAAGTTATGCTTCACTTCTATTAGTTATGTTGTGTTTTGGAAGACGTCATTAAGAGACATGGTGACTACCAAAGGAGTTGAAGAGGTGGTGTGGTCTAATGACTTGGTTGTTGATGTTGGCGTTGGACATTTAGTCGATGTGATGTTTGGTAGGGATTAGAGATATAACTGGAGAATTAATTATTGGTGATCAAAATTTCTATGTTAGAATTAACATGTCAAAAGAAGATGCAATTGTAAAGAAGTTTCTTGTGGTGAAGAATCCTACAGAGCAACTTCATTCCTCTAGACAAGTTCAAACTTTACTTGGGCTTTATAAATGTTTGTGATAGTTAAGCATTGGGAGAGTATAGATGGATAATGAGCATTATGACTTGGCTCTAACATCGAGCTAAGGTGGATATTGTTGAGAATATGTCTCTACTTTGAGCGAGTTTTCTAATTAAAGAAGATTTCCTAAAAAAAAGGTTCCCATTTTGAATAAGAAAATACACACAAGCGCGCACACATATACACACATATATACATATTCTTCTTTGATATATATTTTACTGTGATATCATATACAACAAGACAAACAAGAGGAGTATTAGATTTTCCTCTGTGAGTTTTTTGAGTGAGTTCTTTGTGAGAGACTATAATATTATAATTGTGGGTTTGCTCTAAGCTTAATCTGGATTTGGAAAGCACTCAAGTATATGAACGATTATAACTATGTGATTCTCCTAGTGATTAGTGAATTATTTATTATTAACTCTCCCCATGAAGTAGGTTTTGACTCTTGGATCAAATCATGTAAATCTCTCATATCTTTTGATTGTTCTTTGTTTATTTCCTTGGTTATTTCGTGCTAATTTAATTACAAGATCCGGATAGCTTCCACATCGTGTTGTAACAATCAAATATGCTTGCACAAGAATGACACTTGAAAAGAGAAGGTGACCACCATACAATTAAAGAAAGATGTATATATTTCTTTAGACCAAATTATATGTTGGTATTGGTGATGGAATCTGCTGAACTTATCATGAATACGACAATTTGGATATGTTTATATTGCTGAGCTGATAAAATTCTTCTTTAAGGCGCACCATCGTTAGCTGCTTGATTTATCTGATAAGGTTTGACTTTGCTTATCGAGTATTGAGATTTGCATTGAACGGGCGATGATAAACAATTCCACAAGCGGTGATAACGCAGACATAAAAGCTCCACTAAGCATCTTTTTATATTTTTCCTCGAATACATTAGTCTGTACCAGCCGAAAGTGACTGCTTCCTTCCTTTTCTTTATTTTTGCGTCATGCATTTTATTAAAATAATGTGCGTATACATACATATCGTACACGTATGCGTGTACGCGGTGATGATCAATTGGTCATTATATCTCCCAATTAGTGTTCTTGGCAACCGACAGACAGCTAAGAGACTGACGTATGTGTCGGAACGTACGTTAACTTTTTGTCACTTGATGTAAGCAACCCTTGCTCCTGAAGCAGCATAATAAGTGAAAAAATGAAAGCTAGATTAAGGGAGCATAATTAAAAAAGAATTGGTCGATCTTGATCTTGAGGATAAGATCAAAATATTATACATGAAATGCTATAAAGGGAATTAATATATATAATTAAACAATGCAACAAGCACCTAACAGCCAAGGGTAGCAGGAGCGCTATTGGGTTTGGTGTTGTGGATCAAACGCAATATGAATCGAAAGCGAATGTTGAAAACATGGTTGATAAACAAGGATGGATTTAAAGTAAAAATATAACCGGATAAGCTCCTTATTAACTTTGTGCAAGGTATTTTGGAAAACTTTTGTTTCTGGGTGACACCAAATAGGGATCTCAATATGTGTTAGTATGCATGTAAATGTAATTTCTGATCTCTTTCATTCTGCTCAGCCCAATCCTCCATGTCTATGGCCCCATACAACCAAATTTCATGAAACGTGGGGAAGAAAAGTAGAGCAAGAGCAATTGCCCATTTGCTCACTTCGGCATTTCACTCGAGGTCGCGAATTAACAGATTGCAATGCTATAGCAGCAGTAGTAATCATCGTGATCGAGTGCAGAAGCTCACATCAGCTTAGGACAGTTCAGAATCGCCGACATGGCAGTATATTTGATGCAAGAATGCTTTAGTTCTGATGACCGTGAAGATCTCACGATCTCAAAGCTGACGTTCATCAGACCTAACCTGAATGTGCAAATCCCAAGTTCGAGTGTACTTCAGCCCAAGATGGTTGCGAAACCTGTGAACCAGGGAGGACTATATGGACCTGACTGAATCGCTGTCGACAGATGTGACTTTCCAGGACTGGACTTCCGCAGTGCCGTAGGAGAGATCCCTTGAAATAGCTTCAAGAAAAAGCCAGGGTCAGACACTTCTTCGATATGGATACTGCCTGTGACTGAACTTTTAATGTTGGCTGTTTTAGTTCAAGAGCAGAGCTGTCTGCTGTGTGTCGATATTGCAGAGAATGGGATGGTTCTGCTCTACCAGGTTTGAATTCAGGATACCAACTCAAATAGTAATGACTTACAAGTAAATCATATCATTATATGGCAAAGGGAAAACGAAAATGATAATGATTCAAGTGAACAGACAAAGTACAAATGAGCTAAAGCTAATCTGTTATACAATAGGACAAGATTACTCTGTTAATTCTTCAGGGATCATCACACATCGTTGCACTGTCGCCGCTGAGCTTGATAGCTCATTGAGTTAAATTGGTGCTTCCCTGGATGCAACTTCGGACAATTCACTATGTACAATCATTGACATTTGACGAACCAATCATTTAGTTCCTCAATCACTCTGAAAATAGTGGGTCTATTATCGGGCAATTCACTGGTGCAACGTAATGCGATCTTCCCAAGAATAGCTGCCTCAGGTTCAGTGAAATTTCCTTTCAGATTGCTATCAATAAAGTTCTCGAAACTGCAACACTCTGCTGCTGACCGCATTGAGCTGGAAAGTAGTCGCTTACCCGAGAGGATCTGGAAGATGATTACTCCAAATGCGAAAACATCACTTTTCTCTGTAAAACGACCTGTTGTAATGTACTCTGGTGCCATATAACCCATGGCGGCACTAGTCTTGAGAGCTGAGTATATGACATCATCGGCGAGAAGCTTTGGAAGCCCGGAATCCATTATGAGTGGGTTGAGCTGCTGGTCAATGAGAATCTTCTCAACAGAAATGTTTTGGTGAACAACTGCAGGCTTGCTGCCTTCACCGTTGTGCAAGTATCCAATGCCTGCTCGAATAAAAATTAATGAATAATAATTAGAATAGACAGAACTAATCTAAATGGGAACTCTTGTTTTAGCGTCCAGGTCAATTTTTGAGGAAAAGTACACTCACAAGCACAAAACAATGATGTTCAAGCAATATACTATGCAAATGCCAGTAAAACTGGTTCTATGAAAATGAAACTGGCGGAACCTATCTGTATTCAGCATCAAGCTCAAAGGAAGTTCAAACTGTAAAGCACAGGCATTTGGAAAATGAGCACAGGAAACGAATTCAAGAAGAGAGTTCTTTGCCCAGAAATGGCCAACCATTTCATCCCACTGATGTTTCAAGAACTTTTCCTGCTGTAGAATTATAAACCAAGTGCAAATTATAGGCTTCAGAAGAACTTAAGCTACCCATGAAGCTAGAAGGCCAGAAGTAAATGTTCAAAACTTAAAGTGCACTTGATGAACTGCGTGAATGCACTTGATAATTGGTACTACTCAAATTTAAAGACTTAGAAGCATTAAGCTAGAGAAAAAAGTTCCAACAACTAATTCAGAAAGTAAGGGAAAACCAGAAATCTCTTTTAAGATCTGAAAGAAAGTAATACTTACCCTCAGCAATTCCTTTGATGATAGAAACCCTTGTGGACCAATCAAGAACCTGGATGCTTCCATCTTCTAAATCAAGATATTGCGATAAGGTACCCTTGGGAGCGAAATCATACACAAGAAAGCATTCACCCCTGCCCTTGGAGCAACAAACACCTCTCAATCTAATGAGGTTTTCATGTCTTAGCGAAGTTACCAAATTCAGTCCATTCACAAAGTCGACTTCCTCTGATTTGCAGCTCGTCACATTGATGCTCCTGATAGCCACAAGAGTCCCATCCCTTAGTATGCCTTTGTAGACCGATGAAAAAGTGCTCCTTCCCAACAAATTAACCTCCGAAAAGTATTGGGTCGCTGACTCAACTTCTTCCAACGTGTACCTAGGCGCCTGCAGGGATAATCCATTTCCACAGCGGCCATCATCCAGAGGATCCCATCCACTAGAATACTCGAGGCAGACAAGGGGAGATGCACTTCTGCTGTATAAGTCTTTTGACTGGTCGGTACTAAGCCTACCATCAGAAGCATCAGCTGTACTACCAATCTTTTGTTTTCCTCTACGATATCGATAGAATGTTAAAAGTCCTGCGCCAACCAATGTGACGGTGACAGAGACAATCCCAGCAACAAGAGCTGCTTGTGGGAGTTTCGATGGGTTTGAGCAATGGCTTTGGTTGCAATGTGTCTTCACGTCTGCTGTCCTTGGGATCGAAAAAGTTGTGTTCACTCCGTTGGGGTGTAAATCAGGATCGAACCTGTTGCAATTTCTAAGAGAAGGAAATCCGGATCCGCATAGACCTGGGTTATTCTGATAGTTAAATCTCTCCCCCAATTTCTTCAGAGCTTCAACATACATGAACAAACTTCAGTTAATTCTAGGAAACGAGCTAAATGAGGAAAATTCATCATTAAAGGTCAAAGCAATAGTTTGAAAGAGGAAAAAAAAAACACTGACTGGGGAACTGAACTCACCAGGAGGGACAAGTCCAGAAAGAGAATTATTTTGTACATCCAGAGTCTGCAGTTGTGGAATCTTAGCTATTTCCGCCAGGAACGTACCGCTAAACCGATTAAAGGCCAAGTCGAGACTCTTTAAGGTCTGCAGATTGGCCAAGCCAATAATATCACCGGATAATTTGTTATGCTGCAAGGCAAGAACGCTCAGCTTCTTCAATGATCCTATTTGCGGGGGAATAGTACCATTGAGCTGATTACAACATAGCTGTAGCACTGAAAAGGAAAAGAACAAGAAATCAAAAACCAGATTATCAAAAGATTAGATGCCAAAGAAAAGTGTCTCAACCATCTCATCTGCTAAAAAACAAAGCACGCATGTACTAAACACTTCAAGAAAAACAAGACTCACCTTGAAGGCTAGCCATGCTTCCAATTTCAGAAGGTATACTCCCGGTTAAATTATTCACGTCGAGGTAAAGATCTGTCAGCTCGGTCAGATTAGAGATTTCTTTAGGAATCTCTCCGGTCAAGGAATTGTAGTGCAGGTACAAGCCCGATAAGAGCTTCAGCTGAGCCACTGCGGGAGGGACCTTCCCCGACAGGCCCTTCCCTTGCAGCGAGATGTTCGCCACTTTCTGATGCTCGTTGCACGCCACCCCGTCAAACGAGCCGCCGCAGGGGTCGCCATTGCTGGTCCACGAAGTGAGGACCTTGTTCTCCGGGTCCAAGGAAGCCTTGATGTCCATGAGCACCTCCAGTTCCGCATTCCCGCACACGAGCGCTCTCGAACCAAGCACGAGCAGGACGAAGCCAACCAGGAGCAAACGTGCGAGCCCCATTACACTTCCCGTCCCTCCAAAACACCGCAAAAGGATCCGGTTTTCACTCAAAAGTGTCGGTTTTCAGACCGGAGCAGGGACTGGAAAAGGCCGTGTCTTGCTATCTGGGTTTGTGGAGTAAATGAACTGCGAGTCTGAAACCGCTTTCGCTTGTCTATGTCTTGGGTCTTTTCGTTGGCTTCTTCTGGGATCCAACGATGGCGGTGAAGGAGAGCAGAGAGAGAGAGAGAGAGAGAGAGAGAGAGAGAGAGGGGAGGGTACGTAGAAACTTCAAAAGGAGAAGGACATCTGCATTGAATGGCCGCTTTTCTTTCACCCCTTCTGACACGATTCACACCTGACTCGGGATTAGATTCCGAGAGAATGAATTTCGGTTTATTACAGCAACGTTGGATTTCGACCTCTTGGAATTTAAATTTCTAGGAAAGGATGATCAGATATGGTGGTCCTAAATTGGCTAACTTTTTTAATCTAAAGAAAGAGCTCTTTTCGGGAAAAGGAGGTGTCGGATTTCTTGCAGTAATCAGCTCATTTTCTCGCAAAGATTGATCCTTTTCCCTTTTTCCTCCTCCCCATTAAAATGAAAAAAATATTTTGGCCAAACATGATGAAGAGAAAGTATTAAATACTGTTGGTGAAAATTATTTTTGAGACATGCGTGCTCTTTAATTATTTTATGTTGAAGTTGGCCACGGTAGAACTTAATATCTTAAAAAAGATATTAATTGCTCTTGGAAACTATTCTTGAAATAATCAAAGAGAAGTCCTATGCAAAGTTCCAAATTAATGCACTGTCGAAAATTCTGCTAATCACACGTTAATATCTCAATTATCGAGTCCAAAAGTAGTAAATGAAGCAGGATTTCTTTGTACTGGGGGCAGGATAGTTTAAAGCAACACTCAATTCATAGTTGGGTAATGTGATTCCTCTTCATGCAGCAAATAAAACTCCTGTAAATGGAAAACTGAGGAAGACATTGAAACTACTGTAGTTTCTATTTGGTAATGAATACCGTATCAGGCGAAGTGGTTGTGTCGTGCCTCTCATGTTAAAGATCAGGGCTTGAATCTCAGTTATGCGACTTAATTTTTTTTACCCAAGTGATTAACTGAGTGATTAAGTGCTCGATTAGAATAATAATAAAAAAGATCTTGCGTTCAACTCATGGAATCACCCACTTGTACTACTTCGGGACCACATTCGTCGCCCCATGGATAGAGCCGTACTTGACATACATGAAGGGGACCATTTGAGTATATCTGTGAAGATTAGTCGAGCCGAAAAGTTCGGATGCCCATGTTAAAAGAAAAACCAAATTATCACTTGCTAAGTATTTGATTTTCTTGCATCAATGGATATAGATTAAGCTCTTCAACCTGTGGCCTCATGATCTTTTTAAAGAAGGCATTGAGATAAATAGAATTTTGAAATAATTATGGCGCAATTGAAACTAAAGAAATATCACGATAGGATATTCAGTGACGGAGCCATGATTTTGAGCGAGAGGGCAAAAATTTAACAATGATGCAGCTATTTATTTTATTTAATTTTCGTTACTGTAAAGGATATGTCAAATGAAATCGACTCAACACATTAATAAAACATACATTAAAATTAAAAAAAAATCGCTAAAAGGGAATTGGATTTGATTTATTAGCTTCTAAACTTTGAGAGTCCAATTTCTCGAAGAAGGATTTTGTAGTCCTACGTTGTCCCATAATCAATTAAACGCCAAGTTCCTTGATATAAATTTAAAAAATATATATTCCTTTAAAAAATCACAACTAAATAATGAAAAAATTGCAAAAAGAGTACACAAATTGCTCAAAATAGATAAAAAAAAATCATCTAGAGTTAGTAAGTGTGAAAAATAGTACTGAACATACCTTGATTCGTTTACGAGGGTTGAAGGATTGAGAAGTGTAATTTATAGAAGTGATGAACAAAAGCATAAGGCGATCAAAAGGTATGGATAAAAGCTAGTCATTCGGAATTCGTGAATCTTACTTTCTAAAGTTTTCTCTTTTTGAAAGACATTTAAATTAGTTACTTTAATAGTATCTAATGCAAAAATTTACTTTTGATCACAACTTTTCTTTTTATAAAAAGATAAGACCCTTACAAAAAGAAAAAAAGAAAAAAAGGATTAAAATTGATAAGACACTCCTTTTTATGCAAAAGGTGATTAGACCCTTTTATTTTTTGGGGGAACAAAGTAATAAGGCTTAATTCCTGATCTGTATTAATAGGCCATAACCCACCCTCCAAATATCCCGTGTCTCTATAGTTGCTTTTGTCAAGTAGAACTTCATAAGATTTCTGTGGATATTTCAAAATAAACTATTGAAATGAATGGGTGGTATCATATTTGAATTATTCAGCATGATCGACCCAAATGGTTGATAGGTGGACTCGGGAAATTGGCCCTTCTAAGAAATTTGACCATATTGTTTGACTCAAAACCAACTCCAAGACTTTCTGTGAATTTATTTATGGATGAGCTCAAGTAGCCAAGTTAAACCGAAAGACCCTCAATCCAGTTTGTCTACTCATTCTATCAGTTTGCTTTCAAGAGATAAGCCTTGAAGAGCTTAATTACCCTTGAAGAGCTTAATTAAGTGTTCTCCTTCCACCTATAAATACCTACCCAACATCAATCAATTGAATCCAATTGAGCATTATTTCATTATTTATGAGGGTTTTCATATCACTTTCGGCGCAATGTTATGAAAGATAAAGGACCGAGGCGGGGTTACACTTTCAAATTAGGTGGGAAACTCTCCACAATCGCCTCCATCCCTTTTTAAAAGTATTCCTGCACCAACGGTTCACAGAGGGGAAACTACTTTTGTATTATTACTGGTTATATCCATCCCGCAATCTTGACTCTTTGACAAGATCCTTAATGCTTGCCCTTCTTTTATCATATCTGGTGGAGAAGTCAGAGGATTGATTGGTGGGAAGACCTAACTTTGGCGGTCTCGACGGGGAGTTGTGTGGCAACCCCACATGGCAAGTTTTGACTATAGTCCGTTTTATATGTACCAATTATGGGGAGATTTTTGAAGAACTTTTGCTGACCTAAAATTTGAAATTCAAGACACTGTTCTATATAGAAATGAACAGGGATGATATTGGGAATGATGAATTTAAGCAGGCACCACCGAAAGGTAAAGTTGTAGCAATGGATGAAAATCTCAATGTAAATTCATTACTAAAGACGGATTCGATGATTGACCGTCGATTTTGGATATGCTCTTTAGGCATATAACTCTCAACCTTATTCTAGTAATTCATCTTCTGATTTGGAGTTTGTTTTGAATTTGTTTTGAATTTGTTTAGAATTTGTCTAGAATTTATCTTGATGTGCAGTTAGATTGTGTTTCTTTATTATATATTCGTAAAATGAATATAATATTTCTTTGACAACAACAAAGAAAGCCTAAATGAAGTCCAGACATTAGTCTTTTCTAGCAAGTGAGGTACGTGAGCTGTGAATTTTTTCGCTTCTCATGGACAGCGCAGCCTCCGCTCCCCGGTCAAGAAGCTAGACCAGGTCATGAATGTTAGCCGTGCACGCGAGGGAATACAGTACAATGGAAAACCACATAAATGCTACATCAGCCATCTTCCGTATTGAAGGTGGATTAGGGTTTGGGGAATGCCTAACTCAACTGGTCCCCCAAGAGACCACCCCCGATTCCGCTTCCGACACAGAACGGACCAGCAATACGACGACTTCGAATGCTCTCCCGAAGCTAGACGCATCCCTCCGTCGCACATGTTCTTCCTCAGACAACAAGCCAAAACTGTCCGAAAGCTGACTTCACGTACGCGACCTTTGACGCGACGGCGCCCTTGCGTTTATCGTCCAGTTTCCTAACTCGCGAACGTGGACAAACTTGACGATATTTAGCAGCCTTGGATTCTCTTTGTGTTAACTATTGCATATAGAGAAAAATACTAATATGATAATCATATAGTATTGAAGGAAGAGGAAACATCAGTATTTTTATGCCAATTGAAAAGTGGGGTTGGTGGTACTCCTTCTTGGGTGGCTCCAACTATCATCCTGCTACGACACAGATTTCTGCCCATGTAATGTTTGTGCTTTGACAATGGCTCGAGGACGAAATTCAAATCGAGCAGCCTCATTTTTTTAAGCTTGTCGAATGATAATAATTGAACGGGGAATTCAGAAACAGGTAAATCACCTCATTTAAGAATGCATTATATCTGAAACATGGTAGCAAACATTAAAATCGTCTTTCATCGTTTTCTGTTCATTCTGTTGTGTTCTATATTATATTTGCTCCGTCGAGATTCCACGCAGAAGTTCCATACACTGTGCATAATGGTGGCCCAAGCGACTGATTAATCTAGGAAATGAAAGAAAACCACAAACTAGTGGGGGCATTCCTCCCTTCTTGTCAATCTTGTCCCCAAGCTTTAAGATAGAGTATCCCAAATGTCTAGTCATGTAATTATTTGGTAGATGGAAGTTTTGATGTTTTTCTTCAAACCAAGATTTGATTAATCTTATTAATTGTTGGTTTGTGAACTATACGAAGTTCCATACTAATCTCTATCATTTGAATCGAATAAATTATTTTGTTGGGAAGGTTTTTCTTGCATAATGATTTCCACCAAGAAAGTGGACCTTAGAAGTTGGATTCCTCCATCGAATAAGTTACAGGGGAAAAGTAGTAGGTTTGCCAACTTTCAAATTTTGGAGCACACATGGCATATGGGGTGGTCCCATGGACCCTATTTACGTGGCCATCCTTTTCAATGCACATGAAGAAAAAGGGGCTGTGATTGCCAAACTAACCATCCTCTACTCCCCTATAAACGTAGGATATAGTGTATTTATTCATCTATTCTGATCGAAGTACAAGGAATAGCAAATAATGCCAAGGAAAAGAGAAGGAAAATTGTCATCACCATGACGAGAAATGATGTAATTTTGATTTTGATTGAGAAATTATGGGGCGTGATGTGATGCGTAATCTCTCCACCATTCTCGTCATGATTGAGATGGAAAAAGGGAAAGGGGAGGAAGGGAACTCATGCGGGTACTTTTCAAAGGCGAAAAGGAGTTGAGATGGAAAAGTTGGCCCTTGCCACTATCGCCAATTCAAAATGCATTAAATTCATATGAAGAGAGCGTGGGAGACCGACCTCAAATAATAGAGAGAAGTTTAGGGGATGAGACAGACAAAATATGAACGCGTATCACTTTTTCTTAATAAAGAGAAAAGATCACTTTAATTAGCTCCATAAATTTTTCCATATAAATGCATCGAACTAATTAATCTATTGAATATGTGACATTTCGCTTACGAAAGAGTGTGTCCGGATTAGCACTTGTCAAAAGGTGAGGAGAAAAGTCAGATTTGGAGATCTATAAATTGGTTTAACTTTCACATGATCGTGCTGGCTTGAGCAAAGTAAAAAAGGGGAAATCAAAATCTTTTCCTTTAAAAGTCTTCACTTTTACTTGGGGTTTACTTCAATGTCGTGATGATCTTTCTCATACCATTTTCCTGGTGCTTTATTCAAATTGCTCTTTGCCTTTTCAAGGTGGCCCATTTGCTCCATCAAAGGTTTATTTTCTAGGCTTTGACGTCTTGCTCGGATCACCTCAGATCCAATTAGACTGTCGATACCATTTATGTCCTTGTAATTGTGATTCAGCATGAGCTATTACTTGTATCCGCATCTATATGATTGAGTTTAAAATGATTTTTGTCTCATTTCTATATTTTCCGTTTAGCCCTCATGTTCATATTACTTTGTAATCCGTGGAAAGTCCTCATTTTAGCCATTTTTAGTTTTTATTTCATAGATGAACACTTCATTGAGTGCTTTGTTTAACAGAAAATCTTGTCTCCTCGGTAATTAACATGCAATTTGTAGATTTGTCATTTTGCTAGTTTAAATATTTAATGAGCCCTTGTTCAATTTGAATTTTAAAATTTGATTTTTAAATTTGAATATTGTTCTAGTGTTTTTTTTTTTTTAATTTGTCTTTATTCATTGGAGTAGATTCCTCAATGGCAGGTGTCAGAAAAATGAAGAAACAACAAGCCACTTGCTTTCGCTTGTAAAGCTTAGTATAGGTGACCAATTCCCCTCAGCTTATCTCAATCTTGCGAATTGTTCTGTTCTAAGGTGGCAAATTTCCTTTAACTTCTCTTAATCTTCAAATCACTTTATTTTATATATGGGATATCTAATAAGAGTTACAGTATAATTAATTTATCTTACACTAAGTGAGCTCGTTTGATATGGTTGTGACTAATCGTTCTCTTGTTGTACTCTAGGGGTGCATGTTTTTATATTTCACATTTCAAAACTGTAGCGCCTTAAAATTGAGTTAATTTCTCAAAAACTATAGTAAGTTACTGCCTTTTTTTTAAGACAGTACAGTAATAAAATCCCGCCAAACATCGTTTTCTTTTTTAATAATTGAAACCGTTGGAGATAAGTTATAATCTTTTACACAATTAATGTCATCGTTAGTCACTCGTGTGAAAGTACTAGGTCCCGAAGAAGTCGTTATAGGAAAACCAAAATGGAGATGCACTTTGACTGTCCATTTCGAAACTTTTTGTTTTCAGTTTCCATTGTGTTTTTTCAACAATCTAAAAATTTAAGATGGTTTAGTTGAAAAAGAGAGGGAGTTAGACCAAAATGTCTTTCGCAATGATTTCTTGTTTTGTGGAAAAAAAAAGTCTATCTTAGTTAGGTACGTTAGGACTCATGAAAACTCGGAAATCTAATTTGACACGACATGAAATTTGGGGTTTTAGTGAATAAGTTGTTACTCAACATGAGTATCACTTATAAATTCTATTAAAAATGAAAAATGGAAGTAAAGTTAATTTTGGAAAACCTATTAGCAAAAAAACCATCAATAAAATGATTTTATTGGATTATTTTTCCATGTCAAGAACACTTAAAAATAAGGAAAAATGACACAAATAGTCGATGGACTTTAACTCAATATGTAATATCATTTTTGATTTTTTAATTTGTTTGATATGGTCTTTGAACTTTTGTTCAATGTGTAATGTTATTCTTGAAATTTGTATTTATTCAATATGGTCTTTAAACATTTAGTACATGTTCAATTTAATCTGTACTATTTAAAAATGCTTTATATTATCTCAGAACTTGAATTAATAAAAGACAATATTAGATATTTTCATGTAATTGAGGGAATATATTGAACATGTACCAAAAGTTCAAGAATCGCATTGAACAAATTAAAAATTTAGGGACATCATTACACATTGGACTAACTTACATGATGACATTAAACAAATCGTAAGTTCGAGGATTAGATTGTATAATAAGTCAAAGTTTATGGATTATTCGTGTAATTATCCATAGAACGAAAGACGAGATTTTTTAGGATGGATTCTCGTTATTGTAGACCCTCTGTTGGGCCCAGTCACGAGAAAGCCTGCTGAGAACCTCGTCGGATGGACTTTGAAATGGCCTGGACTCTTCATCGCCATGAAAACAGCTTCATCTCTCTCTCTCTCTCACGCCCAGAGACGCATATGTACGCACACAGAAGATAGCTGTGGGTCGTGATAATGCAGCGGAAGGCTTGTTTGAAGAGAACCCAGAAAGTAAACCTCGAACGAGCGTTCTGTTTTTCGGCAAGAAAGACAGCCAGATAGCTATACGCTCGTTTGGTCATATGTTTCAAGATTTGCATAACGCCTGTTTGATGAAATGCTTCAGTGGAACATAGGAGCTGGCGATGTGGTTTTTACTGTTGATGGGAGGATGGAACGTGGGAGATGATTGTTGTGGAAGTGGTGTATTCATGGTTCACGTCAAACTAAGCTTTACCCATCAATCAAATTGGGATCCGTCTCTAGATCCCCGACCTTGAACAGGACAACGTCCTAGTCTCTGCTTCGGGAATCGTGAAGGTACGAATCCATATGTACAGGGTTGTGTGCGATTAAGCTTCAAAGATTCGGTTTTGTCCACATTGCAGATTTTGATTTCTGAAGCATAAGTTGGTGGCTTTTAGCTTGTTATTTGTCATGGTTGTTCATATGAATATTCGAGGCATTTGCTGTTTTGCTAATTTCGGAAAACTCAACGCCCTCAAGTACACGTACACTGCCTTTCCTAGATATTGTCACTCTGAACCACTCGGTGTCACTTTTACTTATTTGGAGCCATCACCTTCATCAAGTAACAAGAATAGTGTGGCCATCTTTTGGGATTTAGACAACAAGCCTCCTAATTCATTCCCTCCATTCGATGCTGCTATCAAGCTAAAAGCTTCAGCTTCTTCATTCGGTGTGGTCCAGTACATGGTGGCTTATGCTAATCGTCACGCATTCAGCTACGTCCCTCCAGATGTTAGGGAGCAAAGGAAAGAGAGGAAGGTGTTGAACAAGTTGGAAAATAAGGGTGTGATCAGGCCGATGGAGCCATACTTGTGTCGTGTCTGTGGGAGGAAATTCTATACGAACGAAAAACTCATTAATCATTTCAAGCAAATCCACGAGCATGAACATACGAAGAGGGTGAGTCAAATAGAGTCCGCGAGGGGGAAGAGGAGGGTGAACTTGGTTGCCAAGTACTCGATGAAAATGGAGAAGTACAAGAATGCCGCGAGGGATGTTTTGACCCCCAAAGTCGGGTATGGTTTAGCAGGTGAGTTGAAACGAGCAGGGTTTTTTGTGAATATGGTCTCAGATAAGCCTCAAGCGGCAGATGTTGCATTGAGGAATAACATGGTTGATGTGATGGATAAGAGGAAGGCTGATTGTTTGGTCCTGGTCTCGGATGATTCAGATTTTGTGGATATTTTAAAGGAAGCAAAAATGAGGTGTCTTAGGACAGTTGTTGTGGGAGATATAAATGATGGACCTTTGAAGAGAACAGCAGATGTTGGGTTCTCGTGGAGGGATATTCTGATGGGAAAGGCTAAGAAAGAAGCTGCATCAGTTGTAGGCCGTTGGAAAGACCGTGACATTTTGAAGAGGCTGGAGTGGACTTACAAC
Organism: Eucalyptus microcorys; assembly: GCA_014182515.1. Lineage (NCBI taxonomy): Eukaryota > Viridiplantae > Streptophyta > Magnoliopsida > Myrtales > Myrtaceae > Eucalyptus > Eucalyptus microcorys. The sequence continues at coordinate 4,157,786 of CM024566.1, read as the reverse complement.
CCAGAGGTGGATAGAAAAATGTCTGATTATTTTGATGAGAGTGAAGGCCAGGAATTTGAAGAGAGTGATAGCGGGGTAGATGGTGACTTTATAGAAAAAGATAATACAAGAGCTTGGTGGGATCTGGACTCAGATAATGAAGTTACTTCTTCTCAGGCATCTCACCAATCTTCATGATCGTTGATGAATGCAATTGATTTGGCACATATATCTGTAGATGCAGGATCAGTTAATTCATCAATGTTTGACACTGCATCCTTCAGGCTGAACTTTCTATGTCCCAGTTCTGTGGGCTGGCTAGCTAATTGGGGATGATGATGCGGGGATGCGATCGAGCTTAAAGGCTTTAAGTTAAGTTAAACTCCTACCTAAGCAGGTACTAATCAGAATGTAGTAGCATTATTTGACATACTTGTGATAGCTTTTCCCAAGTATTATTAGTCATGTTGAAAAATAAAACTTTTCTGGGCTAAAAATCTGCGTGTCATCCTTAGTGATGCTTTTGACATGACTCTTGAAATTGGTTTTTTGCGCAACAGCTACTTCTGCATTTTGATCCTACTAATCAATGTTATATTATGCTCAGTTTGTTCTCTACACTTGAAAGTGGTGAGGGGTGACTATTAATGACTTCTACCTCTAAGCTGATCTTATTTAGGACAGTCAGCTGATCCTTCTATTCGAATGACAAATAGTTCTTTGCTTAATTGTTTGAATGCTTTAGAGTTCAGGGTTTGATTGCCATTAAATGCCTTAAAACCTGATTCTGATAAAACTGGCTCCTTGTTCCAGATCCAGAACTATTTTCATGTGGGGAAAATGAGCAATAAGTTTGGGCTGAACCATCAATGGATTATCCTCTTGCATGATCTGTCATGGGTTTCTTCAACAGCCTTAGGATGCTCAAAATTAAGATTCTAGTGTTTTAATTGAATGTGAATTCTGAGAATTGTAAATCTTTAGGCATTTTACATTCTCTCTGCTGAAGCTTTTCTTTTGGGATTTTGAGCTCCGTTTCTATATAGCTTGATACATGAGTTTTTAATATATTGATTTTTTCCGATTAAATAGAAGAGGAATATTAAACATTACATTTTACTGGACTTGTGATTGCTTAGGATCTAATTTATCTTGTTGAAATTGGTGTGGATGTGAATATTATGGAACTGAAAGTCAGCTATCCATCTGGAAGACATGGACACATCAGTTTGATGATATTAATTGAGATTGTCTGTCCCATATTTCTGCATTAAATTGATGACGGGATGGGCACGGCACGATAGAATTGCGATCTAGTTTTATCAGGGAGCGGTCTGATCAGGATCAGACCAGATGCTTCACAGTAAAAGACCAAAACCAAAATTCAATTAGAATTAGGCTTCCTGGTAAATGATGTTGATTTCAGGATCCATTTGATACTTTGACTTAACAGAGGAGGACCCTCCCATGCTGAGTAATAAACAAGACTAAAACTAAAATCTCATGGCTTAAGAGCCGCCCCATTGTGACTCTTATGGAGTTGATCGAACCAAAGGGTTTGCATTGGATCATGTAACGATTGCTTTATATAGGATCAGATGAAGGGAAGTTATAGTCTGACAGGATCAGAGGCTTGCAGGGACTTAAAAAGCTCAAATCTTCCAGTTCAGCATCACTATGCAGATTGTCATCAGGCTTCTTCCACGTGGCGGTTAGCAAGTGAACTGCTCCACGACCGAAAGCTTAATACGAGAATCTGAATTTGTGATAAAGTGCTACTTTTCCGTCAAAATATAGTTACCCTGCATCCTGTAATACGATGCTTCTGGTAAAGCAGATTCTTTGTAATACTCTGGCGTTTTGCCAATATTTTTAACAATGGTACCGGCATCTGTGTAAAAAGGATACTCATGTTCCCTCAAAACGGTTCTGGCATTTGAGTACCAATCATGCTCAAGTTCCCTCAGACTAGACATTCTCGAGTATAGACTGTCTGTCTAAATGGATGCAGCTATCTGGAATAAAATGTACTTGCTCGATCGTTGGTTTCATATTTCTTCAATTCGATTATTTGTTTAAGAACTGCCTCGGATTTATGCCGAGTTCAAAGGTTTTATAGTATTGGAGGAGAGTGATCTGTCATCTATGTAATCATCTTGCGCCTACTACTTCAGGACCATGCTTCGACTTAAAGGCCACCACAGTGTTTAAAGCAACTTCATCAATGTCACCTGTTATCAATTCTCATCGAGGAAAAAAATAAAGGCCTCCTTTATGCTCCTCTGACTGAACATTTCAATCACCAGTTCGAGCCTAATCACCCTTAAAAAGACTTAACTAATTATGTGGTATCCACAAAAAAATCTCATAGACTCATCAATATATTAAAATCAGCAACATAAACTAAGCAACTACATTATACTGGCGCAAAACAGCCACATTCTTGTCCCACTCCGGAGCATAACCCTGAAAACCAATTTTCATTTTGTATACCTAGCAGAACATCAATACAATCAAAGTAGACCTTAGGATGGATATCTAATCATACCAATTGCAACTATAATGTCCATGTAACCCTGCAAAATTGAGGGGAATCATAAACGTTTGTGAAATATTTGCAAATTGTTAACAATGCGCATTGGACAAGGCATTGATTGTTAACAAACTGCAAAATCTAAATAAAAGCTTCTGAACTTGATCAGATTCACTGCTGCACAGCGAACCTTTAAAAGTCATGCCCATCAAATGACAACAATTTCCTGAGATTCTATAAACAATAAAATCAATTAATGGTGACAAAAGGTGATTGACAATGCTCAAGGGGGCACAGGAAAACATGAGCAAAGACAAACACATAACAATGTCAACTCCAGCTGGAAGAACTAAAACTACTTTAGACAGAAGTAAGTGATCTTGTGGAATGAGACAAAGATGTAATAGAGGCAACCTCATCAAACACTTCAGGAACAAGACAAACAAAAAACTCATTGCAGCAAATTGAAATCTTATTCCCATCCATCAGAAAAGAAAAAGTTCCAACAATCAACATATGATTGTAATCTCTACAGTCATGGACTGTACAATATTTCAGATCTAAAATAATCATAGAGTGCAGAAAGGAACCTATATTTGGGAAAAATTGGTGCGATGCTCCCAATTACCATAGCACATACAGTTCAGAATGCCCTGCAAAAGAATGCTCCATCCTGCTGAATTCTGGACGGTACAGGACTCAGTTCCTTTTCTATGATGATACCAATCGAATGAGCATAGATAGAATCGAATTTAAGGATCACAGGGACACCAAGTCAATGTCGAGATCAATTATCATTTTTCGTAAACTAGCACTGGCATATAGAATTTCACCAGGAACTCCTTTTCAACCCTTTATTGTAACTAATGTACCACTTCACAAATTTCTTCAACCCTGTCTCCAAGTCAGTGGTTGGCTTATATCCAAGCTCGCGCTGAGCCAAACTTATGTTTGCATGTGTAAATTTCACATCGCCGTTCCTTGGCAAAGGCAAGAACTTCTTCCTAGCCTTAACCTTCAAAAGCTTTTCCAATATGTTCACAAGCTTTGTCACGGGCACCGGGGATGTATTCCCCAAATTGAAAATTCGGAACTGCGCAGACCCCTTCTTCTTCCCACCGCTCCCAGTACTTCTCTTGGCAGTATCCAGGGCAGACACACAACCCTTCACAATATCATCAATGAAGGTAAAATCCCTAGCAACAGAGATATGATCAGGCCCTTCGTATATTGTAATCTCCTTCCCTTTCAAGATATCCTCGGTGAAAAAGAAGTACGCCATGTCCGGCCTACCCCACGGTCCATACACCGTGAAAAACCGCAATCCAGTGATAGATAACCCATAAATATGATTATAAGTGTGTGCGATTTCCTCACCAGCCTTCTTCGTGGCAGCATACAGACTCGCAGGCTGATCCGTCCGGTCCTTCTCCGAAAAGGGCACCTTGGAATTGAGCCCGTAGACCGAACTCGAAGAAGCCCACACGATCGCCGGCTGCGGATTCGCGGATTTGCACACCTCCAGAAGGTTTACAAACCCGGCGATGTTGCTGTGGACATAAGATGCCGGGTTCTGCATCGCATAGCGCACCCCGGCCTGCGCCGCGAGATGCATTACGTGAGTGAACGGCACCACATCGAACAGCTTATTCAGGAGATCCTTATCATTGATATCTCCTTCGACGACGAAAACCCCTGCTTGATCCAGCATCTCTTGCCGGGCCCTCTTGAGCCTGGTGTCGTAGTACGCATTGAAATTATCGAGCCCGATCACGCCGTCGCCGCGGCGCTTGAGGGCGAGCGAGACGTGGGTGCCGACGAACCCGGCCGCCCCGGTGACCAGGACCGTGAAGCTGGACCGCGATCGGACCCGGGCCGACGTCCGGATCCGCTTCTCCCAGCGCGACCCGCCCCAGGAGCCGAGGGACCGCCGCGGCGGCGGGGACGCGGCGGGCGGGGAGAGGAAGAAGAAGAAGACGAGGAGGCCGAGGAAGAGGGCCAGCCAGAGGGTGAGCTTGGACACGGAGGAGTGCAGCCGCAGGCGGTGGATGTAGGTCAACGACTTGTCGGGCTTGAACTTCCCCGGCGAGGATGGTACATTGTCCAGGTGGGAGAGCGAGATCGTCTTCAGCTGTGACATCGACGGAACGACGATTGCCCCCGGAAAATCACGATCAGCTCCGCCCGGGGGAGATCTAGGGTTAGGGTTTGGTGGGTACCGGACCGATCTTGATCTTGATCTTGATCTTGACGGCGACGGAACCCTACAGATTGCGAAAAAGCTCGGATTTTTCCGGCCGCTCCGGCGATTCCTGGAAAATGGGTGTGGAGGGGAAGGTCTCTTGTCCACACCTGGGTCGTTGGTTGGAAGAATTCCTAGGGTTTATATGGTGGGTCTGCGATCAAGATCAGGGGGAAGTTGATGAGGAAGAGGAAAGTCTGTGACCCAAAAGAAAAACAAATCTTGGAGAGAGAGAGAGAGTACCAAGAAACAAACGAGGGAAAAAGGAGACTAGAAAAACACCCCAAGAAGCAACAGTACAGTAGAGAGAGAGAGAGACAGGAGAGAGAGAGGGGAGATTTTGAGCAATTTCTGCAGGCCTCTTTGGAAATTTCTGATTTGGTGTTTGACACCGGAGAAGTAGATTTCGGGCTGATCTCGTTTTAAATGAGTTCCCTTTCCAAGATCCCAATTCTATTTTGTGCCAGCTTTTAAATAAAATAAAATAAAGTAACACAATCCAGAATCTAGGAACAAAAAAATTATATTATCAAGTTTTTTTTTTCTTATATGAAATGGTTTTCATAATTCATTGATCGGCACTTGCTAACGACGCTAAGTTTTGTACACTTTTTTCCTGATTATAAAGATATGGATGGTCGCCACGATTTTATTTATCCTAGTTTCATCTGTCCATTGTTGCTACTCTAGTTAGATAGACATCAGAATTTAAATGATCTGGTGCATTCAATTGGGAGCATTGAAGTTTGTTGAATATTGGGTCAAATAATAAATAAGCAATCTGATAAATAAATAAATAAATAAATAATCCAATTCAGGCTTTAAATGATCCTATATATTCCTATTCTTTGTAGTCGCATCCAACTAGCTACAGCTCATGCTTAGTAATTACAATTTCCCTTTTTATGAACTTTCTTGCACGTCGAACATCATCCTCTACAAATTGCCAAGCTTGACCCTGTATTGGAAATTCATCCCTTGCTATTTAAGGGCTACAAAATTCAATGTGGCCCCACAAATAAGGAAAGGTGAAAAATATGATTTCGATACATATGACTTTTCGGTATGAGATTTCGTAGCATTTTGTTATGTGCAAACATGTATACAAATAGTGTCACATACACGACACATCATATGGCGTATTGATGCCATTTTTTACATAAGTGGCATTATTCATTGATAATTTTTATATATGTACCAAGAGTAACATCACGTAATGTAATTGTGGACTCCATATCAATAAATTAAGACTTTTTTGATTCAATGTGCACCACATAAGCAAATGAAGTGATGAAGAACCAAGTCTTTCAAGAGACGGAAACAAGAAAAGGTGTGAAAACTTGTGATGATGGCAAGAGGTGTGAAAAGAGAGGCTTGTGACGAAGGCAAAGAATATTTAAGCCACGTTCACGTTGACTTTCAATTAGCATTCACCGAACCAAGCCACACCAAATACCATTTACCGAAAAATCATCATGAGAATTAGAGCTGAAGAAACGTGTGCATCCTATATGGCTTTATATAGCATGTTCTTGGGTTCCATTCCCAATGAGTGCATTCAAAAGATGTTTCCTTACTTTACCCTTCATTAATAGTGTTTAGTGTAAAGTGCATCACTTCCAATTGCGATTTTTGATATATCCAACGACATGAGCACATTGATCCACTCTTAGATCAACTTTCAAGGCTTGTGAACTAAATAAGTTCAGGTTTTTGGCCTTTACATGCGACCTTAACCTTAAGATGTTTTGCAGGTAATTTATGAAATTCAAATGTACGACCTCGAATTTTTGAATTGGAAATCCTTCGATACCCCCAATCAATTATGCAAACCTCGAAAGTTAAGATGTGGTCTTTTCTTCTCTTCATTCATGCATCGCAAAAAGTTTAGAACAAAACAGTTTGATACAATAATGGATTAATGGTGTGCGGTACTTATGTACTCAACCAAATTCATGGCAAATTAGTGAATACAAGTACAAATCAAAGTGAGATTTAAAGGAGAGTCAAAAGGTTAAATGAATAGGAAGTACATAGAAAGTGTGTTTGGCTAGCGTGCACCAAATCAATTATCTCACTCACCCCCAAGGACTTTGCAAATTCAGGTTGAATCCATCAAGTTCCCAACATTGATCTCTTCATAGGATTTTACATGGTTATGGGATCCCATCGATGGTGAAGTTGCTGGCCCAAATGTCATCTTTTGGCCCAATGTGGTTTTGCCTACATAGGTCCAATTTCATCTTTAGGCTCAAGAATTTCCTTGGGCCATATGGGCTAAACTATTGGAGATGACATATAATTAACAGGCCAATGATTGGGCTCCATACTGACCAAAAAGAAAATGATTGGGCTCTGCACAAATTTCTAAACTTTATTGTACAAAGCTTTGCTTTTGAATGAGTCCATTCACACTATGTTTGGCCCACTTGGAATCTGAAGCTGCTTCATGAGCCTTCTTTCTTGACATTCTCTTTCTCTCAAAAATCCTTTTTTTATTTTATTTATTTTTTATTTGGAGAGGATGCAAGATTGATACTTTTCTTTCAGTGTAAGAAATTCCGAGATAAGCAACTTATTGCTCCCTTGTGCTACATTTGGTGATCAATCGATGTAAAAATTAGGATATGATAAATTTTACTATATCTAGTATTTGATTGTTGTCCAAGATAGGAATAAGGCCAAACAAAGAAGGGATATAACCCAAATTAAGAAAATTCCCATGAGGGTATAATAAAGGTTAAAAGGATTTTACATGTTTATGGAATAAAAGCAATTAAATAGTTGGCCACCATGTGAATACCACCACCAAGATAATTGATCATCGTCATCTTTGATCAACGTGTGGTTGTAGTCACCTCAAACCATTGCCGATCACGTCATGATCCCCAACCGGAGCTTCTGTATCGGCATCTCCGCCTTTGCCCAAATCTAGCATGATCGCTAAGCTTTCATTCATCCTCCCTTTTCATTCACTACTTGTGCGTTTTTTGTTACATATACACTTCACCTATAAAGAGAAGTTTTGACCTTTTCCGTAGTTTCTCACTCGGTCACACATTTTTCCTCATGGGAATCGAAGAAATCGAGCAAAGCATTCCGTCTTTTGTTTCGATTCATCAATGGAAATACGACAAGTCGGTGAGCTTTAGAGGTGAGGACATAAGGAAGACCTTTGCGGTCAATCTCTTCCATGCCCTAGAGATCTACTATTTCCAGGACAATGACAAAGTGGAGGCCAAGATAATCAGTGCGTCCAAGTTGCTCGACGCGACTCGCTATTCTACGGTTTCCCTCGCCGTGTTCACCGCCCGACTACGCCAGCAAGCGCTGATGCTTGAACGAGTTGGTGGAGATCCTACGCTGCAACAAGAGGTTTAGAGAGCATCTGGCTCCGCCCAAGGCCGAGGATGCCATCGGCGGCAATCACAGGTCCGCAAGGGTCGCAATGTCGAGGATCGAGATGGGACAGTGATGCTAGCCGACCATGCGATGATAGGGGACACAACGAAAAAGTCCAGACCATGAAACACATCCTTAACGTGTTTACTCACATAGGCCGAGTTGTCTTCCTTTTTACTGGCCAAATCATGTATAGGGTCCGGTTTTGGTACATTATTCTTGGGATAATTGAAATTTCTTTACTAAGTAAGGGGAAAAATTTGTCCGTCCACGAATTGTAGAGTACATGCAATATTAGAAGAAAAAATCGCATTTGGTTAAAAAATAATTGTGGATCGAATGCATGAGATATGTCATGTCGGATTAAAAAGATTATTTAAAATGTCATGTATGAATGTCGTGTATTACCCAACTCACGAAGAAGTAATTGTAGAAGGATGAAGGCGATTAATTTCGTTGTTTTTTCGTAGAACCACTTCATGTAATATCTGAATATGGTGCATTGAGAATGCATCGATTGTTGAACCATCATGGCATCATTGGAATTTTTAAATGCCAACTTGATCATTCTCTGCGATGACATGTTGAATAGCCATTGAAATATTACAACACCATGGAGTTAATTGTACTTGATAGTCGATAGCAAAAAATTGTTGTTTTTCTAAGGAACATGTTGGAATCTTAAATTGTTGTCATATGTGAAAGAAAAGGATTATTTTTCACTTTTCTCCATGTACGCACGAATGCCCTATCACTCTATGTAAATTTATTTTTCCCTAATCCATGTACTTTTTCATCATTAGTCTTTATATTCTACATTAGAAACAGATTTTGTAAAAAATTTCTAGCGTGCTAAGAACTTACTAAAACATAGATTATAACTAAATCAATTGATAAGAAATTCCAATGCCGTGCACTATTTCCTTTGGTCAATTTATTGGAAATGCCACCCGGCAATGCGATTTTTGTCAATTTGAAGGAATCGCTTTTTCACGTTTTACCCCACAATGTAACATGCACAATGTACTACCTATATAAGAAGACAACATAGGATAATCATATATTAACCAACTAATTTTACAGAAAAAGGCATCACTCTACGTCACTCCTGGTTTTAATTTATAAATACCAATCTATTCCTTCACATGGAGATGCATGTTATGGATCCTCGGAGTGGCACTAGAAATCAGTGGAGTGGCCTTCTCAAGAACTCCACGTGATTCCTTATTTTTAAGTATAAAATTATCACATACATTTGGATCCTACCAAACTATTCCTTCACATGTAGATGCATGTTAGGGATCCTCGGAGTGGCAATAGCAATCAGTGGAGTGGCCTTCTCAAGAACTACACCAAACTTCTCTTCGCGATCCAACTCTATACCCGGGGGCAATTTCCACTCGAACAGATGCAGGAACGTAGCCAATACATACATTAGCATCCTCTCCCCAAGTTGAAGCCCAGCACAAACCCGTCGACCCGACCCGAACGGTATGTAGTGCAAGTTCCGTCCGGAGTATTCCAACTCGGAGGCCTCTCCCCCCTCGAGAAACCTTTCGGGGCGGAACTTGTACGGGTCGGACCAGAACTGCGGGTCTCGATGCATAGCCCACGCGTTCAAGAAGACTTTAGTGCCTTTGGGTATGGTGTATCCGCCTACCGTGCAGGTTCGGCTCGGGCTGCGGGGCAACAGCAGAGGTGCTACAGGGTGCAGTCTCATAGCTTCCTTCACCGCCGCATGCAAGTATGGTAACTTGAAGGCGTGGGACTCCTCGACCATGTTGTTCCGCCCGACAACATCGTCGAGCTCTTTCTGGACATTGAGAAGGACTTGTGGGTGTAGTAGCAGCTCGGTCATTGTCCATTCGACCGTGGTAGATGTGGTGTCGGCACCTCCTATAACGATGTCCTGGTAAAACGACATGGTAAAAGAAGTTAACACGAGATCTATTTATTGAGGTCCCAGAATGCATGGATAAAGAGGACATCGTAAGGCAAATTTAACACGTGCATCACCCCTTTCTCTTGACACGTCACTTTCCAAACCCAATATCATTAGGTTCTCCTCGCACATGGACAACTCTAGGACACTGATCAGTACTGTAACTCCTTTTTTACCCTCAACGGCAATCGCACGTTTATACTTCCAGGGGAACTTCCGGAAGTTGGCTAGCTACTCTCCATGATTGTTCAACAAAGAGCTTAAATTAATGCATTTCGAATTTTAACAATTTCCCTCAGAAAGAAACGAAAAAACTAAACCAAACTTTGCCTCCATAACTTTGAATATTTTTGGTCCATATATCGTACCAATAGTAAGGATGCTTTCGGAATTCACATGTATTTTACTCAAGAAAGAATGTGGAAACTGAGGAAATGGAGAGAAAACTACCATAAGCAAAGCCTTGATTTGTTCCGGGGAAATTGATCTCCCAGTTTCTTCATCTTTATACTTTAAAAGAAAGTGCAAGAAGTCACTCCTCTCCCCTCCAATGCCCTCTCTTACTTCTTCCAAACTCATGCGTTGGCTAATGACAAAATCAAAGATCCTCCCGATCCAAGCCACCGCCTCCTTCATCTCCCTCTCCACTCCTTGCACATCAAACCTAGCAATCACCGGAAAGAAATCCGACACATTAGGCGTTCCCAATAGAGTGGTGAGCCGTGCCACCGCCTCCATGAACTCTGCCCCAACGCGCGCCGCCTCCTCCTCCCCAAGCGTCCCACCCCAGAACATGGATGTTATCATGTTGATCACCGTCTGGAACGCCACCTCCCCGACTTTGACCGGCAGTCCCGCCCTAATGCAAAAATCTCTCGCGCTTGTCACGACTTCTCTCCTTCTATGAGATCGAAAGGCGTCAAGATTGGCGGTACTTTGCATCTCGCGCACGAACAACCGCCGCAGCGTCCGCCACTGGGTCCCGTGAGGTGCGAAGGTGATGTCCTTCCCTCCATAGGAGAAGGCCAACGAGGCCTTGCTAGGATTGCGGTTGGCAAACACAATGTCGTGATCGCGTACAATCTCTTTGACTAAGATTGGAGAGCTTACAATAACATAGAGTTTGGTACCTATCGAGAGCTTATATATCGGGCCGTACTCTTGGGCAAGTTCCATGAAGAACTCGTGGAGGTTGCGCCCTAGAAATGGGAGGTAACCCACCACCGGTAGACCTCTCGGACCGGGCGGTAGGCATGGCTTGCCTTTCCGGGAAATTATGAGTAACTTTGGGAGACAAAATAGGCATGATAGGGTTAGTATAGAGTAGAGGAACATTGATGGTAAATGGTCCTCCCTAGGGTTTGGCAATAGCCTAGAGACATGGTAAACCAAAGGCATGATGAATCCCATTCGACCGATATAATATGTAGAAGCCTCAAAACACCAAAGCATGTTCATGCACAGAGGGCTAGTTGTCTTATATAGTACTCAAGTGTTTGTTGGTCGAGCAACGCTCACAAAGAATTGCTTGTCAATTTTTTGTCGTTATTGCAGAAAAAGTATACAGGCATCTTTCACGGGTATATTACTTTTATCTTCTTCTTCTTTTCCACTCCTACTCAAACATAGAGGTGTATAACGAAAGTCTTTCACAGTTATCTGCTATCTTATGGAGAGAGAATATACAAAGAGTGCTCATTGTCCAACCTATGAAGCATGGACACGTTGCCCGTGCTTCCGTGTCGTGTCCAACACATGTCGGACACGTCAACACGCTCGGACACGCGGTCAACGTGTGTCGGATTTTCCGACAAGTGATCAACTTTTGCTTGACACGTTTCGACACACATGTCTAGAAGATGATGGAGGGTGGAGGCGAGGGCAAGGGAGCAGAGACGAGGCCGCGAGTGACGGCGAGCCCACGACGGCGAGAGACGGCCGGAGAAAGAGTATAGACTAAGGTGAGGGCCACCATTGTGATGCTGGATGGATCGGCGATGAGGCTACAGTTGCGAGGAAGAGGAGAGGAAGGCGGTCATGCAGCGAGGAGGAGAGAAGGATCAAGAGGAAGAGGAGAGGAAAGGTCGGCGAGGAGGAGGAGGTAAAGGATCTAGGCTGCATTTGACAGTCGGGATAAAATTCGGGATATGATATGATCCTATCTTACGTTTGGTGCTCGCTCAAGACAGGATAAAGTCGGATATAAGGGGAATATAGACAGGATAAAATTATCCCATTTGGGAGGTGAGATAAAGGTGGATAGGATTTCTAATATTCATAATAGGAAAGTTATTTTCTCGAATAACAAACTTATTAAATTAACAAAATTAAAATTATATTTCAAAATAAATAATATTTGAATTCTAATTTAAGAAATTAAAAAGAAAAAATATTTTTAATTAATCTTATTTTAATTTATATATTCAACTTTAATTCTATCTTATAATAAACATTCAATCTATAAATTAAATATTTATATTTATTATATATTTTAAGTATTTTTGTATTTTAAGTATGTTAGTACAGTCTACTATTTGAGAAAATTTTATTAAAGAATGATGAAAAGGAAAAAAAGAAATAATAAAGAAAATAATATAAAATAAAGGGAAAAAATTAAGGAATAGTGTTACGAGAGATTTTCACCATTTCCGTTTATGAACATTTAGGTTCATTTATTCTTACCTTTTACCAAAAAAAAAAAAAATTAGGTTCATTTACAATAATATGCCATTTATATCAAAAAAATGTGCATGATATGATGTAAACATATCAAACTTTAATACCGTGATTCACCAAACAATGGACATGATATAAAAAAATTCTAAGATTTCATATCCTATTTTATCTACCATATCCGATTAGAAATCCGAACACCAAACGTATTTCAGTGATTTTAAATAAGAAATTCAAAAATAATAAATAAATAAAAAGGGGGGACTCTGATGAGATGATGGCACGACTTTTAATTTTAGGGGGATGGGAAGTGATAGGGACAACACGTCTGGTTGGTAGGTGGTGGAGAGGGAAAGAAAAATAAATTTGGGAGTGGGGGCAAATGTACGGGGGAAAGAAGATAATGGGGGTAGACCCCAGTGGGGATTTTTTTTTAATCGGAAAAATAAATAAATGAGATTAAAAAATAATTTCGAAAAATAAAAGTATTGAATTTGAATTAAATTAATTAAAAATAAAAATATTTATTTAATATACAACGTGTCCCAACGTGTCGGAATTCTCTATTTTTAAGAAAAAGACATGTTGACGTATCGTATCGTGTCGTGTCGCGTGTCGGTGCTACTTAGTGTCCAACGTTGTACTCATTTACGGTGGTAAAACAGTGACATCCTCGTGCGCTAGACGGAGTTCACTTTTTTTCGACACGTAGATGATGGAGGTTGCTATCTATCTATTTATAAGAATCTTATGTAAGAGTAGCTAATTCTTAGGCTCTGTCATTTTGCAAGTGAAATGGATATTTGCCATGTTACTTAAGGATATGCGGCACTATCCCCCCAAAAATAATTACCATAATAAAGTAAAAGGCGAAACAAATTGCATAAGAAAATTATTCTATTTGCCAAAGTTTGAACCCATTTTATAATTTGTGGATAGCCCGAAATGGGACTTTCACTAACACCTTCATGCTCTCATCCATAACCCGACGCCGAGCTCCCTTACTAACTCGACGAGGCGGTTTATGGAGCCATCCATTCTTCAAAGGTAATAGTATAAGGAGAAAAAAAAATGCTAAAATGAATCCAAGACGGGTGAAATATGGGTTGAGTTGGGTTTGAGTTAAGAAATTTGCTTTTGCAAATAAATAAATCAAATTAGGTCAGGCCATTTATCACCCAGCCCAAGCTCATGTCGGCCCATCCGTTTGATAGGTCTAATCGCAACTTACAAATTTATGATAGGTAAATGTTAGAGAGAGACGTGCCAATTTAGAGATGCCACCGACATTTGATATTTCTTTTGTCAATTTAATAGAAATGTTAGGTACCAAACTCTATGTTATTGGAATCTCTGGATGCTTGCGACTTAAGTGGGGGTCCCATGATGGTTTACTAGGCCAGCCCTGAGGGTTTACGTTTAAATAGTGAGCTTGCAGTGAGGCCCTACCGCGGAAGGTCGTGTGATCCCCGAAGGGTGATCTCCGGCGGTCCCTCGGTTATCAAAAAAAAAAAACTCTATGTTATTGTAAGCTCTCCAATCTTAGTCAAAGAGATTGTACACGATCACGACGCTGTGTTTGCCAACCGCAATCCTAGCAAGGCCTCATTGGCCTTCTCCTATGGAGGAAAGGAAATCGCCTTCGCACCTCACGGGACCCAGTGGCGGACACTGTGGCGGTTGTTCGTTCGCGAGATGCAAAGTACGGCAAATCTTGACGCCTTTCGCTCTCATAGAAGGAGAGAAGTTGTGACAAGCGCGAGAGATTTGTGCATTAGGGCAGGACTGCCGGTCAAAGTCAGGGAGGTGGCGTTCCAGACGGTGATCAACATGATAACATCCATGTTCTGGGGTGGGATGCTCGGGGAGGAGGAGGCGGCGCGCGTTAGGGCAGAGTTCATGGAGGCGGTGGCACGGCTCACCACTCTATTGGGAACGCCTAATGTGTCGGATTTCTTTCGGTGATTGCTAGGTTTGATGTGCAAGGAGTAGAGAGAGATGAAGGAGACGGTGGCTTGGATTGGAAGGATCTTTGATTGTCATTAGTCAACGCATGAGTTCGGAAGAAGTAAGAGGGGGCATTGGAGGGGAGAGGAGTGACTTCTTGCTGTTTCTTTTAGAGTATAAAGATGAAGAAACCGGAAAATCAATTTCCCCGGAACAAATCAAGGCTTTGCTTATGGTAATTCCTCTCCATTTCCTCAGTTTCCACATTCTTTCCCGAGTAAAATACAAGTGAATTCCGAAAGCATCTTTACTAGTGGTACGATAAATGGACCAAAAATATTTAATGATATCAGGTTTTAAAAGTGACGTGTCGAGAGAAGGGGGGATGCACGCATTAAATTTGCCTTACGATGTCCTCTTTATCCATGCATTCTGGGACCCCAATAAATAGATCTCGTGTTAACTTCTTTTACCATGTCGTTTTACCAAGACATCATTATAGGAGGTGCCGACACTACATCTACCACGGTCGAATGGACAATGACCGAGCTGCTACTACACCCACAAGTCCTTCTCAATGTCCAGAAAGAGCTCGACGATGTTGTCGGGCGGAACAACATGGTCGAGGAGTCCCACGCCTACAAGTTACCATACTTGCATGCGGCGGTGAAGGAACCTATGAGACTGCACCCTGTAGCACGTCTGTTGTTGCCCCGCAGCCCAAGCCGAACCTGCACGGTAGGCGGATACACCATACCCAAAGGCGCTAAAGTCTTCTTGAACGCGTGGGCTATGCATCGAGACCCGCCGTTCTGGTCCGACCCATACAAGTTCCGCCCCAAAAGGTTTCTCGAGGGGGGAGAGGCCTCCGAGTTGGAATACTCCGGACAGAACTTGCACTACATACCGTTCGGGTCGGGTCGACGGGTTTGTGCGGGGCTCCAACTAGGGGAGAGGATGCTAATGTATGTATTGGCTACGTTCCTGCATCTGTTCGAGTGGAGATTGCCACCGGGTATAGAGTTGGATCGCCAAGAGAAGTTTGGGGTAGATCTTGAGAAGGCCACTCTGGTGATTGCTATTGCCACTCCGAAGATCCCCAACTTGCATCTACATGTGAAGGAATAGTTTGGTCGGATCCAAATTTATGTGATAATTTTATAAATAAAAACCGAGAATCACGTGGAGTTCTTGAGAAAGCCACTCCACTGATTGCTAGTGCCACTCCGAGGATCCCTATCATGCATCTCCATGTGAAGGAGTAGATTGGCAGGATCCAAATTTATGTGTTAATTTTATAGATAAAAACCAGGAATCACGTAGAGTGATGCCTTTTTTCTGTAAAATTAGTTGGTTAATATACGATTATCATATGTTGTCTTCTTATATAGGTTGTACATTGTGCATGTTACATTGTGGGGGGAAACGTGAAAAAGGGTTCCTTCAAATTTACATAAAAATCATATTGCCGGGTGGCATTTCCAATAAATTGACCAAAGGAAATAGTGCATGGCATTGGCATTTCTTATAAATTAATTCATTTATAACCTATGTTTTAGTAAGTACTTAGTACGCTAGAATTTTTTTCTTTTTTTTTTTACAAAATTGTTTCTAATGTAGAATAAAGAGACTACTGATGAAAAAGTATATGGATTAGGGAAAAATACATTTACATGGAGCGATAGGGCATTCATGCGACATGGAGAAAAGTGAAAAATAGTCCTTTTCTTTCGCATAAGACAACAGTTTAAGATTTCAACATGTTCCTTAGAAAAACACCAATTTTTCGCTATCGACTATCGAGTACAATAAACTCCATGGTGTTGTAATATCTCAATGGCTATTCAACATGTCATCGTGGAGCATGATCGAGTTGGTATTTAAAATTTCCAATGATGCCATGATGGTTCAATAATTGATGCATTCTCAATGCACCATATTCAAATATTACATGAAGTGGTTTTGCGAAAAAAAACGATGAAGTTAACCGCCTTTTATCCTTCTATAATTACTTTTTAGTGAGTTGGGTAATGCATAACATTCACACGTGACATCTTAAATGATCTTTTTAATCCGACATGACATATCTCATGCATTGGATATGCAATTATTTTCAACCAAATGCGATTTCTTCTTCTAATATTGCATATACGCTACAATTTCGTGGACGGACAACTTTTTCCCCTCACTTAGTAAAGAAATTTCAATTATCCCAAGAATAATGTACCAAAACCGGACCCTATACATGATTTGGCCAGTGAAAAGGAAGACAACTCGGCCTATGTGAGTGAACACGTTAGGGCTGTGTTTCATAGTCTGGACTTTTTCGTTGTGTCCCTTATCATCGCGCGGTCGGCTAGCATGACTGTCCCATCTCGATCCTCGACATTGCGACCCTTGCGGCCCTGTGATCGCTGCCGATGGCATCCTCGGCCATGGGCGGAGCCAGATGTTCTCTGAACCTCTTGTTGCAGTTTAGGATCTCCACCAACTCGTTCAAGCATCAGCGCTTGCTGGCGTAGTTGGGCGGTGAACACGGCGAGGGAAACCGTAGAATAGCGAGTCGCGTCGAACAACTTGGACTCAGTGATTATCTTGGCCTCCTCTTTGTCATTTTCCTGGAAATAGTAGATCTCTAGGGCATGGAACAGGTTGACCGCAAAGGTCTTCCTTATGCCCTCACCTCTAAAGCTCACCGACATGTCGTATTTCCATTGATGAATCGAAACAAAAAACGGAATCCTTTGCTCTATTTCTTCAATTCCCATGAGGACAATGTGAGATCGAGTGAGAAACTACAGAAAAGATGGAAACTTCTCTTCATAGGTGAAGTGTATATGTAACATAAAAACACACAAGTTGTGAATGAAAAGGGAGGATGAATGAAAGCTTAGCCATCATACTAGATTTGGGCGAAAGTGGAGATGCCAAATGAGAAGCTCCGGTTGGGGATCATGACGTGATCGGTGGTGGTTGGAGGTGACTACAACCGCACGTTGGTCAAAGGCAACAATGATCGATTGCTGTGATGGTGGTACTCACATGGTAGCCAACTATTTTATTACTTTTATACCATAAATAGGTAAAATCCTATCAACCTTTATTACATCGTATTGGGATTTTCTTAATTTGGGTTATATCCCTTCTTTATCTGGCCTTATTCCTATCTTGGACAATAATCGAATTCTAGATTTAGTAAAATTTATCATATTCTGATTTTTATCTTGATCGATCACCAAATGTAGCAGGGGGCACAGGGGAGCAATAAGTTGCTTACAACTCTATCTCGGAATTTCTTACACTGAAAGAAAAGTCTCAATCTTGCATCCTCTACATATAAAAAATAAATAAAATAAAATAAGGATTTTTGACGGAAAGAGAATATCAAGAAAGAAGGCTCATGAAGCAGCTTCAGATTCCAAGTGGCCCAAACAAACATAGTGTAAATGGACTCATTCAAAAGCAAAGCTTTGTACACCAAAGTTTGGAAATTTTTGCAGAGCCCAATCATTTTCTTTTTGGTCAGAACGGAGCCCAATCATTGACCTGTTAATTATATGTCATCTCCAATAGTTTAGCCCATATGGCCCAAATAAATTCTTGAGGCTAAAGATGAAATTAGACCTATGTGGTGGGCAAAACCACATTGGGCCAAAAGATGATATTTGGGCCAGCAACTTCACCATCGATGGAATCCCATGACCTTGTAAAAATCCGATGAAGAGATCAATGTCGAAAACTTGATGGATTCAACCTGAATTTGCAAAGTCATCGGGGGTGAGTGAGATGATTGATTTGGTGCAGGCTAGCCAAACACACACTTTCTATGTGCTTCCTATTCATTTAACCTGTTAACTCTCCATTAATCTCACTTTGATTTGTACTCGTATTCACTAGTTTGCCATGAATTTGGTTGAGTACATAAGTACCGTACGCCATTTATCCATAATTGTATCAAACCGTTATGTTCTCAACTTTTTTGTGAAGCATGAATGAAGAGAAGGAAATACCACATCTTAACTTTCGAGGTCGGCATAATTGATTGGGGGCATAGGAGGATTTCCAACTCAAAAATTCAAGGTTGTACATTCAAATTCCATAAATTACTTGCAAAACATCTGAAGGTTAAGGTTGCATGCAAAGGGTAAAAATCTGAACTTACTTAATTCATGAGCCTTGAAAGTTGATCTAAGAGTGAATCAATGTGCTCATGTCGCCGGATATATGAAAAGATCGCAATTGGAAGTGATCCACTTTACACTAAACACTATCTGTTAAAATATGACTCGAGTTTGAGCGTTTTCTAAAATGCGAAATTTGGTGGACTCACGAAAGAATTACAAAAGGAGGAAATAAAATTAAAAGGAGCAAGTTTCCTCATCCAATCTACGCCGAAGAAGTCTTCTGCATGAAGAGTTAAAAGTGGTGGGCCCAAGGTCAAAAGTTTGACCTTGGGCACACACACACACACACGTATATATATACGAGGATTCACTTTCTTCTTTCGGGGTGTGCGTGGGACGGCCAAAAGTCATTGCGAGAAAACCCTACGAAGTCGCAGAGGTTCGACGATCCAAGAAACCGCACATTCACCGATCAACGAAGTCACGCGAAGCTCGAAGAGATACGCGATTTCGTGTGTACGCAAACCAGGCGTACGTAGAGTATTGTATTTTTGAGTTTGTGTGATAATTTTGTGCCGTGACTTGGGTTTGGTTTAAATTGGGATTTGGGAAACACCGAGAGAGTGTTTGAGTGACTTGAGTGTGTAATCTCCTTGTATCGCTTGATCTATAGTGAAATTCGTTGCTGCTCTCCCCGTGGACGTAGGTCTTTACGACTGAACCACGTAAATCCGGTGTCCGATTTATTTTTTCTTCTTCCGTCTATATTTTGTTCGATCGCTCGTCCTATCGTAACAAGTGATATCAGTGCCAGGTTTGGCTGAGTTGAAGCAAATCGATGGCGACCGAAGAAGTAAAAGTGAGAATCAACAAATTTGATGGGAAAGATTTTAGTTTCTGGAAGATGCAGATTGAAGATTATCTTTACCAGATGAATCTACACTTGCCTTTATTTGGGGAGAAACCAGAGACGATGAAGCAAGCTGATTGGGATTTGCTGGATAGACGAGCTATGGGTGTTATTCGACTGACATTAGCTCGTAACGTCGCGTTTAACATCCTGAAGGGGAGAAGACCACTGCTGATTTGATGCAAGCCCTGTCGGATATGTACGAGAAGCCCTTTGCGATCAACAAGGTCTGTTTGATGTGACGTCTGTTTAACTTGAAGATGAAAGAAGGTGCGTCAGTTGCAGATCATATCAATGAATTCGATGTGATTGTTAGTCAATTGAGTTCAGTTGAGATTGATTTTGAAGATGAGGTTCGTGCTTTGATTCTATTATCCTCATTGCCTGATAGTTGGAATATTACCGTTATTGCTGTTAGTAATTCCTCTGGGTCAACAAGTTTGACGTTTGATGGGGTTCGAGATTTGATTCTGAGCGAGGACATTCGTAGAAGAGAATCTGACGAATCTGTATCTACTGCTCTAGTAGGTGAAAATAGAGGAAGATCTGTAACACGTGTGGGTAATGGTAGTACTAATATGAACAGACGTAGTCAATCTAGGACTACTAATGTTGTCTGTTGGAGCTGTGGCAAGAGGGGCATCTTAGAAGGGATTGCCTTAAGCTGAAGAATGAGAAGGGTAAGGGAATTATAGTTGATTCTGTAGATAATGTTGCAGCTGTAGCGAGATAATGCTGATTATGTCTTGTCTATCACTGATTATTCATCGTTTAATGGATGGATTATGGATTCGATTGTTCTTTTCATGTCACACCAAATAGAAACTAGTTTATCACTTATCAGTGCACGGGTAGTGGTAAAGTCCAGTTAGGGAACAACATTGAGTGTGATGTTGTGGGTGTTGGTGATGTTAAAATCAGAATGCATGATGGTATTGTGAGGCATGTTCCAGAATTGAAAAAGAACTTAATTTCCTTGGGTGCCCTAGATTCAGCTTATTGCAAGTATTCTTCAAAAGGTGGAATTCTGAAAGTTGTTCGAGGTGCCCTGGTGATAATGAAAGGAACCAAGGACGATGGCCTATATAAACTTCAAGGTGAGACAGTGATAAATTTCGCTGCGGAGACGTTGGATGCATCTGTTCGAGAGT
The DNA here is from genome assembly GCA_014182515.1 of Eucalyptus microcorys. Taxonomy (NCBI): domain Eukaryota; kingdom Viridiplantae; phylum Streptophyta; class Magnoliopsida; order Myrtales; family Myrtaceae; genus Eucalyptus; species Eucalyptus microcorys. The sequence continues at coordinate 4,136,883 of CM024566.1, read as the reverse complement.
CTTTTGACTGCTCGAGGAAGACCTGGGTGTTTGTGCCAAGGCACAAGTATGATGCTGGTGTTAGGATCTCGCAGTCAAGAGCTTTGATTGAGACGGAGACTGGTAAGTCTATCAAGCATGTGCAGATTGACAATAACATGGAGTTTTGCTTAGAGCTGGCAAATAAATTATGCATGAAAGAAGGCATAGTGAAACACCGCACTAATGCTAGTAAATCACAACAATTTGCAGAATTGATGAGCAGAACATTACTAGAGACGGCCCGAAAAATTATCTCTAGTGCTGGTATTGCTAGGAAAATCCTAACTAATGTGCTAAGTACGGTAAGCTGCCTGGTGAATAGATCCCCATCAACTGCTATTGAATGGCAGACTCCTGAAGAAGTGTTGTCAGGTAACGTTGCTGATTATTCTATTCTTAGAATGTTTGGTTGCCCGTGTTATTTTCGAGTAAGTGATGGTAAGCTTGATTGGAGGGCAATGTGCATATTTCATGGCTATGCACAAGGTGAGCGGGGTGATCTGTTGTGGTGCCCAGATATAAATTCACCTGTTAACAGCAGAGAAGTTACCTTTGATAAATCTCCAATACTTTTGGCTAGGAGTGTTTGTGGCAGTATTAATACAGATTTGGACGGTGTTCAGCTTGAGATGGAGTTGAGACCAGAAACTCCTGAGGTAGCGTATACGAATACTAGCAAAATAATCGACACGGATGGTGCTCATAACGAGGTGAAGCCTATAGAGCCAATGGTTGCTGTAACTGCTGAAACTAACAAGGTATGTATTCAATCTCCTGATAGATATGGATGCAATAATGGTTTTGCTTTATCTGCGGTTGAGGAGGTTGTGTCAGAAAATCCTTGTGGAGCAATTAAAAGTGCATGTGGAGTTGGTATTCTGATGAGGTCCTCAGTTATGACGAAATTCAAGCGAGGCTTGAACTTGGATAGGTGGTTGAGCCCATCGGGGGCTATGGGAAAGTAGCAGCAGAATTTGAATTTTTTACGAAGCGATTGTAATTTGGCTCAAATGTCGAGCCAAGGTGGAGATTGTTTAAATATGACTCGAGTTTGAGCGTTTTCTAAAATGCGAAATTTGGTGGACTCACGAAAGAATTACAAAAGGAGGAAATAAAATTAAAAGGAGCAAGTTTCCTCATCCAATCTACGCCGAAGAAGTCTTCTGCATGAAGAGTTAAAAGTGGTGGGCCCAAGGTCAAAAGTTTGACCTTGGGCACACACGCACACACACACGTATATATACGAGGATTCACTTTCTTCTTTCGGGGTGTGCGTGGGACGGCCAAAAGTCACTGCGAAAAAACCCTACGAAGCCGCAGAGATTCGACGATCCAAGAAGCCGCACATTCACCGATCAACGAAGTCACACGAAGCTCGAAGAGATACGCGATTTCGTGTGTACGCAAACCAGGCATACGTAGAGTATTGTATTTTTGAGCTTGTGTGATAATTTTGTGCCGTGACTTGGGTTTGGTTTAAATTGGGGTTTGGGAAACACCGAGAGAATGTTTGAGTGACTTGAGTGTGTAATCTTCTTGTATCGCTTGATCTATAGTGAAATTCGTTGCTGCTCTCCCCGTGGACGTAGGTCTTTACGACTGAACCACATAAATCCGGTGTCCAATTTATTTTTCTTCTTCCGTCTATATTTTGTTCGATCGCTCGCCCTATCGCAACACTATCAATGAAGGACAAAGTAAGGAAACATCTTTTGAATGCACTCATCGGGAAATTTGCTTTTGTAAATAAATGAATCAAATTAGGTCAGGTGAAAACAATGATAGCCTCATGCGCTAGACAAAGTCCACAATTTTTTGATACATATATGATGGATGCTATCTATCTATTGATAGGTTGTTTGCAAGAAAAACTAAGAGGTATTTTGTCCCATATCAAAAGAATGTAAGTGCGCACGTGAATGAAATTTGACATTAATCAACGATCATTATTTTTTATTTATTAAAATTCGGATTTATAATCATGAAAAAATTAACCATAATGTCCTATTGAAACAGTGCAATTGTTTATGAAGGAATTATGGTTATTTTTTATTTATTTAATTCCAAATTTTATTACTTCTTCCAATGGTTACCTCAAAGTTCGTATTTGTTCAGACATAACTTTTTAATCTTTAGAAGGTTGTGTTGCTTGGATATAACTTCTCATTTTTTTTTATTAATTACTGAACGTGTTTGTTCAAAAGATATATAACCATTGTTTAATCTTCTTCTTCTAATTTCCTTTTCTTTCAAAAGATATACAACCATTGTTTCCAATTGTTTTCTTTAAGAGATCATGGAGAAATACTAGAATAGTTATATGATATTCTCAATCGAGACTTTATTGTATATTGGAGAAAATTTGCCAATGATTATTAGTAACATTGTGGGGTAAATAATTCCTTAAAGAAAATGATATTACGTCTCAAAGTCCAACTTCATTGTTCTATTGAATCGTTCGTCATATTTTCTCAACAATTTTAAGGAATTATTTTGTGAAACAATGAAGTAAGAGTCGATCAAAGTCATTACTCAAGACATGGTGAAATCAGACTAGTTTGTTAGCAACAATTTCACTTGTTAAAGAGGCAAGATGATATTCCTTCTTACCGCCTTGAAGAGCGAGAAGCAAGTAGAATCCTAGGAATAATGTCGGTTTCGTAATGAAGTGGACAATGCAAGCAGACCAACCCCAATGCTGGAGGGCATGACAAAAGGTGCGATTGGTGCCTTTATCACTTAAAAATCAAAGGCAAATCTAGGTTTATTTCAGACTATTCATTTTTTGCTTTGATACTTAGTCAATGATGAACTTTCCTTTCATTCCTAAATAAGATATCCAAGGGGAGAATTACCAAAACAATCCTAAACCTATTGCAATTGTGCCAATTCAGTCATAAACTTTTTTTGGGGCTAATTTAGTCCTAAACCTTTTACAATTGTATCAATTCAGTCCATCCGGCCAAAATTAGCCGGCCAGCGTTGACGTGGACGCCGGCCGGGGACAACTGGTCGGCGAACGTTGACGTGGCAATTTTTAAATTTTTTTAAAAAAAATTTCGAATTTTTTAATTTTTATTTTTGAATTTTTTTTCGTTTTTTTTTTTTCCTTCTTCTCCTTCCTCTGGCCAGCCGGCGCTGGCTAGAGGCGAGGGCCGGCGAGGTTAGCCTCGCTGGCCACAGGCGAGGCTCGCCCCGCCAGCCCCAGCGACGGCGAGGCGGCCGTCGCCAAGGCTAGGCGAGGCCGCCATCGCCATTGCCGCCCCCGCCGCCTCCCCGTCCCCGATCGTCGGCATGATCTCCCCCTCTAAGCTCAAGCGGCCCTCCTCGGCCGTGACCGTCGCCAAGCCCCTGTTCCAGCGCCTCTGGACCAATGAGGATGAGGACAAGATCGAGCTCTTCTGCAGGTTCCTCGACTACACCACGCAATGCGGCGGGGCCTCACCCTCGCTAGTGGCCAGTGAGGACCGAGCTCGCCCGATCTGGCGAGGCTCAGCCTCACCCAACCTTGGCGAAGGTGAGCCTCACCCAGCGACGGCTGACCTCGCCAGTGGTCAGCGTCGGCCGGCCAAAGGAAGGAGAAGAAGAGGAAAAACAAAAAGAAAAAAAATTCAAAAATTTAAAAAAAAAACATTCAAAAATTCGAAAAAAAAATTTAAAAAAATTGCCACATCAGCGTTCGCCAGCCAACTATCCCCAACCGGCATCCACGTCAGCGCCGGCCGGCCAATTTTGGCCGGATGGACTGAATTTGCACAATTGTAAAAGGTTTAGGACTAAATTAGCCAAAAAAAAAAAGTTCAGGATTGAATTGGCACAATTGCAATAGGTTTAGGACTTTTTTGGTAATTCTCCCGATATTCGAGCGACCTTCCATTCCATCAGATAAGAATTCTGTTTACTCTATGCACCATCTTGGACTGGAATGCTCTCATCTCCCACGAACAATCTCTTGGAGAGGCCAAGAGTAAATGAGGACAAAATGCGTCGCCATTATAAATGGGGTGATATAATTGATTTTGTTGTTCAGAACCGGTATATGCATGTAAAACTCTCCATCCAATGTGGGGTGGCGGACGTGAATTGGACTCTCTAGTTTATTGAGGAAAAGTCGTGATCAAAGATTCTAAACGCACGACCATGATAATATTTCATGTGTCCGTTCGCGAAGATTGAGGAAAACTCGATGTAAAGCGTCATTTTAATATTGTTCCTTGTCAACCAATGCCTATTGAGAGAGAAAAAAAAAAACCACTGGAGTTTGCCTCAGTGGCCACCCTTCCAACATGGAAGGGGAAGGTGGGGGTTCGAATTCCCACATTTTCAGAGGGGGGGATTGGGGTCGGGACAATTTAGTTTCAAGCGTGAGTTTCGACTCCCACGCCTTATAATGAGACAGGGCAAAAGTCTGAGAGTGAGAGTTAGTGTAGGAGTAGAGTATGACCGACAAAAAAAAAACTTAGAAAACTTGGTATTTGGAGTGAGTTTTTCTTAGGCAATTTGAAAACATCAGTGGAAGATGAGATGATGCACTAGTGCAAGTTGGTTACGTTTTCTCATTTGTCTGAAATTATATTGGCCTACATTATGTCATGTGAGTTATTTTCCAAGTCATTTCAATAATAGAATTCGTCATCTAAATCATCTCTTGATATTGCCCTGTCAGTGTCCTTGAAGAGGATTAGATTTTATTGTGTTGAAGTTGGTAGTTATACCAATTATTATTTTGTCGTCTAGGAAGGCATTAAGCAATTTCAGTAATCTTGTTGCACAACTACCAGTATTTGTTGGGAATGGATATCATTGTTTTGCATGATGAGAAGGAAAGTATATTTTGCACAAAAGTTAATTTTTTGGTCAAAGCTTAACATTTTTCAAGATGTATATTCTTGGACATGTGGATCAAATACTGTAATGATTTAGATAAGTCTTCATTGAGGAGCGAGCATGCAGCGATTACTTTAAAAAAAAAAAAAAACACCTAAATTCTATCGCTTTTCACTTGGTGTACGTCGAAAGAACATATCAATGTACTTGATATACTAATTTGATTTGTGAAGTTTTCACTTGGCATGACTCAGTTGCTTTGAAAGGATAAAGTCGTTGTGCACTCATTCTATATCTAGAAGGCAGCATCACATCAGTGCAGAAGTGGATGCTATCTTTATGAGATTATTATTTGGAATAGATTTTTAGTGTAATTTTCTACTGTGAGAGAGAAAATGTGAATATGATGCAATTGCTCTTGGGCAATTGTGGAGGTGTTTGAACTTTTTAGTAGCATCGTGGTTTAACACCCAATAGTGTATAGTTTTTCCATACTTAGAACCCATGACAAGGAATTTCTTGTTGTTAGGATGGTCTAAGTGAATGAAACTAAGATGTGGCACAGTTAAATGGGTTTATGGATGACCTTTTCGCATTATCGTGTCCACGATGATGACATACTTATTTTCTGAACTAATATGATTGGAGTCATTGAGACTAAGAGGAGTATCCAACTTTCATTTTTTTAAATGAAAGATTTGAGTAAAGTGGATACTATCTTAAGTTTTAAAATTAAAAAATAGCAGGGGTTATTCTTTGAGCCAATATGATTACATCGGAATGATGCTTACTAAATTTAAACATCTTGGTTTCAAAGACATGGATACTCCATTTGATTCTAGTATTAAATTAAAATATAATACTAGTAGAACAATATCACAACTGATCACTTATGAGTAAAGTGGATACTGTATTAATTGTGATATCTTGAAATTCGACCATTTTTTGAAATTTATGAAATAGTTATTTCATCAATACATCGATATTTAATTTACTCCGAACTAATCACTTATGAATTAACTAATCTATTAGGAGATGTCGTAAATGATTAAAACATGAAAGACTGGAGAATTCAATCAGGGATAGACCGCTCTGCTATAAGGATTGACAAGGGACAATACTTACTATTATAAGTCAATAGTCGAATAGATATAAAATGATTCAACAAAAGTACGTAGTTGGTTCATTGGTTATTCTGTACGATTACAATACTCGCTGTAAGCGATAATAAACCGATTTCATGTTGATCTTGTACTCAAGGTTAGTAATTGATTCTCCGCAATTATGTAACAACTGAGGATCATCCACGATTGAAGAGGCAAAACCATGGATCGAAAATTGTTGACTGCGGGTCAACTACGCGAGATCTCTAAAAGCCATTAAATAGTTTAGGTCATACTAAAGTCGTATTTCATCAATTTTAATCATGAAATTTAATTTGATTTCGGATATCGAACTTTTGAGAATTTCAAGACTTACCTATTAAATGTCGCTTTATTTGTCTGTTGATTTATTGGTAGGCTTTAATTTTTCAGATAATCATTAGCGAGTCAAGAATCGAAAAATGGAAAAAGGAGCTAGGTCAAGCGAAAGCCGGATTGGCCTCACGCCCATTGGATTTAGCCATGAGGGCCCAAGTGGGTTCAAGTTAAGGCTACCAAGTCATTTCAAACTCATTTCAAGCAAACACGCACAAGGGTAAAATTGAAATTTTTTGTCAAAAGTTGTGAAATGTCCATTTTGCCCATTTTAGAAGGTTTTTGGCATTTATGGACAAGAAGACTAAAAGGGAATTGCAAGGAGGATTAGGGAGGATTTTGGGGAAAAAATCTTCAACTCCCCCCCTCTATTTCTTTCCCCCTTGGCTGACCCTTTCTCCTCCACCTCTCTCTCTCTCTCTCTCTCTCTCTCTCTCTCTCTCATCTTCTTCTTCCTCCATTTCTCTCCATGGCCGCCCATCCACTGCCATTCACCACCAACATCTTCACTACCCATCCTCCATCACCCGTCCTCCCTGTCATGCCCTCCGTGCCGCCGTCACTCAAGCCGCGAACCGGCATCACCACCAAGCCATGCGCCCTCCCAAGCTTGGCCATAATCTTGAGCATCGCGCTGCCACTGTCGAAAATCATGAGTTAACTTCCTAATCCTAGATTAAGGAGTTAATTACATTTAAGGGTAGGATTAGATTATGGTTAATGTTTGTTAGTGTTAGTTAATGGAGGTTTAGTGTTAATTGCATTTAAGGATGGTTTATGTTAAGGTTAACTGTAGTTAGGCTTAATAAAGAATAGTTAGCACTAATTCATGATGGTTTAGTGTTAATTGTGATTAAGGATAGTTTATATTAAGGCTAATTTTAGTTAGCTTAGTTAATTACGGTTAGTCTTAATTAATGACAATTAGTCTTAATTAACGACGATCAGTGCTAATTAATGGTGAATTAGTCATTGAGTGGAATTTTATACTTAAATAATTGGATGAATTTATGCATAATTCTCATTGTTTGAACTTGTTATGCCATTGTCCAACTTATAAACCTTAATTATTATTTTAAAGGTAAGGTTTTATGGACATTTAAATGGTGATTTCATGAGGTATCATGTTCAAATGCCATGTTTTATGTATCAATCGTGACAATGAGATTTTAAAATGAAAGTATGCAAAATTTGATAAGTTGATTTTATGTACGTGAACACGTGCAATTATTTTACCACAATTTTAAGTGTAAAAATTGCTGAAGTTTATTGTTTGAGTACGAACTCTATTGCATTGGGCTAATTAATGATAAATAAAATTGGCATAAGTATTGGCGTGCTTGAGTGATTACTTAATGAAACTCGTCACCCAACAAAAGTTTAGGGATGATACCCGATTTTTATTGATGCCTGGCGGGGGTCCAGATATAAAGTTGAGGTTGAGGTCAGACTGATGCTTTTTAAAAAATGCCATTTGTGATGGGGGTTCTAGATGAAACCGTGCCCAATAAGACAAGACAATGCCCGGTCATGTCGGAAGACCGCAAACTCGTATGTTGGTCGTGGTCTGAGATGTGTTTTGATTATTTGTTAAGCTTGTTGCTTTACTATTGGAATATATGAATTACTAACATATAGGGGTGTGCCAAGGCGAGGTAAGGATATGTAATGCTGCATGTTTAAGCTACCTTCAAGACAAATTAATGTCCTAATTGAGGTTTAAGATGTCGACTCGCTGAGGTTTTATCTAACTCTGTTGTTGTTAAATATTTTCAGGCTCGTAATTATGGATGTGCATCCTTTTCATTTTGGGATCCTTGTGTTCTTTCAATGATCTGTGGCCGAGTATGCTGTGTTGGGGACTAAGGCAACCTTTCTGAAGCACATCATCACCTTTTGGGTTCACGAGAGTGGATCATCTAATTCCTCACTATTTCGTAGCTTGGTTCATTAAGTTCGATAGGGATCTCATTAGTCCTATCCCAAAGATTGATGGTCTACTGTAGCTAACTAATGCTAGTATATGAATCACTTTTGGATAGCTCTCATCATAGAGAATTTAGGTTAACCCCGACCCTTTCAACCATTTTTGTATGTGGGTCACTTAGAAAGTTACATTTTTTGGAATGAGCTTATAAATGTTAAACTTCCTAGAGTTAATTGTAAATAAATAAATGTTTTGCTTTCGAAAATGTTTGTTGTGTATACTATTCCTATTATCATACTCTACTGGGTGTTGTGTTATAATATGCTTTCGCTTGCATTTAATCGAAAATTAAAAAGAATGGGTCGGCGATGCATCTTGGGACGTCGCAATTAATCGACTGTTGAGATATGTTTGCACTCGAGGGCTTGGGGCTTGACACACTATCTTAAGTTTTATAGTTAAAAAATAGCAGGAGTTATTCTTTGAGCCAATATGATTACATCGAAATGATGTTAACTAAATTTCAATGTCTTGGTTTCAAAGATATAGGTACTCTATTTGATTCCGGTATTAAATTAAATTATAATACTGGTAGAACAATGTCACAACTTGAATACACAAGTGCTATAGGGCCTTTAATGCATGAGATATATAGTACTAGACCCGATATTATTTATTTTGTGTGTACGTTGAGTAGGTATATTAGTAATCTAGTGTGTACGTTGAGTAGGTATATTAGTAATCTAAGTATGGAACATTAGAAAGCTATTAATAAAAAAAAAAATGCTATATTAAGAGAACTAAAAATTTGAAACTGTTCTACAATAATTATATGTTTGTATTAAAAGGATACACCGATGCTAGTTTAATTCCATTTTGGGGTGGATTAACACATTAAGTGGATGTGTTGTATCTTGGACGAGCAAGAAGCAAACATGCATAACCCACTCAACAATGAAATCCGAATTCATTGCTTTAGCAACAACTAGGAAAGAGACTGAATAAATTATGAATTTACCGTTGCATATCAAATTATAGGACCTCCTATTTCTACTCATTGTGATAGTCAGGCTACTTTGATAAGAGCTTATGATAGTACTTATAATAGTAAGTCTAGACATATCATTCTAATATATGAGTATGTGAGACAATTGAGTAAACATGGTATCGTAACAATTGTTTACGTGAGGTCAAGCAAGAATCTAAATGATTCCTTGACAAAGGCTTTACCAGGAGATGTGGTAAATATGACCTCACAAGAAATGAGGCTAAAATGCTTTATTTAAAATCACTAGTAACCCAATCTTTTTCTATAACATTACTAGTCATAAGGTTTAATGGGTTAAAAAAAAAAAGTTGCCGAAACTGATTGTTTGATACTAACATTAGCCTCGATATGAGAAGTTAGTATCGTTTGTTACGTTTTGTGGGCTAAATTGAATTCTTAGCAAAGCATGTAATTTAATTAGCATCCACTAAGTCAAGCCATACCAATGACCATTTACCAAAAAGTCACCATGAGAATTAGAGTTGAAGAAATGTGTGCATTCCATATGGCCCAGGTAGCATGTTCTTGGGTTCCAATTCCTAATGAGTGCATTTAAAAGAAGATTCCTTACTTTGGCCTTTATTAAGTTTCCTTACTTTGCCCTTTATTGATAGTGCTCAGTAAAGTGCATCACTTCCAATTGCAATCTTTTGATATATCCGATGACACGAGCTCAATGATGCATTTGTATATCACCTTTCAAGACTCGCAAACTAAATAAGTTTGGGTTTTTGGCCTTTGCATGCGACCTTAACCTAAAAATGTTTTGCTAGTAACTTGTGGGATTTGAATGTACGATCTTGAATTCTTGAGTTGAAAATTCTATGATGTCCCAACTAAGTATGCTGACCTCGAAGGTTAAAATGCGGTCTTTTGTTCTCCTCATTCATGCATCACAAAAAGTTGAAAATAGAATAGGTTGATACAATTATGGGTTGCTTGTGTCTCATTCGCACTCCTTATGTACTCAACCAAATTCATGTCCAATCTTTTAAATGCAAGTACAACTCAAAGTGAGATTTAAATGAGAGTTAAAATATTAAAATGAACAAGAAGTACACAGAAAGTGTGTTTGGCTAGTTTGCTCCAAATCAATCATCTCCCCCCCAAAAAAAAAAAAAAAAAAAAAAACAAACAAACAAATGACTTTGCAAATTCAGGTTGAATCCATTAAGTTCCCAACATTGATCTCTTCATGGGATCTACATGACCGTGGGATTTCGTCCAAGGTGAATTTCTGGCCGAAATATCATCTTTTGGCCCAATGTGATTTTGCCTCCATAGGTCCAATTTCATCTTTAGGCTCTAGAATTTCCTTGGGCCACATCGGCTAAATTATTGGAGATGACATAAAATTAACAGGTCAATGATTGTGCTCTATCCTGACCAAAAAGAAAATGATTGGGCTCTGCCAAAATTTCCAAACTTTGGTGTACAAAACTTTGCTTTTGAATGAGTCCGTTTACACTATGTTTGCTTGGGCCACTTGGAAACTCAAGCTGCTTCATGAGTCTCCCGATATAGAGTTGCAGGGAATTTTATTAGCTCCCTTGTGCCACATTAGGTAATCGATCAAGATAAAAATTAGGATATGATCAATTTTACTATATTTGGTGTTTTTTGTTATCCAAAACAGGAATAGGGCTGGCACAAAGAAGGGACATAACCCGGATTAAGAAAATTCTGATGGGGGTGTAATAAAAGTGAATGGGATTTTACATGTTCATGGCATAAAAGCTATAAACCATATCCAATCATCGTCACCTTTGACCAACGAACGATTGTAGTCACCTTCAACCACCACTGATCGTCATTGCCAGCCAACCGATCATGATCCCCAATCGGAGCTTCTCAATCTTCGCCCAAATCTAGTGTGATGGTGGAGCTTTCATTCACAAGTCGCACGTTCTTTGTTACATATACACTTCCCTTGTGAAGATATGTTTTGACCTTTTTCGTGGCTTCCCAATTGATCGCGCATTGTCCTCATGGGAATTGAAGAAATCAAGCGACGCATTCCGTCTTTTGCTTTGATTCATCAACGGAAGTACGACGTGTCCGTGAGCTTGAGAGGTGAGGATATGAGGAGGACCTTTGCGGTCAACCTCTTCCATGCCCTGGGGATCTACTATTTCCAGGATAATGTCAAAGTGGAGGCCAAGATCGTCATCGAGTCCAAGTTGCTCGACGCGATTCGCTACTCTACGGTTTTCCCTCGACGTGTTCCCCGCCAACTACGCCGACTTGCAAGGATGCTTGATCGAGCTGGTGAAGATACTGGACTGCAGCAAAAGATTCACAGAGCATCTGGTGCCGCCCAAGGCCAAGGACGCCATCGGCGGCGACCACAGGGCCGCAAGGGTCGCAGTGTCGAGGATCAAGACGGGAAGGATATGAAGAAAAAGTCTAGACCATATCAAACACAGCCTTAACGTGTTTACTCGCATAGGCCGAGTTGTCTTCCTTTTGCTGGCCAAATCATGTACAGGGTCCAGTTTTGGTCCATTATTCTTGGGATAATTGAAATTTCATATTTAGGGGAAAAAGTTGTCCGTCTACGTAATAGCGTATATGCAATATTAGAAAGAAGAAATCACATTTGCTTAAAAATAATTACATATTGAATGCATGATATATGTTGTGCCGGATTAAAAAGATCATTTAAGACGTCCCATATGAATATCATGCATCAGATGCCCAAATTACGAAGAAGTAATCATAGAAAAATAAAAGGTAATTAACTTCGTCATTTTTTTTTCATGGAACCAATTAAGATAATGTCTGGATATGGTGGATTGAGTATGCATCAATTGTTAAACCATCATGGCATCATTGGTATTGTTAAATACCTACTTGATCATGCTTTGCGATAACATGTTGAATAGCCATTGAAATATTACAATACCATGGAGTTAATTGTACTCGATAGTTGATAGCAAACAAATTAGTATTTTTCTCCATGTACGAACGAACGCCCTATCACTCTATGTAAATGTAATCCATGTGCTTTTTCATCACTAGTCTCTTTATTCTACATTAGCAACCAATGTTGCAATAAAAATTATGGCGTACTAAGAACTTACTAAAATAGATTTTAACTGAATTAATTTATTAGAAATGCCAATGCCATGCAATATTTCCTTTGGTCAATTTATTGGAAATGCCACCCGACGGTACAGTTTTTATGTCAATTTGAAGTAATCCCTTTTCACGTTTTCCCCTTCAACGTCACGTGCACAATGTGCGACCTATATAGGGAGACAACACAGGATAATCATATCTTAACCAACTGATGTTACAGAAAAGGCACTACTCCACATGATTCCTTATTTTTAAGTATAAAATTATCACATAAATTTGGATCCTACCAAACTATTCCTTCACATGTAGATGCATGTTAGGGATCCTCGGAGTGGCAATAGCAATCAGTGGAGTGGCCTTCTCAAGAACTACCCCAAACTTCTCTTCGCGATCCAACTCTATACCCGGGGGCAATTTCCACTCGAACAGATGCAGGAACGTAGCCAATACATACATTAGCATCCTCTCCCCCAGTTGAAGCCCAGCACAAACCCGTCGACCCGACCCGAACGGTATGTAGTGCAAGTTCCGTCCGGAGTATTCCAACTCGGAGGCCTCTCCCCCCTCGAGAAACCTTTCGGGGCGGAACTTGTACGGGTCGGACCAGAACTGCGGGTCTCGATGCATAGCCCACGCGTTCAAGAAGACTTTAGTGCCTTTGGGTATGGTGTATCCGCCTACCGTGCAGGTTCGGCTCGGGCTGCGGGGCAACAGCAGAGGTGCTACAGGGTGCAGTCTCATAGCTTCCTTCACCGCCGCATGCAAGTATGGTAACTTGAAGGCGTGGGACTCCTCGACCATGTTGTTCCGCCCGACAACATCGTCGAGCTCTTTCTGGACATTGAGAAGGACTTGCGGGTGTAGTAGCAGCTCGGTCATTGTCCATTCGACCGTGGTAGATGTGGTGTCGGCACCTCCTATAACGATGTCCTGGTAAAACGAGATGGTAAAAGAAGTTAACACGAGATCTATTTATTGGGGTCCCAGAATGCACGGATAAAGAGGACATCGTAAGGCAAATTTAACACGTGCATCACCCCTTTCTCTTGACACGTCACTTTCCAAACCCAATATCATTAGGTTCTCCTCGCACATGGACAACTCTAGGACACTGATCAGTACTGTAACTCTTTTTTTACCCTCAACGGCAATCGCATGTTTATACTTCCAGGGGAACTTCCGGAAGTTGGCTAGCTACTCTCCTAGATTGTTCAACAAAGAGCTTAAATTAATGCATTTCGAATTTTAACAATTTCCCTGAGAAAGAAACCAAAAAACTAAACCAAACTTTGCCTCCATAACTTTGAATATTTTTGGTCCATATATCGTACCAATAGTAAGGATGCTTTCGGAATTCACATGTATTTTACTCAAGAAAGAATGTGGAAACTGAGGAAATGGAGAGAAAATTACCATAAGCAAAGCCTTGATTTGTTCCGGGGAAATTGATCTCCCAGTTTCTTCATCTTTATACTTTAAAAGAAAGTGCAAGAAGTCACTCCTCTCCCCTCCAATGCCCCCTCTTACTTCTTCCAAACTCATGCGTTGACTAATGACAAAATCAAAGATCCTCCCGATCCAAGCCACCGCCTCCTTCATCTCCCTCTCCACTCCTTGCACATCAAACCTAGCAATCACCGGAAAGAAATCCGACACATTAGGCGTTCCCAATAGAGTGGTGAGCCGTGCCACCGCCTCCATGAACTCTGCCCCAACGCGCGCCGCCTCCTCCTCCCCGAGCGTCCCACCCCAGAACATGGATGTTATCATGTTGATCACCGTCTGGAACGCCACCTCCCCCACTTTGACCGGCAGTCCCGCCCTAGTGCACAAATCTCTCGCGCTTGTCACGACTTCTCTCCTTCTATGAGAGTGAAAGGCGTCAAGATTTGCCTTACTTTGCATCTCGCGCACGAACAACCGCCGCAGGGTCTGCCATTGGGTCCCGTGAGGTGCGAAGGCGATGTCCTTTCCTCCATAGGAGAAGGCCAACGAGGCCTTGCTAGGATTGCGGTTGGCAAACACAACATCGTGGTCGCGTACAATCTCTTTGACTAAGATTGGAGAGCTTACAATAACATAGAGTTTGGTACCTATCGAGAGCTTATATATCGGGCCGTACTCCCGGGCAAGTTCCATGAAGAACTCGTGGAGGTTGCGCCCTAGAAATGGGAGGTAACCCACCACCGGTAGACCTCTTGGACCGGGCGGTAGGCATGACTTGCCTTTCCGGGAAATTATGAGTAACTTTGGGAGACAAAATAGGCATGATAGGGTTAGTATAGAGTAGAGGAACATTGATGGTAAATGGTCCTCCCTAGGGTTTGGCAATAGCCTAGAGACATGGTAAACCAAAGGCATGATGAATCCCATTCGACCGATATAATATGTAGAAGCCTCAAAACACCAAAGCATGTTCATGCACAGAGGGCTAGTTGTCTTATATAGTACCCAAGTGTTTGTTGGTCGAGCAACGCTCACAAAGAATTGCTTGTCAATTTTTTGTCGTTATTGCAGAAAAAGTATACAGGCATCTTTCACGGGTATCTTATTTTTGTCTTCTTCTTCTTCTTCTGCAATCACTGTACCTAGGTGCGTGCTTCTCAACTATCGTTCAGAAAGTATTGCTGTGAATTTTTTGTCGTTCTTACAAAAAAAAATTATACTAGCATCTTTCGCAGGTTTCGTACTTTTTTTATTCTTCTTCTTTTTCCACTCCTACGGAGGTGAATAAAGAATGTCTCCCAAAGAGCTGGTGCTTGTCTCCTATCTTAAGGACAGAGAATGAACAAAGAGTGCTACTTGTCCAATTTTGTACCTAAGTTAATTTATGGTGGTCAAATGAAAAAAGTGACCTCATGCTCTGGATGGAGTTCACTATTTTTCGATACGTCGACGATGGAGGATGCCATCTATCTTATTACAAGAATTTTCTGTAAGAGTGACTAGTTCTTAAGTTCTGACATTTTGCAATTAAAATGGATATTTGTCATGTTGGTTAAGGATTTGTGGCACTATTCTCCCAAAAAATATTGCCATCAAAAAGTTTAAAATACTAGTATAATTAAGAGAATATGAGAAGGTAAAACAGATTCGATAAGAAAATTATCCTATTTGGTATTGGGGACGTCTTGCAGATTGGATTAATCGGGCAGGTCTAGATAAAGCGCCAAATAAGAAATTGGATTGTATAAGAAAGAAAAGAACTTAACAAAACTAGAAGAACAAACAATTGCTTGCTGCTTGTGAAGATCAGTGCCACCATCGACACGGATGGACGCAACGACAATGGAGGCCATGTTAGAGTAGGCATCCGTATAATCGTCGAATGGATGCAACTAGTCTTCTAGGATGTGTTCTCATAGGCATCTCCATCATCGGATCTTTGGAGAGGTGATAAATTATCTGCATTGTGGACGCTTTTGCATCCAACTGTTCTTCCTTTCGCAAGTAAGATATATTACCTATACACAAAGAACGATAACATTTGCATTTCTAGAGAGGGGTTTCGCTAGGTAAAGCCTAAACCTATCAAAATGAGTCATAAACCCATTTCTTGCTCTATATTTGATAGGTTGAAATTGTTTATATTCAGCAAATGGATTATAAGTGGGTTTAGAATGGTAAGCCTATTGTGAATATAGACAAGCAAATTGATAAAATAGTCAGAAGGAAGGAAAAGAAGCCGGGCATCATATTTACGCGGATCAGTCCAAATATCAGTACCTATGTCGACGAAGAGAACGGCATGGAATTCCACTATAGAAACAAGTAATACAACAGAGGTTACAATCACTCGAGCATTCAAATGCATTTAATGTTTCCCAACCCTGCAATTTCACTCAACAACTTGATCAATGTTTAGCCCCTCATAATTCCTAATGAAATCTTATTCAAGAAATTACACAAATTCTAATAACAAGAGTTTAACTAGTTAAATCATATTCGGCTGTTATTATAATAATCAGAGCCCTCACGAGAAGAGGACTCTCTGCACAAGTTCCTCTCTGCATTACATGGACATAGCGGACTGCTGTTCTCTAATTTGCTGTAAAGAAAAGTCAGTGAAAGCGGCCATTCCTCATGCAGCAGGAAGTCAACGAAGGACATGCGCGGCCGAGCTAAATCTACGTATGCTCGGTCAAAAAAAAAAAAAATCTACGTATGCTCAATTAAGAAACTTCTTCCTGTCGCCTTCTTAACCTTTCGGCGTGAGGAAATTGAATGGCAGCTTGCGAGGATCTGCTGCTCTCTTCGGCTTCTTCTTTCCCTTCGGCTAGCAGCACAAAGTCCGGCTTGGACTTTATTAACCTAGACAGACTCGCACGGT
The DNA here is from genome assembly GCA_014182515.1 of Eucalyptus microcorys. Taxonomy (NCBI): domain Eukaryota; kingdom Viridiplantae; phylum Streptophyta; class Magnoliopsida; order Myrtales; family Myrtaceae; genus Eucalyptus; species Eucalyptus microcorys. The sequence goes on along the minus strand of CM024566.1, from coordinate 4,120,171 downwards.
TTAATTTTGGTTCTTATAGAATGGACTCAAACTCAAGATAGATTTTTAATAAAATCAAAATAATATGAATATTAAATAGAATAACAACTTACTTAAACTCAATCTATTTTATAATTATCTTTTTACTCTTTTTGCGATTGTTCACTCTATGCTCTCACCTTACTTTGAGTATGGATTCTTTTAGATTGGAATAGAAGTGTTTTAGTAATATCAATAGGATTGGATATGCGTTTGGTCGAATATGGATCACAAAGTTTGTATTGTATGGAAATGAATTAATTTGCGTAGGATCATTTTCGACCCAATCCACTTGTTTGGCAGGTCTAATAAGGCCCCTAAAGGTCTGAAATTTTGAAAGTTCAACTTGGTCATGCTATGACACGTTGTATAGCCTGTATTTGTAATAACATGAACGAGATATTGTATTCAAGAGCAAATATATTGTTATTTTTTGTTGAATATCACAAGAATTTGAAATCTCAAATTGTTGCTCTAAGTGAAAGAAGACGACTGCTTTTTCTTCTCTTTTTTTGTGCGGACGAATGCCCTATCACTCTGTGTAGCTCTGCACCCAAGGCAGGTCGTGTATCAGTTCAAGCTTCTGAATCTTCCCAACTCAAGACTCTACAAATCATGCTCCACTTCTAACTTCCCCCTGGACGGAACTGTGCTCAACTCAAGCTTCTCTTTGTTGAATTGTTTTTCAAATGGATTAAAAAGAAATCAAAATACTAGTAATAGTGGGGGGCGGAGGTGAAGAAATCGATTTCTTATTCCACTCCAATGCATACCGGTGAGTAAAGCTTATTTGGGTCGTGTTATAAATGTCATGGCCATATGGCTGAATGGTTAAAGCGCCCAACTCATAATTGGCGAATTCATAAGTTCAAATCATCCATCCTACACCCACCATGGAACTCTAGTACTAGCTTCCAACCATGCCTTCTTCAACATGGAACTCTCCCGGCGGTTTACCCTTCTTCTTTTGTAACCCGGAGAAGGGGTTTTTGTTTAGGTCCTAGTGGCTGCGCAACTCGTCATTTAAGTAAGAGCTATAAATTATTGTTTTCTTTATTTGTCAGAATGGTAGCGTAAGTGATGACCGAACAAGGGACGTATCCGCGAGTCATGGCTTACGTTGTTTGCTTTTGACATCTGCTGTACTTTTTATGAACTTATTATTATGATAATTGATTTCATTACTTTTATATTTGTGCCCTTCTGTTTGGGTATTGCAACAGCAGAATCGGTAATCAAAACCGAAAAGCATCACATCAAATAATGTAATACTAAACGGGCACGAACCAATACATTAATATCTCATTAATAGTTAACCCAAAATCAAAGTCTAAACATGCTTTATGATTTGTCGATCGCCCGAGCTGGGACTTTCATTAAAACCTTCACACTCTCGTCCATAACCCGACCCCTGAGCTCTCTCACTAACTCGGCAAGCCGGTTCATGGAGCCATCCATTTTTCAGAGACAATAGTGTAAGGAGAAAAAAAATGCTAAGAATGAATCCCAAGACAGGTCAAGTATGGTTCGAGTCAAGTCAAGTTAAGAAATTTTCTTTGTAAATAAATGAATCAATTTGGTTGGACCATTTATGACCCAATCCAAGCTCGTGTCGGTCCATCCGCTTGATAGGTCTAATCACAACCTACAAGTTGATGATTGGTAGATGTTAGAGAGAGACGTGCCAATTTAGAGATACCGCCGACAATACGATATTTCTTTTGGAATTTGTTAGAAATGAACCCTAGCACTACGATGTTTACATCAATTCGGAGGGATCGCTCCGATGTTTTCCCTCCCAATGTCACATAAACGATGCACTTCTAATGAACCGAATTCCTTCAGGAATGCCGTTTCTTAAGCATCAGCCACCACGACATACTTCTTTTGATCTCCCGTCAAATTATTGTCCGAGGTATAGAATATTTGGATGGACCATATCGATTTGTAACTAATAGTACCTCAAATCTTTTGTTAAAATCATAGGAATAGAATTAGCCCCATATTAATATCAAAGATAATTACCCTATTATTCATAAACCTATTGTATGAATTCCAATTCAGTTTTATATTTTTCAATTTTGCCAATGTAATCTTAAATCTTTACGTGAAATTCTAATGAAATCGGTCCGATCAATTGTTGCCGAAAATAACTAACGTCCTATGTGGCATGTTGGCATGGACAACTAATGGATTGTCATATCAGTAATTTTCGATAATTAGAATTTCAAATAAAGATTTAGAACTACATTGACATAATTAAACAGTTCATGACTAAATCAGCATCCACATGATTTGTTTAGGATTGATTGGGTGATTTTCTCATCGATTTCATTTTGTTGCTGTGGAGTGGGGATATGCCAGTCGGACAAGTCAATTATAGGTTGGCAATTGCTTATATTCGACTTTGGGGAGAAATTATGTTTACACTCATTACATGGAATATTAAAGTAGCCTGACCGATTCAATTGGAAGTTGCAGTTCATTGGCTTTCGGAAATAGGATTGTGACGCCCCAATGCTTCACGGCTAACATAACTATCCAATTCTTTCTATTTTTAGGTATGTGAAAATGTGTAACGACGACCCAGTACATACTAATTTCAAGCAACACACGTAGAAATATATTACCAGGTACTCTCATTTCTTATTTATATATATTTTAGATGACAGGGTTGGGTACACTGGGGAATGAGCAAAAGGTACCGCTACTTTGTACTACACCTAGAAGCTCCGGTAGCTACATCATCATGACCTAAATACCACATATGTACTATGTAATCTATTTCCCTCCCATAGTACATCTAAAATCTTAGCCCGCTCTTCCTAAAATGCTACCGATCTAAAAAATAGTAATCAACCACGATTGAGCACAAAGCTCAGCAAGCAAACTACTAACTTATATGTATCACATGAGTCAATAACAACATATACAAGGAAGTTTAAATATAAAAGACAGAAGATCATAATGATATCAACTTGCCTGAGAACCTTTCTCAAAATTAGAATAGCAAATAGAAAACATTTTTTAGGAAAACAATAACCTAGTAAAGCCTAAATGATATCTAGAAGTGCAACTGATATCTTTACTGTGAATTGACTACCACCATCTTTCGGGGAACCTGTTACCCCCTAAGCATCTCGCACCCATCAAACATCGCGAGGATATCCAGAGGAATCATGTTACATTTTCTAGGCATCTGGAGGAACCCGGTTATTCCTCCAAATATTCCTACTACAACCCGGGGCATCGTCATTTCAAGGACCAATGACATTCCCAAATCACACACTCATTCCATGGTGCAGTAATTCAACAATTCAATTTCACATGCCATCCACTGTGCTAATGCACAAGAATCAAATCAGTTTCAAAATCCTTTGTCCATTTGTAAATTAGAAAAACAGTACAAAACATTTGGTTGGCGGTGCCAGTTCAATAAGACGGGTTATAAAAAAGAGTTTATTCAAAATCTTGAAATTGACAATAAAAGGGGCAGTTTGTCTGCTTTTAGAAATCACCAGAAATCGCCAAGTAAATCAATTTCAAAATTACGAAACTTTAACACGCTGTGGATGAGACACCAAGGAACGTTTTTGATGAAGAACTCAAAATCCGGTTAAACTTGTACGGGTCCCAACAATTTTATATAATTCGGGTCAAAACTGGGTAAATTTCCAATGTAAGACAGATTCGAAATTGGACATTTTTAAATCTTAAATGAATTCCAAAAATCATGGGAAAATTATACATTATAGTCTAAGATATGGTCTAAAACTTTCATGAAGAATATTTATCCAAATCTTTTGTCGAAAACTCAGTGGAAAATAAAAATCGAGTAAAGGTCAGCAAGAATCCGAGAAAACAGTTTCAAACCCGCTTCAATTTTTTAAATATATTTTGAACATACGAAGTCCAAAAAATCCGAAATTAAAATATATTATAAAAAAAAGTATAATGCGAAACTTTGTGAAGAAAGCTTCACAAAATTCATACCACAAAGAACAATATAAAATGCAAAAGTACAGTCTACAATAAACCGAACCAAAATAGTCGTATCCTCGAACTCGTCCGTGACTCGTGCCATTTAAGCTCAAACCAACACAAATGTCAACATCTCGTATTTCAGCAACACCTTAGTGAACTCAATAAACTATAATTTCAACAATGCTCGTAATGTACGTTTTCTAACATCGCTGACTAACACAACTATGTACGAAATCAACCGAGACAACTAAAGTCTAAGGAAATCAATCTCGATGCATGGCAATCAACCTATGTAGCATAAGGGAATTTATTTGCCTCTAGTCCAAAGCAAGTGTCGATGCGGTTCCAGCGAGGTCTCGGAAACCTAGTTGTGGCTGGTCGTTCGTCGATCCGCAACAAGTTGATAGGGTGGCTTGAGGACGGCTGGGTGGCGCAAGCGGAATGAGGGCGAAACGAGGGCTGTGATGCTTCTGGTTGGGTGCGAAAATGAAGAAAGATGGTGATGAGACCGTGAGAGTTAGGATGTAAGAATTTTGGGTGAGGGTGCTGGTCTTTAAACTTCAATTTCCTCCGCCCTCGCATGGCCAAACGTGGAGTTTTTGTGCCACGTTTTTGGGTCAACTTGGATGAATTCTAGGCTGCATTTCAATCTTCCCCCGTCTTTGACTATTTGGGTCAAGGTTCCTTAGTTTTGTGGCAGTCCAAACCGGTTGGGGAGAGGGACGTGGCGAGGTGGTGCGCGATTGTGGCGGTGACGGTGTCGCGGCATTGACGGATTTAGTACTCAAGAGTGCATGATTTTGTTGGGTGATAACCTGGATGTCACGGTAGTAGACTTCCAAAGATAGGTAATATAATTAATTTATAAAGTGGATGTACCACGTTACAAAATATAAATCATTTGTTTATCGAACTGCTTATAGTTTGACATATCACTTAATAAATCAATTTTATAGACTAATCTATCTATATTGCTCTGTCATGATTTACATCATCTTACTATAAAAACAATATGTTTAGGTAGATCGTATGATGTTTTATTGAAAGATCTTCACCATAAATCTTGTGCGGGGTATCCCATTACACATCCTTAAATTTGCATTTTGTTGTAGCCGTTAATCCTCCATTATATTTTCTGGTCGCATATGCAATGCATAAGACTTTTAAGAATTAAAAGTACGTTTTCATCTCATCTTTTAAGGAAGTCATTCTTTTACTGTTCACTTCTATGAATGATTAAAAAATAAATTGAAAGAACCAAATAACTAATATAACTTTGTTATAAAAATTTGAGGGGTTTGATTGAATAAATTAAAAGTTTAGGAACTAAATTGCAATTTCTAGATATCCCCAGAGATAAACTGCACATTTCACAATAGTTTAGAGAGTTGTGATAGCTTCGTCCCTTATGAGCTTAAGGATGATATTGAACATTTAAGAATAGTTCAAGAATCACATGAGCGAATAAAAAGTTCGGAGATAAGACTGCACTTTAAGTCATAATTTCGGGACTATTAAGGTTATTTTCCTTTATGGAATATTTGGGATTTGGTGGCTCTTAATTTTGCTTTATCGTACAATTTGTTTAATTATTTAAGTTTAGGCCCACAGTACGATATTTTATCAATTTGGAGGAATCTTCCCTCTGAATTTTTCCATACTATGTGACATTGTACGACCTCCATAAGAAGACAACGTATGATAATTCACATTTTAACCAACTAATAATCACCCCCCGGGGTGATTCCCGGTTTCATAACTAGGATAATCACATAAATTTGGATCCTACTAGATTATTCCTATACATGGAGATGCAAGTCAGATACCCTCGGAGTGGCGATAGCAATAAGTGGAGTGGCCCTCTCAAGAACTACCCCAAATTTCTCTTCGCAATCCAACTCCCGGCCCCATGGCCATAATGCAGGAGCGTAGCCAATACATACATTAGCATCCTCTCCCCCAGTTGGATCCCCACACAAATCCGTTGACCAGACCCGAATGGTATGCAGTGCATATTCCGTCCCAAGTATTCCAACTCGGAGGCCTCTCCCCTTTGGAAACCCTCTCGAGCCGGAACTCGGACGGGTTAGACCAGAACTGCGGCTCTCGATGCATGGCCCCTCACGTTCGAGAAGACTTTAGCGTCTTAGAGTATGGTGTATCCGCCCATTGTGCAGGTTTGGCTCGGGCTGCATGGCAACAACAGAGAAGCTGCAGGGTGCAGTCTCAGAGTTTCCTTCACCGCCGCATGCAAGTATGGTAACTTGTGGACGCGCGACTCCTCGACCATGTCGTCCAGCCCAACCATGTCGTCGAGCTCTTTCTGGACTTTTGGAAGGACTTGTGCGTGTAGTAGTAGCTCGGTCAGTGTCCATTCGACCATGGTTGATATGGTACCCGCACCACCTATAACGATGTCCTAAAAAAATCGAAATTAGCACGAGAGCTATTCACCATGCTGTTTTTACTAGGACATCGTCATAGTAGGTGCTGATACCATATCTACCATGGTCGGATGGACAATGGCCGAGCTACTACTACTCTCACAAGTCCTTCTCAAAGTCTAGACAGAACTCGATGATGTTGTCAAGCTGAAAAACATGGTCGAGGAGTCCCACAACTACAAATTACCATACTTGCATGCGGTAGTGAAGGAAACACTGAGACTGTACCCTGCAGCACCTCTGTTCTTGCCCCGCAGCCGGAGCCAAACCCGCACGGTAGGCGGATACACCATACCCAAAGATGCTAAAGTCTTCTGGAGCGCGTGGGGCCACGGACTGAGACCCGTAGTTCTGGTCCGACCTGTCCGAGTTTGGCCGGAGAGATTCTCCGAGGGGGGAGAGGCCTCCAATTTGGAATACTCGGGAGGGAATTTGCACTACCTACCGTTCGGTTCGGGTTGAAGGTTTGTGCGGAGCTGCAACGGGGGGACGGGATGGTAATGTATCCTGAGGGTACCTAACTTGCATCTCCATGCAAAGGAATAGTTGGTAGGATCCATATTTATGCGATAATTTTACAAAAAAAAATCAGGAAGCACGTGGGGTGACGCCTTTTTCTGTTAACTTAGTTGTTTAATAGATGAATGTCATATGTTGTCTTCATATATTATTCATGTTGAAAATTGTAAGGGAAGATTCCTCCAAATTGACAGAAAGATCGTCCTATGGGTTTAAACTTCGATAATTAAACAAAAAGTTTGAAGGACGTATGATAAAGAAAAATTAAGAGCCACCAAATCCCAAATACTACTCCATACCAATAAATTGCCATACTATATAAGTTAATAGACTATAATGCGCCTTTAAACTATTGGGCCATAACATGTATATATAATAGAAGTCCGCCATATCACTTAATATACTGATTTAATAGACATATCTTAGAATGTTTAGCATTATCTTAATTCAACTTCGACCCACAAAAACAGGGAAGAAACTTTAGCTAACAAGAAAATATTTTGGTGAGCAATAGTTCACCCGGCGGCGCGGCGCCAGCGCATCATTTAGGTTATGCCATTTCGTGTCGTTACAAAATCGTTCGAATGTGATTGTAAAGTATTTTTCATCAAAAATGTGCGACAATGTGCGTTTCGAGTTAAGTCGAGGCGGGTCGGATTTGGACTTCCTTCGGTAAATTCATATCGGGTTGAAGTCGTATTTCTCCCTGCAAGAGGTACTGGCCTAAAGTGAGAACGCTTAGAGAAGGGCCCTGTCGAGTCCACCTCGGCGGGACGATAGAAAATGGGCCGAGGCCTCAAGCCTTGGGCTCTGTTAATAGTGTACCTATTTCTATTGCAATTTCTTGTATAATGTCGTGCCAGCTAATTGAATTTTGTCATTATCTTCTGCCACCTAGTGATAAATTATAGAAAAATTACTACATCTACTTTACGAATATGGCGGGAGTTTTCGATGTGTATCATACTTTTTGCTTTGATGAAATAGTACTTTTTCCGTAATTTCTACAAAAATGGAGGAGACGGGAGTTTTAGCGAAAATCAAGTACATACATATGTTTTATGTATAGGTCCTTAACAAGACCTTAAAAAGCTATGACCACGGGAAAAAATCCCGATAAAGCCAGGTAGGGGGCTCGAAAAAAATTCCCTCCCCACGGGGAGCCCGCCAAGTGGCCCTTGGAGCTACCTCGGCCCCTGGTTGGATGGGTAAGTCCCTCGTGGGGGTAAAACCCCACTAGAATCCTGCCCAAATGAAGGTTCCGAGACCTCAGAAAGGGTGCCACAAGTATTTTACAAAGAAAAGTCTTGGTCATGCAAAATTTTCAATTTTTTTTTTGTAAATCTTAAAAGTCTCGCAATCTAGCACTTTTCTCTAATGGGAAATATCCAAAGCCTTTCAAAATATCTGTATATTGACAAGCAAATTAACATGTACTTTTTTCGTACATTTCTGATACTTAAAATATATATTTTTAAATTTCATAATTTGGTAGTAAATCAGGAGCATAGTTATACATAGTCATATCTCTCTCTCTCTCTCTCCTTCTATAATCGTTATGCCAATATGAGTTTTCCATCCATCTGTTTTGGAAGGAAAGGAAGGCATCGATTTAAATTATTGTCATTTTAGCCTTTATAAGAGGACAATCAGAGGGAACGGACAACCAAACTATGCTCTCCAGAGAGCTCGCCTCCAAGGGCTAATCAAGCACATTGAGCAAAGAAGAAGGCACGAATCAAACTCCAAAGCCGAGATAAAATATGGCGTGAGCGACTCATGTAAGACGAGTGTTAAACAATTTAATAATGATGTACCTGAGAAATGACCTCCATCAAGCGTCTCGAGGTCGAGATCCAGATAAGTCGAGTACACAATAATCACTGTGTAATTATAGTAAATTAGCTATAGCTAGAGCCGCCCCTACAAAGAAATCGAATTCACCATGCACACATCGAGAAAGCCGAAAGCAACTGAAATGACCAAGATCTCCAAAAGCCGAGATTCACCCCTCTAATAAATCATAACAATCCGTGTGAAGTATCTCCTCGTCAATCAGATGTATGCAACGTGACCTGTGGACCTCAATAAAACATCGTCGATGCCAGAATCAGGAATAAGCCCAAGATTCCGCTCCAAGCTATCCTGCCGGCGTCGCTGTTGCCTCCAGTTGTCGCTGTAACATTCATTCACCATTCTGCTATTAGAAACCAAACACTCATAACAATCGATATGTCTCAATCGAAAGGAAACACAGAGTCTCACAAAAGGGGATGCACGATACAAGTCTATCTTATCGCTTGAGCCTACAACATCAGCGACACTTAACCACCCGTTGTTTATCCTCCTTGAATGCAAAGAGTCACCTGATATACTCAATGGTTCACTTGTCAATGCGGCAGAAGATGCCACTCGAAGGTTAGCAAGTAATGCTGTCGGCAGAAGATGCCATGTTGACCAGTGAACTATTGGGTATATCAGGTGACTCTTTGCATTTAGCATGACAGCTTTCTAGCAATAACAAAGGTAATGCCGTCGACATCAATTGATATTCCACAAATGTAAATCGAGCAACATGACTCCAATCGAGCGATTCTTCTGATCAGCTCTTACAGTTCTTGTCCTAATTCCACGTCTTTCTGTTTTAACCTAGAACAAACTCAGGATACCATACCATGAACTATCTATGTATAGAAGTAATGTGACATCAATCCCAGAGAGAACCCAAGATTTGAATTACCTGTAATGTAGACTACTGAAAGTGACCCATAACCAGCCCCGTTTGATTTTTCTATCTGTCATGAATCTGCTGTAGCATACTTGCTCGCCCTCATGAATCTCATTCACATGGGACAGCTATGCCAATAGAGTTAAGGAAAAAGACAGACATGGACCACAATAATTTTCAGGGGAAAATGCCGTGGCTTCAATCATTTTCCCCCACTAATGTGAGATTTCCACAATCCACGAGTCAACATTTGAGGCGCCCGACTGCGTCGGGAACCCGGCAATTTCCGGGCCCTTGTTGGGTGTTCTAGACGAACTATCTTCTCACTTAGATTTGCTTTCCCCCCTAAACCAGCTACAGAATTACTCACTCATCTGGAGGTTCGACAATGACGGATCGACATTCAAATACACGAAGGCATGGCCGTTCAGGCTCTGAATTTCGGAACTAGAATTGGAGAAAAAAAGGAACGAAACTGCAGCACCAGGATTTACAGGCTCAACGACCCGGAAACGAAAAAATGGGGAAACGAATTTCTTACGTGGCGGCGGCGCCGTCGACGGAGGCGTGGCGGTCCCTGCCGATCAAAAGAAGAGATTCCATGTCAGAAAACCTCGGTTCCGACAATAATTATTCACACCGAAACTCAAAAAGAGAAAGAATTGCCGCACGAGCGAGCTCGATTCAGTTCCGAATGTCAGAAACGAGTCGAAATTCTCGCGGATCGAGCTTCCTTTTTTTTTTTTTTCCCAAAACCCTAATCCGTTCCTCCCCTCTCGATTTTTTCTCCTTCCCTCCTTCCCCGTTCGAAGACGAGATCGTACCGTTGTTGCATTGGCTGGTGTCGGTGGAGACGCCGCACCTCTTCGTGAGCTGGAGGGCCTTGTTGACGTCGATCCCCAGGGAGGGGAGCAGGCCCGGCGAGTTGAGGACGTTGCAGAGGCAGGTCAGTTCGGTGTTCACCACCTCCTTGAGCGGGGTGCAGCACGTGTCCGGCGGGGTCGTCGTCGTGTTCAGGTAGGCGGCGCAGTCGGTGAGCTTCGACACGCAGGCCTGCGGCGCCGGCGTCTGCGCCCCCGCGAGGGCGGCGGCCAGCAGCAGCAGCAGCGCCGCCGCCGGCAGGAGGGGCGTCGCCCGGCGAGAAGTCGTGGCCATGTTTCTCTCTCTAGACGATCTCCTCTCTCTCTCTCTCTCTCTCTCTCTCTCTCTCTCTGCGTGGGAAGGAGGAGCGAGGTGGTTGATGATGGGTTCCGATGGAGTCGACTCGGTTTATATGGTGGCGACTCAGTGAGCCCGTGACGGCCGAGTTTCGTCTCTTCTTCTTCTTCTCCTCCTTCCTCCTCGACCTTCGGGTGGGGGATGTTGCTGTGTGAAAAAGTGTGAACCTATGAAAACCTTCTTGGAGCGCGGTGTCCCCACGCGCTTGCTTCTCGCGTGCCCTCACGCGCTCCTACTTTTTTTTTCTTTTTTTCCATTCGCGCGAATTCATTATTGTTGTTCCCCCCAACGTGGCGTGGCGGCATTCGCTTTTGGCAGTATGGGAAGACTTCGGACGCAAGTCTTTCCATTTCTTTTTTTCCATCAGGTCTTTGATTTTTTATTAAGTTAATGCTACGATAATAATTTATCCCTAAATCCCTAGATTGATACATCTATAACGAGTTTATCTTCCGTTAGTTCATGTTTAATTTTATCGTCAAATTATTGAGTTGGAATGACAAATGATAATTGACAGATATATCAATTTGAAATTTTACCATTTGTTTGTTTGTTATACTGTGATTGTGATATTAATCCAATTTAATTAAAAGTAACAAATAGAATGTACCAATTTGAAGTTTTTGATTGTCAAAAAATTAATATGGGATAAATTTATTACAACTCACCAATGTACCAATTTAAAATTTGTCATAGTATTAACACTTTTTAATTTGTCCAATCGGGCTCCTATGTGCACAAGGGTCTTTAGCGAAAGAAATCTTGTGTTCGAGATTTGGTGTAAGGTCTAGTAATTAATATCCTAGTTAATCCTATATAACTCATTGGCTTAATATTTTGAGTGAGGGTGAATTATAATTCAATATGTTGATGGTTCCGAATTGAGCTCCTTCTTAGATGATTACACAGAGTGAAGATATGGGGCTTCTATTGTGAGTCCAGACATCTTTTCTCATCAATCCCTTTGGCTTTAGATCCAATTAATTATGCTTGGTGTAGAAGAAGTTTTTGCTTTAATAGACTATCAGATACAACAAGAGATTGAAGAGTCTCGACAATTTACGAGTGGAAATAATAAACACAGAGTCGTGACTTGCCAACACATATAAAGCATATAGTGAGATTCTCAATTTTCGGCATTTTTAATACGATGCAAGTGAGTGCTTTGATAGAACATAACAAGCATACGTCGTTGCAACCCTAATCTTGGAACTACTCAATAATTCATAAATTAAATACTAAATAATAGTAGAAGGTTGAAGAAATAACCGGGAAAAAAAAAAGGCAAACAGTAATGCTAAAAAATTATCGGAAACAAAAAAATTCTTCGAAACAAGCCTAAAAGATGGATTATGAGGCCCGAAACAACAGCAAACTCGGTGCCCAATTTTACCAAAATGCAGCATTCTAATCAAGCTCTCTGAATTGGCAATATGACTACATCTTGAGTTATGGCCACATGCGGCGTTAATTCTCATCCCCCGCTAGTCCATTGAATTTCAAATGCTCTAGAAAATTTTCAGCAGTCACGTCCATACAAACGATAAGACTACAATTAAATAACAAGACGTTTAGCAACAACATTTCTGAATATGATGCTCACGTCGGTTGTGTCAATACTCTGATCGGCTTTAACAAGTTAACCCAAATCAATTACGCTCAAACTAGGAGGAACTTCGATAGAAAAACTCAGGTTAATCCCAATGACTCTAATTAGATAAACCTTAAAACACAGGAATGCAATAGGATAAAAAGAAAAAAGACGTGTAAAATCAGGATACGACCCTAATCACTATCAACACGCATATAGAGCTACGTGTATTATTTGGGAACTGCACAACCATGTTCACTCTATGTTTATTTCGTTGAAATAGTCATCAGAAGCGAACTTTCTGTTATTTAAGACGAGATCCACAAGCAAATTACATTTTACACGTCATGTGCGCGACATAGAAAGTGACCAATTAGGTCGAGAATTTTGAACGGATCAAACGTCAAGATTTGTTCTTACTGCCCCCTTGAATTGACGAGTCAAGATTGAAAATTTTAAAATTCGGATGGCCCTCGATTGGATTTTTGATGTCGCTTTTGGGAAGGAACCAGCTGTCCAAATTCCAAAGCGCCTCACATGCTTATGTCAGAAAAAGAATAAATGATCTTTCAAAATATTTGATCCGCCAACGACTTTTTATTTGCTAATATCTTGCTCTCTCTTTTTCTTTTTTGACTTAGTTGGCTAATTATTGAATTAGAAGGCATCGACTGGTGAATTACATATCTTTAGCCCCACCAACCCAAAATTTTTCTTGTTCTTAATTTCGTTTCTTGTTTGACATGGAGGGATTACCCAAACTCTTAGCCAATTCAACGCCCGTCGCAACAAAAAGAAATTCGATGATTACCCTCTACTTTTAGAAATTATATCCATATATTTTCACGTGCATCTCCTCCATTTTCCATTCACAGAACCCACTACTAGGTAGTAAAATTTAATGGGGATGTCTCGTATACTTCTTGGATCCTGTCAAACAACGCGCATTTCCTAATCCCACAATTCTCAAAAGAACGAAATGTCGGACTACGATTGGCTTAGATGTACTCAGAAATCAATTGGGGGCGGCTGTGCTACTAAATAAATGAGGGGGAGAAAAAGAGTCTCATTGGAACCGGCGTTTGCGTGTGGAAATGAAGCATTATGGTCAACGAAAGTACCCTAATAATTTTCTATGCTCGTATAATATTGATCGTTGAACGACGATCGACTGCGACAGGATGGAGTCTTCTTCAAGTGGAGAGGAGACATTGGACTTCCCCAATTAGACACAGACGAGAAAAGCGCCAAAAAAATAGAGTAATTATTCTAAAATATTACCCTAAAAAACGACTAAAAAAGTAAATAATTCATAGGTTTCCTAGCATTTTACATGGTGGTGGCGGGTGAAAATCACGCGACATCCCACGGAGATGAAAACCGGAAAAAAAAAAACTCCTTTCCGACATCTTCACGCGGTGACCCAAGAGACAAAAGTCCGCCATCCGCGGGGGTCCTGAAAAGTCCTCCTTTCCCACCTAAAAAAAAAAGGACCCGGTCCGAATGGAACCGATTTGCGAAGAAGTGTAGGCATCCTTTCCCACCTAAAAAAAGAGGACCCGGTCCGAATGGGGACCGATTTGCGAAGAAGTGTAGGCATCCTTTCCCACCTAAAAAAAGAGGACCCGGTCCGAATGGGAACCGATTTGCGAAGAAGTGTAGGCATCCTTTCCCACCTAAAAAAAAGAGGACCCAGTCCGAATGGGAACCGATTTGCGAAGAAGTGTAGGCAAAACGGGATTTTGTTCAATCTTGTCTCGAACCCACGAGCGATGTGGCCAGAAAGAAGTTGATTGCATTTTGATAAAATGTCTGCTGGAAGTTGGAAAAAGAGTCATCGTCGAGGCATGTATAGGTTTGGGAGACTTCCTCGCTTCGTCGACGGTGGACCTATTAAACGGGTGAGTCAAGTCGAGTTTAGGTCGGATTATAAATGGTATTTGACCAAAATTAACCTATTGACCCATTTATAACTCATTCTATTTGTAATGCATTTTTTTTTTACTCATACCAATCTAACTTATATTGTTAACACTTTGCCATTCAATCCAATTTACAAAAACTTATACCCAGAGGAGTGTGTGAGTGGGAGGCTATGTGAGAATGAGAGATAATGAAAAGAGAGCTATAAAGTGAGCTGGATATAAATAGGTCATAAACCCATTTATGACTCATATAATACCCATAGTATGTTTAAACCCGTTTATAAAATTTACTTGATTTAATTAGCCAGTTATGATCTATTTCACATTCATATGGGTTAACAAATGGGTCTATAACCTATTTTGACTGGTCTAGTGGACAGTAAGCGTGGTGATGATAATTGGAACTGCTTCCTTTCGAGAGAGATGGGCCTGGAGAAAACTTCGGGCCCATCGAATTGGATTGAGGCATTGTATGTTGGGTCGAATGGGAAAGCCCAAAATAGGGTCTTCATGGGCCGGACCGGCTCAATTCCTTTGTCCTTCTTTTCTCCTTTTCCTGAAAAGCAAATCTCGAACATCAGGAGATGCGGAAAGGCATTTAAAGACGACACGACCTGCCCCAAACTTTGGGTGTCTTTAGCTTTCCACTTCGATTTATGTCAACTTCTTGGTCAGTAGTTTATACGCAGTTGCACAATAAAATTATTGGTTTGTTTATTTGAAGGAAAATTATTCTAGAATTTTTTTTTCTAACTTTTCAGTATTTGAATGATGGAAAATAAATCGATATTTGATAAGTTTAGAATGAGGGAAAGTAGCTTTTCCTTTTTGCTAGAAGAAAATAACTTTTTCTAGACCACCAAGCAAATAAAACTAATTATTTTCCTTTTAAAATGATTGTCATGAAAAATATTTTTCTTTTTTATGAAATTTTTAGTAAAACAAATGTACCTAGAGTGTCTTTGAATTTGGTGTTTGAATGTGTGTGGATACGCATGTATGTTTAGTACCTTTTTAATGTAGGTATACATTAATTTGAAGTACTCAACACTTAATTTGGACACGTTCAGTCACGGATTGAGTGAATTTCAACCGACATAACATCAACCAAGGAGATTCACTTGGTCATGACAGATGGTGGTCTTAGGTAGTAATTTGCTCTAGATAAGGTAACTAATGAACCAAGTGGGGCCATGCATTGTTATGTTAGATTCTTAATGGAATTTTCTAGTGATCGGTAAGTTATTCAGAGATATCTTATCCACATGTCGCCTCAGGCACCTTAATTACAATTCAACATAAATATGTAATTCTGGCCATGGAGCCAAAGAGGGGCATTTGATGTTGAAGAATTGTACCTCATCTTTTCTCTCAAGAATTCTGGTTTTTCTAGGTTGCCTAAACATCTAAATATTTTTATTGAAAGGTGTCTTAAGAAGAGTTGTTAAAAAATGTAGGGATATAATTTTTTGAAAATATATATATATATATATATATATATATATATAGAGAGAGAGAGAGAGAGAGAGAGAGAGAGAGAGAGAGAGAGAGAGAGAGAGAGAGAGAGAGAGAGAGAGAGAGAGAGAGAGAGAGAGAGAAATGTCTCTCTAGAACTATCTAGGATATTCCTTTAGCTAGAACTATTTAGGTTACTTCTCTAGAAGAATTTATCTAGAAAAATTTAGACATTTTCGGAAGTAGACCCACCTTCATATGCCTATTAATAGGCAAGTTATTTAGGTTACTTCTCTAGAAGATATTTATCTAGAAAAATTTAGACATTTTCAGAAGAAGACCCACCTTCACATGCCTATTAATAGGCAAGTGCTCCCGTTAAATGGTGTTTGTCAACCAAGTGTGTATAGGAAATTCTCTCAATCGATAGTGTAAAAGATTGCCTAAGCAAGCCTCGTATGTCTTACTCAACAGTTGGTATCCTTGTTGCCCCTTTGAGTTTAACAATCGATGTTAGAGTTGCGCATCTTAATTCAATATTTGAATTGTCTCATACACAACTCTCAAGTCACATTCTTTTAGCAATTAACGATTCCTTTTATTAACATCTAAGTTATTCAACCAGTTCTAAATCATCTTCTTTTCCATATGAGTTTTTAATAAGATGGATGTAATTTTGCATACTTCAAAATTGGCGGGAACGTTGTATTAAATCTCTAATAAGCTTGAGTTTCTATCGAAATGCAACACCAAAATAAATTTACGTCTTCATGTACTTAAAAATAAGAATTTTCACAAAATAAACTCAAATGACCGTATTGCCTAAACATTGGTTTTGAATGACTTCTTTTCTTTTCAACTCACTTAGTTTTTAGAATCGATTTCATTTCTTCATGAATAAAGATAAAGTAAGAATTAAAGATGATTAAATTCACACGAATAGTTAGGTTTTGTTGCATTATTTATTAATTAATTAAGTTGACATTTCATTACAGAAATTTGGGATTGAAAATTAAAGTCGGTTGTGCTATAAATGTCACCCTCTCCCAAGCCAGATTTTTGGCTTCATCACTGCGTAATTCAGCCTCTAAATCTATCTAATGATACCAAGGAGGAACCAAATTTGGTGTGAATTTGGGTGGAGCCTTCGCATTTCACAATCCGTCCTCTATATCTACGACGAGTGGAGTCCCGACCGTCGAGACCTCAACTCTATCCTTTCTCTTCCACGATAATCACCATCTAGAAGTATTTGAAATTCGTGATCTTCTTAAATTTGTCACACGTAAGTCACTGTACACTCAAACCGAAATAAAAAACGTTCATCTTTATCCAAAATCGAAAGCAAAATCCACAGTAACAAGTCTTGATAGACGCATGCTTAAACCATTGGTAGAACATGGGTGATGCTTAAGCAAACCCATGATTTTTTATTTTCCAATTTGCCTCGTGAATAAGGAAAGGAGAAAGAAAAATCAACACGTGAGCTCAAAAAGATAGTTTTTCTCCCCCACGCAATGCACGACTGCAGACTTGAAGAGGCATACCTAAAGGTTTGACCAGGCTTATGTGGGAGATGCGATCGATAATGGGGGAGGTTTTCTCTCGTTGTGTTTTGTCTCGTCCAGGCGAGGCTGGCGAGGGTTTCCCAGTGCTCGCCAGCCCTTGCCAGCCTCTGGAGGTGGTCTCGCCCAGGCGACAAGGGCCGGCAAAGGGTCCCCTTGCTGGCAGCCAGAATGGCCAGCGAAAAAAAGAAAAGAAGGAAAAAATGAGAAAAAAATTTAAAATTCAAAATAAAAATAAAAATTATATTAAAATGCCCAGCCAATCTCGCCAGCCAGGAATTTCCGACATAAATTGATCGGATGGACTTAATTGATATAAAGGGCTAAATTAATCGGAATTAATACTAATGTAATAGGTTTATGACTTTTTGGTACTTTTCCCTCTAAATGTATGATGGGTAGAGTCCCAATTGTCAAGACCTCGACTCTAGCCTTTATCTTCCACCACAATCTCCATCTAGAAGTATTTGAAATTTGAGATGTGAGTCACTGTACACTCAAGCTCGATATAAAAAACGTTCATCTTTATCCAAAATCGAAAGCAAAATCATTATAACAACTCACAATAGACGCATGTTTAAACCATTGATAGAACATGTGTAATGCTAAAGCAAACCCGTGATTTTTTATTTTTCCAAATTGTCTTGTGAATATGGAAAGGAGAAAGAAAAATGTAACACGCGAGCTCAAGGGGATTGCACGACTACAGACTTGAAAACGCGTAGCTAAAGTTTGACCAGGCTTGTGTGGGAAATGCGACCGATAATGGTGGAGGTTTTTTCTCATTGTTTTTCTTCTTCCTTCGTTTTCTTTTTGCAGCTACTAATGAAATGGAGTCAATCCAGCAATACTGTCCCCCAATTAATGCAGTCGACCCAACAAAAATCAACGACTATGTCGGGCTTAGTCAATGGATCGATAGCGTGTGCCTAGAAAGATGTAGTCCCAATTTTAGTATGGATCACTAGCTAGTTTTTAAAATTTTGAGTTGGCTAACACAAGCTTATAAAATCAAAATATATAGCCATGATAATATTATTATCGAGATTCGCGTCTAAAATAGCTGTCAAGACTTGCAATTTATCCAACCCAATGTCATCTGCTTGAACCCCAACCTTCCCTTCAATCGATCTTTATCATGCCTGTTATTTCATGTTTTCTACTTACCTTTTCGTTCTTGGGATATCTTGTCGTACATCCACGCGTGTTTCATATGTATATGAACCGGTTTTCCACGCGAGAAAAGTGTTTAAAGGAACGTTCAAACTCATAGAAGAAGAAACGTTTGCGTAGCATACGAATTCATCTCGACAGTCAACTTCATGAACGTAGGGCAGCTGCGGGTAAACATGGATAACCTCAACGTTCAAGTAAGTTTTGGTTTGAACAGGGACTGAAAGATTGGTCAGAAACCTATGTCCAGCTGCAGGCAGAGACAAGGGAGAGAAGGGAATCGGTGCCGGCATTGCCGGTTAAACTATTTCCAAGAGAAATCTTTAATGCAGGGACCGACCCAACAAGGACAAAACGAAATGGAAACCCTAGACCTAACGAACAGCTTCTAAATAACTGGCTCCGGCTGTTTTTTATTTTTTATTTTTTTTAATTGCCAACCCGTGTTATTCTAATGCTTCGAGGCAAGTGGTAGGTGACTTCCAGACACGTGAAAGGGGATCAAACTGACAGGTTGATATTGTGCAATTTGCCATCTTCTGCGATCCTCGAGATACGAGAAACGTGGACTTCGATTGTTTAATGCTGCGGTTGCGCACGAATTATGCGTTAATCTATTGTAGTAGTTGCATGAAATTGAGCGACTCGGAGGAAGCATCCGGAAAGGAAGAAGAACTCACCATGGGAGGCCTGTACTCGGCTGGATATTGGCGTCCTCAGTTCATTTTTATAGGATTATTGTAATTTTTTGGTTGTAGAGTTGTTCCTCAACTGTCGGCCCTCCTGTATCCAACTGGCCCAAAACATAATTTACAATTAGCTTTCGTTTCACGCGGAATCGATTTGTTTCGCTACAAACGAATAATTTGAAAAATACCTAGCGAAACGATCATTTGTATCACCTAGAAATGTTACTCAACATAAGATAGTCCCATTATCAACGATGGTTTATTAACATTTGAAAGAAATAATATATGCACCCTCTCAAAGTCCCAGCTCTCCATTACTTTCATGCTCGAGGTGGCGACCAAGCTAAAATAAGAGAATCACGCTACTAGTTCAAATATTAAAGACGATCGAAATGGAAATGCTCGAGTAAAGCCATGAACATTGTACGCACCCTTTCTGTTTTGCTTTTCTCTTGTGGTTTGATGTTTAAATTAAACCTTGAATATGTCCTTGCTTGATTAGATGTCGTGTATTCTTTCTTTAGCTGATCTATGCATAGTCACAATCCATTCGGACATGAATTTCTCGACCAACGTCAGACTCAGCGTGATTTATTTTCGAAGTTCAGTAGTTTTTCTGTTAGAAGTAAAAATCGGCCCGCGACGGATTTAGTGGCAATTACAAAACAACAAAGCCTTGTCCATATAAGAGATTGCCCCAAGATTAGGGGATTTAAGGACTTTGGACAAACTCAAGATATCTTGCGAATCCAAATTAAACCTAAATTCCCAACACTTCTTGATCTAAACCCTAGAGATATTGCGCCAATCTATTAACTTACACTAACACTTAGATTTTAACTTCCTAAGATGCAATATTTGATATCACAAAGTTAGGGCGACAGAGTTTATGGAATCCGAAAACCGTCCGAGAACCCAAATTTTGTTTTTATAGGACCCCTATGAATGTTGTTATTTCTTATTAACCGGTTAGTTTAGTTTATTGATACAAAAACCTCTCTCTCCCGTCACTTGATAAGCCAAACACCGTTGTTCGATACCGCTTAGTCGAGCATTAGATAAAGCAGTCTCGTTTGTATATTAGGACCAATCGAACTCGCGATTTCTGTTCTTGCTGAAGTAATCGAAGCACGACACCATTGAGGAACGAAGTCGAAATAGGTCGAGTCTAATGTTACCGACTTTAAGAACATAAATGAGGGGAGGTCAAGAGGGCAGGCAGGAAGTCACGTGACTTCATTTTTTTAATTTTCCGACACTTTTGCCGCTAAATGAATTAATAATAGAAATGCAAAGTACGACAAAGATAAACATTGACTTGAGTGGAGCTTCTGAGTTGGCACCTCTCTCATCTCTCTCTCTCTCTGTAAACTTCTTATACATGCAGTAAACTTCCTTATATAAACCATGCACTCCCCGATGCCTTTTCACATAAACGTACTCTCTCTAACCTCGAACGCACACGCACTCTCTCTAACCTCAAACACAGACATAAACATGGTCAAAGCAAAACCATCTCTCTCCATCCTCTTCCTCTTCCACGTCCTCTTCTTCACGGGCCACCTCGAACCGTCGAACTCACAGCCCTCGAAGGCTACCAAGACGGACTTCATCAAGTCCTCCTGCGGGGCCACCCGCTACCCGACGCTCTGCGTCCAGTGCCTCTCTGGCTACGCCGCCTCCGTCCAGCAGGACTTCCGCCTGCTCGCCCGGGCCGCGCTCCAGGTCAGCCTCGACCGGGCCAGCGCCACCAGCTCCTACGTGGGCCGGCTGTCCCAGTACCACGGCATCAAGCCCCGGGAGT
Source organism: Eucalyptus microcorys (assembly GCA_014182515.1). Lineage (NCBI taxonomy): Eukaryota > Viridiplantae > Streptophyta > Magnoliopsida > Myrtales > Myrtaceae > Eucalyptus > Eucalyptus microcorys. Next base: position 4,099,058 of record CM024566.1, on the reverse strand, counting down.
CCCAGGCTGTGCAGGACTGCGTGCAGAACGTCGGCCACAGCGCAAGCCAGTTGAGCCAGTCGATCGACGAGCTCGGCCAGATGGGAGGGCAGGGGGCCGCGGGGACTGCGTTCGATTGGCACATGAGCAACTTGCAGACATGGGTGAGCGGGGCCCTTACCGACGCGAGCACGTGCCTCGACGGGTTCGCGAGGTCGGACATGGATGGGAGCGTGAAGAACTCGGTGCGAGGGCAGGTGGGGGAGCTGGCGCAGGTGGTGAGCAACGCGCTGGGCCTCGTGAACAGTTACGGGTCGAAGCACCGCAGGACCAAAGGACAGCCTTAGATCAGGGCATCGCGGTGGGAAGATGATAGTTCTGGGACTGGTGTAAATGGTGATGAGAAAGATAAGTGTTTAGACATACAACGTATGTAGGAACGAGAGTTCTGCTGTTGCTGTCACGTGTTCATGTTGTGTGAATTGCAAGAAAAGTGATGTTTGCTCTCCCGTGCGTTTCTCTCTGAGGAAGAAGTAAGGACACTCCCGTCACAAAGCAATTTGACTTAACATTACCCAATTATAGACCACAATTGGCAGGATCGATACATTAAATCTCCAACAAGTTTGAGTTTCTACGTTAACGCAATACCAACATATATTTAGTACTTTTTTTTTTTTTTTTGGTCGAAAGTAGAATATGCATTCGATTAAGGAGTCTTTTTCTCGTATTTTATAACACAAACTTTTATGAGTTAAATCCAAAAGACTATATCGACTAAACATTGTAACTCAGTTTTAAAATCGATTTCCTCCCTTCAGGTATACAAATAAAGTAAGATTCAAATTTCGAATGTGTTCGTCTAGCATAAAATGAGTGATGTAGAAAATATTTTCCGAAAAATGATTGTTTTTATATTGTTTAGGAAAATTAGTCAATGGAAAATATTTTTATTATCGATAACAATCCGCGTCTAACTATTTTCGTGGGAAATGAAAATATTTTCCATTCATTTAATTTTGTAAATTATACAAGCGATCATTCTTCGGAAAATATTTTTCATATCACTAATTTTCCACGAAACGAATACACCCAAGTGATTCTTTATTTTCACATGTACATGGTTGTACTCTTTAATCACATTTCGACCGCATGTTGCATATTCATGAATAGTTAGCTTTTGTTGCATTATCGTACATCAATTAAGTTGGTATTACCTAATGCTTACCAAAATTTGGAATTGAAAAATAAAGTTAGTTGTGCTCAAATCTCGCCCCTCCTAAGCGAGATTTCCGGGTATATCACTACATAAATCAACCTCTGATATATGTGCATACGTCAAGGAGGAATCGAAGTTCCTGTCAATTTGGGTCAAGCCTTTGCCTTTCGACTTCGATGTCCCCCTCTGAATCTATGATCGATACGATTATGATTGGCGAAACCCTAATCCTTCACTTCCACCATAGTCTTCATCTAGGAGAACTCGAAGTTCGAGATTTTCTTAAATTTATTAGACGAGAGCCGCGGTACTCCCAAACTCGAATCAACAAAAACATTAACCTTTGAACAAAGCGAAATGAAATCAATGTAGTAAGTCTTGATGAACGCATGCCTAACTCGTTGTTAGAACATGGGTGATGATTGTCTTGTAAATATGGAAAAGGGAAAGAAAAATCAACCCGTGAGCTGAAAAAATAAAATTTTCCCCCGCCCGATGCACGACTTCAGACTTTTAGAGGCGCAGCTGGAAGTTTGACCAGGCTTATGTGGGAGAGAGGCGATCACTGATGGTGGAATTTTTAAATTTTTTTTTATCTATTGTGTTTTGATTTCTTTTTATGAATTCTGATAAAATGGATTCGACCGGCAACATTTTCCCCCCATTAATGCAATCGATCCAACAAAAATCATCAACGATGTTATGTTTAGTCAATGGACCGATTGCGTGTACCCAAGAAGACGTAGCCCCAATTTTAATGTGGATCTCTAGATTGTTTTGCAAATTTTGAGTTAGCTAATATGAGCTAATAAAATCAAAATATAGAGGCATGAGATTATATCCTTAGGATTCATCACACCGTCCTCGTCCTCGTCTAAAAAGGCCGTCGAGTCTTGCGATTAAATTTCAAACACCCTCGTTCTTTGGTGATCGGTAAGAAACATGCTGTGCGCATATTATTACCCTGTTTCCGAACAGTTGAAATATTTAAAAAATAAAGAAGTGATTTCAGCCTAAACCCTAACACACCCCTCCTCCATTGATCCTTATAATGCCCGTTATTTTTCGTTTCATTTATTTTTTCAATTTTTAGTTACTCGTCGTACATCACGTCTTTCAAATATATATGAATTGACTTACATGCAAACACGTCATATCATCAAGAAACAAAGCTGATCCTTGATCATATAATTCCATAATTCATTACCTATGGGTACTAAATCCATCTCGACGGTCATCTTCATATGTGGACACGCACGAAAGTAGGCGGTTTTGGACAACCCTAGACGAACTTAAGATCGAAGCCAAATTTAGAGGTTTGAACGAGGTTTGGATAGCGTGCCACGCCATAGCTCAAGTTGTGAAATCCAATTTTTTTTTTTCATTACAGGAACAAGGGAGAGACAATCAGCACGGCATTGCTGGTCAAGCAATTTCTGAGACAGGATCTTTTAATGCGCAACAGACCCACGAGGAGACTAGGAAATAGAACCCTAGAAGACCAAAAGGATCAGCTTCCAATAACTGGCAGTGGCTAGTTTTTATTATATTGCTTCCTGACACGCGAAACAAGTTTGAATCGACGGCTTGACATTGTGCAACTGGCCGTCTGGCCGTGGTCTGCGCTTTCTTGAGAAGCGAGGGACGTCGACTTGTGATTTTTTAATGCTGCGGTCGTAGAGGAATCGCGTATAATCTATGACGGTAGTTGCATGAGATTTGAGTGACAAGGAAGAAGCATCCAGGAAGAAGAAGAACCATCTTGGCAGGCTTGTACTCAGCCGGTTGGCGTCGCCAGTTCATACATAGGATTATTGTATCGTTCTAGAGTTGTTCCTCCGGCGTCAGCCCTCCTGCACCCAAACTATCTTAAAACTCATATTCGCAAAGTCTTGAACGATTGGTGAATAAATGTTTCTAGCCAATTACTCTCTCAAAGTTGATGGTTGATGGTGTGTTTTCTGATAACCTATTTATATGTCCGCATCCCTTTCGGATAATGTCTTCCATCAAGACCAATTTTAATATTGAGCGAATAGCATAGTTATCATGCACCTTAATGCGAAAAATAAATCATCAATAAAACTAGGTAACATGAGTAATAATAAACTGAACGTAAGATCACATTAATGATGTTATAATAGATGTCACTTGATCAAGTATTAGTCAAGCACTTTTTATTTGTGTATAAGGACAAATCGAACTCCCAATTTCTGTTCTCACTGAAGTAATCTAAAGCATGATACCATAGGGAGAAAATGAAGTCGAAATGGGTCAATATAATGGTGCCGACTTAAGAACATAAACAAATGCAAACCCTAAATGAAGGGAGCTCAAAAGGGGCGGCAGGCAGTCACGTGACAGCATTTCTTCTTCTTCTTCTTCTTCTTCTTCTTTTTGCCACCACATAAATAAATAAACGAAAAATGCGACATGGATAAACATTGACTCCAGTGGAGCTTCCAAGTGGGCACCTCTCTCTGTAAACTTCCTTATATAAACCGATATAAACCATGCACTCTACGATGCCTTTTCACCTCCACGCACACACATACTCTCTCCAACCTCAAACGCACACGCACTCTCTCTAAACCTCAAACGCAGACGTGAACATGGCCAAAGCAAAACCATCTCTCTCCTTCCTCTTCCTCTTCCACGTCCTCCTCTTCTTCGCGGCGCTCCTCGAACCATCGAACTCACAGCCCGCGACAGCTCCCAACACGGCCTTCATCAAGTCCTCCTGCAGGTCCACGCGCTACCCGGCGCTCTGCGTCCAGTGCCTCTCTGGCTACGCCGCCTCCGTCCAGCAGGACCCCCGCCAGCTCGCCCGGGCCGCGCTCCAGGTCAGCCTCCACCGGGCCCGTGCCGCCGGCTCCTACGTGGCCCGGCTGTCCCAGCACCGGGGCATCACGCCCCGGGAATCCCAGGCCGTGCAGGACTGCGTGCAGAACGTCGGCCACAGCGCAAGCCAGTTGAGCCAGTCGATTGACGAGCTCGGCCGGATGGGAGGCCAGGGGGCCGCTGCGGAGGCGTTCGATTGGCACATGAGCAACTTGCAGACGTGGGTGAGCGGGGCCCTTACGGACGAGAACACGTGCCTCGACGGGTTCGCGAGGTCGGACATGGATGGGAGCGTGAAGAACTCGGTGCGGGGGCAGGTGGGGGAGCTGGCGCAGGTGGTGAGCAACGCGCTGGCCCTCGTGGACAGGTACAGGTCGAGGCACCGCGGGCCCAAGGGACAGCCGTAGATCTGCTGTTGAGACTGAAAGAATGATAGTCCTGTGTTTGGTGTAAATGGTGATGAGAAAGAGAAGTGTTTAGACATATAACGTATGTAGGAACGTGAGTTCTACTGTTGCTGTCACCTGTTCAGGTTCTGTGAATGTAAGAAGTTTTGTGAAATATGTGAATTGCAAGAAAAGTGATGTTTTGCTCTCACGTCCGTTTCTCTCTAAGGTAAAACAATCCCCTCACAAAGCAATGTGACTATTGATTACCCAAATCTTTATCATAATTAGCAGGAACGATACATAAAATCTCCAACAAGTTTGAACGCAATACCAACATATATTTAGTTTTTTATGTACTTTGGAAAACAAATTTTTATGATTTAAACCCAAAGACTATATCGGCTAAACATTGTAACTCAGTCTTTAAAATTGATTTCCTTCCTTCATGAATACAAATAAACTAAGATGTAAATTGCTAATAATTCTCTATTTTCACATATTAGTGGTCGTACTATGTTGCATTTTCTTGAATGATTAGGCTTTGTTTCATTATTGTAAATTAATTAAGTTGGTATTACTAAATGATTACCAAAATTTGGAATTGAAAATTAAAGTGAGTTGTGCTAGGAATCTCGCCTTCCTAAGCCAGATTTCTGGCTCTGTCACTACATAATTCAGCCTCTGATGTACATGCATACGTCAAGGAGGAATCGAACTTCCGGTCAATTTGGGTTGAGCCTTCGCCTTTCGACTTCGACGACCCTCTCCTCTAGATCTATGATCAATACAATCATGATTGCCGAGACCTCGACCCTAATCCTTCACTTCCACACCATAATATTCATCTAGGAGAACTTGAAGTTCGAGATTTTCTTAGATTTATCAGACAATACCAGCGTTGCACTCAAACTCGAATTACAAAAACGTTAATCTTGGTCCAAAGAGAAATCAAATCAATGTAGCAAGTCTTACTAAACGCATGCCTAAATTGTTGTTAGAACATGGGTGACGATTGTCTTGTACATATGGAAAAGGGAAACAAAAATCCACACGTGAGCTGAAAAGATAATTTTTTTCCCCGCCCAATGCACGACTTTAGAATTTTAGGGTGCATTTATTTGTGTTTCTGTTCAAAAATTGGTCCAAGGAACAATTTTTTTACCAGAAAAAAGCATTTGGTAAACTTGTTCCAGAAATAAAAAAAAAGAAACACGTTTGGTAAATTTGTGTTCTTTTTTTATTTCTTTTAATTTTTAATATTTTTATTTTCTTTTTTATTTTTTTCTTCTTTTGGCCTGCGGCCTCGCCTTGGCCGGGCGAGCTCGGGCTCACCCAGATTCGGCGAGGCCGAGCCTCGCCCCGCGCCGGCGATGCTCGGCGAGGTCGCCGGCCCTCGACGGCCGATTGCTAGTCATGGTCGAGGCCGGCGACTGGCCAAAGAAAAAAGAACAAGAAAAGAAAAAGAAAAGAAAGAGAAGAAAATAAAGAAGAGAGAAAATTTGTTTCTCAAAATTGTTCAAAAAACAAGAAACAAGTTTTTTTTTTTTTTTTTTTTTGTTTCTGTTCCAATTTTGTTCCTGAGAACAAAAAAACATATTTGGAACAAAAACACAAACAAACGCGTTTCTATTCTTTTTTTGTTCCTAGGAACAAAAAAAACAAAATTTTTGTTCATAAACAGAAAAAAATAATACAAACAAACACACCTTAGGGGCGCAGATAAAAGTTTGACTGGGCTTACGTGGGAGATGCGATTGCCAATGGTGGATTTTATTTTATTTTTATCTATTGTGTTTTGATTTCTTTTGTTTTCTTTCGATAAATTCTAATAAAGTGGAGTCAACCAGCAACATTGTCTCCCCATTAATGCGCTCGACCCAACAAAAATCATCAACGATGTTATGGTTAGTCAATGGACTGACAGCGTGTACTTAGAACACGTAGCCCCAATTTTAATGTGGATGCCTAGCTAGTTTTTCAAATTTTGAGTTAGCTAATATGAGCTTATAAAATCAAAATATATAGCCATGACAATATATGATTAGGATTCATCACACAGTCCTCATCTTCATCTTAAATGGCTGTCAAGTCTTGCGATTTAATTTCAAATATCCTCATTCTTTGCCGATTGGTAAGAAACGTGCTATACATAGATAATATCTATGTTTCTGAACAATTTAAATATTTTGAGAAAAGAGTGATTTAACAAACATAATAGCATCAGCCTGAACCCTAACACTCTCTTCTATCATTCCTTATCACGTTCATCATTTTTCGTCTTATATATTTTTTGGTTCTTTAGATATCTCATTGTACATTCCACTTCTTTCATAGGTACATAAATCGACTTGCATGAGAAAAAGTATTAAAAGACCCTTTAAATTTTTCTAAGAAGAACCATTTGTCTAATAGTCTTAGGTACACGCTAAATTGATGAGAAGCTAAGTTTGGTCCTTGATCATAAAATTCTACGATTCATTATTTGTGGGTACAAAGTACAAAATCCATCTCGACGGTCATCTTCATACGTGTACACGCATTAAAGGACGCGGTTTTGGACAACCCTAGATAATCTTAAGATCCAAGCCAAGTTTAGAGGTTTGACCAAGGGTTGGGTAACGTGCAACGCCATAACTCAAGTTGTGTAATCCCATCTTTTTTTCTTTACAGAAACAAGGGAGAGACCAGAATCAGTATCGGCACTGCTGGTCAAGCAAATTCTAAGACAGGATCTTTTAATGCGCAACAGACCCACGAGGGACTAGGAAATAGAGCCCTAGCCGAGAAGGGACAGCTTCTAATAACTGGCAGTGGCTGTTTTTTATTATATTGCTCTGAGTCTGAGGCAAGTGCTGGGAGACTTCCTGACACGGGAAACAAGTTTGAATCGATTGGGTTGACATTTTGCAACTGGCCGTGTGGTCTGCGCCTTCTCGAGAAGCGAGAAACGTGGACTTGTGGTTTTTAATGCAGCGGTCGTACAGGAATCGCATATGATCTATGAGGCTAGTTGCATGAGATTTGAGTGACAAGGAAGAAGCATCCAGAAAGAAGGAGAACCAACTTGGCAGGCTTGTACTTAGCCGGTCGGCGTCGCCAGTTTATTTATAGGATTATTGTAGACTCATCATTGTAGAGCTGTTCCTCCGGTGTCGGCCCTCCTATACCCAAACTGTCCTAAAACTTCACTTATAATTAGTTTTTATTCTGTTTGGGATTCCTTTATTTAGTTGAAAATGAATATCATACATTTGTATCAATTGAAAAAATTAGCCAACAAAAAGATGTTTTCTTTATCAGTGACGGTATATTAATGTTCATAAAATCTAATCATATGTACCCTTTTGAATATCTAGCTCTCTATAGTCTCTATGCTCGAGGTCATGACCAAGCTAAAATTCAAGAAACCATGCTACTATTTTGGCATTCGTCTCTAAACCCCTTTTTCTTTGGCTCTCTTTGGTATGGAATTTGAATTTAACCTTGTATGTTCGTATGCCCTTGCTTAGATGTATAGTCAAAACCATTTTCACATTTAGGACATTAATTTCTCCTTTGACGTTATTCTGCTGTATGATTTGTTTTTGAAGTTCATTAGTGTTATGTAGAAGTAAATCGCCTCATAATGGATTCCGTGGCAATTATAAAACAACAAAGCCTCCAAGATTGGGGACGTAAGGGCTTCCCACAAACTCAAAGAGATTATGTCCAATCCGAGTTAAAGCCTAAATTTCCACACTTCTTGAGACTCGCAATCGCAATGAAGATGCCAGTTTAGCTAATATTACACCAGTTTATTGACTTGTTGTGCTTCTTTTTTTATGCATTTAACCTTTAGAATTTAACTTCATATGCGCAAAATTTGATTCCCCGATTAAAGTTAGGACAACAGCCGCTTATTTAACTACCGGGTGGACGACAAACCTCGAGGCAGAAGCCACTCTCTCGAAATATAAATCGGGTAGTCTCGTTATATACGAAAGATGTGTTAGACGTATTTGATTGGGGCCTAAAGGTCGTGCGAGAACCTGTGTTCCTTAGCAGGACAAAAATGGGTCTCTGTGATTTCTCGTTATGTGATCTACTTAGTTTACTAAACTAACCATACACAACAACTTGTCCATTCCGTCGCTTGATAAGCCTAGTAGCCTTGCCCGATATCGCTTGATCAAGTATTAGTCAAGCACTACTCATTTGTGAATCAGGACAAATCAAACTCCCGATTTCTGTTCTCTCTGCATGATACCATAGAGAGAAATGAAGTCGAAATGGGTTAATAAAATGGTACCGACTTTTAGAGCTTTAAAAAAATGCAAACCATAAATGAAGGGAGCTCAAAAGGGCCGGCAGGCAGTCACGTGGCTGCCTTCTTTTTTTTCCCCCTCATTTTTGCCACCACATAAGTAAATAAATGAAAAATGCGACGTAAATAAACAATGACTTGGCGTGGAGCTTCCAAGGAAGGTCCTCTCTCTCTCTCTCTCTCTCTCTCAACTTCTCTATATAAACCATGCACTCCACGATGCCTTTCACCTTCACATTCACATGCACGCAGTCCGAAACCAGCTCATAAACATGGCCAAAGCAAAACCATCCCTCTCCTTCCTCTTCCTCTTCCTCTTCCACATCCTCTTCTTCACAGCGCTCCTCGAACCGTCCAACTCTCAGCCCGCGAAAGCTCCCAGCACGGACTTCATCAAGTCCTCCTGCAGGTCCACCCACTACCCGGCGCTCTGCGTCCAGTGCCTCTCTGGCTACGCCTCCTCCGTCCAGCAGGACCCCCGCCAGCTCGCCCGGGCCGCGCTCCAGGTCAGCCTCGCCCGGGCCCGCACCGCCGCATCCCAAGTCGGGCACCTCTCCCGGCTCCGGGGCATCACACCCCGGGAGTCCCAGGCCGTGCAGGATTGCGTCCAGAACGTCGGCCACAGCGTGAGCCGGCTGAGCCAGGCGATCGACGAGCTCGGCCAGATGGGAGGCCAGGCGGCCGCCGCCACGGCGTTCGATTGGCACATGAGCAACGTGAAGACGTGGGTGAGCGGGGCCCTCACCGACCAGAACACGTGCCTCGACGGGTTCGCGAGGCCCGGCATGGACGGGGCCGCGAAGAAGGCGGTGCGGGGGCAGGTGCCGCAGCTGGCGCAGGTGGTGAGCAACGCGCTGGCCCTCGTGGACAGGTACGGGTCGAGGCACCGCGGGGCCAAAGGGAAGCCGTAGATCTGGGCATCACGGTGGGAAGGCAAGGTCGGGATCGACACTGAAAGAAACGATAGTTCTGAGAAATGTGTAAATGGCGATGAGAAAGATGACTAGTTATATAAGATGTATAACGTATGCAGGAACGTAAGAAGTTCTGCTGTCGCATGTTGAGCTTTCGAATGTAAGAAGTTACTGTGAAATATGTGAAATGGAAGAAGAAAAAAGTGGTGTTTGCTCTCGTCCCACGCTCTGTGTTTCTCTCTTCGAGGAGGGAGACGACTCCGGCGAAACCCTTGGCCCAGCTCGGGTAACGTGTGGGACCCGATCGTGACCCGGTCAGGCCCACTACGCTCTTTGCAACAACAACCTGAGGCGGGTGTTGGGCCTAGGCCCATCTACTTAGTCCGGTTCCCGTCAAATAAAAAATTTTAAGCCTGATAATCCGACCTGGTATATTGCGTTTACCCCTTTTTAATGGCCAATCAAACAAGTTTCGTTTATTTCAAGAAAAGACGAATAACTCGAAATATATTTTCTTATAGATGAATGTTTGTATGACTTAAAATAGTTAAAAAATAAAAAATATTATACCCTCAATGACGATGCACGATAGACTCATCTTAATTAAAATTTCAATCTGATTAGGAAATTTGAACGTTTCTAATTTTCTGTCCAACCGCAGAAGTTGCGTGATTCCTAATTTCCTACGCGGATAAAAGGCTTGTACTTTGCATTTTCAGATATGAAATCGGATCTGCAAAATCACGTCCAAAAAATGCTGGACTTTTATTTTCGTTCTACAGTCGAACTATATCATGCCGGTGGTCGAGGCGAGCAAGATCCTACGCTCTGGTCTGTCCCCAGCCCCACCACTTTCCTTCTTTTTAAACTTTAACGTGTTGTTAGACCAAAAAAAAAAAACTTCAACGTGTTGTTTTTTTTTTTTTTTTTTGGTAAGGATTTGGTTTTCCAATTTTTTTGTGCGTATTTATGAATTTTTATATTGAGTAAACTCAAATGATTATGAGATACTTTTTTTTTTTTTTGGTAATCGAGGATCCACTTGGCCCGCCTTTCGCTTACGCTAATTGGCAACTCATGACCCGTACAGTGTACAGTGCACGGTGCATCTCGGACCAAGCGTCAATACGTCGGGAGATGCTAGCCCAGGATCTCCCGCTTAAGACATCGAGAGGGCTCGAACCCTCGATCTCTGGGAGAATGCACATTAACTGCGCTGCCCGTGATTAGGTATTATTAGTTACATTTATTCTACACAAAATAAATAATTTGAAAAAAAAATTCGAAGAAAATCAGACATATGGAGAATAAGAAGCAACTATTCATAATAAGTTCTCTTTTAGTGTAAAATAACTAAATAAATGCTTTTTTACCTAAGATTCTTTCGCAACAAAGAAGGGCAACTCGTTTAGGAGGTGAAAAATAAGCACAGCCGAGATTGATTTACATTTTCTTCTAAAGATTTAACTTTATAGCAAAACGATCTCGGTTTAGTTTTTTTTTTTAATAGACCGTCAATTATATTCAAGGCCGGCAGTGTCAGACACGACCGTGTTTAGCACATAAATTGATGAATATTAACACGATTTCGTCGCAATTCAATTACTACGCTTTTACATAATAAGAAAGAAAAATACGATGGCCATGGCAAAAACATAAATTAAGGAATTATAAAGAAGAAGATGATGTGCTACTGCTAATGCAAATTACCAGGCATGCTTGATTGTAGTTTCTGGTTTTTACAGATTCAACGGTGTTTTTCCCCTCCCACCCAACTAACAAAACACAAGCCTATTATGTCTGACAGGGTCGAGAGCAAACCGAAATCCAGCAGATCCACGCCGCCCGCGTAACTCCGCCCGCAACCGCGGCGTTTCTCCTCCTCCTCCTCCCCTTCCCTCCCGCCGCCGCCCTCGCTCGCGCCCACCTCCCCCCCACGCCGGAGATCCCGCACGTGCGGGAGAGCTCGGCCGCTCCCCGCGACGCCATACCCGCTTCCCGCTCGCTGTCCCGGAACCGCATTCCCAACTCGCCTCTTGGTGTTTACCTGGAAGCTGGAACCACCGTTCGGCGCCGGCCATCGCCTGTGACGATCCGGGTAAGATCCGAAATTCGCGTTCGCGTCGGTTTATTTTGGATTCGACCGTTGGAAATTGCGTTGGGGGCCACCTGTTTGACGAAATGCCTCTGTGAGCGCGTGCTTCAGCGAGATCGTATTCATGTCTGTTGTCTGACTCAATACTTTTCATGCCAGTGCGTCTCCGTCTGCTAAAATGGGGAACTCGTTAATCCTCGTAGACTTTGCCGAATGGTTTTTTGCTTCTTTTAGCGACTGCATTTGTCCGAACAGTTGGTGTTGTGTCCCGTCGTGAATTCACGCGCGCTAAAATGGACCGGCATTGGTGAAATAATTTGGTAGAACGCATAGCAGCATGCGGTGATCAATACTTGTGTGCTAAAAGGTCTGCAACAATCGGGCCAATTTATGTATGCGCTCCTGGGCCATATGACGCGTCGTGGGGTGGGAAAAACTGCAACTCTACCAGAAAAGAGCGAAATATCTAGCTTAATTTTGAGTAAGGAGTATCAAAGAAGTTCTAGTGATGCGCAACGGTTAGTATGACGTTCCTTATCCATCTCACTCAATGACCTCGCCCCACGTTTATAGCAAGATGTTGGGGCCATCAATTTGCATAGATAGGATAGAGGTTTGCATTGGCAAAGAGAATAAGAAGCGTAGATGCACGTGTGAAAGCCAAAATTTTCAGTTGAAAGACTACCCGGAAACTTGAACGAGCTGAAGTTTCTTCCTTTCTTTTACAGAGATCTCCTGTTCTCATTCGAGTTTTGTGTATCTGCAGGGTGGTTTTTCTGACGTTGAACTGATGAGCGGCTCCGGTGCATCTACTAACTTACGCGCTGCTTTTTCCCATTGCGTGCAGCAGGTTCGGAGTTATGATTACCATCACTACCTTTGCCTTCTTGAACTTCCACCCAACATGCGCAAGGCTGCATTTGCCCTCCGTGCTTTCAATGTTGAAACATCCAGAGCCATGGACATTGCTTCTGATCCAAGAATTGGCCTCATGCGCCTTGTCTGGTGGCAGGAAGCTATAGACAAAATTTTTGCCAATAAACTAATTGAACACCCAACTGCACGGGCCTTATCTGCAGTTGTATCTGAGTTCAAATTTAGCAAAGCATGGTTGAAACGATCTGTTGAAGCTCGTATCAATGATGCTAGCAGAGAGGTGACTGAAATGCCAGAAACCATTGATGAATTGGAAAAGTATGCCGAGGACACTGCATCAACCATTCTGTACACGACACTTCAATCTGGTGGAATCAGGTCCACTGCGGCTGATCACGCGGCATCTCATATTGGAAAGGCCAGTGGCCTTCTTTTGCTGCTTAAGTCGCTGCCATATCATGCTAGCAAGAGCCGCCACTCTTTATATATACCTAGAAAAGTGGCGGCCAAGCATGGATTGCTGGTTGAAATGGGAGGTCAATCAGAAGTTCGATTAGACTCCCGTGAGAAGCTTTGCGATGCAGTATTCGAGATGGCATCTGTGGCTAACATCCACTTGCAGAAGGCTCGTGAATTAGCTGGAACAGTGCCTGTTGAGGCGATCCCAGTGCTGCTCCCGGCTGTGCCTGCGCAAGTAATGCTAGATACCCTCAGTCAGGTGCAGTTCGATGTGTTTGACCCAAGGATACCACGAGGAGTTCTGGGCATCTCTCCTTTCTGGTACCAACTGAAACTCAAATGGAGTTCCTGGAGGGGTAGATACTAGAGAATAGTCATTCGCAGTGAGTTGAATAATACAAAGAAACTGATTACACAACCAGCAGATAAAAGTTTGAATTGCTGGTAATGTGAGGGGTTTTTTTTCCCCCTTGAATTGCATCTTCTCACTGTAATTTTCACCATGCTCGAATGAGCTGGACTACGACTGTTGTACTTTTCTGCAATTTAAAGAGGGGCAGAGGTGAATTTCTTGATCCCGAAGCAGCATCAGTTATTGAGCAAGCTTGAGGGTGAACAGAATTCAAACATGGCTCAGCTGTGGACACTGTTAGAGACTTCCTTATTGCATGTCTTCCTTATGTACTTTTGTTGGGCTTATAACAATCCAAGACCGAGAGTAGGGCAGCTTCTCATTCTTTTCACAATCCTCATCCTTTGAAGGAGGATCGCCTTGATTTTAGGCCAGGATAGATTTGATGCTGTGATTTTTAATTAGTTTCAATATGCACAATCTTGTGTACTTTGTTATTTGCGTACTTTGGAGACGATCAGCTCACCCATGACAGGGCAAAGTCGGGGATGAGTTCCATAGTTTGCAGAACTTTGAAAGTAATTTGATGTTTGCATCAAATAACCAAATCAATGAGGAATTAGAAACTGAAGAACAGAGAACCTGCAACTTGTGGAACACCAATCATAAATCTTGATCACCACCAGACTTAAAATCACCATTGCCTTAAGTCGCTCATTCTATCATCTTTAAATCTATAGATTAAACGTTTTTAATTTAGTGAGGTTAGCAAATGCCACCACCAGCCTGGCTTTTGTTGTTGCCGACGCCAATCTCTGGTGACAATCCTCATCTTCACCTTCTCAAACTCCTAAAAATCCTGCAATGTACATTGATCCCAGCCGGATGATCATACCCACGAACCCTCTGAGCTTCCTCTTGCATCTCGCCAAACAGCGGGTGATTGAGATACTTAATGGGCAGCATGAATCCTCGTCCGGCTCGTCCACTAGACCTCCTAGTCTATCTCTTGACCCAACCAAATGTAAATTTCACCTGAAGTGAAAGGGGCGAGCCTACTTGCTCCGCTCATCTCGTACCGAGCCAAACCGTAGATTTTGTTCATGGAATTACGAGTTTCTTTCTTAGAAAGGAGACTTCAGTTCTGGGTAATCGATTTGAAGATGTTCATTACCTTTCTTCCTAGCCTAAAGCCAGAGCCTCTTCTCATTCTTTAGTTGCTGAGAACTGAGACTTCCTCAGAGATAAGGGCTTGTGAAGCATAAGACCTGAGAGCATGGGATTTCTGTCGTGACGATTCTTTTGGCTGCCCTTTTTTTGGTCGGAAGCACACACGTTAAAGATCGTTGCCACAGACAAATCCTTTCATCATTTTTTTCAACTGGTTTTGGATGTGTACAACAGTCATTGATTTCGAGTTTTTCGATGCCAAGTCCGTCACTATCAGTATCCGAGGCATTGCTTAAAGTATGCCAAAACGTGAACATTGGATTCTGATTCTTGTGTGCAAATAGAGATAGCCTTTGAGAAACCTGGGAAAAGAATACGATGAACGATTGTTGTATCGAAATGACTAACTGAACTAGGTCTTCTTGTCGAGTGTGGACTACCTACAATAAATACACATGTGAAAACCCTACAATTGTACTAAAAAAACAGTAAATTTATATTAACAGTAATAAAATGAAAAATACACATGTGAAAACTAACTCCTTTACAGTTCCATAGCAATGACATAAGCCAGGCAACAAAGGCTCAAATTTCCAAGCCGATATGTAATCTGGACTAGTCCCTTCTAAAGACAGGACAAGGATAATGAGTGATTAATAGAGACAAACCGGAGGGCAGAAAATTGGATTTGCTTCGGAAAATTGTTCATAAGTCATTCATACAATTGTAGGGTATTTAAAAGAATGTAAGATCACAATAAATTGGATGAAAGGACCCCGTGCGGAACACTTAGACTACTGTGGATCAAAAGAATACATGTCAAAATCACTGAATTATGGACAGGCTAGAATGGCACACCCTAAAACACTCACAAACCAACCTCACTAAGAAGCTACAATCCGGCGAAGCGACATAAAGGAAACACTAGAAGGAGATGGCAACGATGATGCCTAGCGGGAGATGGACATGAGAGCGCAGAGTATCGTTAGCACAGTGACAGCCACGGTTGATATACTGGCAGTGATTGTGACTCCCGAAGAGATATCTTGAGGCCTGCAATTGGAAGCATTGAATTTTAGTATGTGGCAGGAAAGCTTTCACCAAAACAATAAGATAGGTCAAAATGCTTGTTTCTTTATGCTTTGGTTTTTAGATTAAATACGTTTCCTTGAAGATACTAAAACAAAAAAATGAGCAGTAGACGCCTTTTGTCAGGGTCAAAGGTGTAATTTCGAAAAGGGACAGGCCGCCTAATTGTCTGATGATCATTCTATCTATCGAAACAAAGAATTTAGGGGCAGATTTGGATTACGTACTTCTGCAGATCGCTAAGTGCACCACAGTACAGAGCATTATCAGGTATGGGCAGCTCAGTCTTATTATTCTCTTCTGGATTGACGATCCTCACGTAAGTTTCTTGGCCGAGGTACCATGAGTCAAGGTTTTCTGTTCTCAAGTTCCAAACTCCGACATTGTCAAGGGATATGAGGATCGCTGTCCATGCTCCAGGATAGACCTAGGGAGAGAGAGAGTAATCAGTATAAGCAATCTTTCATCTGTCTCCCATTTACATGGGAGAAAATCTAGCGTTGACTAGAGGAAACAAGATACATGAGGCACTTCAGCTTCTTCTGAACTAAAATAAGTTGTCAAGCGTTATCTTTTTGAATAACAGGAGATGCCATAGAGCATCCCCACTGCAGGATCATTTGCAACAAGCATCTTTCACACTCAACTATAAAGCACTACGAAGGCATACAACAACCAATGAAATGCTGAGTCTTCCTCAATGAATGCAGAAAATGAGCCCAACCATTCCGAGAAAGTCATAAGGATATTTAGAAATTTATCTGGTAAAATTTTTTCAACTAGTGAAAACGCACCTGGACTGTGGAGCGGGCAATGCCATCCCACTTATTATACGTCCCTCTGCTGTTTTCTGTCCACTCGCCATAATCCATCCTATACATAGAAGATGTTTGTCACCACTCTTTGATTAAAAGGAAAGGGAATTCCTACCACTACAACTAACAAAGTAAATAGCACTAGTATAACCATGGAAAGCAAAAGCAATGTTGCCAGTAGGCATAGCAATGCAGAAGAAGTTACCCGACTACAAAGAATGCATATCCACTCATGTGATACGACTGCACCTTGGTGTCGTTGTTTTGCAATATTACTTCCATAAATCCCCTATAAGTTCCGTTAATCACAGATGTTTCCATCTTCGGCGGTCCGGTCAGTGGTTTGTTGGGGAAGTCAAGCTTGTATGCTCTTTTCACTTTGTACTGGTCAGCGAGCCTGATTGGGGTGGAAGGATTCACAAACGAAACTCCACTAAGCGTCGTGCGCCGTTTTCCATTAATTGTCACTGGAGGAGCATTTCTCAATAAGTACACATCAGTCACGTTAATTGAGCCATAGCGGAAAGACCCCTGTGGATTGGGACGAGCCCCACTGGCACTCACATTCCATCTGCATCCCAGCATCAGATCAAAGAATTGAGATTCAATTATCTATTGTCTCAATAAACAAAGTAATCGCACATGTCATGTCAGCGATTAAAAGATTAGGTTACAACAAATAAGGGAGGCACTTTTGACGCCACATGTGATCTATTTTCAAACATTTAATGCATTGATCTTCTCATCGACTTTTAAAACTAACAGGGACCGACAATCTCAGAATGTAAATTTAAGACTTTTCATTGCAGTGACGGTTTTTCCAGATAAAAAGTGGTCCAGATGTTGAATCCAAGGTGATGCTGACTCAACATGCTCCCGCCATAGTCAGGAAAAGAAATGTAAGTGTCTACGCATAAAATTCCTGGAAGCATACCTGATTGATCTCGCTTGGTTCATAGAATAGGTTTTGTCATATTCATCGTTTGGTCCATCTGGAAGAGGGCCCACCGCCTTCCCTTTTGAATTTGAGTAATGCAATATGGCGACACCAGTTACTCTTTCCCAAAGAGATTCATTCACGAATCGGGCACTTGCTACAATGTAATAATCAGAGCTAGCATTCTGATCCATTGTCACCAAGAATGAAAATGATTGACCAACGTGGATGTCCAAACTAGTATAATTCTGCTGCACCGTGTATGAACCCTCACTCTCAGCCAAAAGGAGGTTATGGTTTTGAATCCTGAAATTCAAGCTTGTCGATATTCCCACATTGTGCACACGGATGCGATATGTTTTCCCTGTTAATCATATTGGCATCAGTAAGTCTCATGGTGTTCATAATCATACAAGCTTTATTGATGATTTACCCCACCTTCAAACAAATCAGTACTCATTTGAGCAGGACTTCCTAAACCTTCCCCCCCCACAATAAAAATAAAAATAAAAACGAAGAAAAGAAAGAAGGGAAACAGAACGATCAAACTTCGGTGTGCGGCTCGAGCCACATCCACCACAACCCATGAACTAGTTAGAGGATAAATTATTGTATGTGCTCACTCTAATAAGACCGAGCAACATTATGAAACAATCAAATAACTACTATACATGAGATTGTTAACGTCATTGACTATAAATATGTTCCCTGATGAGGCAAAATGTTGCAGATGGCGAAGCAAAAATCAAGAACGATAATGCTGCTTATACAAGAAGAGAATGACAGAAAAGAGCATGGAAACATAAGAAGCACCCTTAACGCCGCGATAATTTTGGCATGGCTGCAACTCCTAAAATCATACTCATAGTGCAAAAGAGACCAGATAATTTTGGCACCTATCTTGGTCAGCCAAATTCTTTTTCTAGCACACAACTGAGAGTCTTGGGAAAACTCCACAATGACAAGTAAAACCCCAGCATAACATTATCAATTGGAAGCAGAGCTTACTTGGTCTGCTTAAATAATCGCAGATAATTTGTTTAATAATAGAACCTTCGTTCGTTAATATTACCTGGGTGGACTGGAATGGTTTCATAATCAATACCATCTTTTACCAGTGTTGTATTATATTGGTAAGGTCCTTTCCCATTAATAAGAACACCATCAGGCATCCCAAGATCTTTTCCACCATTGAGGGACTTCCTCAAGGCCTACAGCAAAAAACAAAATCTATCTTAAAAGTGAGCTTTCGACCATATGCCACAATCCCAAATCATCTAACAATCACCGACCGTATGATTCCTGGTATACCAATCACCGATCAGAATGACAAAATCACCATCGGGAGTCGCAAAGGGAATGGGGATTATAGGCCGGTTGTTGATAATGAAGCCACCGAATCCGCCCGATGCTCTCTGGAAATAAGTGGAGGGGAAGTAGAAGAAGCTCCCAATTTGATCCTTGACCTGGAACTGGTAAGTCCAGTTCCACTTTGGAGGAATGGGGCAGTTGGTCCCCAGAACACCGTCTTGCCACGAACTGCGCCGCTGCTGTATCCCGGACCTACTCGTAACCAACACACCACACACTCCACATGATCAAAAGAGCAGCAAAATCAAATCTTTCTTTTTTGCCCCCTCCTGTCTCGCAATGTCAAGCAAATCATACCAGTGCATAAGAAGACCCTCGTCCAGCTTGTTGCGCACATTGACGACGACATTGTTGTTAGTAGTGACATTGATAGTAGGTCCTGGAAACTTGTCATTAACAGCAATAACCTGCAAAGCAAAATCGAAACCCAAACGATAAGCCCAGTGGAACACTCACTCTGTCGACACTACATTGTCTGTTTCGACCTCTAACCAAAACGCATCAGCCCAAAGCAAACTACCGAAAGCTCACATCACACAGATCCGTACCTAAAATGGAAACTTTCGAGGATTCAGCACAAACCCATCAACCATAAGCGGCCAAAAAGCCAAGCTCAACACTGAAAGACGGAGCACGAAGGAGATACAGATTCGGGGAAAAAACAGAGCAGGAGATCTGAGAGCACGGACCTGCTGAGGAACGCCGAGCGGAGAGGCGGTGATGTAGGAGACTTTGAAATCGTAGAAGACGAACGGATCGTCGGCATAGCAGGAGCTCGAGAGCAGGGCAATGTGGACGAGCAGCAGCAAAACTGCGGCGGCGAGGCCGTTCGAAGCCATTCTAGAAAAGCTCTCTCTTTTCCTCCCTCTCAGCGTATACCCGTCGAAAAACAGGGGCGATTTTTCCCAAGGCTTTTACGGGCTTTGCATTATCTAGTAGAGGGAAAGCGAGAATGGTGGAGACGAGTAGCCTCCGTGTGCGTGCTTGAGATGGAGAGAGAGAGAGAGAGAGGAAACGGCTCTTTTCTACTTTATCTGCTCTTGTGGGCTTATAATGCTCATTACCTCCGGGGACAGTCTGAAACCCAAAAAAAAGAAAAAGGCAAAAAAGAAAGAAACAATTACTGGGACCAACACCCTCCTCGAGACTTTTCGTATAATTTTGTCCAAGGAAAGAAAATGCACTGTGAAATTCGCAAGTCCATGTTAACGTTTTCCTTTTCGCAAGATTACCTCGACGAACCCACCTTTCAGTACTTTTCTATTCTATTTTTTTTCGGGTCGAGCACTTTTCAGTCTTTAGAAACTGGTGGGTCAAAGACGGTTTGGACGGGGGAGCGAGAATTGTCAAAGATTTGTTGTTTGTTCGAAACCTTTCTAGATGTAAGTTCCTTTAGTTTAAGGGGGTAGTCATAAAAACAATGAAGGAAATTCGTCCGCTGGGGAAGAGAGAGAGAGAGGGGTGACTGTGGTCGGGTAGAGGATCGGATTCTGATCCCAATCGAAGCTCTCTTTTTGTCGCTCGCCACTCGTCGTTCATGCGCTGCTGAGTATGACCGTGCATGCTGTGCGTGAAAGAGTGAAAGAGAGAGAGAGAGATACAGAGAGAGACAGAGATAGAGACAGAGAGAAAGAGAGAGAGGAGAGAGAAGGAGGTGTGATGTGTGACAGCTTATCGCCAGTTCAAAAAGAGACGAAATCAAGGAAACTGGGTCGCACCAGCTCCGTCAATTAAAAAGGGACACCTGGTTTTTTCCTTATTCGCGAATAGCAAATGTGAGCCAGAGCCAGAGCCAAAGCACACCGCTCCTCGATATCAAGTCTTGATTTTTTTGCTGATTACCTTCCTAATTTAATGCCGCCCGAGGACAGGCATCGACCAGACACCATTATTTTACCGAAGCGCCTCTGCTTGGAGCTGAAGGAAGAGCAGTCGATGAAGGAAACGAGCTCTTTCTTGCACGCGCGTTGCAGGGGATCAACGTTCGACCCCTGTCGAACAAATACAATTCAAGAAAAGAGAAAGAAAATTTCAGAAAACCAGATGCGAAAACAAAGGAAAATTCAGTAAAAAAAAAAAAAAAAAAGGAACAATTTTTATGGTGCCTCTCCCAGATCTTCCACTGAAAGCGCCACATGATTGCCAGCCCATCCCCATTCCCACGCCTGGGCCCCCCACCACCACGGCTAATTAATTAATACAGTCCCTCTTCTTTTTTTTTTTTTTTTTTTCCTTTTTTTTTGGAAAAATAAATGGAAATTCGAAAATTTTAACCTGGCAATTAGCAGTGTCGTTGGTTAGGTAACTACACCTACCAACCGTTTGATTCTGTCCATCTGCTTTTCAGGTTTTCTTTTGTGTTTTTTTGACTGTCTGGAGTGTGACAGAGAGAGACCCCTACTCATCTAACCCTTCTTCGATTTGTAAATTTCAAGGTTACCTACTCTCTTAAAGCTTAAATTTGACCCTAAAATCTAGCACTCTTCGAAATTTAAAGGATAATTCCACGTATGATTTAGGAATTACATTAAACATTTATAAAAAATTTAAGATTTATATTGAACAAATTAATAGTTTAAAAATTACATTATATATTGAGTTAAAATTTAAGGACAGCATTAAATAAATTAAAGTTTTATGGATAATATTGGAGGTCGAGTGAAAGTATAGTAACCATTTATATATTTTCTCTTTAAGTTTGAATGGCACGGCTTGTTTGGAGATTTTACTTTGGAAAGTGAATGGGAAATGGGAGTGACGACATGATGCCCAATATTTGCAAGGGGTGGTGGGGTCAGAGGCAGAGAAAATGGCAAGCCAAAAGCGGAAATTGCTCCACCAGAATTTTTCGAAAAAAAAAAAATAAGAATTGCCACTTTCCAAGATGCATTTTTAGGGTCTGTCGTTTTTTATTTTTCTTTCCTCCATTTTTTGGTACTTCTATTTTGTTATAATACATAAATTTCTAACCCAAAAAGTCTTTTTCCATATTTTTTTATAAAGCTCGGAGAGTGGATTATGAGAAAAACACATTCATATGCATCGTTTTGCATTCCCTTTCCTCACTTATTACTTTACTTTCGCACGTAAAATTTGGATATCGTACTTATAATAAACATCGAAATAAAGAATTGCACATTTTCATGAGCCAAGCCCATGATCTCCCTGAAACCTCCGACCCGGCCCAGAAAATGGCTGTCTCTCTCTCTCTCTACCCTTCGCCGGAGATGGCAAGCAAACATGCCATGCATGGACCATATCCAGCAAGGCAAGGTATGATTGCTGTCATGAAAAAAAAGGTGAGAGTTGGCAGGCAAACATGCCTGCCCTTCATCGTTTGATCATGGGCGAGGATCGCTTCTGACCAATGTTCATTTGCCGAGATTGTTTCGGCAAGTGAGAGAAATTCCAGACAAGCATATCTCTACGTTTAATACTATTAAATGAATAGATCGGATTGAAAATGATTTAACTCAAATTAGCATATTTGATCCGTTTTGACCTATTACTATACAATATATACATGATCCAACCATATTGTTAAAGTAATTTTATCTTTAATATAATCTAAAAAAATCCATATCCAAACTAAGACAAGAGCATAAAATGAGCAAATATGAGATGGAACGAGGACGAGAGGGAATAAGAGAGTCATAGAAGAAATAAAGAATGTTCAAGTCAAACAACGGCTTGTTCATCGAGGTGTTCAGCCGCCACAAATGTCGATTGATTGAGTCATGTAACAAGACTTCCAACTATTTTTTACCTCGGAAAATACTTGGAAAAATGGAGATAAAGGTAACTTGTACATTCGGGGCTACTGTAAAACGTAATCCGAATAGGATCGAGAGGCAGTAGGCTCAATCAACCTCCATACCTGACCCCTATAAACCAGCCTTGTTAATTAAGCTTTTTTGCTTTTGCTTGGCGGCAAACATTGTAGGCCGAAAATTAATAATTATGTGTTTCCCAAGAGTGGGCCCAATATAAATAATAGTAACCACAACGGGCAAGAATAAATAATTAATTGAGATGGAATCTAATTTCCTCATTAATAATGTTTTCTGAATAGGTACGCGGAAATCTTGGCTTTTATCATACAATTCAAGCCGCCAAAATGGGGATGTTTTGCTATCTCTAACATAGCCAAGCCTACTACTACTATTGCAGCTTTGACCAAAAAAAAAAAAAATGAAAATAGTATCACACAAAAATAAATCTAATCTTATGAGTTTGAATCCTAATGTATCGTCACGATACTCGAGAGATCCAAAAACCTTTCCTAAGGAGAAAGTAGAAAATAAAAAAGTTATAAACATATAACATTTATATCAATTTAGTCATAAATTTTTATATTAAATTAATTTAGTCTTAAATCTTATATATTTACACCAATTAAATCCATTCTATGTGAACCATGTGGCCAACAACCCTTGCCAGTCCTCAGCCTCAGCGCCCCCCTCCCAAAAATGAAGAGAAGAAAACAAAAAGAAAAAAACCATGAAATATTAAAAAAAAAATTCAAAATATCATTTAAAACTATCAATTTCAACATCAATCGCGCCACGTAAGACAATCGATGTCTATGTCAATAATTTTCAGTTAGAATTAGACGAATGGATTCAATTGATAAAATATGAAAGTATTTAGAACTAAATTAGTTTAATTGAGAAATTTACAACTCAATTGACTTCTCTTGTTTGTAACTTGAGTTTAAGGGGTGAAAAACATGATCACTGATTTTGTTAGACCCTTTAGAGCAAACCCAAGTGGGATTTCGAGGGTAGGTGGAAAAAAAATTGCGTTCGTCTTTCCTAAAATTAAGGAGCGAGAAAAGGAAAAGAAAAGGTCACGGATGGATTAGAATCATCTCGATCGTGAGGAATCTTCAACTTACCTAATTTGAGCAGTGAAGGAACCATCCCAAATCGATCCTAACATTAATCACACCTTTTGAAAAACCTTGATGATAACGAGTGGAAAAAGGATCAACCCTAGACATCTTTCATCAATGTCCTAACTTCATGGTGTCGGCTCAGCCTTTCATGCCATTAAAAATTGTCCATTTCAAGTTCTTGACTTTTTAATTTATTTCACTTTTTTTTTTCTTAAGCGTGTATCTATATGATGAGATGATCTTTGCTTACAAGGAAAGGCCAGGAATATAAATAATCTGGTTAGATAAGACTTTTTATTACATTATGTCTCCACGGCGTTCTTAACTTGCGCAAGCTATAATCATTGAGCGTAGTTTCCTTTTCCTCCTCCACAAGAAAACCCTAACTACAAAAAGTTGGGTTAAAGAAACAAAGAAAAAGGAAAAAAAGAGAGAGTGGTTAGGGTAAAGGGTTTGCTAATCCTTGATTTAACAAGTGAAATCACATCATAACATTTAAGTCCTTGCGAGCTTTTAAAAATAAGGGTTTGTAAATGCATAAATTCATTGTATTTTTGAGAAAATAAATTCAAATAAAGGCTTGAAGTACTATTGTTTTTTCAAATGAGAGTTCGAAATGAACTTATTTTAAATAAGGACTTAAAATGGCTAAATATCTCAAATAAGAGTTTGAAGTAGAATTTATTTCAAATAAGGGTCTAAGTGATCATATCAGTTTTAAAAAAGTGCTAAACCTCTCATATTGAAGGGCATTTTCGTCTTTTAGTTTGTTTTTCTATTTATTTTTATTTATTTCCTTTTTTTCTTTCTTCTTTTCCCCATTTCCTCTATTAGCCATGGTGAAGGTTGTCGGACTCATGCAAGGGTAGCCCCCCGTTGGAGTTGGGCGAGGGCACTCCTCGTCGGTGTCAGGCGAGGGTCACCCTTGCTGGATTTGGCTTGGGTGACCCTCGGCCCGCCCAACTCAGGCAAGGCGACTTCCATTGGCCATTGATGGCGATAGCTAGAGGAGGAAAGAGGAAAAAAGAAGAAAAGAAACAAAACAAGAAAAAAAGGAAAAAAAATATGGTTATAATTTTTTTAAACCAAAAAACCCTTTCTTAAATGATTGGAATAGTCATCGCCAGCCAAAAACCTTTATTTTAGATGATTTGACAACTTCAAACCCTTTAAAATGATTTTACCACTTACTACTTTTATTTGATACAAAATCCACTCCGGACCCTTATTTAAAAAAACGATGACACTTCGGTTCTTATTTGTAATTTTCCTTATTTTTGAGTGCCACATCCGAGCTTACAACATGACTAGATGTCGATATAAAAAAGTGATGATCATTACTAGTAAATAATGGATTACTTAATTGTTCATGACTTAAGGGCATCATAATGTGAATTTCCAACCCTCGGTCCTGATCTCTATGGCGTTTAGTTATTCTCCTTGTAATCGACAGTTACTGTAGACATCTTATAAAATGGCACGTGAATGACGTACTAGTTAGAGCAAGTCGGAAGGGTGTGAAATTTCAAAAGAAGTAATCGAGATTTACCAAATAAAGAAAGAGAACGGGCTGAATCACTTGATAGAAGACATTCATGTACCGTTTTTCCAAGGACGATGGGTAGCTGACCGTCATCTGCACAAAGTAGTTTTAATAATTGCTCATGAACTTTGGTATTTTTTTATTAGACTTCTTTTTAGAAGGCTCATCAATTTGGTGGAGTTGGACCGAGACAACAATATTAGGGCCGGCCTCGTAATAAAGTAGGATTTCCGTTTATTTTTGGGGCAAATGGGGGATTCAGAATTATTTGTTCCAAAAAAAAAAAAAGATAGTAAAATAAATGGTGAAGGATTTTCAAATATATATATATAAAAGAGATCATTTTATATAATCTTTTTATAGCATCCCTCGTATTCTAACTCAACGGAGCTATCCAACACTAATCACCTATCAATTATTGCGATATGCGAAAATCAAGATAGCATCACTTGTAATGATGATCATTATTTTCTAAATGACAAAATAGGAATTTCATAATCTGTAATTAGTCATCACAAACCCTTTATAAATAAAGAGAAGAAAGGTTCATCACATATGATGCTAAAGTGATATGTAACAGACGACACGCCCCCGGTATTTCTTATGTAGGGATAGGAAACGGAGTGGAAACTAGGAAAAATTTCATTAGGCTCGGGACTTCTCGCAGCTCATTAATGATCCCTAACGTTTTTCGCCTTCATTGTCCTGAAACTCGGCCGGCATTGCCAAACAACACGGCCGGCGAATGAAAATTCATAAGGCGTCGCCGGACAATGAATGTCACCAATACTGTTTCGAGGAAAGTAAGAGAGATTCATAAGAACTGGGACTTTGCCCCATGCTGAGCCTAGGACCTGGTTTAGTGCCAGAGAACTTCAAACCAAGCCTCTTCAACTTCATCCACCAAAAGCCCTATCCTGAAATTTGGATGGAACGTTGAATTTCTTCTCCTCTTTTGATGACAACATGAGCATAACTCAAGGATAAACCGGTGGATGAATATAAACTTCATGATATTCAGCAGAGAAGAAACAATCCTCGCTGACACTCTAAGGGCGCGCATGATAATATTTCTATTTCTCTATTCCTCTGTTTTTCGGAACAGATTTGGAACAGAAATCCGTTTGATAACGCAATTTGATTTTTCTATTTGTAGAATAAATTTCTATTTCATAAATAGATTTGAAGAAGCTAAAATTTTTAACTTCTAAAATTTTTAACTTCCCTAAAAGGATAAAAAGAAATTTTGTCATGAAGCGAAGATAAAGGTAACATCGAGTGATAACGACAAGCGAAAAAAATGGTCAGATTCAGAGAAAGTTCCGAAATTCAAACATAGAAGTTAGTCGATTTGCATGTCGCACGAGCAATGCGAGTCGAATACTTCCTTGTTAGGCAGATATAATGATTTCCAGGGTATTTACAAGATCACATCAACTGAATTGCTAATCGCCCACAACCGTCCCCTGAAGTTCTTGAACTGTTGTCATATTTTAGTATGTCTATTCATAATCACTTGGCAGAGAAGAGTACAACATAATTACAGAACTTCATCAGCTTGCTGAACAACACATATAAACACTAGAAACTAAACGGACCAATGGCCGAGATGCAAAAGCAAAAAAAAAAAAATTTAAAAGAAAATTCGCTCAGATTTCGACCGCCCGAGCGTGATCTATTAGAAGCGTAGACAGTATCCCCATTGAATCCCTAGCCTTATGACACTAGTACTAGCACTGCAATTTCACATCCTTCATGCGTCTTCCATCTTCTTCCACGCGACAAGAGACTTCAGAAACTCCATCACCTACATGCAATTCCGACACATCCGTCGTATATTAGCATATGCTTCTGAAAACACAACTGAAAGTTTTGAGACGAAAAGTGAAAAAGATGAACAAGGATGTGCACCTCCGATGGGTCCCTGAGAGAGTAAAATGCCTTCGTTTCTTTGGGCGCTGAAGGATACCAAAATCCCAATGCCACATTTCTTTTCACCCAGCATCTGATATAGATCATCAAAATGGCCAACTCATTTGTATGCTTGCTTCAAGGTAGAAAAAGAAACAGAACAATAGAAATTGTATGTGCGTAGTACCTTAAATGCATCTTCATCAGTTCTGTCATCTCCAATATAGATTGGGAGCACGTCAGATTGATTAGCGAAACCTGTGTCGACATGAAAGCAAAGTAAATTTGTTGTAGAATAGCGTGTCCACTTATGTTCTGGAAAAGAGAGAGTTAAAGGCCAAAAGAAAAGATACCGAGAGAATCGAGCAGAAACTCCACCGCCTTCCCCTTATTCCAGTCCAACACAGGACGGACTTCTAAAACCTGGATAACCAAAAGGAAGTATGTGCAACAAATTACTGATACCCACTTAACAAAAGGAAATCATGATGCATAAAGCCAGAATCAAGACAAGAATTATACCTTCCGTCCATGAGTTATTTGCAAATGCGGGTAGTTTTTTAATAGATTGTGGACTAATCGAGCAATAGTGCGCCAATTCTGAAATCATAGAGCAATCAATTAAAATGAGACAGACTTGGAAGTTAACCTCATTGAACATCACTGCAGCCCTTAGTTAACCTTTTCATGTACATTTCGGTAATGTACTGAGGCACAGAACTTGTTGTTCTCAACTATTGTGCCTTTGATTCCCTTTGTCTTCTCAACGAGGGTTCTAAAAACCTGCATGCCCAAGTCAAAAATCAATCTTCTAATTGCCATTTACCATATATAGATACCATAAATAAAAAAGAAATTGGATGCAGAGCAGTTGCGCACCTCATCAATCATTGGTAAGAATTCTCCAGCGGGCTGAAACTGCTTTAATTCCTCAGCCTATAATAATAAGGACAGACATCACAGAAAAATTAAACCATCAACATGAAACTTATTTCCCCGGGAGAATCAATTTAAACATTCTCGAGTGGATCTTCAAATACCTGGCTGTCAGCTAATTTGACACAGCCATGATGGTCAATGGATGCGGCAACACCCACAGGACCCATAATATCCATCCCATGGCTTCCAGCATAATAAAGTTCAGTCAGTCCTACCAACTCATGTACCTAAAATGATATTAAATTGATGTAATTCAGACATAACATCTTCAGAGTATCAATTAAAAAGTGAAAGTTGAAAAGTGGATTAAAGGCTCGAAATGTCCCAAACACCCTCTAAAGTGGAGTCCTCCCGATACCTTGTTGCGACTCCTCCCACTAATAATGGTAGTTGGGAAGAGCTCTGCAACGTTTTTCACGGCCAAACGCATCTGAAAATATATTCACCAATGTCATAAAATAAATAACTATGGAATACTGAGAAATGAAGGGCTTCTATGCTTACAAAATACTGTTCTTACTTCACTAGACATCAGTGCATCATCAGGGTTGTCTACAATTGGCGAAAGAGTCCCATCATAATCCAAAAAAATGGCTATCTTTTTCTTCTTAGCCTGCTTCGTGATCTGCTCAAATGAATTGAGTGCTGATGGATGCTTCATCTGTGTAATCCGGAGAAATTGCAATTAAACAACATGAATTAGAGCAAATGGCATAGCATAGTACTTATCACATCATTAAAATCTAGAAACTATAAAAATGAAATACCTCCCAAGAGCAATAGGCAATCTCAGCATCATCTAAAGCAACTTCAACACAATAACCTTTCATAAACTTTTTACGAGGAGGAGACGAGGCCCTCATTGCATCTAGCCAACCATTAGAGAGAGCCTCATCGAGCTTTCCCGGCTTTCTCCTCAGTATCGGTATGCATTTGCTAGAGGACAAGTTGGAATGAATGCCTAGTCTTGTCTTGTTAATGGGTGCAGGATCGGCAAGAACAGGAGATGAATGAGTCGACTTGAGTTCCATTGAATCAAGAATAAAAGCACTATAGGAAAACAGATCGTATCAATTGTGCTGCCAGTTTCTGGAAATTGTGCTTTAAGAGAGACTTATAAGCTATAACTGAATATGCTTTATCCTACCCTCTTGTCAATGAAAAACCACCTCTTCAGAGTTTTCTTATCACTACTATTGGGAGTGCAGTCCATCAAGTGCTGAGTTCTTGAGATCTGGTCTTGAATATAAAACAAAAACATTCAGCAAGAGTACTATAATTAACATGAAACGAGACAGATCGCCTTTATGCCAGAAAATACCTTATCATTTCCAAAGCGTTGCATTTATAGCAGATAATTCATTGGAATGTTTGAGAAAGCCAACTATGAAAGCCAACTTCTTCCAGATTTCGTGCGCTCAATACCTCCCTGAAGGTCACTGCAAATGCAAATCACTAATTTAGCATCTGAAGTTTGAGCCTGTTGAAATATTTTACTCCTAAAAATTTGTTCAGCAGCAGGCAGTAAAGAACCCACCTTGCAAATGTAGACATGGAAAAAGGCGACTGAATATAAACACACAGATGACCTTGGTGCTGGATATCTATATTTTATATGTAACAATCAGTCCAAAATTTTACACGACACTTTCATATGACAAATTGAAAAGACAAAAGTGCAGAAAAAGAATACATGGCATGCAATGTTTGCACCATGTGGCATTAAATGAAAAACACCCAGAGACAGAATCTCCATGATTCCATCCCAAATTTACTTTATACAGACTTCGTGCTCTCTAGAGAGTGATCAACGGTTCATGTAATCATCAGCAAGATGATTTAAGATTTTTTAGTTCTTAAAGGACTTTTCCTTTGTGTCATCTGAATGACTCAGTTTGTCACAATTGTTATTGAGAAGACTGGAAGGGACAATTATGGAGCAATCACCAATTCCTACTGAGATGATGCACATGGAACATACGCCAAACTTCTTACATATCATGCATAGAAAAACGAAATCCTGCCAAAAATTAAAAACAAAGGAATCGTTTTCACATCTTCTCCTATGCAAGCATCATGTACTAAGCTGTGGGGGCCTAGATCGAAGTTTAAATGAGGCATGTAATACCTATGAATAGATCTCATACCGTGAAAAGGACACTGCAACTACAAAAAACGACCATGAGATGCCACCAGGCACAAAAATGGGGGAAAATGAACAAGAAAATGAACACAGCCTCAACCTTCATAGTTCACACACGAGACATGTAATCTTGCCACTTTCGGTTCGAACTTATATAGGATGAAACAATTCAAGATTGTAAACTACTGACAGAAGGTTCTAGGCCAATCAAGAAACAAAAAAAAATATGGTAAGCTAGAAGCACATCATCAAAACTTCTATTTTAACAGTTCACATCGAAAGAAAGTGATTAAGACACGTTTCACGGTTTTGCATTTCAAAGAAAGTGATTGATACACGTTCCCAAACATCAGCATCGACCAACAGGAGTGCAGCAACCGACAAGCAATCAACTTTATTATCAACCCATGATACATGAACAAAAATAAACAAATGGGGTCCTCAAAGTCACCATCTTCAGCAAGTACACAGCTCTTTCAAAGCTGAACCAAGCAGGGAAGCTGTTCAGTCCTCTAAAATAATCGAGGAAATCGGGTCGTGGAAAACTATACGGCGTTAAAAAATATGGGCCCGATATCATATGGTCCTAGAAGAACCGAGGAGGCAGGCAAAACAACAAAAAAAAAGCAAAACTTGAGATCGAAAGCCGAAGAAACTGTCGCGGAAACTCACGGCGAGTCGAAATAGAAAGACTTCCATGCATGTACCGTCACCGTAAACGGTCATTGATGCTTAAAGATTCGATTTTTTCCGTATTAAGAACGTTAATCACACGAAATCCCAGCCGCAAGCTCTGTTTCCCGCACCGAAACGCGAGCTTTAGAGAAAGAATCTCTCCCTGTCGATACGGGTCGTGCGGAGACGTGCATGATGCAACGAATCACCCGCGGTCAAAGAAAACAGCAGCACTCACCTTTTTTTTTCCCTCGAGGGACCTCGGGAAAATGCAGTTTTTCCAGGAGAGAGCAGGTCGGTCGTGGCGAACGAAGACGAATTTGCTTGAATTGGGTTGTCGGACGAAGGAGGAGCTTCGAACAAGAAGGAGAAGAAGGAGGAGGAGCAGGAAGACTGTCTCTGTCACCAAATGCCGGAAAGGTCGAACCTTTGCACCTTTATAGAGACAGCAAGAGAGAGAGAAGAGAGAGAGAGAGAGAAGAGAAACGCAGGGGCAGAGCAGCAGAGACGAGGAAGACGAGGTGGTCTGGGCATTTTATAGAGTGGGATTTCGAAGACAACTCCTTTTACTTTTTCGTTTTTTCGTTTTTTTTATTATTATTGAATTTTCCTTCCCATCATAGCACAGGAACTATCATTCCCATAAAAAAAACATATGTGTGATTTCACCTACGTTGAGCGAAATAAATTGCCTTAAATGAGATCGCACGGGCTAGAAAAAAAAGGTATGTGTGCACATCTCGATTTGAGTCATTATATTTAGTATCATTTCCCCGTTGATCCACGTATCAAAACAGGGGCCTGCAAAACCCCCTGATCGCCCCTTGACATGCTCTCCTCCTCCCCCTTTGGGCAAAAAGATGCAGAGCATGCTGAACCGCTAATGTCATCACTCGTGACAAAATCGCATTACAAAAATCAAACCGGACTAAGCCTTTACGTAATCGACTGCTTGCGATAATAGCTGACCACGTTCAGGCGCGACAGGGCACCAAAGTCAAACAGCTAAAACCGCTGCGCTGCTTGCACTTTTGGGGAAAAGGTGTCGGCCAACGTAATTCAAACCTCAGCTGAGGTGCGAGCTCTCAGAAAGCGTTGAATCCAGTTTTAGCCCTGATTCTTGTGCAGATGGACCATCTCTTGTTGATACACGTCAATGAGAAGATGGTGTCTACGAATGAGCATGGTTCTAGGGTAGAACCGATAACTCGAGAAATGGATAAGTGAAAGATTTGATGGATATATTTCAAGTTCCAAAAATTGGGGAACCTATTCCGATAGGTTGGTTAACAAGTCTTTATGTTTTTCTTATCCTATGTGTTCATGTGATCTTGTCATATGGACATCTAATAATAAGTGTGTAATCTAAAACCATTAATTTGAGTTTCTATTTCTGGGATACATACTCATGATCAAAAATTTTATTTTTGTTAATGGCGTCAACTTGTTGCAACTAGTCTCGAGGCCATGCATAAGCTTCTAGATGTGATGTTGGCGCGATGTCACCATTTCATCTTCTAAACACGTATGCAATTTATTCGTGTCGACGTTTTAGGACTTTATTGACATATGCAATGATGCCACGAGGGAAAATCATAAACCATGATTAATTTTTTTGACAAAGACGGTCGAAACATGAGCTTCGATGCTTGTCAAGGTTTCTTTTGACGTGTATTGTAATTTTTAACTTTGTTTCAATTACATTAATAAATGTGATCAAAGTTCTTATCGCTTTCAGCTATTGTTTATAAGGTCTCTAAAGATATTCATTTACACAGTTTATCAGAAAATTCAATAATAAAAAAAAACTATTATGAGAATGATATCTGTTATGAATCATAAAAATATAAATAACAAAAAATTATAATTATTGTGAGATTTACTCTTTTAAAAATTTATGATTCACAATAAATTATTATTTTTATAGTAGGCCAAAAAATGCTCTGTTAGTAAAGCCCAAAAATAAAAATAAAAAATTGAGCAATCTATCGGTGCGCAGGTCCATGCACACTAGAACTACAAAATCCTCGTATCAGACCGCGTATAATAAGACTTCAACAAAAGTCAACCATCTCATGCCTTCATACAACAAATAAAGTAAAAAGCACGATTAAGTGACCAACTACATTATAAATGAAGACACTCACGAGATAAAAGGGTGGTGGTAGATACCTCGCCTCGAGCCATTTATCTAAGAAAATAAATAAGGTTCCTCCATTTTCACACATTTTTCTTAGTACCAAAGCAAAGTCATGCCTATTTGACACCTGAAATGGCCCGCCCTAACAATGCATCGTTGCATCAAGATCCTTCTGAATCGATCAAGTAAAACATCATCTCTCCATTTCGTAGCAATTGTTATATTTTCGGAAGGAAAATTTCAATTCCTCAAGCTTAGAAACACAAAATTCTAATTTTTGGACAATAGGGTACGCATAAGATCTGCCCTTCTTTTCTTCTAATGCATTGCCTTTAAGTTTTTTTTTTTTTTTTTTTTTTTTTTTTGTCGGTGCATTGCCTTAAGGCAATAGATTCTCACCAAACTAAAAAAATGTGGTTTGTTTCTTTTCCTTAAAAGAGTTTCATTTTGCGTCCTTTTCATTAGCGATTCTCAAAAGTTCACTTCATAAAATAATACATTACAGTTAGGTAAAGGTCGGCATTTCTGGCCAACCAAAACACATTCGGGTGACAGCGCCCCCCATGCCCAATTCCTCCTGTACACATTGCAAATGTTAGGTTCCATTGAATTGCTCCAAGCTACGATTTCGATTTTCCTTGATGGGGACTTGTTAGATGGGGATCGCACGAAAAGTGCAAATGCCAGATCCGGATGGTGGTATTCGTTTTTCGTGGGGTGGTGCATGCAGAGACATTTGGAAGCAATCATCATATATGTCAGAAGGTTTATAAAGTAAGCAAGAATCCAATATCTATCGATGTTAAATTTAATAATGAATTACTTCAAAAATATTTTCAAAAGAGTGATCCTTTGTATAATTTGAAATAATTAATTAATGAAAAAAATTTCATTACCGACGATAATTTATATTTAAACCGGTGGTCATTTATTTATTTTTAAAAGCGATACAAATTATCTTTTTTAGGAAAATATTTTTCAAATCATTTATTTTTCGCGAAATAAATGGCGCAAAGTATACTTATGGCCATATTTGCTATATTGTAGTACACTAGCTCAATACCATTTGCAATAAATAGAGAAAACAAGCATATGGTATCAAGACAATTGTTAAAAACCAATTGCAATGCAATGTTAGAATGTATAACTTAAAATTTTAAGACAAATAGATATAAAAAGTATATATGACTTTTTGTTAAGCGATACGATATAATATTTCAACAACAATAACATCTTAATACTATAAATATTAAGATGAAAGGGGGTGTGAATAGTAAATTGGTTTCTTGGGCAATCGGCAATGATTTTTTTCTCTCAATTTCAAACTTTTACTTTCTTTTCACCAACCCAAGCAGATTTAAATAATGAAAAGTGATAAGACTCAGGGTTTTTTTTTAATGATTTTTATTTTCTTTTCCTGATTTTACATTGTACTTGATACATTCTTATAAATGTAGAATTAAGCAGATTGTTGTTTATTAAAAGAAAATTTGTAAGTAAGATGAATTTGGATACTAAAAAGATTATCTTCCCTCTTGATCAGAATTTCATAAAGTTCTGATTTCTGTGTTTTCATTCCACCGCTTATTGACCTATGTGCATTCCCTTCTGATCAAAACAGTAAAAACTATTAGAGAATTTGCTATCCTCTAGACAAATGATATTTGATTTTTTCAACAATAAGAACATTGGACTTTCTTTATACATCTAGCGCATGCTGGCTAATACAGAGAGAAAAACAAAAAACAAAAAAACAAATTTCTTCAAACTACCTGACGAAATTGGCCAAAAAGAAGCATCTGAAAATGCCGGCCGATTCCCCAATTTAATCATAGTTTTTGAAACTGTTGATAACGAGCAGTGATCGTATCGAGGATATCCGAACTTCAGACAATTGGCGAGTGATCGAGATCGTTCCGTGATCCCTCACTTTTGCACGAAGCTCGCACAGGGTATTCGAACAGAGTGCAAAATCTACGAATCTAAGTTCAAGATAAAATGAACTGTACTGGAGTCCAATGCCTCTAGCCTCTTGCATCTTCTTCAAGAGAAGTTGCAACCCTTGTCTGTCCCACTTTGCTTGAAACTCTCCGACTTTGCAGGCAACCGCTCTGATCCGTGACAGTTTTGCCACGATGCCATCCGAGGTTGCTTCAGCTGCTCACCCGACTTCTTCGCAACTGACTTCTTGCGTTGCATGCCAAACCCTCGTCATCATGTGAACTCATCTTGGTTTTCATCTTTTCGTCTGTTCATGTTTTTTTTTTTTTTAGGTGCGAGGTCCTCTCCTCTCTTAGTAATACAAGGAAACAGGAAATTGAACGGTACGAGATGTGAACGGGTATTTACCGGATCTTCATTAAGAGTACGTGATAATTGTTCGAGTTTACTATGCTTAAAAAAAGTTTTATTGTTATCGTGAGTTTACACCCGGGTGTTTTTGTTTCATTGGCAATTTCATGATAAAAATAAAATATTTTCCATGAAAATCATTTCAAGGAAAAACAGTTCATTTTCGCTTGTTTAATGATTTAAGGAAAACGCTTTCCGTCTTACCAGAAGGAGAAGTCGTGTTCCTTTGATCTAAACTTATTATTTTTAGCCACCGGAAAATGTTTTATGTAAATTGGTGAGTTTTTTGTTATCTAAATACCGTATTTTTTTAAAAAAAAATCTCAAAAAACAGTTTTCCTTCAAACAAATGGACCTTAAATGTACTACAATTAAGTAAAATTTACATATGCATATATGCTTCTTTTGATTGGAACTTTTTTATAAATATATCACGCATGGTAATTAAATTTTGTTATTTTGTGATAAGAATATGTATATCCATTTATGTGAATGTGAGAAGATATAATCTTGTATATAAATACACTAATTGACATGCTATTTAAATGCTTCTACATGAGTCCCATACGGAAAGTGATTTATACGTGTTTAGCATGTCTACTCTAAGAGATCTTAGCAGCCTTTCTTAAAGTCAGCAAATATGTAAAAGACAAATTTTAATAAAAGATTACATACATGCGTGTGTTTATGTCGTTCTTTCCCTTCAAGCCTATAACTCATTCTCACTACTCCACCTTGCAAGGTCAACGCGTGCTAAAAATGGACAAGCTTAAAGCCCCTTCGAGGCTTTAAAATTACGTGCTTATAGACACGCACCTGCATTGCGCACAAATTTTATTCTCTTGGGTCGAAATTCCACTCTCATAAGCGAATTCCCTCTTAAAAAGACACTGGAATTAAGCGTGAACACATACACCAGTTTAAATCTTGGATCGGACAATAATCACGAGATTTCTCCATTTCTCATAGAACTCGTGGATTGCCCATCATCCCTTGATCCGGGTATAATGGAAGGTGAATTGCCTATCTTAATATAATCCTCATAAGATGTGGATTTTCGAGTTATTACCGGTTTGAAAAAGTACAACGATCAAGGTGTTGACCGTTCAATCCTGGGGAGGTGAATTAGTCGAGATTCGAATAAGCTGATCTAAACATCCACGAAATGAAACTACAAAAGAAATTGACCTTTTACTTTAATTTTGCTCCGTAGAAATTGACCTTTTAAAAAACAGAAAAGGTTGGTGAAGCCACTTCGGATCCACGAGGTTACATGTTGTCTTCAGTGTTTATGACAAATGAAACTTGAGCCCACCGCCTAACCACCGTCCCTCCCTCCCTGACTAGGCAACATGCCATCCAATCCACCGTTGATCGAATCTAGCAACCTCAATGTTGTTTAGTGACGCGAGATTGAAGAGAGATCTCTACATGATCAACAGTTGAGATTCACTTTATTCGTAATAATCCTTAAATTATCTAGATTTATATGTATTAGGTTCGTGTATATCGCCAGATCAAATACGCTCGTAGAAATTCACATGCTGTGAAATTTTGTGTGATTAAACTCACATGAATTGAGGCTGTCGATTGCTCTTCATTCAGAATTATTAGTTACGCAAAATTTATGAAAATTTAATTATCTTAATAATAACACCTAGTAAATTTTCAATACTACTTTCCTTATTACATAAACAAAAACCAAGGATACGGGAGCACAGGCCACCGCATCATAACTCTTGAAAAAGGGTAAAAAAGAAGAAGATCAATTACATTTCACAAATCAGGCATGCCCACAGATGGCAAAAAGACCTTTTTTTTTTGTTAGGATTTCACAATTTATCTCTTTATTTAGTTTTCTAGTTCGAATTTTTAATTTCTTTAGGGAAATGATGAACTAGTGGAACCGTAGCTTTTTCGAGAGTAACATGCCATCTCCACCATTAATGAAAACATTATTTTACTCGATTTCTTTGGAAAATCAGGACTAGAAAATCTCAATTGGGATTTGCATAACTGGAGTTCCATATATGAAGAAGAAGAAAGCAAGACAAAATTAATGTGAAAAATTAACTACCGACATAAAATAACAAGCTAAAAAGATATTGTTAATGTTATTAGAAATATCCATTAAATTTCCAAGGTTGAAAAAGTATTAGAAATGTTGTTTTTGGGACTAACGAAACCATTATTTGTATTTGCATGGCAACTCTTTCGTTGTGCTCAGCTTAAGTTGGTTTGAAAAAGGGCTTTTGTTATTTTGATTTACTTAGACTTGGGTAGATAAATTCTCATCATTACTGCATAATTGCTTTGACTTGACTAACCTCTTTTTCACAATTTCTTTCGGTGTTATGATCCCTTCTACAGTGGCATATCATAGATCTCATTTTCGCTGTTGGCATCATCTTCATCAATACACTTTACATTAAATATCAACTGCCTCCATCTAAAAAGATTTGAGGAAAGAAAAGGATTGAGTATTGTATTTCGAAAAATAATACTTTAACAATGAACAACTGAAACGATGTCAAATACATCACTTTCTCTCAATCAAAATCAAGAGATCGATTGATGAATCTTTCGTGCTTCAACGCCGGGGGATCACATCTATTTTCATTTCTAAATCAAAAGAAAGCCTTTCACAATTGTGTATTTAATAGACTTTAAAATCTTAAAATAACCAGCACTTCAATTTCTTGTGAATTAATTATTGCCCAATTCTTCTTACCGATGATTTGTTGCTTTGAATAAACTAGAGAGATATCACTTTCCATTGCCCATCTCTTACAAATTGAAACTTGTGGTCAAAATTCCACCGGAGAAATTCTAGATAAACGCAACCGTTATGTAGCACCATCCTTTTATAGGTCTCTCGAGGTATCATATTTTCTGGTTATTTCTTTTTTCTGATTACATTATTGTGACTACTAATCTTCTAGAGTTAGGGTTTTAGGCACATAATTATGTGCTTTATGCTTACACGTAATAAAGTTTCTTTCTTTGAATCGGAACTAATGTTGAGAGATTTCTCTTTGTGCGAGCCTAAGTTTGCAAATTGATACTCGAGCCCACCCGCCTCCAACGTGTCATTGTCCATAATAAAAGCGAATTATACGCCGTCCTCTACCCCCCGCGGTCAAACATTTCTACCTTGCTTCAACAATAAATCTATGACTTTCGCCACTTTAGAATTT
This sequence comes from Eucalyptus microcorys, assembly GCA_014182515.1. Classification (NCBI taxonomy): domain Eukaryota; kingdom Viridiplantae; phylum Streptophyta; class Magnoliopsida; order Myrtales; family Myrtaceae; genus Eucalyptus; species Eucalyptus microcorys. The sequence goes on along the minus strand of CM024566.1, from coordinate 4,060,452 downwards.
CAAATGATAATGACGCTATGGTCAATGATATCGTTCGTCGAATTTCACCATTTGGTAGATGCATACTTGTATTCCTAAAACTGTAATTTGGTAGTTCAAATGAATATTATATAACTAAATGCAAAACCGGAAAGAAAAAAACAAAATAGATATAACCTAACATTATAATTTATGAAATCCGGCACTATTGATCCTCGATCTGCGTTTTGCTCAGATGAAAATCTCTCCAGATCTCTGTCCAGGATAAGGAGTGAAGTTTCTTATTAACATGTGATTGGAAAATGGTTAGGAGATGTAATTAAATTAGTCGTCATTCAATACTATCTATGAATCTCAACGTAATTTCTTATTAAGAAGAATCAAACATCTTTTGTTTAGACAAAATCATATTTTGGGGACTAACATGGGGTCATATTAAACTCTCAAAACGTACATGTTTGCTTCGCTGGCCAATCTTCCGATCTCGATGCGTGCATGCAAAAGATAGAACAAGCGACAAACTAGGGTTTTAAGTTCCAATTTCTAGAGAAGACCATCGATTCTTGCAGCGCATCATCAGTGACATCAAAGGGAATAACTTCGTTTTCTGCAACAAGTTAACTTAAAATTATTCTAGTATTTACCCATGCAGAGGTAGTACTAGGGTTTCTTAGATTACTGCCTTTAAATCTCTTTCATACGATACTTAAGAAAGCACGCAACGTCTCCAAGTTTCCCGGCACAATAGCTATTGTCAATCTCACTACCGTGAACGCTTTGTTATTTGTCAAACTGACCAAATTGTTTGACATTGGGGAGCAATAGTAAGTGTCGAAATCAAAGTGACTGTAGAGAAATCATGCACGAAGTCAAAATGCTCATTTTGTTATTTAAGTATTTCGAATTTTTCTTGTACCTCACACTTGATCCTCTTTTGGTCAAGAAAAGCACACAGATACTGGGAAAATTTTTTAGGTTAATACCCCTCCTGGACAACAATCAGCGAAACAATAATGAAAATCCTTCAATAATTCTCGCGAAAACAGAGTTTTAAGCTTGTGTGGACATTTTATCAGCAAGTGCTACATATATATACATCCAAAGTGAATAGTGAAGCCAATTAATGTTTGTTGTCTCTCATGGGAATAACCAAAATCAATTAATGTTGGTTGTCTTTCATTCCCCAAACGTCCAAGGCTACATGTATGTACAAAATTGTACAACTTGCCACAAACATTACGGTAAGGGAGTCCCATTTGGCCTAGACAGACATGAATCTCATCAATTTCTCACTCAATAGGGACTATGCATGCATTCTCATTCGGGAGCATATGACAAGTTGACAAGCTTGGGTAAGACAAACTCGATTCAATTATGCGAGCATTTTCCTGTCGGCCTCCTTGTCCTTCTGGGCTTGGATGTTTCCTGGACAAGGAAGCTGGCAAGGGGTTTTCATCATAGACTTTCAGCCATGGAGAGAACCCATGGTTTCTCCTTTTGTCTAGAAGCTCGCGTTGCGTTGAGCTTAATAAAAGTCATGATTCCGTCAACTACCACATTGGTGCATTATTGGAGGAACATAGTTGGGGAATCATCACTGGTACGAAACGTGGTCATCAGTCTTCTCATTGGCATTATGCATGCTAAAAATATCAATTGAGCCAGACAGCAATTGGAAAATTAGATAACAATGACACAAAAGCAGCAGTTTCCTCGTTTCAGTCAACAAAGATATCTGGCATGTAGCTATATAGACTTGGAAAGAGAGGAGGATAGGTCAGGGGACTTGTGATTCACGATGCTCGATTTGTCATTGCATGTCTGCTCTATGTGTATAATATGTATGTTTTGCTCTTTTTAAGGCATCAAGTTGGCGTGAATTGGGGACAAAGGTGGGGAAAATCTAAGGATGCGTTTGGTCGTCTAGCATTTTTACTGGATAAGAGAAGGTCGGATAGGATAGGATTTCAAATATCTAGGATAGTGTTTGGTAATGTCTAGATATAATGTGAATATAGATCAATAATATCCAAATCAGAGTTTAAAATACCTAAACAGTCTCACTCGACTCAACTCTCTCACTCTCCCTCTCATGGTCGGTGGTGAAGGAAGATGAGACACCACAATTCATCATCATCTTCATCCTTCAACAATGATGGGAGGTTAACGATTCCACATCTAATGTGCGTCGCTACAATTCTTTGTTCTCTCGATTTACTTGCTCAATCTTCCTTCTTCACAATTCGCCTCTTGAATTAATAATCTGATGTCAATACTTGAGTCCTCCACAGCTGAACTCATATCCTTTGTTTTCTCTGTGAAATTCTTCTTCCTAGTAGATTAAACATACTATCACCCAAAATTGAAAATCGAAGGAAATATATAAAGTCACAACTTTGTTACCTAAGGAACTTTTGACAGCGCAAAATAGAGTACTAAACATGGACAAGATGTAGATCCAAAATGTCCCAAAAAACATAAATAGATTCTAATAAACAACCTTGTTTCGATGACCCATCATCAACAGATTAAATGGGTCATATAAATGAACCCTCCTTGACAAACCCATTAATCTAACCTGTCATTGCTATCCTTTTATTGAGCAGTGTTCATTGGAACTCTCGATGACAAGTGTTGAAAATTTTCACAGATAGAATGGGACCTTCTGCCTGGAAACAAAGAAAACTAAAACTTTTTGGAGGAAATCAACGCTTCGGATGGCTGCGCATGACGGAGCCGGAAGCAGCGGTCTAAGGCGATGGCATTTAGGGTCAAGGGCGATGGTGGCGAGACGATGGAGAGAAGAGAGATCGATTGAGATGTGCAAACATGGTGGGGACAATGTCGATTGGCGAGCAGCGAAGCGAGTCCATCAAATTTTTTCTCCTTATTCTGTCTTTTTTTTCCTCAGTTTTTTTTCATATTAGATTTCCTATCAGGCTTCATCACACCTCTTATGTAGGATTATTTATCTGAATCACATCCGAACATATTCGAATCCAGTATTCTCCCAAATACTGGATAAGATAAAAATTATTATATCCGGAGTTATATCAAGTCCACCAAACCTAGCCTAAGGCTGCATTTGGCAGCCGGGATAAAATTTAGAATATGATATGATTTATCTTATCCTACGTTTAGTGCTCGCTCAAGACGGGATAAAATCATATATAAGGGGATATAGACAGGATAAAATTATCCCATGAAGGAGGTGAGATAAAGGTAGATAGGATTTCTAATAAACATTCAATCTATAAATTAGATATTTATATTTATTATATATTTTAGGTATTTTTGTATTTTAGGTATGTTAGTACAGTTTACCATTTGATAAAATTTTATTAAAGAATGATGAAAGGGGAAAAAAGAAATAATAAAGAAAATAATATAAAAAAGAGGAAAAATAAAATAAAAATAAATTAAGGAACAATGTTACGAGAGATTTTCACCGTCTCCGTTTATGAACATTTAGGTTCATTTATAATAATATGTCATTTATATCAAAAATGTACATGATATGATGTGAATATATCCGATTTTAATACTACGATTCACCAAACAATGGATTGGATATAAAAAAATCCTAAGATTTCATATCCTATCATATCCAGTCCTATCTTGATTAGAAATCCGGACGACCAAACATAGCAAGGGTTTTATCGAATTTCCAAATTGGGTTAGTTAGCACTTTTCTCAACTCGAAATTACCAAGCTAAACACTCTTCTCAAATCCTGGATCTCTTGTGACAAGGTTTCAACTTGTCATTCAAGGTAAAATTTGTCGCTTGACATTACTCATGAAATGATATTTTAAGGGTTTTGCAAGCATGACAATCTTTAAGTTACTGTGAAAGTAACGATATGTTACAAGTTACAAATTCTTGAATGAGTAAACTCCGTAATAATTTCTAATAATTTATCATTTGTTTTTTTTCCCAAACAAACTGTTATTCACACAATAAATTAAGAATGTTTATAAAAGTAGCTCTCATTTTTTTAAACCGATGGACGGAATAAAAGTTCTTTTATGGTACAGCTGCCATTCTATACTTAAAAATCATCCCTTTGTGGATAAGAAGAACCAAAAGAAGAAAATCTCCCACACATGTCAAACCGACCAGATTACCAAATCTTGCACGAGTTCCACGCAGATTAAGATTAGCAGATGATGCTGCCTCAATTGTGTTTTGTGGTTGGTTCAGCTGAGAGCTTGCTGAAGTTTAATAAGAGGGTTTCAGAAACTCACATGGCTGAACTTATGACCAGCGGACCTAATCTTGTCGTCATTTGGGGTCAATGAGAGAGCCTAGAGAGGTAATTATAATCAAGATTCCCACCTGATCTCTCTCACGTTGTCGGACCGTAGAGCGATCGATCAGTTCCTCAAAATCCTGAAAACCGTGCGAGAAGATCAGTAGAATAATGGGTCTTTACTGTTCTCCTAGGTTTTGTATATATGAACAGGAACACGCCAGGTGATCACGTGAATCAAGTTTGACCTGATAATTAGCTCCATTTGCACGAAGATTGGGCTTGGGGAATGCATTCGAGTGAGAGGGCTCGAATCGAATTAGACTGAGCCCAAATCCTCGGTGGCCCTTCTGCCCGCATCGAATTAGAATGAGCTCAAGTCTTTGGTGGCCTTTCGCAATGAGCTCAGACATTTTGGACCTCCGTAATTGACTGGTACCTCCCTAGAACCAATTCATCGCTCCCTGACTTCCGGCTCCGGCCTAACCCGGTATGCGGAGACGGGGCGGTTCGCACGACTCGGGAGGGTTTTTCCCGACTCGGGTACGAGTTTCTTCGTTGGCGCAAAGAGCATAAAGCCGCTCCTCAACAAAGAGAGTCGAATTCATTTAATGTGCACATGCACCCTTGACCTACAATTAGACCAGTCAAAATGGGTCATTCAACCATTTCTTAACTTATATGAGTGTTAAATGGATTATAAAAATGTTAATTATATTAAGTAAATGAGTTGTAAATGAGCTTAAATATAATATGGGTGTTAAATGAGTTATAAACGAATTTACAACTTAATATAACTCTCTTCATTCTTTCTAGCCCTCACTTGATTTTTCCCTTGCTTGATTGTTTCCCCTCATCTTTCTTGGGTACGAGTCTTAGCAAATTAGATTAAATATGGAAGTAGTTTAACAATATAGATCAGGTCGGACATGAGTCACTAAATAGACCTATTTGGATTGGTTCATTTTCGATCCGACCTGACCCGAACTCAAATTCAATCTAGTCCATCTATTTGATGGATCTACATATGATGTCTATTATAAGTAATTTCCATTTTGAGGAGGCTTCACCTTATTAAACATTACTACTCTAATCATCTCCATGTTTCTTCAATTAATGACAGTCCAACACCCATCATCGCCACCTTAACAATCGCCAAGCTCAAGACCCGCCTTCATTAAATTCACATACGACTTTGGTTTGTGCTGGAAAATTGCAGTTAACGATCCCCTCCCTCCCTCCCTCCCTCCGTCCTTCACGATGCAAGAAAAGGCCGCCGCGTTTTCAGGCTCTGTTTTTACAGAGTCGTCGCCGTCGTCGTCGTCCACCTTTGGTTCCTCCACCGACAGTTAAAAAAAACACAAGAAGAAGAACACACAAAAGCAACGAAGCCACAGTAGAGAGAGAAAGAGGAGAGAGGAGGAGGAGATAAAGGTAGTAACTTTTGAGTTCGATCGAACTGACCCACGATCGGGCGAGTGGCTCCTCTTCCCCTTCGATGGACGGCTGAAAAGATCTCTCTCTCTCTCTCTCTCTCTCTCTCTCTCTACATGGCCACCACCATCTCCTTCTTCCTCGCCCTCTTCGTTTCCGTTCTGGGTCTGACCCGTTCGGACCCCGCCGCCGCCGCCGCCGTCCCCGACGGCTGCTCGGGCCGGCGGATCCACGTCCGCCGCCTGCCGCCCGGGTTCAACCTCGACCTCCTCGCCACCTGCGCCGACTACCCGCTCCTCGACGACCTCTGCCCGTACCTGGCCAACCACGGCCTCGGCCGGCCCACCCACAACCGCTCCCGCAGCTGGTTCCGCACCGACCCCCTCATGCTCGAGCTCGTCTTCCACCGCCGCGTCCTCGAGCTCCCCTGCCTCACCCCGGACCCGGATCTCGCCGACGCCGTCTTCCTCCCCTACTACGCCGGCCTCGACGCCCTCCGCTACCTCTACGGCCGCGACGTCAACTCCAGCGCCGACCACGGCCTCGATCTGTACCGCTTCCTGCGGGCCAACGACCCGGGCATCTGGGAGCGCCGCTCCGGCCACGACCACTTCCTCGTCATGGCCCGCCCCGCCTGGGACTTCTCGCAGCCGTTGTCCAACGACCCTCCCATCTGGGGCACTTCCTTTCTCGAATTGCCCGAGTTCTATAACGTGACCGCGTTGACGTTGGAGGCCAGAGCCTGGCCCTGGCAGGAGCAAGCCATCCCTTACCCGACCTCCTTCCACCCGCCGGACTCCCCCTTCCTCGAGTCGTGGATGGCCAGGGTCCGCCGGTCTCGCCGCACTGCGCTTATGCTGTTCGCCGGCGGGGGCGGCATCTCGGCGACCCCCAACATCAGGAGGAGCATCAGGCTCGAGTGCGAAAATGGGACCGAAGCTCCCCCGTCAGGCAGCGGGTACTATGCCAAGACTTGTGATTTCGTGGATTGCTCCAATGGCATTTGCGAGCACAACCCTATCAAGTACATGCAGCCGATGCTGAAGGCCGCGTTCTGCTTGCAGCCTCCTGGGGACACGCCAACGCGGAGGTCGACCTTCGATTCGCTCCTCGCCGGGTGCATCCCGGTGTTCTTCGAGGACCAATCGGCGAGGTCGCAGTACCAGTGGCATATGCCGGAGGAAGAATTCGACGAGTTCTCGGTGACAATACCGAAGGAGGAGGTGGTGTTCAAAGGTTTCAAGATAGTCGATGTGCTGATGGGGATACCAATAGAGAGAGTGAAGAGGATGAGAGAGAAAGTTGTGGAAATGATACCGAGAATCATATACAGAAAACATGGAGGCTCACCTGGTTTCAGGTCTACGATGGATGCATTCGATGTTGCAGTTGAGGGTACACTGAAGAGGATCAAAGCAAGACTTGAAGAGGTTTCAGTTTGAGCTTCACTAACTTTGAGAGTGGAGTTACTACATTCTTGTGCTTGTTTGTAATTTTCTTGTTTGTTTGTTTGTTGTTGTCCCTCATTTTTTGTCCCCTTATTTATTGACTGCAAAATTGCAGAAAGAACTACATTATATGTATCTGACTAGCAATAAAGATTCAGACATATTTCCTTTCTTGCAGAATTGCCAGTTGTGCATTGCGCCCTTCTCTTGCTCAAACATTGATAGGCTCACGATAATAACAATGGAAATAGAGAACTAAAACTGGGGTCGCAAAATGAAAGAGCTTTTCTTTACCTGCATAATTTAGATTGTCACTAGCTTTGCTGTGTTGGAAGACCAACAACAGCAAATGCGTACAAGAGTTGCACAAGAGTTGAAGGACAAAAAATAAAAATTTATTTGAATCGTTGGAGTTCAAAGGAACAAAATTGCTACCTCCCTAAGAGAATCTGTGAAATTTGAAAGCAAGAATTTGGCGATTGCCTTGTGCAGAATCTGGACTCTCAGGCTCAGTCATTGATAGATTACTGGAAGTTGTAAAGCTTTATCCCCATCTAATAATGGCAGACCCCCAAGTTAGGCCAGCTCCGAAACCTGCAGTCGCAATCATGTGGCCCGACTTCACCTTTCCGCTACGAACAGCTTCATCCAAGGCCAAGGGGATCGATGCAGCGCTTGTGTTACCGTATTTTGCCAGATTCGATAAGACACGCTCCTGAGGGATTTCCAAACGTGTTGCTACAGCATCAATGATCCTCTGGTTTGCCTGCATCATTTCTGTCAGTTTCTACAGTTCTTCTCCCATTCTTCTTTGGATAAGTAATCCATAGAATCTGACTACAGTGTTTTTCACATGTTTATGTATCTATGTACTCAGAATTCAAAGTAAGCCATTGCTATAGTTTTGGTTCGAGAGAATGCAATAAGGACACATGCAGAGTCACATGAGTGATAAAAAAAAGAGAAGGATGACATAACTAGAGCGAAAAATTTTCACATGAAATCCCAAATTTGTTTATGGCTAAGTCAGCAATTTGAAGAACACCTGGTGAAGCAACAGCCAGTCGATACTAGATCCAGTAAGGCCGGCCTTCTCAAGGGAAGATTCGATTGACTGTGGCACACAGCGCACGGCAAAACGGAAAACCTCTTTGCCATTCATTTGGATGCAGGAATAAGAGGATTGTTTCGGAGGGAAATCTCTAACCGAACCGTTAGTACCCAAGGCATGATCGGTCTCGTTTTCCTTGACAGAAGCATTTAGATGCCTGCAAAATGGAATTTAGGGTTCTAGAAACTGGTATTCCAAGCAGAAAGTGATGAAAGAGAAGAAGAAGATCATGGAAAAGAAGTACCTTTGACCATCTCCATCGCTATGTAAGTCAAAAGCGAATAAACCATCCTCTTCAGCTCCACAGGCCTGCAAAGAAGTATAGTATGAAATAATTTTAGTTGCTCCTGATGTTTAATTGGCTAAAGGCACAAACAAGGTTAAGCTGAATTAGATTTTGTACAGAAATCCCTCATACGACAGAACAGCGGACTGACAGGCAGTCTGAATAAAGTAAAAGGAGGTCAGCTGTCAAGATATAAGCCATTAGCGTGTTCTACAACGCACAGATTAATGAAGGCTTGCACCAGAAAGCTATTAAGACAAACAAAAACATTATACTCAAGTTGACTTTGTGTGGTGCATAAGAATATATTCCATTAATAAAACGATATCCATTATCATTCTCCTCGAACTGTCAGTCCTTTGAGTTTTTTGGACAAAATACTCAAGAAGCAAGATTTGAGGAACCTGGATTATTACTCTTGGATCATACATACAAGCTAGCAGGGAAATGAAGCATCATAGGACAAAACAAATTACCAAATCCTTCTAAAGAGCATATGACGTAGCTATTGAGACAGGCAACAGACCTAAATTATGTCAAATATAAGCATTGTAATAATATATAGTGATAATGATGGCAGCAACATGAATGAACCTTTATAAAGTGAAAGTACATCATTTCAATGCCAGAAGAAAGAATATTTAAAGAGCTGCATAAGCTTTGCATGTATATTCCTCATGCAGTCAACTACAGAAATCACCTGCATCACTACAGCACCCGCGGCGTCGCCAAATAAAATGCAGGTCCCTCGATCAGTCCAATCAACATATCGTGAAAGAGAATCCGCACCAACAATTAGGACATTGTTAAACCCACCTCCTGCAGTTTCAGGCACATTTTAATCAAGACGATTATAGGTAACGGTAACTAGCCAAAAAAGATGTTAATCATACCGACTATTAAAAAAAAAAAAACAAATGTATTTTACATTACCCCTGATGTGACAAGCAGCTGAAACCAGACCTAGCACAAACCCACTGCATGCAGCTGTTATGTCGTAAGCCAAAGGATTATTCTTGCAACCGAGTGCTTTTTGAATCTGAGATAGACATAGTGCAAAAGACTGTATTATGAGATGGTTCAGGTAAACATGTGAAATGGAAGACTTCTTGAAGAAGGTATCTTATGAAAAGGAATGTTTTGGACTCTAACGATGTTTATTTAGCAAGGTTAAACCAAAAACTATCAAGGCTTGTGCTAACTGCGACCTTTCTATAGTTACACCAAGACATAATGATCTCCCCCAATTGAATTTATAATCCTCTCTATGACTTAGCAGGAAGGATGACCGAATCACACTCAACCGAGGCAGTGCACACAACGAGAACACATGCAATCGTATAGTACCTGAGGAGCGCTGCCAAAAAGATCCTCTGGCGTAGACGTGCACAGTAAGACTAGGTCCAGATCCTCAGGATCAACCTGTGCCATCTCTAGAGCTTTCCTCGCTGCCTCCACAGCTAAACCTGTCAAGCTATCTTTGCCTGCAATGACAAAATTGTGAGACTGCAGCTATCTACCTTAGAGCTACCACATACAGAAGATAATAAGATCCAGACCATAGGAACAAAACAATGTATGTGTTTACTTAAATCCAAAGTAAAAAATAATGAAGGAAACAGAGGTGACAAAAGTGGATAAATTTGCAGATGATGGATGGATCTTCATTCACAGTTTCATAAATTCATGTCTGCATCTGATTGTATGCATCAAAACGACAAAAATAAATAAAACCAACAAATCTAATCTTTCTTGATAAGGCATGTCGAGAAAGCAAGATTAGACCAGTTCATCCAAAATCTAAAAGAAAGACCAACTTTTCTTCAATAACTTAGAACTTAAGCAGCAAATACCAGCAGCAGCATCTGCAAGAGCCAACCTGAAAGAACATGTCGATTGCGGATCCCAGTGCGAACTGATATCCATTCATCATTGGTGTCAACAATTTTTGCAAGATCGTCATTTGAAACCTGAAGAGTTGGAATGGCTGAGCCGCATCCAATTAACTTGCAGCCTTTACCAATGACCCTTCAAAAATTTAGTTTGCACATATAGGTTAACAAAATAAAGAACCACTTCCACAAAGTTTAAGCTACAAATTCCAATTTTGCACTACTTGATAAAACTGCTCTGTGCATACACGGCCACTTGGACACAATAAATTCTCCATTTAACTTCAACCGAATTTGACATCTAATGAAAATTGACAAGGCCAGTTTAGGGCACATGTGGCCAAAGCAGTGCTAAACATTTTAGGGTTGATTGGGTTTTAAGTGCAGAACTTGTCCTTAGCAAAAGGTATGTAAAGCATAGAAGCCCACTTCCGCCGAGCAAAGTTTATACAAAATGTTGGTCAAATGATTTGAGATGCTTAATCAGGAAACTTAACAACATAACAAGCATTTGTTTCAGCTGTATGGATTGAAGTCTCTCTTCTTTGCCCATCTATGATACAAGATAAAATCTACTGTCCATTACCAACTTAATAGTAAACAACAGGAACTCAAACAATTGAAACAAAAGCTTATCATTAATCTCCATTTGTAAAGGAGCTGCATTCAGCTTGCTTGACAAGAACTGAGAAACATGTATTCCACCAAAGTGCTTTGAGAACCTAACTTTCTCTTAATGTCTCCTGTACAATCTATAAAAAGAACACCCTCACAAATCATAGAAAAGATCAAGCAGTTTCAAGCACTTTTCATCTCAACAATCATCTAAGCTCTTCTCTTAGCTTTTGAAACAAATTTAAATAGACTGAAATGCCATTGAGCCGCCAAAACTAGCTCAACATAGTCATTGAACATTACACTCCAGTCACCATTGTTGTAATGCAAGACCAGTCAATCCCATAATCAAATATAGTCTCTATTCTACTTGCTCAAATGTTCCCACCTCTTCTCCAGATATACATGCATCAGCACCAAACAAATAAAAAAGAACGGGCAAGCCTTTAGACCATATCCATGAGCTAATCTAGCCAACATCATCGTTCTTTTTCCAATTCTACTAGGCCTCGACAGAAATTAGAAGATTAAGAAAAGCTAGGTGAAACAAGGAGACAGGAATAACAACAGATACAGCTAAGAGTATTTCCACTTTTCACCAATCAGCTCTACCACAACATCATCAAAAACACTAGTCAATTAAACTGATACATCTCCTTGCTACTGCAATTGCATCAAGAAGCATTGAGAACGCAGACAGACCCAAATCAGTACTCACTTAGGCACCCGAGATTCAGAAGACACGGCGCCCGAAGCACGCTTCTCGCTGGTGCCGCCGCACAGTATCCGCCCGAGCACGACCTTGTTCGAGCCAGACGACCCAGATCGAGAAACTCCTACCGAAGGCTGAATCTTGATTCTTCTCAGGGTGGGCATGGAAGGAGAGAACAGCCCAGACGCATTAGCCATTTAAAAATCACTTGGAGCCTCCCTCCCTCTCTCTCTCTCTCTCACTCTCTCGAACAACAACGGACAAATACAATGTCTGCAATGTCTCTAATGCACAGCCACCAAGACAAAGCTCGGATTTTTCTCTTTCTTATCGAGCTCTATCGCGAGAGAACGGGCATGCTCGAACAACCCATTACAGAGAGAGATCGAAGGTGGGTGGGGTAGCGAAGGGGAGACAGCGATCGGGTCTTATAGCTGAAATCATTGGAGGGTCCGAAGAAACGGAAAAAAACCTTAAATAAATAAGAAAGGGGCGATTATGCCAACCCAAGTCTGAGCAGACTCCAATGCGCTCTCCCTCTCTCTGTCCCCCTGAAGAGTTCTCAAGAGCGTGCGCGTGCGCGCGCGTGCGGGAGAGTCGTTCAGTCGTGCAATGCTTCCTTGAGTTCCCAAAGACGAACGACACGACGATCGACTTTCCAGCAGAAAGGCGTCGAAAAGGAACGATCTTTGACGGATTTTTGTCCAGCGGATGGGGGAAGGGGGTGTAGGATTCACGCTCGCGAGGTCGTGCGGAGGCGTGGAGTCGCCCCGTTGGATGGAGTTCGGAGGGTTCGATGGAGCGTGCGGCATAGGATAAGCACTCGGATATCTTCAACCATCGTGTATTTTTGCAACCGTGCGACGTTGGTCTTCCGTGTTTCCTAATCAATAAAAATGTTCAGCTTGATTGTATTGTCTTGACCCTATCGAGGCGAAAGGATTAGCACCCAAGACGCGACGTGTCTCAAGGGAGGTCACGGGCTCGGAACCCGCATGTCTCTTGCCTCAATTTGCATATCATGAGTAAATCTCTGGTCGGTTCTAACTGCACCGTTCGACTATGGCATATTCCGTGTCGAAAGGCTCTCTTTTGCTACCAACACCAAGATGGGTCAAACTTAGACCCATCAAACCGGTGAAGCGAGTCGAGACGGGTCAAAAATGGTACATTTCAAATTAATTTATTTAATTTGATTTGATCCATTTTTATGCAATATAAATTTAGTGATTCATACGTTATCGTATTATTAAAATATTTTCATATTTAGCCCAATTTAGAAAAATTTACATCAAAATTGAGGTGGGAATACAAAGTAAGCAAGCACGAAATCAAGTGAATGCAAGAGAAAATGAAAAAAAAAATCATGAAGATTAGTTGAGTTTAAGTTGTAATTCCATTTATGACCCATTTAACACCCATATTATTTATAAACTCATTTACTGAAATATAATCAACATATATATCAACTCAATCCATTGTTAGGAAAAGATTTTATTTTGACAAATTTACAAAGGCTTTGCAAATGATGTCTATTATTTTGTGAGAAGGGTGAAATCTGGGGGAGGGGGTTACCTACCCTCCCCGCCCATTGATTTACTCATGAATGAATTGCGCCAGACATGTCAAGCAACCACAAACGAAGGAGGGATATTTTCTTGAGCTGAAGATTCGTGCTTTGAGAACAGGGTTGCTTTCCTTTGTCCCTATTTCCTTGTTTTCTCCGAAGACTTTTTGGGACCCTATCCTAATAACTGACAGTGCATTTAATTGGATTTTACGTACACTAAATGGGGTCATCGAATATAATTTCATTAAAAGAACCGAGGCAGTAATTAGATAGAAAAAAAGGAAATTTTGCGCGTTTGTTGTGATCTCAAATCCGTTGGTCAGACCACGTCTTGCTTGCACGATAAAGAAAAGGACATTTTAATGTCAATCGGGGATTGCAATTTTGGTCGTTGTATTTCAAGGTTAGAGGTTAGTTGAGCATGAAGTTGGCTTGGTAGGTTTGTTTCTCTTTATTGATTAGAAGTTGGCTTGGTTAGGTTGGTAGAGGAGAATTGTAGGGGCCAGAAAGACCCCCATCTTGCAAGTCATCCGTTATTTGATTTGTTAGGAGAATGAGTTACATTAGCATGGTTAAAGACTATATAAGCATGGTTTTGTGTTGTTGACCTAGCCTTTCTTCTTTTTCTTCATGCCGATATATACAAAGAAACTTTCTTAACGAGAAATTGTAGCACATCCATTATAACTTTCCTAGACTTGGACGATGATAAGATATGGTGATTGTTGTACATGCACTAATATGAAGCAAGTCTTGTCATTGTTTATAGGGATGTGTAATCGGGTCAATTATACCTAAAAACCAGCTAGATTAAGGCCAATTCACTCGGAAACCAATTCAAAGCTCGATTCAAAAAATTGACAACTCTTCTTAATTGGTTCAGATCTTTATTTCTATGCCTCAAAACGGTTGATTCTACAAGGAGGATGGTTCTAGGGTAGATTTAGGAGCTAGACCGATTTTAAACCAATTCATCAATAAAGTCCTGACCCTAAGTTCATTCTCTTTTACGATATAGTCTTGCAGCCTCTTACTCTTTAGTGACTCGATCGTAATCTAGCACTTGCTCTGGCGGCATCACTCCAACACTCACTCTGATTGCTCACCAATCGCCACTCCAGTGGCTCCACTCTGCTCATCTAAGTCGCTATCAGTCTTGTCCCTAGAAAGCTTAGCACTTAGTCAAGGAGAATATCCTTGGGATCTTGGTATTCTTGTGAGCACTTTCGGCATTTATGGGTTAATTGAGTAGAAAATGAGATGAATTGCAAAGATGGTGTTTATATGTTAATTTGAAGTTTGTACCAAGTTTAGCAGTGCTCAAATTAAGGTCATTTTAGTAGTAGGGGTTGGGAACTCATGACTTTTTGTATCTTCTCTGAGGATCAAGAAGATGATCGGATTCAATGGCTTGGCCACCCGACAGGATGGTTCTCTACAGCCTCGGCTTGGGAGTTGATTCGCCCAAAGAGTAACTCAGTCCCTTGGTACTCCTTTATTTGGAGTCCTTCTCTTCCTCCGCGGTATCAGACACTTCTGTGGCTCATTACTCACAACCGGCTGCCTACTCAGGTCTTACTTATCTCCTACGCTAGAATTGCAAATGCTAATTGCCCCTTCTGTTTATGTAGACCAGATTCTGTGGACCACTTATTTTTTGCCTGTCGAGTTTCAAGTAATCTCGTTTCCTTTTGGGTGGCCAAATTCAACCTATCTTGGCGAAACAAGCCTTGGATGGATAATCTTGCATGGGCAACAGGATGTTTACTGAGATGATAGCCTCTTCCAATCTATGGCTCGCTTCAGCTTTGGCGCTCTTTGTTATATTATTTGGAAAGAGCACAATAATATGTTATTTCGCAATTAGGCCCTCTTTATCCCGGCGATGAAGATGCACCTTCAAAAGGCTATTAAAGATAAGGCGTTGACCTTTAAGCGTGTTCCGAACAACCACAAGAATAGAAGGCTACTACGAAGCTGGGATCTACATCCATCTATCTTTGATTGATGGAGGTTCTTTCTAGTGTTTGTTTGTTAGTCTTTTCTTTCTTGTCTTGTTCTTTTGGTAGTTCTTTCTTTCCTTGGGATCCCATGGCACCCTTACACTCTCTTTGACGACTGTCTTCCTGAGTGTTTGTCTCCTGTTTGGTGCCGGTTATCCTTCCTTGTATTCTTTTGGCAAAATCAATATAATTCGTACTTTTACCAAAAAAAAAAAAAAAAAAAAAAAACACATGTATGGGCATGCTCTTTGTCCAGAAGATTGCTGAATCAAATGTGAAAGCTATCACACTAGATTTTGATGCTACCTTCGCGTTTTATAATCACGAAAGAAAATGGGTAAGTGGGCGTTGAAACCAAACGAAAATAAAAATTTGGGAAGCTTTCCCCAAAAGCTTGTCAATATTAGAGCACAAATGCACGCAATTGGAGAGAGAATTAGAGGAAATGGCGCAAATAGCCCTTCAACTTTGAACCAACTTCTTCTTTTATGCAGCTAAAAAGGAATCCAGCTCTGAACCAATAACTTGCTCTATTCATATTGCCGTGCAGCATTCTCCTACTTTGAGACTGTGATTTGATGAAGTCGTGGGAAGCAAATTGCCCTTTGAATCCTGAGGTTTTACAGAAAATCAATCTTATTATTTCTACTGCTAAAAGTGTCTTTTTCTTAATCCGTCTTGCTATGTCTGCTCTCTTTTATATTAGAGCAGGAAGTCGATGGAACAGCTTGTCCTGGCGAATCTTTTCTAATCTTGTACTCGATCTTCTAATCTCTCTAACACATTCGTGTATTTTGTCCGATATGCCATTTACGCTGCCGTGCCTTCTGTATTCCTAGACTACGTGAATTGTCTTCATGACCTTGGCATGCACATGGGAGAAAGCAGATTTCAGTCATGTTACCGTCTTTAGATTTTTGGATAAGAATCGACCCGGGGGAAACCAAATGTTCAAAAAAAGGAATGATAGCACAAATGGCCTTTGAACGTTATTTTGATGTGCAATATTATCATTGAATTTTTTATTTGTATAATGCGGTCCTGAATTTTGACTCAATGTATAACATCATCCTTAAACTTTTAATTTGTTCAATGTTCAATGTATTCCATAAGCTATATGAAAATGTTTAAAATTTTAAGGACTGCATTGCACATTAGATCAAAGTCTAGGGACCACATTACATATTGAATCAAAGTTTAATGACCACATTGAAAAAAAATTTTCGAGGACAACATTATATATTAGACTAAAGTTTAAGAACCATTCATATCTCTTTCATATTGAAAAATATATATATGTACAATAGTGAATCGTTAGTGCATGGATAATAATAACAATGGATATTGTTCAATGTCATATCTCAAAGAATATTGAGTAGGTTAGTAGGTTGTGGAAGACGTTTCAATGTCTATGTACCAAAGTTTGTCTTGCTAATTTTTTAATGTTTGATCTTTATTTACTAATTATATTTTTATTATTGTTATGCCTATGTAAACTCCATAAACCAAGATTGCAAATCAATGGTGGTCCTTGACCACATTATTTGCATGTAGTTGGTAGTTACGGGGAAAGATACAATATTCATACTGAAATTAATTCCGAATATGCTGATATTGACGTTTTATTAGTAAGAATCAAGCATCATGTATAAATAACACCAACTAAATTTAGATGTGTTATTGGTCAGTTCTATACGAAATTTACTGGTCACGTGAATTAGTTACTCACACATATAACTCTCTTGCGCATAATGCAATCGAAGTAAAGGGTCCGTTTATTTGAAGAAAACTGGTTTTCGGAAAATTGTTTTCCAATCTTTTGGCATTTGGCATTTTCCTTAGATTGAAGCTAGGAGCTTAGATTAGGGTAAACGAATTCCCCTTTGACAAAAAGAAAATCATTTTCCCTAATCAAACAAATAAAAACTAACCTTTTTTTTTTCTTGAAAACAGATAATATTTTCCTTAATCATGAAATTTTGAGTGAAACAAACGCGCCCAAAGTTAAAAAGCCAATTAATTATTGTGACATGAAGCACAATTGTCACACAAAATGAAGATTGGCATTTCTTAATCTCTATTATTGGTAGTAATGAAAGCTCAATCGGGCCACTGACAAGCAAAGCTGCCAACCAACATAAATAACAATTTGTAGCAAAATTTAGTAATTTGAAAACCAGGTGAGGCCTGATGAGGTGCAGTCATATAAAATCTCATGACAACGGCCTTTGCTCGAGCAGTACGCGCAATAGAAGCGATGGCCCTCTCTCAACTTTCGGAAATTATTTTAATTCCATGTTTGCAATAATCTAAAAGCAGGACCAACTTTGGAAAAAAAGAAGGCGCAGTAATTGAGTATTAATATTGATCGGAAGATAAGAAGCTACGTATAAAATTGGAAAATGGGTCCATTTGCCTCGAAAAAAATATATAATTTCAAAAGTATTTTCTCAAAACTAATTACTTACGGAAAATGAATGAATAAAAAATATTTTCATTGTCCATAATGCTATTTATTAGGGGTGAGCAGTTCCCGATTCCTAACAGGTTCCGTCTAGAACCTGAAACCTACCATTCAGATACAAGTTCCTCATTTTTTTAGAACCTAGAACCTACCCTATCACAGGTTTCAGGGTTAGTTCTAGGTTCCAACAGGTTTTTTTTTTTTTTTTTTTTTTCAAATTTGAACTATAACGAAGAAGGAAAGAGACAAACTAAATACTAAGACTTGAATCTTTCCAAATCATAATAGGACAAGATAAGTCAAATATCAAGTACTCCAAAATCCAAACTAAAAGTACCAACAACAATGCCAACCAATATTTTCCTCTATAATTGGATTCTCTATGAATGTGTTTGTGACGATCCACTGAATAAGGTAGCCCAAGGCTTCTCAGATGGAGCGATAGTGATCTCAACTGTCTGGTTTCTCTGAAGGTTGAACTCCTATAGCTCCCCATATATGGACGAGTACCCATACTTCTCTGCAATAATCAAAGTCTCCAAGTAAAGATCAAACCACAAAAGAAGAAACTACTACAATGGGATTCTAATTTGCTTAAAGGTACTAGCAAAGTGTGTGCAACTCTAAATTGACCATGATCATTGATCACATCCTAGTGGAAAAAACACTATTATCCACTTTTAATGTCCATGGATTCACCACAGCACCAAATCTCTACCGTAAGATCAGTTATGTACCTGTTTCTTCAGAAACAAGGCCCTTCCGGTGAGCAACAACATGTTTAGTTGCTTCATCACTATATGGATCAAAAAGGACATATTCATGATCACCATTTACAAATGCAAGCAACCCACGAGATGTTTTCCCTTGAGTAAAGTTCTCTCGTGATGAACTGCCTTGAAGAAATGCAAGACCACCACCTTCAGCCTGCAATTGGCACAGATAACTTTTTTGGTAAATCAGACAATGTAACTACTACTTTGTTCCGTTGTGATGCAACAAAATTTGAAAATTCGATTAAGAAACAAGAGCACCATGCAGAGAAGTACTCCTTATTCATTTTAGTCACAAGATTCGGGGTGGACATTCCACTCAGCAATTAGATACTACCACATGATTGTTGCACAAAGAACAGAAAATTAATTTTTTAACTTCTCATGCTTCATTTATTTGTGTTCCTTTATTTAGCTAAAAAGAGTAACCATTTAGACTAAAGGAGAAGTTGAGTGACCATCACAGAAGTGGCCACATATTTAACTACCTGTACACAGATGACCTCATCAAAGGTAGAAATCAGCATAAATTATCCAGGAAAAATAATGATTTGCATACCGGGCTAAAACACCATGCTCACTATTTGGCATTTTTACTATATTGCAAACTAATATGTTGATCGGACTTGGGTGCCAAGACTAGGTCAGGTGCATATCCAAGTGTTTGAATCGCCTTTTGAGAAAATCTTAAACATGGGGACTAGCCTAAAAGGATCCAAGATAATGGAATCAGGTTCAGAGACATGTCATATAATCCATGTTTAAGCTGAATATACAATTGAGAAATGAAAAGGGATCGTCTCAAATTTCATTTATTTTCCAGACATAAACGTGCTTCCTTCAGTTAATTTCTTCTATTCCTCAATAAAAATGATAGTTTCTGTTTCGTATGCAACAATGAGATTGAACTTGATAGGAAGAGTAATATTTGGACTTTTTAGTTTTATTTGCATATGCCAATGTCTATCAGTCATCACTTGATTACTTGAACTTCAAAAGACCTGTTGAAGAGACTTGGCCCTTAAGGATAAATACGTTCCTTTGTTTTGGTGAGTAGCTTAATACACCCAAGTAGTGAGGGGAAAAAGAAGACATATGCATCAAGGATCTCTTCCTCCTCAACCGAGACTGATTTTCCTCTTCCTCCTATAAGAACACACACATATTAGTGCCTTGACAACTATGGCCACCCTCATCCACTGCTTGATGTTCCGAACAGCTCTTGCAAAGCTTCCATGCGTCATTATAGATTACACAGTAAGGATTGGTGGATCTTATTACTACAAAGTCAACTCAAACAATAAAAACTAGACCCGATTTGAGATGGGGTCTGTTTTTTGGCTATACACACATTTTCATAAATAAATTGTTCAAGACTAATTATTGTGGATCTTTCTTCAAAAGAATTATGATAATAATGTCTATATGGCTGGAGGATAAATAGGAAAAGAGGAGGACAATGTAATGGCATTGAATGTATAATTTCGAAAAGCAAAAGGACAGAGACAATATGAACCTTTCTCACAGACCATACAGCCACGGGATTAGGTCTGTTAACATCGAAAGCGAGAATTGCTCCGTCCCTACCTCCAAGTGCCATTCCCTGAGATTCTGTAGCTAGCTTAGGGAGGAGAGCAAGGACAGCAAAAGTCGAGGGATCACCCAAGCAAGTGACAGCTGTGGAAAGAAAAGTTGAGTTAAAGAATGCTCATGAACTGAGTATAGGAACCAAAGTATATAAAAAGAAACTTGGCAAGTTACAAACAAAAACTTAACTCTTGCAAGAACTTTTAAAGCAACCAGAGGGAAAGATAAGCATTTCAAATAGCCCTTGCAATTTGGAGGAAAGAAACATTGCAAGGTCTAACCTTCTATCTGGAGAGAGTATGACCATAATTTTGACAACTTGGACAGGCTCCAAACAGATAGCTACGGCGTGGAACCTCTAGATGCTAATACAATGTAACCTGACTACCCTACAAATGACAAGGTCTTGATTGGCTGCAAAACGACATTTGAGACACCAATCAGACTTCCATGGGTTAACTGAGAGAAGCTCAAAGTTCTAAATGGTAAAACACAATGGTTGCAACAGCTTCTTATGGGCAAGCGGCGAGCGTCATCAGCTGGCGAGCAGCGTCAAGGGTCGGCTGGGGAACGGCGAGCATCGTCGGCTGGCGAGCAGCATCAAGGGCCGACTGGGCAAGCGACAAGCGTTGTTGACTAGTGAGTAGGGTCAAGGGTAGACTGGGCCAGCGGTGTTGGGGGCAGTTGGCCGAGCGGCGTCGGGGGTGAGCAGTGTTGACTGGTGAGCAGCGTCAAGGGCCGACTAGGCTAGCGGTGTTAGGGGCGGTTGGCCGAGCGGCGTCGGGGGTGAGCAGCGTCGAGGGTGTGCAAGCGGCGAGTGGCCTCCACCGAGGGGATGAGCGGCATCCACTGGCGGTGTCGACAGTGACCGGCTGAGTGACGAGGCAAGCGAGGGGTGACGGCGTCAAGGGAGCAGGAGGCAAGGGCGAGACGAGCGCGGGGTGACTGGCGTCTGGCGGCGTTCGACGGCGGCATCGAGAGTTAGGGCATCTAGCGGCGGCGTCGAGGGTGAGTGGCGTCCGGCGGTGGCGTCGAGGGCGAGCAACGTCGACGACGGGCAGAGGCAGAGAACGCGAGAGACTCAGGGAACTATGAATGTGAAAGTGTGAAGGGTAATTCATTTGATGCATTTTCTATCTGGGGATTCTTTTGGAGGCCTAACCGATTCCGGTTCCGATTCCAATTCCCAAGAAAAAGGAATCGGGATCCGGTTTTACCCAAGAACCGCGCTCCCCCTACTATTTATACATAAATTGTTGTCAACAATGAAATAATTTTTTTATTGATTAATAATTTTAAGCGATATAAGAGATTATTTTTAAGAATATATATTTTAAATTATTCATTTTTAGTTAAACATTTATGGATTTTGCATGGGCCACGAGCCGGCCTTTCAATTCTTCATATCTTGTTATAAATTGAGCCGTAAGTTGGACCCCATCTCAACGGCATAAAATTAGGCCCACATGAATATAAATACCAAGATTCTCTCACGCGACAACTGGCATCGCGTCGTTTACCGCCACCCCTCTCTCTTATTAAAATTATTACACTAACGTCAAACTTAATTAGATTTAGATGCTCTTTCAAAATGTCATTACCTTTAAAATTATATCATTTCCGGATGAGTGTAGGATTAGCGTTTTGTCATGTTATTATTTAATTTTTCTCAGCAAATTTTCTTGTTTTTTGGACTTAAATCAGCACATGTGGTCGTACGCAGATATTACTCGATTTGGTCTTGTGACGGGAAGCTATGGAGTAAAAAATTAGGCTCCGTCTACTTTGCGAAAATAAGTGATTTACAACAAAATTTCTTAAAAATAAATGACTGTTGAAATAATTAGTCGATAATTATTTTTATTATCGAAAATAATTTATGGTTGGGATAGTTTTACTGAAAATCTTAAAACTTGTCATAAAGTGTAACTGAGCCCAAAAAACTTGCAGAAAGTGAAATCAAGTTTTAAAACTTATCAAATTGATTTAATCGAGTCATTCCGTTAATTCATTCCAAATAGGCTAACGGAAAATGCTGATGTATCTTATTTTATTACTTCTTAAAACACATGGTAATGATGTGGCGCCCACCAAGCGCCATGTGAAAAAAATATTAAAATAAAAAATGTAAACTGGATTGGATTAAAATTAAATAACCTAAAAAGAAAAAAAAAAAAAAAAAAACAAACTCAAGCTGTGGCCAAGCCCTCACCACCACTGGGAAGGGCCGATGGAAGTTGCTTGGGCTTTCCTGAAGCCTGGCAACCCTTGTCGGCCCCACGTGAGGCCTTGGCAACCCCTGGCGAGGGCTTGCTGGACTAGAATTGGGGGAGGGCGCGACCCTTGCCCCAAATCCGAGCAAGGGTCACCTCCCCTTGCTCGAGGCCTACAAAAGCTTATGAGCATTGCCCACCCCAGGCAAGGGCTGACAACCCTTACTCAGATATAGGGTGAGGATCGTGCCCTCATTATGGGCCGTCAAGGCCTCACCCAAACACTAGTGAGGGCTTGGCCATTGTCAATGTGAGTTTTTTTTTTTTTTTTTTTTTTTTACTTTAGCTATTTTATTTTTAAAATTTTTAGTTTGTATTTTTTTTTTCACTTGATGCTTAGCAAGCACCACATCATTGCCACATTTTTTAAGAAAACAATAAAATAAGATACGTCAACATTTTTCGTTAGTTTATTTGGATGGAGTTAATAGAAGGACTTGATTGAATCAATTTAACAAGTTTTAGAACTTGATTGCACATTTTAAGAACTTAATTGCACTTTTTCACTAATTTTTGAAACTTTCTGTGCACATATCTTTTCATGTTTTATACATTTTTGTTTCAATCATTTTTGTAAGCAATACCAATACATACGATCATTTTTAGAAAAATGCTTTCAAAATCATTCATTTTTTGTGAAATGACATGTCCATTAATTAGCTCATTTAACCATATGTAAAAACCAAAATAGCTCATCACTCAAATCCTCGTTTTAGTAACAAAATCTCCATATACACACGTTCTATACAATGTTAGTCATTCAAAATATCACTAGCCATCCTACGTGGCACAACGTCATATCTTTTATTCCTAGCAAAAGTTGACAAGAAGGGCTACATCCAAATTTCACGCGAAGACTTAAGACCAAATTGGTAAGATTGAAATATTTATCACTAACTTAGCATCCATTCCATATATTTAGGACAATATTTCGAGTTTGTAATCTAGATGGGCACACGAGGAATTATGTTCGGCTCCAATTGCACGTGGAATTATGGTCGGGTTCGAGTGTCCTTTGTGCTCAATTTGTTGGGGGAGGTACATAGGAAGAGTCCACGCTACGTTTGCTCCCCAGGGGAGATGAATGTCCGAATCGGAGGGGGACATCCCAAACAATACGGACAAACGGAAACGGATGGAGGGGAAAATTCTTCGTGGTCCTCCCGAACTTGGGAACGAATGCTGAGATCTCGCCCTCGAGGAGTGACCTCCCAAATGGTCCAAGCGTTCGGAACACGCCGGAAAAGGACAAATCCCGTTCCGTGCATCGGCTCGAGGTGTCCAGCTTTCATGCCGGGAGCTCGTCAGGCGGGACATAAATTTCGCAATCCGACCGTGGCAGAGTCTAGGATCTATCGAGGAGATTTATTGCGTAGCCTTTGGTCACTCATTAGCTTCTCTAAGTCCGCCACCGCATCACACCTCCACCTCCTCTATCTTGGTTAACTACCCTGTTTTCATCCTCAAATACCATGGACGCAGAATTGACGGGATACTTATCCAGAAAAATCTTTGGTATATTATGCTTATATTACAAAAAATCTCTAATTGATACATTTAAAATAAATTTACTTACCTTTCACTAATTTCCGTTAAATTTTACTATCGAATTACTAAGTTGAATGACATAAGGCAATTGACTAGCATACCAGTTTAGGATTTTACCCTCCGTTTGTCATAATAATATCAATCTAATTTAATGGATATTAATAGAGAATGAATTTGTCACAAATGTACCAAAAGTTTGGGATTTTTTGTGGTCAAAAAATTAATTTGGATAAATTTGTCACAAAAATACAATTTTAGGTTTTTTGTGATTACTTTTCAAATTTACCAATTGAGTCCTAAATCTTTTGCAATATGCCAATTTGACCTAAATTTTTCAACGATTAGCCAATGCAGTCATTCCTACCAATTTTGACAAAAAATTGTTGATGTGGTAATCATGTCACGTGGGATGGTCAACGTCCACGTTAGTAATTTTTAGTCAAAAATTGGTTAGAAATGATTATATTGGTAAATAAAAAAAATATTTAGGACTAAATTGTTAAAATTGAAAAATGTAAATTGAATTGGCCACTGCATAATATGTATTTTTTTTGACAATTTTCCCTGATTTGACATATGAACAAGTGCTTTGACCATAAGTTTGCATGGCATTTGATGGCATGGAGTCAAATCTATGTCGCGCATCTAAACTATACTCACGAGTTCTCGTTTATTGAATTATTCAAACAATCTGACGTGATTAGTTTGTTGGGTTGGTAGTTTTCACGAATATGAAGACCTAGCTCATTGGTTCCTTTACTATAATTGGATAGACTCTCTTGTATCAGGCTTCGCATTCATTACCAAAAGGTTGGAAAAAAAATGAAATTTTGAGTCCTTTTCAAGATATGAATGCTGGATTGATTGACATTATGATGTGGCGCATTTAATGGACGACCTGAAGGTGGTATCAAATTTGAGATTTGCAACAAGCTCTTTCCCTGGTTTCAACCACTTTTTAAAAGATGCCCCCAAAAGTGAATGTTGGCGTGAGGAATCTATGCTTTCTAAGTTTCCCTTTCAAAACAAACGATGTGAACGCATAAAATAATATATTCAACAATAGGATAATTTGATATTACATACTCGATTTTGTGAATAGATGCACATTTACATTAAGTTAGGGCCTTGTTGGGCCCTTGTTAAGGTGCATTAGGTATTCCGACTGCGATAACTTTCTTAACCAACTTTTCAACCTATAAGTTAAATAATTCGAGATTGAATCAAAGCCTTAACATTCCACAACTAGGGCTAGAACTTTTAATCGTTCATTCTGATTTACCTTTGCATATGGAATAACTATTTCCCTAATTTAGGGAGTGGAGTCAACCCCTAGCCCTAAAGCTATTGCTTTAGGTCACAGCTTGCCAATCGTCACTCATTAGTGCACCACGGTCATTGGCCACTGTACAAATACCGTAGTCGTCTCGTAAACCGGTCTCCTTCTTATTATTAAATTACTATTATTTTCTTTTTTGGTCTTTTGTCATCATGTTGGGGACTCGCAGAAAAATCATTATTTGTGCGTGCGTGCGTGCGATTGTTGTCCAATCCCCAAGGACGGCTCAAGGAAAGCGCACTTAAACGAAGCGTGGACAGGAGTAGACTGTAGTGGAAGCATTTTTTCCGGCACTTTATTCAATGTTTTCTCCGGAGAATGAAAGGAGAAGTAGTACCGGCGCTTTGCGGTCTCGTCGTTGCTGTCCTTCATTCCATCATTCTAGAGACGGAAAAAGAGATTTGACGCCACAGTGCCCGGCCCAACGAAATGCAGAGTGCCGCATGTCGAGGAGCAGAGATTAGCCACCCTAACTAATCGTATAAATTTGAAATTTCGTAAGTATTCCCTTGGGGAACAAGGCAGATTGACCAAATTGGAAATAGCCTCGATTGTTCTAAATCACTCGATTGAGTTCGATTTTCAGGAGTATCAATCCAAATGAACTCGGTTGGAATTAGACCAAATCGGACTGCCTAGACCAATTATTTCTTATTTATTTATTTTTGTTTTTTATTGTCTCACACATGTCTCCTCTCTCTCTCTCTCTCTCTCTTTCCCTTTTGCCTCACGGCGTTCACACCTCCTCTTCTCTTTATGTCTTTTCCCTTTCACCTCACAATGCTCACACCTATTCTCCTCTTTTGGTCTTTATCTTTCTTCGTATCTCCTTCACCTCTCATAAAATTCTAAGCATTTCTCCTGTGAATTTGACCGGTTCCATTGAACCGCTCGGAAATCGAATTGGGCTGGCTAATCCCCAGTTCCGGGGTGTAACTAGATTGGACAAGATTATTGGATTAGACTGAATTAGGAATCTATCCCTCCAAAATTGATAACCCCTAGTGTTCACTTTACCATTTCAAAAGAAGATTCAAATTTCGTTTTTGACCTCCTGATTACATATTTGTAAATAGCTCCGTTTAAGGGCCAAATTTGCTATCGAGTTGTTATTGAATTGAGCTAATGAATTTGTTGATGATGATACATGGTGATACCTAGAAGATAAATTATACACGCACATCGAGTTTTTTAATTTAGACTTTATTATGTTTACCATTTCTCATACTAGAAGTGATGATAAGAGTAGCAACATCCTCTCGGGAGTGGTAAATATGGGGTAAAAGATATGATGGAGGGGAAGATAGAATTGTAGATTAGGGTTTTTTTTTAGCTTTTTAGGTGTGAAACCGGCGCAAGCAAGAATTTTTTGCTTTGGACTTCTCTTCAGATCATCAAGATCAGTGCGTGAAATAAGTTTTAAAGCCGGAAAAAAAAAAAAGGAAAAAGGAGAAAAGAGAGCTTCTCGTCTTTAAATGAACCTCCAACTCTTCCCCTGTTTCCGCTCTTCATTGGTAATCACAGAAGCGGAGTAAATTACTTGCCCGCCGGCGCGCCGTTTCGCCCTTTCTTGCTTGCACCCTTCTCCAATTCCATCACTACCTCTCTCTCTTTCTTGCTCTCTCTCATGGAACTCTGGGTATAAAGCCTGACAAAAGCCGAAGCAGTCTCTGCTCTGTTCTTGAGTCTCTCGACCCTGTCTTCGTCTTCAGAAACAGAGAAGGGAACTTCTGCTGAGAAAAGATGGTGACTTTCGTTTCTAGATTTCAAGATTTTGAGTTTTTTCGGCTTTTTGGAGGATCTTGTGAGATGGGTCATTGACTTTTCCATGTGGGTATCGTGCCCTGTTTTTTTTCTTTTTTTGGGTCAGGTTGGTGGTGGGGGTTCAGACATTCCTCGGTGGCTCCGAATTCTCCTCGCAGAGAAGTTCTTCAATCCCTGCGGCGTTCACGACTGCGCGAAGAAGAACGAGAAGAACACGTTTTGCTTGGATTGCTGCGCCAGCATGTGCCCTCATTGCTTGCCTCCTCATCGCCATCACCGTCTCTTGCAGGTCCGCTTCTCAACTCAAAATTCACCCCTTTCAATCCAAAAACAGCGTGTCTTGAATTTTGCTTAGAATTCATCACTTCTCCGTGATTTCTTCTCAGATAAGGAGGTATGTGTACCACGATGTCATTCGCTTGGGCGATGCGCAGAAACTGCTCGACTGTTCCCTCGTCCAAGTAAAGATCAGAATCTCTGTACATCTCCATCCGCCTAAATATGCAATTGTTCTTGATTTTTCTCAATTGAATTCATCGTTTTGATAAACAGCCATACACAACGAACAGTGCGAAAGTGGTGTTCTTGAACCAGAGGCCAATGTCTCGCCCCTTTAGAGGCTCAGGCAACTTCTGCATCACTTGTGACCGGAGCCTACAAGATGGCTTCCACTTCTGCTCTCTCTCATGCAAGGTCCAATCCCGTTTTACTAAAATTGAAATTCAATTTACTCGTGCTCGACCCGATTGTGGTCGAGACAATTGGAACTCGAGAAGAATTGAGTTTGTTCGAGTAATGCACCAATTAAGCTCGAGCAGCTCGACTCTGTTTTAAGTCCTCAGTTTGGATTAGCTTGCTTTCTTCTTTCTTGGTCGAGTTTCATCTTTCGTCCTGAAAATGCAGGTGCACGACCAAATGACCAAAAAGACTGGCCTCAAGAAACGGCTCCAAGATCACAGCCACGAGCCCCTTCCATCACTGAACAGACTATCTCACGAGGGCTTCCCAGAGCTCGAAGATGATGGACACATCACCCCCGACTCGGTCCTCGATTTGCCTATCTCGCCACCCGCGTGCCCTGAGTTCGGCAGGAGGAAGCGCTACCGCCCGGCCCCGATCACCCGGGTGACGACGGCTCGCCTCTCGTGCCTGCCGGCGACGGACGTGGCCGGCTTCATGAACCGGCGGAAGGGCGTCCCTCACCGGTCGCCCCTGTACTGACCACGCGGCGGGAGACGGCTGGGGGGCACCCCCTGACGGATTTTGGCGCTCTGACAGGAAACAACGGCTTCTCTTTTTGTTCTCTTCTTGTAAAGTAATTATCATCATTGTACCGATACAACATGCATGCATCGTTGCATTCGCCGGGGTCAATTACGTGTATGTCGCTAATTATACCTGCCAGTTTCCGAAATTAGCTAGACAGCATTTCGTGTGGATCTCATGTCGGCTGCTGAATCGTATCTCCATCCTTTGATCTGTTGGATTTTGCCTGTGTAACGGTGTTCGAAAAAGCAGCCAACGCGTTGAATGCGATTCGATGGCCCTGCTTGCTGCTGATTCGTCGGGATTGACTCTTCGCCGCACTGCCGCATGAAAAAGTTGAATAATGGGCTTGCCAATAATTTCACCCGGAATTAAATGGCCTTCCTCTCTTTGCTCCCTGGAAAATGATTTCCTTTTTACCGGAGTAACTTATTTTGCTGATAATGATGTGGTCGTACAATTCAAGGGGCAGCCTCGAAAGTTCCTTTTTCGCGATTGAGGTTTGAAATTGAATTTCACATACCAAATGATACGGTGAATGGGATCAATCGAGCAATCTAAAGTTACCTAGCTTAGACTTGCATGTTGAGCTTATATCTTAACTCGGTAGTGTACAGTGTACACCATCAATGCAATTTTTTTTTTTTTTTTTTTTTTAACACAAACAGCCTTATTTATCATTGATTTGAGGATTATAACTATCCACTCTCTTGAATGGATGGTTCACGACGCCACTTGTATAAATTATATTTTACATTGGGCGATAGAAAGCTTTTCTACTTGGCAACTTTCCTTTGTATTGTAACCTCAAGTATTGACAATGAATGGCTTGTGAAGCTGAAGATTTGGAGGGAAACAAGTCTCTCTCTCTCTCTCTCTCTCTTAGAGTCAAGCACTTGAGAAACAACAGCTGGAGTGAACTGTGAAGGCTGTGGGGGTGACCAAAGATTCCCCAAATCTGGATTTTAGGGGCCTCAAATTGGACAGATGAATGGGATCCAAGACCCCACCAAACCTGGAGAAACACCTCCTGGAAATACACGGCTCCACCCCGACTCTCCTTTTGTTTCTTTCCACTGCTCCAATTAAGTTCGTTTTCGTGAAATTAACACATGAGCTGATTGGCCGACCAACCGACGTGGCAAATTGTTATTGGTCGCTGAAACGCCGCCGACTTACTTAAGGACCCGTTTGTCCTTCACGGTCACGTGGTACCCGCATTATGTGAATTGGCCTTGGCATGACTAGCCGGCGCGATAGTGACTCCCTCTCTTCGCTTTTGTGGCTTGCCGCCCCAACATAATATTATAGATGATTAATTCCCGGTTCAATCCAAGTCCTCTTTCTAAAAACTAGGGACAAGACTGGCTAGTCCTAGGATCAAGAATTGATCATTATTTTTTTTCTACTACTTGATGTCTTCTATTACGAAGAAACAAGGAAAAAAGTTTATTATTTTTATTTTTTTGAAGAAAATTTTTAAAAAATATATATAGTTAGTTCTGTTCTTCATTGGAATTGAGATTCGGATCACTCGGACCCTTATTGACACTCCTAGAAACCGAACTCAATTAGCTAGTTCGGTTCGATTCAAATTTTCAATTTGAACAATTCGTTTTGCACACCCTTAATCAGTACCATATGACAACAGAGGAAAACCCCCAGAGGGCATTCAATTTTATTGGCTGTTCCTCCTGCCTCTCCTTCCTCCTCGCGACCTGGTTCCTGGCAGAGCCAGAGAAACAGAACCTTTTGAATGCCTGCCAACGAACGAGGCCGGCGAAGAAGAGACAACACCCTACACCACACACTTCTGGTGGATGCGATTCAATTCAAGCGGCGAATTTATCAGAAAAACATGGAAAAAAGAAAAACATTAAATCTAAGTTTGGTTGGGGGATGTTTTTGGTACTTACTTTCCTTTTCTGGGGTTGATTTTCTTCCATTTATTGTGCTTGTTTCGTCACGTTGGGGACGTTGAGGGGTTTCTTAGGGCGCAACATATTGGGCTGTCGGAATCTAGGTGAAACAGTGTTCTCCGTACGGATTTTTAATATAGGTTCATAAGCTTCTGATTAACGCCGACGCGGAAATAATCATGGCACAAAACAGGCCACTACCGACTTAATTTCAAAGGAGTATCTATATTTTTCCATTTAAAAAAAAATAAATTACGGTCGAGATTATGGCTCTGTTTATTAACGAAATAATAATGATTTGGAAAAAATTTCCTAAAAATGATTGTTTGTATCACTTGAAATTATAAGTCAATGTAAAGCATTTTATTATTGTCAATAATTTATATCTAATATTTTTCATAAAAATGAAAATATATATTGTCCATGGAACCTATATTTCAAGAGAGGTGCTGGGGATCATGCACGGACGGAAATAAACATTATATATATAAAGCGGCCTGATCATGTACCATCAAGAACCAGTGGTCTAGTGGAAGAATGGTTCTCTGCCACCGTACAGACCCGGGTTCGATTCCCGGCCGGTGCATTTCTCCAGTGAGGAGCTGTGACGACTTGCGATCGTGATTGTTGATTCCATCACGCCATCTTATCCATTTGAGGATCAAATATGTCGCAAACCCCTGAGCTTCATCTTTATTTTCCCTTTTCTAAATTTTACTACATTTTAAAGATTAAACTTTTAAATCATTGAAAATTTTTTTAACATCATTGAAAATTTTTATGAAAGAAATATCAATGTCAATGAAACTACCAAAAACTATTTTTTTTACCACTGAAAATCCAAAACTGATATATTTTTGACAAATTTATTTCAAACTGTTACGTTTGTGACAAATTTACCATATGTTAGTTTTCATTAAATTTTAATGTTCAAATTATTAAATTAAATGACACGTGACGTTGAGTTAATTAATATACCGATTTGAGATTTTACGGGTCGTTTCACAATTTATAATTTTTGTGATTTTTTTTATGGTATTAATCTAATTTAACAAATTTATCAGTTTTTGGTTTTTTTTTGCGGTCGAATAAATTAGTTTAGGGTAAATTTATCATAAATGTACTGGGTTTAGGGTTTTTTATGGTTTTTTTGTTACGGGGTAAAATTAGGTTTGAGATTTTTTTTTTTTTTGTAAGGACGGTTTGACGTTTTTCATGGTAAAAAAAATAGTTTTTGGTAAACTTATTACATGATGTCTTGGTTTGGAGTTTTTTAAGGTATTAATCCATGAAACTAACCACATCAATGGATTGGACAAGAATTCTCTAAAGATATTGCTTTCCTTTTACTTTTCCCTTTTCTCGATTTAATTTCTTTTAAAGATTAAAGGACTTTTAACATCATTGAAAAAATTTATGACTAACGCCGACCTAGAAATAACGATGGCACAAAAGAAGCCGCTAACAACTTAATTTCAAAGGAGTATCTATATTTTTCCATTTTTTAAAAAAAAAATGAATTATAGTCAAGATTATGGCTCTATTTATTAGCAAAATAATAATTATTTGGAAAATTTTTTCCTAAAATTGATTGTTTGTATCACTTGAAATTATAAGTCAATGTAAAATATTTTTATTATTGTTAATAATTTATATCTAATATTTTTCATAAATAATGAAAATATATATTGTCCATGGAACCTTATATTTCAAGAGAGGCGATGGGGATCATGGAGGGCTGGAAATAACCATTAAATATATAAATCGGCTAGGTTTTGAACAACAAGCACCAGTGGTCTAGTGGTAGAATAGTACCCTGCCACGGTACAGACCCGGGTTCGATTCCCGGCTGGTGCAATCCTCAAGAAAGCTGTGACGACTTGCGATTGTGACCGTTGATTCAGTCACGCCCATTGATCCATCAAACGATCAATACTCGCGCAAACCCTGAGCTTCATCTTTTCCTTTTTCTATATTTCTTTTAAAGATTACAAAAGTCATATTCTTTTCCCTTTACTAAAGTCATCTCGATGTCAATGGAACTAACCACATCAACCGATTGGACAAGAGTTCTCTAAAGATGTCGCCTTCCTTTTCTTTTCCTTTTCTCGATTTAATTTCTTTTAAAGATTAAGGGACTTTTAACATCATTGAAAAAATTTATGAAAGCCATCTCGATGTCATTGAAATTAACCGCATCAACCGATTGGACAAGAATTCTCTAAAGATGTGGCTTTCCTTTTCTATTCCCTTTTCTCAATTTTTCTCAATTTTATTACCTTTTGAAGATTAAACAACTTTCCACATCTTTAAAGAAGTTCGCTAAAACCATCTAAGATGTCAATGAAACTAATTACGTCAACTGAATGTGCAAAAGTTCTCAAAATATGTACTTTTGTTTTTTGTTGGCTTTTGTTGTCATTACCAATCCGACATTATTCTCGAGGAATAAATGATGAAGGGTCTCCTTTGGACCACCTTATTTATTAGGGAACACGACTACAACATCATCGATGCGAAGGGAGTTTGGCGAAGTCCTCTTGCGCTTGTGAAATCAATGTCTCGTCTCCCTCCTCATCACGGTACGCCTCGGGTCGGGCATGTCTCTTCATAGAACTCTCCGAATACATTTTCTTCCTCCATTCTTCAGACGGCTGAGATCCGCTCTGTGCCGCTAGCCAATCGTTGTACTCAAACTATAGAAGAAGAGGGAGAAGAAGGTGCAAACTTAGTCAAAATGGAATGAACTTATCAATGTCCAAACATGATTCTTTAACAATCGTCCCAGCTGTTGAAAGTGAAAGTTTCTCCATGTATGTCCACAATGCTTACCTGAGAATTGCCTAAATTATGAGTATATCGCTTTGGTATGCCCAAAGCTTCAAGTTTGGAGTACAAATCTTTTACATCTTCCATCATCTCCTCCTCCGATGGAAGAGCGATTCTACCGGACAAAGCACTGGCTATCCACTTGCTCTGATACTCAACCTGGGGAAATGGTACGACCTGGAAAATCATGTAAAGAGAATAATTTACAAAGATTAAGAAAAAGAGTCGGGAAAAATCTACTACAGGAATCGAGGATGATGGGTGCTTGGTACAAACCTTCCATGGCAATCCTACAAATGATAGCCAAGGCGCCAAATGTGGTGGGAATACGTGCTTATATAATGGTCCGACACGATTGTCATCTACGGACACAATTCCATTGGTTTCAAGAAAAGGGAAATGATATTTGTACCTGAAACAAGAAATGTAACCAGCATGAATTGCTTTGTTTTCCATCATATTCAATAGCATTAGTTTGCCTTTGCATCAAAACTTAAGCGAGATAAGTGAAAGAATACCCAGTGCAATGTAGAATGATATCAGCGCCTATGGAACTCCCGTCAAGGAAAGTGACTTTACCGTCTTCATGGGCCTTTTCGATCTGCACTTAGTTCCACTTCATTAACATATTGAATAGACTACTTGAGGGATCCAGTTTCATAAGATTATTGTGATGAAAGACAGTGAACCCATATATTACCATGGGATGAAGCCACAAATTATCATAGCCGGATTGCATTCCAAGAGTTTCGACTTCATATGATCTAGATGTCACATGAACTTCTTTGGCAACCTGGGCAATGTCCCGAGAGATGTCCACAGCACTTGCAGCACTCCCTATCAGAACAACAACCTGTAGAGAAGCCAAAAAAACAATTCTGTTTACAAGCATGCAATTTGACAATCTTGATCAGGAAAAAGAAACGTACTGAAAAGAAATGGGGAGGGGAGAATTAAAAATCTCCTATCTTTCTAAATATCATACAAAAAAATAAATGCCAGATAGTTCCAACTCTCTAATAGAGCAGTTTACTCAAAAGGGGGGCACTTAACTTTATGGAAGATTACTTATTCTAAGCAGTCTCAGTTCACCTCATTATGAACTATGAATGATTCAAAATCTTAGCCCCTTCAGTCTTTATGCACCCCTAATCGACATTTACTGCTGCAAGACTAGGTGAAGAAGACACCTGAAACGTACTAGATCCTGAAATGGCTCGGGTGTACGATAGTTGTGGCTGTGCATTTGCTTCCCTGGCCACAGATCAATGCCTACACAAAAGTGGCCAAAATCATGATATATGCTTACCTGTGTTAATTATAACACGATACGACAAAGTGAGAATGGTAGGCGCGATATATATTGTGACCTAATCAAAATTTACTCATTTCTTTTGACAGTACGACAGAAGCAACAACAACTCCTTCAAGAACAAGGCCCCAACAAGGCCCTCTATGGGGCCAATCTCTCTATGGTTAGGCATAATATACCACAAATCGATCATATATCCTTCCTAAGAGATGACAAGAATATGCAACCTATGTTTGGTTATTATCTCACATAAGTGATAAGGAGCAAAATGAGAGAACTTTCTTTAATTTGCTGTACTTCATTGGTCTCTATATACAAGGAGATCAAATGCAGACTCCAGAGAATCCAGACAGTCAAAAATTTGATGAGTCAAAAAGGTCCACACTTTGGACTTTTGATTGCTGTTAACTTCGAATTTGCTAATTGTAAGAACATCAGACCAGCAACAACAGATGCTGAAGCGAAAAAAGGCAAATTCGTACAGGAAACCAATTCACTTGATTAAACCTCT
Source organism: Eucalyptus microcorys (assembly GCA_014182515.1). Taxonomy (NCBI): domain Eukaryota; kingdom Viridiplantae; phylum Streptophyta; class Magnoliopsida; order Myrtales; family Myrtaceae; genus Eucalyptus; species Eucalyptus microcorys. The sequence goes on along the minus strand of CM024566.1, from coordinate 4,025,566 downwards.
ATTTGCTTTTGTATGGATTAAGACTCTGTCCCTGATCCGTTTAGACATTCAGGAACTGGTCATATTATGTAAAAGAAGTGCTTCTTCCATCCGATTCTTGGTTCCTTTCAGTAGCTTCTAATCCAAATACCAATAAAAAGAAAGCTTTGCAAACGTGTTCATAGATAGTCACAGCAATTTCTGAGATAAATAGAGTTCAAGAATCTTCGTAGAAGAAGAATTTTTCAATAGTGTAAGTGAGAGTCTGAGATCCTCCTCGTTCGAGTAGAGACCCTGCTCAATAAAGCAGAGTGAAGACTCGTTCCAGTCGATCGGTCAAGTAGAGAACCAAAGCTAACCGGCGCTAGCAGACCTCCAAAAGTGAGACAAATCCCATCAACCATTCCATTTCCGTTGTCGAACATAATCAATGGCAACTCGATTCAAACATGCTATGTGCAAAGCATGGCCAACACCACAACAAGGACACAACAACAGAAACAGGAAAAGCAACGCCGAAAATCAAATCTTTCTGTAGCCTGCTGAATCCAATTGAACACATCGAAATTCAAACTGACCGCGAATTATATACTCTACATATCCAATGAAATCGAACATTACCGGGGATTTCGGCAATTCGGGGCTCCGTGTAGTGCCCATTACAGACAACCACCGCATCAAAAACTTCCTCTTCTCTGCCGCCGCCGCCGCCGTTCCTTATCCTGCACGTCACCTTCCACTTTCCACCCTCCTCCGCCATCCCGACCCCCACGATCTCCTCCTCGAACCTCGCCATTTCTTCAAGCCCGAACTCCCTCGCGAAATCCTCCAGGTACGCCAGCACCTCCTCGTGACCCGGGTACCTCCTCGGGTCGCCCGACCCGTCCGCCCTCGGCAGGAACGGGTAGTCCCCGAACCCCATCACCTCGCGGGGCAGGTTGGTGCGCAGGGACTTGTACAGGCTCGACTGGACGACGGGCCGGGACGGGTCGATCCCGAGCGGGTCCGGCTCGGTGGCGTGCGTGTAGACCCAGGTGCCGCCGGCGCGGGGCTCCCGCTCGAAGACGGCGACCCTGTGGCCCTCGCGGCGGAGCTCGCGGGCGGCGACGAGGCCGGCGGCTCCGGCGCCGATGACCGCCACGTGGCGGGAAATCATTGAGGCGGCCATGTGCATGCTCGTCGACGACAGCAAACTTTCTCGTGCTCGAAAAGATGACGAACGAATGGCGACGAAATCTATGGTGGGTGGCGAGAGAGTTTTATCGGCGGCTAGGCAATCATTTCGGGCCCACTAATTTTTGGATTGAAATATTTTATTTCTTTCCATTTTTTTTTTGGCCGTGAGATGTGCATGAATGTGGTCGCGAATCGCCATGATGTTCTGAGAAGCTAAGGCTGCTTTGTAAGAAAAGACTGACCTGAATTCCCCAGGAAGAAGAAGAAGCGTTGTGTTTCTCTTCTTCTTTTAGGCTTGCCGCTTTTGGAGGAAAAAAAAAGGTCACGGACGACTCTCGAACTATATTTAGGATTTGTTGTGATATGAAAAATCCAAAATTTATACCCATACAACTTATTTACCTTTCATTAAGGTTCCGTTGGATGATTTTTTTAGTCAAAATAAAGTCATTTTTTTATTTCATTTAAGTCACGTGAGGGCCATATAAATAACGTTTGCTGTCAAGCCTCGATGCAAGCATATTTTTAACGATCCTCGTTGATGAAGAGTAAATGTGTTATACAGGTATCTGTTCGGGACTTCTAGTATTACAAAAATTATTTTAGGATAAATGCGTGACATTTGACATAGTTTGGGGATTTTTGTGGATTTTTCCTTTAGAAAATATTGATGTTTCCATTTTCTTCCTCTCAATATTTGTGGAGAAAAGTACTGAAAAATTCTCTCCTCTTTTCTTTCTTTGTATTTTTTTTTTACAACTCTAGGCCATGGGAGGGCGCCCACCCTTGCCTAGTCTAGGCGAGGGTCGTGACGCCCTCATTGGCCACAAGAGAGGGCATTGTAGCCCTAGCCCAAAACCGGGCAAGGGTCCCATTACCAACCATTACGCGAGGATTGCAACTCTCTCCTAGATGTAGGCAAGGGCATAGGAAAGGGCATAGAGATTCTCACTTGTGACTGGGGAGGGGAGAGGCCCTCATCCAGATCCCGCCTGTGGTTGAAAGGGTCAGCTAGCAACCTTGTCGGTCCACAGTTAGGAAAATAAAGAAAGGAAAGAAAAGAAAAACAAAAAAAATAAAAAATTCAGAAAAAAAAATTGTCCATGTAAGTGCTAGTTATTCACGTAGGATGATTGACATCCATATCAGCGATTTTGGACCAATTTTGGTTGGATGGACAATATTGACAAACCATCAAAATGTTTAACAAGGAATTGGTACAATCAAAAGATTTATAATTGAATTAGCACAAGTAAAATAGGTTTATGACTTCTTCTTTTTATTTTTATTTTTTTGGGGTATTCCCATATAAGCTCAATGACCCAATCACAGCTAGCATGTTAACAGCGCACATGCAATAGCATTTCTATATACGTAAGTCGAAATGAACAATGTGTGAACGAAAGACATCAAAGTTTAGGATGGTTCAACTCCATTCTACATATATTCAATCAATCGGATCAAGTAGAAAGATAAAAGGAAGAGACAATTGCAATTGCCTTTGCCACCAGTCTCACTCGCTGTAATTACATGCAAACCAAGCTCTTTAATTAGACTTTTGATCTTGGTAAAATATAAAAGATACGAGTTTTCAGAATTGGTCAGGATCTACTGTTAAATATCATGTTATAGTTTCTTTTTTAGACTCTATTTATTTCGCGAAAAATGAATATTATCATTTGTATATCTTGAAATAATTAGCCGGTATAATTTTTTTATTGACAATAATTATATTTAAACATTTTCATGGATGATGACAACTTTTCATTCATTCATTTTTGTTAGAAATATAAACGATCCAATGTTGAAAAATATTTTCTAAATTAATATTTTCTGCGAACAAACGGAGTTTTACTACCTTTTGAAGATCAAAGAACTAAACTTCTTAAAAAAAAATCACCAAAATCATCTCAATGTCAATGAAACTAACCACATCAACTTATTACACAAGAGTTATGAGAATATATTTGGGAGAAGTGCCAAAAAAGTCCTAAACCTTTTGTCTTTGTGCCAATTTAGTCATTGGTGTCGATTTAGTCCTAAACCTTTTTACGTTGTGCCAATTCAGTTCTTTCCGGCTAATTTTGGCCGGATTTTGCTGACTAGACGCCGGCCGACTGACGTGGCTTGATCGACGCTGACGTGGATAACTTTTAATAATATTTTAATATTTTTTTTTCTTTTCTTTTTTTTTTTTTTTTTTTTTTTTCTTTTTCTCTTCTTTCACCACCTTCATCGCGTACTGCGGCTCCCCCCGTCCTCCGCCAGATCGCCGTCGGCCCTTGAGGCTGCAGAGGAAGACGGTCCCGATGTCATCGGAGCCGATGCGGCGGTGGAGCAAGAAGTCGCGGAATCCAGGCAGCATGCCGCGGCGGAGCATGGTGGAGTAGACGGAGGAGGAGGAGGAGCGGTGCGGCTTTATGGCGAGGGCCTCGGCGGCGGAGGCGGGGCTGGGGTGATGGTGGTCGAGCAGGGCCGCGTCGAAGGAGAGGCGGCTGAAGCTACTGTAGCTGCCGCGGGAGCTGCTGCTCATTGAACTGGCGTGGGTCGAATTCAAGGTCTCGACGCTGCAGAGTTCACCGTCCGAGTCGCGGCGATGCTCGATCATCCCCTTGACAAAGAAAGAAGCCCCCCACCAGACCCGGTTCTCTCTCTCGAAGAATGGAAGAAGGGAGAGACCCGCAATTTGAAAGCCGGTGAAAAATGGTCAGAGGAGGAGGAAAGTCAACAAAGTGAAAACGAAGCGCGAATCTGATCACTCGTGCATTGGATATAGCTCGAGCTAGCAGCCCCGAATCAGATGCTTAAAAAATGAGGAGAGAGAGAGAGACGGAGGGAGAGATTCGTCACGTAAAGGAGAGATTCAGGAATCGATCGGGGGGGCATTCAACGCTCGACCATCTCGAAACCGGATGACTGAAGGAGGAGGAAATGAGCAGTGCCCGCTTTGAATGAGAAACTGGGCACAGAAGAGCTCATCAATGGTGGATGAGGAAAGGGAGGAGCAGGCTTTTTTTCCTCCGGCTGGAGGAAGAAAAAAGAAAAAAAAAAAAAAGAAAAAAAAAGAAAAAAGAAAAAGAAAAATAAATATATATATATATAATTAAAAGTTGTCCACCTTGGTGCCGATCAGGCCACGTCAGCCGGCGGGCGTCTAGTCAGCAAAATCCGATCAAAATTGACCGGAAATGACTGAATCGACACAACATAAAAAGGTTTAGGACTAAATCGGCACCAAAAAAAGGTTTATGACTAAATCGGCGCAACACAAAAGGTTTAGGACTTTTTTTAGCACTTTTCCCGAATATTTTTTTTTGTTGACTATTGTTGTCATCGCCAATCCAATATTCTCTTAGGAACAAAAGAATGTTGACATCCATGATGAATAGTCTACTTTAGGAACCCTTAATTATTAGGAAACACAAATAAAACATCATCGACACAAAGGGAATTTGGCGAAGTCCTCGTGTGCTTGTGAAATCAATATCTCGTCAATCTCGTCATCACGGTACACCTCGGGTTGGGCTCGTATCTTCCTCATACTTTCTGAGTACATTTCCTTCCTCCATTCCTCAGACGGTCGAGATCCGCTCTGTATCGCAAGCCAATCGTTGTACTCAAACTGTAGAAGAAAAAGAAGAAGAAGAGGAGGGTGCAACTTGGTCAAAATGGAATGAACTTGTCAATGTCCAAATATGATTCTTTAACAATCGTCTCAGCTGTTGAAAGTTAAAAATTTCACAATGTATTTCATCAATACTTACCTAAGAGTTGGCTAAGTTATGAGTATATCGCTTTGGTATACCCAAAGCTTTGAGTTCAGAGTACAATTCTTCTACATCTTCCATCATCTCCTCCTCTGATGGAAGAACGATTCTACCAGAAAAAACACCGGCAATCCACTTGCTCTGATATTCAAACTGGGGAAATGGTACGACCTAGAAAATCACGTCAAGAGAATAATTTACAAAGATTAAGAAAAAGAGTCCGAAGAAATCTACTATTAGTAATCGAGGATGATCACTGCTTAGTACAAACCTTCCATGGCAATCCTACATGATGGTTTTATTAATGTGATGGGCCTAAGTTGGCCCGTCCGCCCATGTTGGGCCTAAAGGCCTGGCCCACAAAATTAGGGCCCATGGATTGAGAGATACGTTGAAGAGTTGTAACTTTTGGGGGGACGTCTTTTGCTGAAGGGACACGTCTTTTGGATAAGACATATTTAAGGGGGAGAAAAGAAAAAGAGAACGCACCTTTTGGAAAGTACGTATGTTCATCCTCCCTCTCTCCCTTGAAACACTCCCAAAAGAACAGTAAGAAAAAGGAGGCGACACTCTCTTCCCTTCAAGGCAAATTGACGTCATCGGATCGAATGGGATCGGTTTCTCCTCCTCATATCGGCGTCGGTGTTTAATCTGTGGCTAACAAGGTACGCTCGATTCCGTGGTGTGCTTTAGGATCGGTGATGCATGTGTTTTTCCCGAGCTCGTCTTCCGCACAAGTTTAGGGGTTTGATTTAGTGTCGAATCCGGTTTTTTGGGAATCCGAAAATCCCAACATTGGTATCAGAACCCTAGTTCATGTTTTCCCGATATGAATGTTTTTTGATTGAATTTTCGTGAAAAATCGGCCGACACCGATAAGGGGCGGAAAAATCCCGACACCCGATTCTGTTCGCCCCATTTTTTTGTTTTCTGTAAGTCGAAATTTTTTTCTAAAAGCGTAAGATCAAAGCCCTCGTCGAGACGAGAAAAACGAGTGGTGGATCGCCGCCGGAGGCCGCCGGACGCGCCGCCACGCGCGGCCGGAATGAACGGGGGTCGTTGCACGCGCTGATTCGGTCCCCCGCAGGCGTGTGCGATGCACGTGCCGTTTCGGCCGAAGGTGCGTGCGACGCACGCGCGGAAGCCCGGCGCGTGCCGTGCACGCGCCGGCTGACGTCTGCGTGACGTCATCCCTCGCACGCGGGCCGCACGTGCCGGTCGGTTTGCCCGACCGGCTCGACCGGGCTGTCCGGTCCGTCCGGTCCGACCGGCCCGTCCGGTCCGACTGGCCCGTCCGGTCCGTTAGGCCCGACCGGCCTGACCCGCCGCCCGTTGACTCCGACCGTTGACCGTTGACCGTTGACCGTTGACCCAAAAAAAAAAAAGGGAAAAAAATCTGTTTCTTTTTCAATTATGTCTAGTGTGGGTTATAAATAATCCATTTTTTATTCTGCATTTGTTGCATGAATCATGAAAATTATGTATTTTCCCTTATGTTCATTATGGATTATAAGTGATCCACTTTTAGTTCTGCATTTGTTGCAGGAACTATGATGCGTTATGCACGGATACCTGCATTTCCGAGAACGGACGAAGGAAGTGCAAGACTTAAAAGGCTAATGACAGAGTTAGCTAATTATCGGTGGCATGACGGTGATTTAGTATCAGGGTCAATCGGATGATACAGTAAATCATCTAGAATGGTTATCTTATGCCGGATTTTGAGAAGGTGCCGGCCTTGATTAACACTCTTCCACCTGAATGACAAGCAGTGTTAGATCGCCTATGGGAGGTCAACGTGGTCCCGAGTTATAGGAGGCTAGTAGTAGTTTTTGTAAGAGAGTACTATAGGATTGGGTTAACCAAAACTTCAACCCTAAGATTGAGCGCCATATGGCGCAGAGTAAATGCGCCTTGAAGGCGACATGAAAGCTCTCCAAAAGTTTTTTCATGGTTGGCAAATGTGCCTTTAGATTTCTTAGATATTTTGACTAATAGATTAGTAGGGACTTTCCCTATTTATTTCCTAGATTAGTTTGAGATGTTTTGGGTGTAAATATCTATTTCTATGTTGATATTTTCCTCTGCATATATTACTTAGTGTAGTGGACAGTTGTATTATGTGAAAGCATTATTATTCTATTGGATGTCAAATATCATTTGCTTTTTGTTATTGTTGACTGCTGTGGGTAGTTCATAGAAGTTTTTGTAACTTCATAAAATTTATTTTGCGTAAGACAATTATATTAATAATAGTTTTAAGTTAGGATTTTTGGAGGATGATTGGAAACATAGTGACCTTTTGATTCTGAAACCTTACTTGAAATTGTTCATTGAAATGATGGGTCTATGCAAAGTGGATGCATAAATGATAGGTATTAATTATTCATGCATATATGTCTGATGTGTTCAGATCGATGGTTTCAGCAACTAAGAACGTAATTGCTAATATGAACGGTAACAATTGTGAAATATTGAATATGAAGATTCAATATGTGCTGGAAAAGCAAGAAGCATTAGAAGCTCTTGACCATGTTATGGAAGATCTTGAGGATGTTGTACGCCACCTTAAGCTAGTAGAGGACTGCCTAACGGCATTTGAGCCGAAAATAGATATTTGTAATGCTGGTTCTAGCTCAGAAAGGGCTTTGAGCTTTAAGCGCAAGCATATTGATTCGTTCAATATGTGGGAATGCAAAGGATCAAGTCCTTATTGCAAGAAATCAAGAATTAACCAACACAAGAGAGGAAAACGTCCTCAAGTGAAGAAAATGTCAAGGGTGAGGTGTTACAATTGTGACAAAAAAGGTCATTATGCTCGCAACTGTTGTGAGCCGAAAAAGGTAAACACCTCTTGTACATTTGAGAACTTTGCTTATGTGTCAAGTTTTGTATTATTGGCTGAATCCAATCCTTTGTGGACTATAGATTCAGGAACGACAGACCATGTAGCGAAGGATAGAGAATCCTTCGTGAAATTCCGACGAGTACCAACTGGAACTAAGTGGATTTATGTGAGAAATAACTCCAGAGCTGAAGTTAAAGGGATTGACACCTGTCAATTGAACATGCGTGGTGGACGCACCTTGTTCCTACATGATGTTTTATATGCTCCGAGGATTCGTCGAAATTTAATGTCTGTTTTGGTGTTGGTCAAGCTTGGTTTTAATATGAACTTCCATAATAGAAGTGTAGATTTGTATTTGGATACAAACTACTATGGTTGTGATTATTTTCTGGATGGTTTTATTGTACTAAATGTTGACTATGGTGATGTCAATGTTTGTTATTCCCTTTTCACGTCTTCTACTTCATATAATAATGATGTGAGTGTGTGGCATGCTATACTTGGTCACATTGACCAATAACGTATGAATATACTAGCCAAAAAGGGTTTGTTAGGCAATATTGAAAAAGTCGATTTGCCCATATGTGAGCATTGCCTAGTAGGGAAAACAACAAGAAAACCATTTGGAAAAGGGAAAAGAGCTGAATTTCCTTTTGTAATTAATCCATTTTGACGTCTGTGAGCCGATAAATGTAAGAGGAAGGCATGTGGCTGTTTATTTCATCACGTTTATAGATGATTATACTCGATTCGGATAAGTCTATTTGATTTCTCATAAATCTGAAGCATTGAGTTATTTCAAAAGGTTTATGAATATGGTAGAAAATCAATTAGACAAGAAAATAAAAGTATTAAGATCCGATCGAGGTCAAGAATATTTATCTGATGAGTTCAGAAAATTATGTGATGAAAAAGGAATAGAAAAACAGTTGTCTATTCCATATATTCCTCAACAAAATGGTGTTGCGGAAAGAAAGAACAGAACCCTATTGGAAATGGTTAGATCTATGATGGCGCATGCTAACTTACCTATCACTTTTTGGAGTGATGCTTTGTTAACTGCTGCCTATATACTTAATCGTATGCCTTCCAAATCAGTTACTTCTACTCCATATGAGTTATGGGCATGTAAAAAATCGGACTTAAGTTTTCTTAAGCCATGGGGTTGTGCTGCCTATACTCATGAGCCCTCTCACAAGTTTGGGAAATTGGGTCCCAGAGGAAAGAAGAGTATTTTCATAAGATACTCTGAACACTCAAAAATGTATGAGTTCATAGGTGAGCAGGATAGTGAGAGTATAACTGAATTTGAATTACGGGATGTCACATTCTTAGAGAATGAATTTCCTAAGAAGGGCAAAATAGGTGAATATTACTCCCTATTTGAATCATTGGATCAAGATAATGATATTAGTGAAGTTCGTTCAAGTGGGAGTAATATGAGAAGTGATGAATTAAATTCAACTCATTCTCAGTTACAGCCACATGATGAGACGACATCATCATTATCTAATCCTAGTGGGAGCATAATGGAGAATGATGTGCAAAGTGTACAATCTCCCATACGGCGAACAAGTCGCAAAAGTATTTCCTGTCGACGTTTTGACATAGGGGAAACTTTTATGATTGCCCCACAAGATGAGGATGAGCCAAGAAATATACATGAGGCTCTAAATTGCCCTAGTAAGGAAAAATGGATGCATGCAATAGGAGATGAAATGGAGTCAATGAAGTCAAACCATGTTTGGGAACTGGTTGATCTTCCAAAAGGACGCAAAGCTATTGGGAACAAGTGGGTTCTCAAAATAAAGCGAAAAGCTGATGGCTCGATAGAAAGGCATAAGGCTCGCCTTGTGGCGAAGGGGTATAATCAACATGAAGGAATTGATTATGAAGAAACATTTTCTCATGTAGTAAGATTTACCTCAATTCGCATTATTCTGGCAATAGTGACTAGTATGGATCTTGAGTTACATCAAATAGATGTAAAGACTGCTTTCCTCAATGGAGAATTGGAGAAAGAAATATATATAGAACAACCTGCTGATTTCATAATGAAAGGCCAAGAAGAAAAGGTATGTCGACTTTTGAGGTCGATATATGGCCTTAAGCAGTCGTCAAGATAATGGTATATACGTTTTCATAATGCCATAATGTCATATGATTTTACAATGATTGATGAGGATCATTGTGTATATATCAAAAGATCCAATGATCAATTTGTGATCATATCATTATATGTTAATGATATACTAATTGCCGGAAGCAATATGGAGTTTGTTAATACTGTCAAGAGTTGGTTGTCTTCCAACTTTGAGGTGAAGGATATGGGTGAGGCTGTATACATTCTTGGAGTTAAGATTTCAAGAGATCGTTCGAAGAGATCGTTATCTCTTTCGCAAGAAACAAATATAAATAAGGTTTTTGAACGATTTCGTATGCAAGATTGTAAACCCATAGACACTCCTATTGTAAAAGGTGAAGGATTGAGCCATAGACTGTGTCCAAGGACTCCACAAGAGAAGGAACAAATGAAACATGTTCCTTATGCTAGTGCTGTTGGGAGCTTGATGTGCGCTATGATGTGTACAAGACCTGACATATGTTTTGCAGTTGGAATGGTGAGTAGATACCAATCCAATCCAAGTCAAGCACATTGGAAAACCGTTAAGTGAATACTGAAGTATCTAAAGGGAACTGCTGATTATACGCTGAGTTATCAAGGAAATGATCTGCGACTCTAAGGCTATTCTGATGTTGATTGGAGATGAGATTTAGATGAAAAGAAATCTACCTCTGAGTTTGTTTTCTTAATGAATAATGGCGCCATATGTTGGAGCAGTAAGAAACAAACGTGTATAGCCTTGTCCACGATGGAAGTTGAGTTCGTGGCATTATTAGCAGCGGTACAAGAAGGAGCTTGGCTTAAGAGATTTTTTGGATCATTTAGGTGTTATTGAGAAAACTGAAAATCCATTATTGATTAACTATGATAGCCAAGCAGCTATAACGTACACCAAAGATCCAAAATATCATGGCAAGACCAAACATATAGATACCAAGTATAATTTTGTCAAAAATATGGTTGCACGAAAAAATGTGAACTTACAGTACATGTCTACGCATAGAATGGTAGCAGATCATATGACAAAGCTAATACCTAGAGATGTGTTTTGTGGCCATGTGAAATCTCTAGGAGTGCGTAGAGGCTGATGTACTGAATATTGTAATTTCCTTTAAGTGTTCACATTTGATGAATTTGTGTTTTCATCATTAATGCCTATGAATCTTTGTTTGATCTTTATGCATCTTAATGCTCAGTGCATTACTTTAAGTTGAGAAAGTATGTCGGACAGATATAAGATTAGCCCACTCACACGGGTAATCGCCTCTATTTACTATGTGATAAATAGAGATGAGACGGTTTTTAAGCTTATTATCTAGGTGATAATCGAGAGCTCAAGCTTAAAATATATATGTCGCCTTAACTAAGTATTAAGATGAGGACATGATATGAACAATGTCCGAAAGTAAAATACCCCACATATTTTACTTTATCTGCCTAAAATGCCAGATGTGAGTTCTAATGAATTATGTGAATGAGTAGATACGTGAACTCAAGTTAGATATTGGGTATGTTAGAATTATCATCTGTACGGTATTAAAGGTGTAGACATACGCTCCATGGGAAATGAGTTAATACCGTAATACATATTTCATACTACGTATGCATGAGACGACCAATAAGAGTAGCAAAAGTTTGATCTCAACTTTTATGCCGTGTGAAACTCTTGAGGAAAAGAATTCCTCATTTTTAGTGCCCTCATGATTTTTACTTATTCTCAAGATTTCTATTTAGTGTTTGCTATCTTAGGATGTTGTCAATGATTATGAGTTGATTCGATCTAATGGGACATTTCTAGAAAAGCAAGTTAAACTGAAATTGAGAGTTTGAAGGAAAGAGGAAGATCGAATTTGGAGAATCACATTGTAGTTTTGTATTCACTGGTCGACCAATTATGACTGTCTTTGGGATAATCATAATTGTGAATATATATATATATATATATATATATATATATATATATCATTGTTTAAAAGAGATCAAGAGAGATATAAATGTGATTGATCGATCTAGGGTACTGCATACTAAATCTACTCAGAGTGTGATGTCCATTATAAGCTGCTATATATTTCTAACAAATGTATAGCAACGAGCTCTCAAAGTATGCTGGTCGCACGGATTATTCACCGGTATGAATGTTGAAGAGAGGTAAAGAGAATCATGTTTGGCCCACCATGTGCAAGTGAGAGATGATGGTTTTATTAATGTGATGGGCCTAAGTTGGCCCTTCACCCATGTTGGGCCTAAAAGCCTGGTCCACAAAATTAGGGCCCATGGATGGAGGGATACGTTGAAGAGTTGTAACTTTTGGGGGGACGTCTTTTGTTGAAGGGACACGTCTTTTGGAGAAGACGTATTTAAGGGGAGAAAAGAAAAAGAGAACGCACCTTTTGGAAAGTACGTACGTTCATCCTTCCTCTCTCCCTTGAAACACTCTCAAAAGAACAATAAGAAAAAGGAGGCGACACTCTCTTCCCTTCAAGGCAAATTGACGTCATCGGATCGAATGGGATCGGTTTCTCCTTCTCATATCGGTGTCGGTGTTTAATCTGTGGCTAACAAGGTACGCTCGATTCCGTGGTGTGCTTTAGGATCGGTGATGCATGTGTTTTTCCCGGGCTCGTCTTCCGCACAAGTTTAGGGGTTCGATTTTGTGTCGAATCCGGTTTTTTGGGAATCCGAAAATCCCAACACTACAAATGATAGCCAAGGCGCTAGATTTGGTGGGAATACGTGCTTGTATAATGGTCCAACATGATTGTCATCTACGGACACAATTCCATTAGTTTCAAGAAAAGGGAAATGATATTTGTACCTAAAACAAGAAATGAAACCGCATGAATCTTTTTGTCGTCCAACATATTCAATAGCATCAGATTGCCTTTGCGTCGAAACTTAAGCAGGATCAGTGAAAGAATACCCGGTGCAATGTAGAATGACATTAGCGTCTACAGAACTCCCATCAAGGAAGGTGACTTTACCATCTTCATGGGCCTTTTCGATCTGCATTTAGTTCCACTTCATTAATTATTGAACACACTACTCGAGGGACCGAGTTTCACGAGAATATTGTGATGAAAAACAGAGGACCCATCTGTTACCATGGGATGAAGCCTCATATTATCATAGCCGGATTGCATTCCAAGAGTGTCGTATTCATATGATCTTGATGCTGCATGAACTTCTTTGGCGACCTTGGCGATGTCCCGAGAGACGTCCACGGCACTTGCAGCACTCCCTATCAAAATGACAACTTATAGAGAAATGTTAAGACAGTAAACATAGGCCAAGCTACCCTGCAACACTAGGAGAAGAAGACACCAGAAACCTGCGAGATCCTGAAATGGCTCGGGTGTACGATAGTTGTGGCTGTGGATTTGCTTCCCCGGCCACAGATCAATGCCTACGAAGAAAGTGGCCAAAGTCATGACATGTGCCAATCGAAGTTAACATGATATGACAGATCGAGTATTAAGTTGAACATTACCGGGGATTTTGGCGATTCGGGGCTCTGTGTAATGCCCGTTACAGACAACCACCGCATCGAAAACCTCCTCTTCTCCGCCGCCACCTCTGGCACCGCCGCCATTCCTCATCCTCGATGTCACCTTCCACTTTCCACCCTCCTCCGCCTTCCCGATCCCCACAATCTCCTCCTCCAACCTCACCACTTCTTCAAGCCCGAACTCCCTCGCGAAATCCTCCAGGTACGCCAGCACCTCCTCGTGACCCGGATACCTCCTTGGGTCGCCCGACCCGTCTGCCCTCGGCAGGAACGGGTAGTCCCCGAACCCCATCACCTCACGGGGCAGGTTCGTGCGCAGGGACTTGTAGAGGCGCCGTGTTTCTTCGCCTTTTAGGCTTGCTGCTTTTAGAGAAGAAAAAACAGCCACAAAAATACCCTTAAATTATGTTTACTTTGACAAATTTATCCAAAAAAATTTTCTTGTAATATAAAAAATCCAAAGTTTATATTTATGTGACTTATTTTCCCTCCACTAAGTTCTCGTCAAATGATTTTTCAATCAAAATAGTCTCATTTTTATTTCACTTAAATCACGTGACCACCGTATTAACAACGCTTGCTTTCAAGCGTCAACGTAAACTGATTTTTTTTTTTTTTTTTTTTTTTTGGTGACTCGGGAGCCGCCGTATAGCCGGAAGCCGGCGGCATAAACCCGGGGCGACTCGCAGGGACCCACCTCCCACGGGCCGCAGGTGAGTCATGCAATGGGGACGAGGAGTTTCGAACCTCTTCTTTGTCGGTTGAGGGGCGAGATGCGAACCATCTCGTCCATCGCGGGGTGGTTACGTAAACATATTTTTAATGGTTTTTATTGATAGAATTTTAACAGAGAGTAAATATGTTATGCAATTACGTGTTTGGTAGTTTTGATGTTACAAAAAAGATTTTATGATAAATGTATCACAGTTCGCATATTTTTGGGTTCTTGGTGGATTTGCCCTTCTATTTCCATTTTCTTCCTCTTAATATCATATTAACATGGAAAAGTATCAAAAACATTTTAAACCTATTACACTTATACCAATTTAGTCGAAAACTTTTCAATTATACCAATTGAAACCTAAATGTTTTGACAATTTTGCCAATATATTCCATTTGAACAATCTTGACTGTTGACATGGATATCAGCCATTTCACATGATACAAGTGCATTATCATAGACACAATTTACAATTTTTTAATATTTTTCTGATTTTTTTATTTCTTATTTTTATCATTTCTTTCTTTTCTTTTCTCTTTTCTTTTCTTTCTTTATATTTTTAAATTACAACTCTCGGCCATGCAAGGGCTAACCACCCTCACCTCATTTGGGCACGGGCCTTGACTCATTGCCAGGCACAAGAAAGGGCATTGTAGCCCTAGCCCAAAATTAGGCAAGGGTTGCATTACCAGCCAATAGGCAAGGGTTACAATCTTCTCCTAGATTTAGACGAGGGCACGGAGATCCTCACCTGTGGGGGGGCGAGGGGGTGTGAGGGCATCCAAATCTCCCCTGTGGCCTAGAGGGTCAGTCGGCCCACAATTGGGAAAATAAAGAAAGGAAAGAAAAAAAAGAAGAAAAAAGTAACAAAAAAATTGTAAGTATATATATATATATCAACTTCGGTGCATGTTCAAAAAAAAAAAACTTCAATACCGGTTGTTCACATAGGACATTAATGTCCATATCAATTATTTCTAGCCAATTTTGGCCGGATGGACTACATCAATAAACCGTGAAAAGGTTTAAGATTGAATTGATATAATTAAAATATTTATAATTGAATTGGTACAAGTGAAACAAGTTTATGACATTTTTTTTATACTCTTCCCGCATAAGCTCAATGACCCAATCATGGCTAGCAAGGTACGGTACACATGCAATAGCATTTCTATATATGTCAATCAATTGACCTGTTCAAAAAAAAAAATCAAATGAACAATGTGTGAACAAAAAACATCAACGTTTAGGATGGTTCAACTTCAATCTACATATATTCAATCAATCAATTGGATCAAGTAGAAAGATAATAGGAAGAGAGAATCGCGGTTGCCTTCACCACCGGTCTCACCCACTGTAATTTCATGCAACGCTAGCTCTTTGATTAGACCTTTCATCTTGGTAAAATATAAAAGATACGATTTTTCAGAATTGGTCAGAATCTACTATTAAATATCTGATTATAGTTTCTCTTTTTAGGCTTTATTTATTTCGCAGAAAATATATACTATCACTTGTATCTCTTAAAATAATTAGTCGGTATAATTTTTTTATTATTGACAATAATTATATTTAAATATTTTCGTGGATAATTAAAGTCATTTATTTTTGTAAGCGATATAAATGATTTAATTTTGAAATATATTTTCTAAGTTAATCATTTTCTACAAACAAACGAAGTTATACTGCCTTTTGAAGGTCAAAGGACTCTTAGGCTTCGCATGACAACGCTTCGGGCCTGTTTGGTAACCATCCCAACAGTGCCAGATTCTGATTTTTTATTTCCAGAATCAGTTTGAGACGAGAATCGCGTTTGGTAAAATTTTTGTTCCCAGAATCAGTTTGGGACGAGAATCAAGAATAAAAAAAAAGTTGATTATTGTTCCGGGAACAAAATTGAGAATCAAAATTCTTCTTCTTCTCTTTTCTTCTTCTTCATTGACCGCCATCCCGCGACCGCTGCCGCCGCCGTCTGCCGCCGCCCGTCGCTGCCACCCGCCGCCGCCGTCCATCGCCCGCCGCTGCCTGCCGTCGTCCGCCGCCGCCGCCGATGGCCACCGTCCGCCATAGCCCGCTACCGCCACCGCTGCCGCCCACCGCCACCGCCGGTCGCCGCCGTCCGCCGTCGCCGCCGCCGTTCATTGCCGCCCGCCGCTGTTCAACGCCGCCGCTGCCGGCGACCGGTTCGGCGAGCTTGCTGGAGGCTCGCCAAGCTAGGGCGAGGTCCGGCGAGGTCGAGCCAACAAGGGCCGGCCTCGCCGAGGGCCGGCGACCGGCCTGAAGAAGAATTAGAATAGGAGAAAAAAGAAAAAGAAAAAAGAAAAAAGGAAAAAAGGAAAAAGGAAAAGAAAAGAAAAGAAAAAAAGGAAAACAATTATAACAATTATTTAAAAATTAAAATAAATTGATTTGGAAAGAATCAATGAACACGGTACCAAACGCAATTCTATTCCAAAATCAGAAATTTTGTATAGTTATCAAACGCGTTCTTTTACTCAGAATCAGTTCGGGAACAGAATAAAAAATAATCATTTCTTATCAGAATTTGTTCCCGGGAACAGAGTCGTTACCAAATGCGCCCTTCTTGGTTGGGGAAGAGTTTTTTTTTTTTTTTTTTTTTTTTTTTTTTTTTCATTTCAGAAATAGTTCTTTTCTATTTCTATTCCGATGAACAATTTCTGAGTAAAAGAACCCGTTTGATAACTACACAAAATTTCTACTCTTGGAATAGAAAAAGAATAGAAATGCGTTTGGTAACGCAACAGTTTCTTTTTTGTATTTATTCATTTTTTATTCTTGCTCACGGATTGCCGATTGCCGACCGCCGGCTGTCGCCGCGCCCGTCGCCGGCCGCGCGCCGCTACACGACCTCGGGCGACGAAGGGCCGTGGCGGCGGCGTGACGGCCAGCGGGCGGTGGCGGCGACGGCCGAGGGCGGCGGCGGGCGGCGGCAGGCTCCGAGCGATTAGAGGTGGCCGCAGCAAGAGAGAGAAACAAAAGAAAAAAAAAAGAAAATTGGCTTATTTCTAGAAATTGTTCTCAGAAACAAAAAGCAACTTTTTTTTTGTTTTTCAAAACTGTTCCCGGGAACAAAAAAAATAGAGAAATTGTTCCCGGGAACAAATGTTTTACCAAACAGATTTATTTTTTTTTTTGTTCCGATGAACAAAAGAACAGAAATTGGAAGAAACAGAAACATTATCATGCGTTGCCTTAACATCCTTGATAAAAATAACTAAAACCATCAAGATGTCAATAAACTAACCACATCAATTAATTGCAAAAAAGTTCTCAGAATACGTTTTTTTGTTGGCTTTTGTTGTCATTGCCAATCCAATATTCTCTTAGGAACAAAAGAATGTTGAGATCCATGATGAATGGTCTACTTTAGGCTCCCTTAATTATTAGGAAAAATAACTACAAGATCATCGATGCGAAGGGAATTTGGCAAAGTCTTCATGCGCTTGTGAAATCAATGTCTCGTCAATCTCCTCGTCACGATACACCTCGGGTCGGGCTTGCATCTTCCTTGTACTTTCTAAGTACATTTCCTTCCTCCATTCCTCGGACGGTTGAGATCCGCTCTGTACCGCGAGCCAATCGTTGTACTCAAACTGTAGAAGAAGAGGAGGGTGCAATTTAGTCAAAATGGAATGAACTTGTCAATGTCCAAACGTAATTCTTTCACAATCGTCTCAGCTGTTCAAAGTTAAAAATTTCACAATGTATTTCATCAATGCTTACCTGAGAGTTGGCTAAGTTATGAGTATATCGCTTTGGTATGCCCAAAGCTTTGAGTTCGGAGTACAAATCTTTTACATCTTCCATCATCTCCTCTTCTGATGGAAGAGAGATTCTACCAGACAAAACAGCAGCAATCCACTTGCTCTGATGTTCAAACTGGGGAAATGGTACAGCCTGGTTCACGTCAAGAGAATAAATAAATAACAAAGATTAATAAAAAGAGTCTAAAGAAATCAAATACAGGAATTGAGGATGATCAATGCTTGGTATAAACCTTCCATGGCAATCCTACAAATGATAGCCAAGGCGCTAGATGTGGTGGGAATACATGCTTGTATAATGGTCTGACACGATTGTCATCTACGGATACAATTCCATTGGTTTCAAGAAAAGGGAAATGATATTTGTACCTAAAACAAGAAATGAAACCAGCATGAATCACTTTGTTTTCCATCATATCTAATAGCATCAGTTTGCCCTCGCATCAAAACTTAAGCAGGATCGGTGAAAAAATACCCAGTGCAATGTAGAATGATATCGGCCCCTACATAACTCCCGTCAAGGAAAGTGACTTCACCATCTTCATGGGCCTTTTCGATCTGCACTTAGTTCCGCTTCATCAACGCATTGAACAGACTATTCGAAGGATCAAGTTTCATGAGATTATTGTGATGAAAGACAGAGGAGACATCTATTACCATGGGATGAAGCCACATATTATCGTAGCCGGATTGCATTCCAAGAGTGTCGTATTCATATGATCTAGATGCCACATGAACTTCTTTGGCGACCTTGGCAATGTCCCGAGAGACGTCCACGGCACTCGCAGCACTCCCTATCAAAACAACAACCTATAGAGACGCCAAAAAAAAAAAATCTCGTTTACAAGAATGCAAATCGACAAAAGCGACAGTAAGGCCAGGAGAAGAAGACACCGAAAACGTACGAGATCCTGAAATGACTCGGGTGTTCGATAGTTGTGGCTGTGCATTTGCTTCCCCGGCCACAGATCAATGCCTACGCAGAAGTGGCCAAGATCATGGCATGTGCCAATCGACATAAACATGATATGACGGATAGAGTATTGAATCGAACATTACCGGGGATTTCCGCGATTCGGGGCTCCGTGTAATGCCCGTTACAAACAACCACCGCATCGAAAACCTCCTCTTCTCTGCCGCCGCCGCCTCCGCCGTCATTCCTCATCGTCCACGCCACCTTCCACTTTCCACCCTCCTCCTCCTCCGCCTCCCTAACCCCCGCAACCTCCTTCTCGAACCTCACCACTTCTTCAAGCCCAAACTCCCTCGTGAAATCCTCCAGGTACGCCAGCACCTCCTCGTGACCCGGATACCTCCTCGGGTCGCCTGACCCGTCTGCCCTTGGCAGGAACGGGTAGTCCCCGAACCCCATCACCTCGCGGGGCAGGTTCGTGCGCAGGGACTTGTAGAGGCTCGAGTGGACCACGGGCCGGGACGGGTCTATCCCGAGCGGGTCCGGCTCGGTGACAGGCGTGTAGACCCAGGTGCCGCCCACACGGGACCCCCGCTCGAAGATGACGACCCTGTGGCCCTCGCGGCCGAGCTCGCGGGCGGCGACGAGGCCAGCGGCTCCGGCGCCGATGACTGCCACGTGTTGGGAAACCATTGAGGCGGCGGTGGGGGATCTCGGCGAGCGAAGGGAATTACGGAGGCGAAACTTTCTTGTGCGCGAAAAAATGACGAACGAATGGCGACGAGTCTAAGTCTATGGTCGGTAGCGAGAGAGTTTTAATAGGCGGCTAGGCAATCTCTTCGGGCGCACCGATAATTGCATTTCGTTTTCCATTTTTGTTAGTTTGGCAGTGAGATGAATGAACGGGGTCGCGAATCGCGATGATGTTCTGAGAAACTAAGGCTGTTTGTGAGCAAAGACCGACCTTGAATTTCCCGGCAAGAAGAAGCGTTGTGTTTTTTCGAATCTTAGGCTTGTTGCTTTTATAAAGGGGAAAAAGTCACGAAAAATCTCGAGTTATATCCATTATGATACATTTATTTTGAATTTTTTTTATGACATAAGAAATTTCAAATTGTGTCCAATGTGACACATTCATCATAAATTTTTCTTGTAATATAAAAAATTCCAAACTTATATGTATGACATATTTGTCCTCTACTTTCGTCAATTTTTTTTTTTTTCAGTTAGCCATGTAAGTGCCATATTGTTTTCCAATGTCAATGTAGGTGGATTTTTAATAGTCTTTACTGACAAAATTTTAACAAAAGGTAAATGTGTCACATTGGTACAATGTTGTGATTTTTTGTGTAACATAAAAAAATTTAACGTAAACAAGTCATAGTTGGCATAGTATAGAACTTTTGATTGCTTTTACCTTTTAGAAAATGCCGATGTTTCCATTTTTCATCTTCTTAATACAACATTAGCGTGGAAAAGTACAAAAAAATTTCCTAAACCTATTATGCTTGTATCAATTCAATCTTGAGTCTTTCATAAAACTTAACCATTTTGATGATTTGCTAATGTAGTCCATTCGACTATTTTTTATAAGAAATTGTTGACATGGACTACAAGTGTCTTATGTGGCACAATAGTGCTGGCATGGGCAAATTTTACTATTTTTTATTTTTTTTGAATTTCTTTTTATTTTTTTAAATATTTTTGTCCCTAGCCCAACCTTTATAGACTCAGGCTCAGGTACTAGGGTTTCAGGCCCGGCATTTTTGAACTCAAGCTTGGCCTCAATAGACCTCGATAGACCTAACCTCGGCCTCTAGACCTGAGTTTGCTGTTAAAATCTCGGGAAGTAATGTTTGTGTTTCCAAGCCCAAGCATAAAGTTTTTTGTCCAAGCACTAAATTTCTAGTCATAGTTTGGAAAATGATTTCCGCTATATTAAAAACAAAATTATTTCCCTAAATTTAAGTATAAGTTTTCTGTTAACTCATTTTCTCAAGCAATCTAAATGCCAAAAAAATGATGAAATTATTTTCGCGAAAAATATTTTTTGCAAAACAAACAAAGGCTAAATGTTTGCTCGAAAGAGACGAAGAGAAGATGATAGAACTTATACTTTTTCAAGTGCGAATTGGAACCGACCAAAAAAAAAGTGTGAATTGGGAAAAAAAAAAGATTAAGGCTCTATTTATTTTGTGGAAAATAATTTTCAGGAAAGTATTTTATTCATTTTCTAGTGTTTGGTTCTTTGAGGAAAATAAGTCAACAACAAATATTTTCCTAGTCAATGGAAAATGTTTTCCTATCAAAACCTAAAATCTGGAAATTGGAAATCATTTTCCAAAATATGGCTAGACATCGGCATTTGGATAGAAAACTCTATACATGGACATAGGAACACCAATGCTAAGGTGGACAAATTTAACGATTTTTTTTAAATGAAAATTTTCATAAATAATGGTAGAGATGGGGCATTTGTGATTTATAGTTGACATGTTTTACGGGAACCAGCGCTTCGTACCGCATTAGCAACATGGCAACATAAACAATGCAAGAATGGAAATTTCAAGAAGTATTGTTAAATGGATCAAGCAGCTTTACCAACAAGCACTAGTGGTCTAGCGGTAGAATAGTACCCTACTACGGTACAAACCCGGGTTTGATTCCCGGCTGGTGCATCACCACCCATGAGGAGCTGTGATGACTTGCAACCGTGATTCTTCGTTTACCTTATTTCGATTTTTCTTAATTTTGCTACCTGTTGAAGATTAAAGGACTTTTAATATCTTTAAAAAAGTTCACCAAAATCATCTCGATGTCATTAAAACTAACCACATCAACTGATTGCGCAAAAGTACTCAAAAGATATTGCTTTGTGTTTTGGTTGGTTTTTGCCGTCATCCCCAATACAATATTCTCTTAGGGAACAAATGAATGTTGAGATCCATGATGGAAAGTCTATTTTAAGCACCCTTATTTATTAGGAAAAACAACTACAATATCATCGATGTGAAGGGTATTTGGCGGAGTCCTCGTGCACTTGTGAAATCCGTGTCTCGTCTCCCCCCTCATCATGGTACACCTCGGGTTGGGCGTGCCTCTTCCTTGAACTCTCCAAGTACATTTTCTTTCTTTGTTCTTCAGACGGTTGAGATCCGATTTATACCGCGAGCCAATTGTTGTACTCAAATTGTAGCAGAAGAGGGAGAAGAAGGTGCAAACTTAGTCAAAATGGAATGAACTTATCAATGTTTGAACATGATTCTCTAACAGCCATCCCAACTGTTGAAAGATTCTCCATGTATGTCTGCAATGCTTACCTGAGAGTTGGCTGAGCAATGAGTATATCTCTTTGGTATGCCCAAAGCTTCAAGTTTGGAGTATAGATCTTTTTCATCTTCCATCGTTTCTTCCTCTTATGGAAGAGCGATTCTACCGGACAGAGCACCGTCTATCCACTTGCTTTGATACTCAAACAGGGGAAATGGAATGACATAGAAATTAATGCCAAGAGAATAATTTACAAAAATTAAGAAAAAGAGTTGAGAAAATCAATTACAGGAATCAAGAATGATCGGTGCTTGGTATAAACCTTCCATGGCAATCTTACAAATGATAGCCAAGGTGCCAAATGTGATGGGAATATGTGCTTGTATAATAGTCTGACACGATTGTCATCTATAGTCATAATTCCATTGGTTTCAAGTATATTAAATATATATTTTTATATATACATAATAAATTATCATTTTTATAATTATTTCAATCAAATTAATTTTTTCAAATTCACAAATAAATAAATAATTAAAAAAAGAATGAATTTACACTAAAAAAAGATATTTGTACCTAAGACGGAAGAGGAAAAAAAAAATTAAAAAATAGATCCAGCATAAATCCATTTATTATTTTTATTATTTGTTTTCCATCATATTTAACAGCATCGCTTTTACTTTGCCTTTGTATCCGAAACTTAAGCGGGATCAAAGAGACTATACCTAGGATAATGTAGAATGACATCGGCGCATGCAGAACTCTCATCGAGGAAAGTGACTTCACCATCTTCATTAGCCTTTTTGATCTACACTTCGTTCACTTTCATCAATGTATTGAAGAGAATACTTGAGGGACCGAGTTTCACGAGGTTATTGTGTTGAAAGACAGAGGACCGATTTATTACCATGGGATGAAGCCACATATAGTAGCCAGGTTGAATTCCAAGAGTTTCGACTTCATATGATCTAGATGCCACATGAACTTCTTTGGCAACCTTGGCATTGTCTCGAGAGATGTCCGCAGCACTTGCAGCACTCCCTATCAAAACAGCAACCTATTAAGAAGCCAAAAAAATAACTCTGCTTAGCATGCAATTTGACAATCTTGATCAGGAAAAAAAACCATCTTGCTTTCTAAGACAGCAAACACACGACAAGCTACACTGCAAGACTGGGGGAAATAGACACCTGAAACATTCTAGATCCTGAAATGGCTCGGGCGTACGATAGTTGTGGCTGTGCATTTGCTTCCCCGGCCACAGATCGATGCCTACGCAGAAGTGGCCAAAATCATGAAATGTGCCAATCGACATTAACATTATATGACAGATTGAGTATTGAATCGAACACTACCGGGGATTTCGGCGATTCGGGGCTCTGTGTATATGCCCATTACAAACAACCACCGCATCAAAAACCTCCTTTTCTTTGCCGCCGCCTCCGCCTTCGCCGTTGCCGCTGCCATTTCTCAGACTCCACCTCACCTTCCACTTTCCATCCTTCTCCACCATCCTAACCTCGATAATCTCCTTCTCAAACCTCACCATTTCTTCAAGCCGAAACTCTGTCGCCAAATCCTCCAAGTACGCCAACACCTCCTCGTGACTCGGATACCTACTCAGGTCGCCCGACCCGTCCACCCTCGGCAGGAACAGGTAATTGCTGAACCCCATCACCTCACGGGGTAGATTTGTGCGCATGGACTTGTAGAGGCTCGAGTGGACCACGGCCCGGGCCGGGTCAATCCCAAGCGGGTCAGTCTTGATTGCCGGTGTGTAGACCCAGGCGCCGCCGATGCGGAGCTTGTGCTCGAAGACGACGACCCTGTGGCCCTTGTGGTGGAGCTCATGGGCAGCTATGAGGTCAGCAGTCGGCGCCAATGACTGCCACGTGGTGGGAAATCATTGAGGCGGCCATGGGCGTTTCATCCACGACCGCAGTCTTGGCGAGTGAAGGGAATTATGGAGGCGACACTTTTCTCGTGCGCGAAAAAATAACAAATGAATTGCGACAAATCTATGTTGGCAAGAGAGTTTTTCGGCGGCTAGGCAATGTCTTTGATCCGACTAATAATTGGATAAGAATTACTATTTTTATCCTTGAGATGAATGAATGGATGTTCCGAGAAACTAAGGGCACGTTTGGCAATCTGCCAAATGGTATTTGATTCTATTCTTTTGTTCTTGGGAATAGATTTAGAATAAAAATTCGTTTGGTGAAATTTTTTGTTCTTAGGAATAAATTCATTCCCAGGAATAAATTTGGAATAGAATCAATGAATAAATGAGAGTTACTTTTTTGTTCCCAGGAACAATTCTAAAATTAAGCTAATCCAAATTTCTTTTTTCTCTTCTCTCTTCCTCTTTTCTTCTTGTTATTCTTCCTTCTCTCTTCTTCTTCCACCGCCGCTACCGTCCACCGCCATTGGTTGTCGACAACCAGTTAGGCGAGGTCCGTTGAGATCTGGTGAGCTTGCTGGAGGGTTGGCCTTCCCCGGCCACCAGCAAGCCTCGCCTAGCTAGGCGAGGCTCGATTAAGGCCCAGACCTCCCTCGACCATTAGCGGGGCTTGACCTCACTAGGCCACCACGAGGTCGGCCTCAAGCCCCGCCAGTGGTTGGGCGAGCTTGGCCTCACTAGATCTAGGCGAGGCTCCTCGCCCAGCCAAGGCTCGATCGAGCCTCTTCCAGCTGCCAGTGAGGCTTGATCAATGAGGCACGGCCTTATCGAGGGCCGACGATGCTCCGACGAGGTTGCTAGCCCTCATCTGGCCAGTTGCCGGTCATCCCGAGGCCATTGACTAGGCAAAGCTTAAAGAAGAAGAGAAAGAAAAGAAAAGAAGAAATAAAATTATTAAAAAAATTAAAAGAAAATTATTTGGATCAAAAATTTTGAGAACCATACCAAATGCAATTCTATTCTGGGAATAGAAATTTTAAATAGTTACCGAACGCCTTAAAATGCTTAGAAATTATTCTCGAGAATAGAACAAACAATAATCATTTCTAATTAAAAATTATTCCCGAAAACATAATAGTTACCAAACGTACCCTAATGCTATGTGTAAGAAAAGACTGACTTGAATTTCTCGGAAGAAGAAGCATTGTGTTTGTTTGCTTTTTAGGCTTGTTGCTAGGGCAAGAGGCCACAAAAAAATCTTAAATTATACACATTGTTGTACATTTATTTTGATTTTTTTTTTCTTGTGATATCAAAAATTCCAAACAAGACCCAATATCTTTGGACCTGAGCTTCACCTCGGTGGATCTTGATGGATACCGATGGATCCAGCCTTAGCCTCTAGACTCGAGTTCACTGCTAAAGGCCTAGAAGTAGTCCGAGGGTTGATTTTTAGCCATAGTTTGAAACATGATTTCCAATTTGTTTAAAAGGAAATCATTTTTTTTTTAATTTAAGTAAAATTTTTCTGTTGATTCAATTTTTTAGATAATTCTAATGTTGAAAAATGAAGAAATTTATTTCTTTGAAAAATATTTTTCACAAAAGAAATGGAATCTAAATATCTACCCAATGATACGGAGAGAATAAGCTAGTCTCACCCTCCTTTCCCTCTTTTTTTGTTGATTTTGTTTGCGTTTTATTGTTTTTTCTTGCCTTTTCTTCTCTCTTGATTTAGATTTGGGCACTCTCTTCTCTTGGTCTAGTTTTCGATTTGAGAGTTTGAACTCTATCAATCTAGTTCTAGATTCTAGTATTATCTTCTCCTAATCTAATTCTAGGAGTTTAATAAAAATACTTTTGGATATTCAATGCCCCTTTACATTGTTCGTGTATAAGTTATCTGCCTTCAGCTTCAATGATAATTGCAGGAGTTTTGGTATCTCTTTGAATTATGAAGATTTGCTCCTTCACATGTTAGATCTGTGTTTACTTAACTTATTTTGGTTGTTTCCATATGACAATGGTGGAGAGGAATCCGAACTTAGGCTCACAATGCCAAGTGGCAACGTTGTAAATATTGGAGAAGGAATTTACAACTTGTGCTCATCACGAACAAAGACATGAGATCTAGTGATCGGCTGCCGATTTTGTTTGATAGATTTGTTCTTGTGAAATGAGTGTGTGCTTAACTTTGTTAATGCTCCGTTAATCTTCCTTGTTTGTTAGATTTGGTTTTGCTTTTCAGTATTTTTGCTTTGTTTTGATTTGTTTTGCTATGAAGATTATGTACTTTTGTATCCTTTTAAGTAATGAATACAATTTTCTTTTTAAAAAAAAGTGTAAATTGGGAAAAAGAGAAAACATTAAATCTAACGTGGGGATGTTTCTGGTATATTATTATCCTTTTTGGGGGCTGATTTATTTTCTTTTAATTGTGTTGGTTTTGGTTTGTTCATATGCACTTCTAACTTCTAAATAATGGTAGAGATGGGTCATTCCTAATTTGTTTTTGACTCGTTCGGGTGTCGAGGTCTCAGAATCTTTAGGTGAACCAGTGCTTCGTACTGGTTGTAATGTTTGGGTTTATAAGCTTTAATTTACGCCACACATGAAATAAGCCTCTGTAAAATTTTTGACTGCCCCATCGTCCTTCTAATTCTGCTGTGAGAAACAAAGCTTCTCCCAACTTAATTTCAAAGGGGCGTCCGGATATTTTTCCATTTTTTTAGCAAGTTCCATTCGAAATTATATAAAGCAAGCAGCAAGCATTAGCAACAAGGCGGCATAAATGATGCAAGAATGGAAATTTTAAAAAATTACAGTTACATTAATAAAGCAGCTAAGTGTTAAGCATCAAGCACCTGTGGTCTGGTGGTAGAATAGTACCCTGCCACGGTGCAGACCCGGGTTCGATTCCCGGCTGGTGCATTTCCCGGTGAGGAGCTGTGACGACTTGCGATCGTGATCGTTGATTCCATCACGCCATATGATCTGCGGATCAAATATCTCGCAAACCCCTGAGCTTCTCTATTCTTTTGTTGTTTTTGATGGCTTTTGCAGTCATCTCCAATCCAAGCGCAACTTAGTCAAAATGGAATGAACTTACCAATGTCGAAACATGATTCTTCCACGACTGTCCCAATAAACGATTGCTGAGCACCGTCAAAAGTGAGCTGTTGAAAGTTGAAAATTTCTCCATCTAAGTCAACAATGCTTTCCCGTGAGTTGGCTAAGTTAAGAGCATATCGCTTTGGTACACCTGTAGCTTCGAGTTTAGAGTACAAATATTTTACATCTTCCATCATCTCCTCCTCTGTTGGAAGAGTAATTGTACCGGACAGAGCACCTGTTATCCACTTGCTCTGATATTCAAACTGGCGAAATGGTATGACCTGAATATTAACGTTGAATAGTTACACATATTAAGAAAAAGAGTAGAAGATATCAACTACATGAAAACGAGGGCAATTGATATTTGGTATAAACCTTCTAGGCCAATCCTACAAATGATAGCCAAGGCACCAGAAGTGGTGGATATACATGCTTGTATAATTGTTCGATGCGATTGCCATCTACAGTCACAATTCCACTTGTTTCAAGAAAAGGGAAATGATTTTTAATTTTTTTTAATTTTTTTTAATTTTAATTTTATTTTATGAAAGTAAGTAGTTGTATTGAGCTTTACCTACTCAAGTCGCATGACTCGTCCACCCTCGGCAGGAACAGGTAATTGCTGAACCCCATCACCTCACGGGGTAGGTTTGTGCGCGGGGACTTGTAGAGGCTCGAGTGGACCACGGCCCGGGCCAGGTCAATCCCAAGTGGGTCAGTCTTGATTGCGGGTGTGTAGACCCAGGTGCCAATGACTGCCACGTGGTGGGGAATCATTAAGGCGGCCATGGGGGTTTCGTCCATGACTGCAGTCTTGGCGAGTGAAGGGAATTATGGAGGCAACACTTTCTTGTGCGCGAAAAAATACCAAATGAATTGCGACAAATCTATGTTGGCAAGAGAGTATTTCGGCGGCTAGGCAATCTCTTCGATCCAACTAATAATTGGATAAGAATTACTATTTTTATCCTTGAGATGAATGAATGGATGTTCCGAGAAATTAAGGGCGCGTTTGGCAACTTGTCGGATAGTATTTGATTATGTTATTTTGTTTTCAAGAATAGATTTGGAATAGAAATCCGTTTGGTAAATTTTTTATTCTCTGAAACAAATTCGTTCCTAGGAATAAATTTGGAATAGAATTAAGGAATAAAAAAGAGTTACATTTTTGTTCTCAGGAACAATTCTAAAATCAAGCCAACCCAATTTTCTTCTCTCTTTCCTTTTCTTCTTGTTCTTCTTCCTTCTCTCTTCTTCTTTCACCGCTGCCACCATCCATCACCGCAGGTTGCCGACGACTAGTTGGGCGAGGTCCAACGAGATTCGGCAAGCTCACTAGAGGCTCGCCTAGCCACCAACAAGGCTTGGCCTTGCTTGGGCCTTCCCCGGCAACCGGCAAGCCTCGCCTAGCTAGGCGAGGCTCGGACCTCCCTCGGCCATTGGTGGGGCTAAACCTCGCCGGGTCACCATGAGGTCGGCCTCAAGCCCTACCAATGGTTGGGCAAGTTTGGCCTCACTAGATCTAGACGAGGCTCCTCACCCAATGAAGGTTCGGCCGAGCCTCTCCCAGCTCCTGGCAAGGCTTGACCGACGAGGCACGGCCTCGTCGAGAGTCAGCAACGCTTTGGTGAGGTCATCGGCCCTTATTTTACTGGTTGCCAGTCATCCCGAGGCCATTGACTAGCTGAAGCTTGAAAAAGAAGAGAAAGAAAAGAAAAAAGAAAAAAAATTATTTAAAAATTAAAGGAAAATTGTTTAGATTAAAAACTCTGAGAACTGTACCAAATGCAATTCTATTCCGGGAATAGAAATTTTAGACAGTTACCAAATGCCTTAAAATGCTTAGAAATTATTCTTGGGAATAGAATAAAAAAGAATCATTTATGATAAAAAAATTATTTCCGAAAATAGAATGGTTACCAAACATACCCTAATGCTGCGTGTAAGAAAAGACCAACTTGAGTTGCTCGAGAAGAAGAAGCATTGTGTTTGTTTGCTTTTTAGGCTTGCTGCTAGGGCAAGAAACCACAAAAAATCTTAAATTATACACATTGTCGTACATTTATTTTGAATTTTTTTTGTGATATCAAAACTAGACCCAATATCTTTGGATTTGAGCTTCACCTTGGTGGATCTTGATGGACACTGGTCGATCTAGCCCTAGCCTCTAAATTCGAGTTCATTGCTAAAGGCCCGGAAGTAGTCCAAGGGTTGATTTCTAGTCATAGTTTGAAACATGATTTCCAATTTGTTAAAAAAGAAATCATTTAAAAAAAAATTAAGTACAAGTTTTCTATTGACTCATTTTTTAGATAATGAGAACGTTGAAAAATGAAGAAATTTAATTCTTTGAAAAATATTTTTCGTGAAATAAATGGAATCTAAATGTCTACCTAGTGATACAGAGAGAATGAGTTCGTCTCACCCTCCCTTCCCTCTTTTTTATTGATTTTGTTTGTGTTTTATTGTTTTTTCTTGCTTTTTCTCCTCTCTTGATTAGATTTGGGCACTCTATCCTCTCGGTCTAGTTTTCGATTTGAGAGTTTGAACTCTATCAATCTAGTTCTAGATTCCGGTACTATCTTCTCCTAATCTAATTCTAGGAATTTAATAAATATGCTTTTGGAGATTCAATGACCCTTTACTTTGTTCATGTATAAGTTATCTGCCTTCAGCTTCAATGATAATTGTAGGAGTTTTGGTATCTCGTTGAATTATGAAGATTTGCTCATCCACATGTTAGATATGTGTTTACTTAACTTATTTTGGTTGTTTCCATATGACGATGGTGTAGAGGAAGCTGGACTTAGGCTCACAACGCCAAGTGGCAACGTTGTAAACATTGAAGAAGAAATTTATGACGTGTGCTCATTACTGACAAAGACACGAGATCTAGTGATCGGCTCCCGATTTTGTTTGATAGATTCGTTCTTGTGGAATGAGTGTATGCTTAACTTTGCCGGTACTCCGTTAATCTTTGGTTTTGTTTTTAGTATTTTTGCTTTTTTGATTTATTTTGCTATGAATATTATATATTTATGTATCCTTTTAGCTAATGAATAATTTTATTTCGAAAAAAAAGTGCGAATCGGGAAAAAAGAAAACATTAAATCTAACGCGGGGATGTTTCTGGTACATTAGTTTCCTTTTTGGGGGCTAATTTATTTTTCTTTTGATTGTGTTGGTTTTGATTCGTTCATATGCACTTCTAACTTCATAAATAATGGTAGAGATGGGTAATTCCTAATTTGTTTTTGACTCGTTGGGGGTGTTGAGGTCTCAGAATCTTTAGGTGAACCAGTGCTTCGTATTGCTTTTAATGTTTGGGTTTATAAGCTTTAATTTACGCCCACATGAAATAAGCATGTGTAAAATTTTTGACTGCCCTATCGTCCTTTTAATTCTGCTGCGAGAAACAAAGCTTCTCCCAACTTAATTTCAAAGGGGCGTCCGGATATTTTTCCATTTTTTTAGCAAGTTCCATTCGAAATTATATCAAGCAAGCAGCAAGCATTAGCAACAAGGCGGCATAAACGATGCAAGAATGGAAATTTAAAAAGTTACGGATAAATTGATAAAGCAGCTAAGTGTTAAGCATCAAGCACCAGTGGTCTAGTGGTAGAATAGTACCCTGCCACGGTACAGACCCGGGTTCGATTCCCGGCTGGTGCAGTCCTCAAGAAAGCTGTGACGACTTGCGATCGTGATCGTTGATTCCATCACGCCATATGATCCATCTGAGGATCAAGTATCTCGCAAACCCCTGAGCTTCTATTTTTTTGTTGTTTTTTATGGCTTTTGCAGTCATCTCCAATCCAATATTCCCTTATGTGGATAGTCTACTATGGACACCCTTAATTACTAGGGAAACACAACCACATCATTTTCCCATCCCCCCTCGTTGTGGTGCGCCCCGGGTCAAGTGCACCTCTTCCTCAAACTTTCAAGTACCTTTTCTTCCTCCATTGTTCATACGGTTGAGATTTGCTCCATACCGCAAGCCAATCCTTGTACTCTAACCGTAGAAGAAGAAGAAGAAGGCGCAACTTAATCAAAATGGAATGAACTTACCTATATCGAAGCATGATTCTTCCACGATTGTCCGAATAGACAATTGCTGAGAACCGTCAAAAGCGAGCTGTTGAAAGTTGAAAATTTCTCTATCTAAGTCAACAATGCTTTCCCGTGAGTTGGCTAAGTTAAGAGCATATTGCTTTGGTACACCCCCAGCTTCGAGTTTAGAGTTCAAATACATTACATCTTCCATCATCTCCTCCGTTGGAAGAGTAATTGTACCGGACAGAGCACCTGCTATCCACTTGCTCTAATATTCAAACTGGCGAAATGCTATGACCTGGATATTAACGTTGAATAATTACACATATTAAGAAAAAGAGTAGAAGACATCAACTACATGAAAAGGAAGGCGATTGATATTTGGTATAAACCTTCCAAGCCAATCCTACAAATGATAGCCAAGGCACCAGAAGTGGAGGATATAATTGTTCGATGCGATTGTCATCTACGGTCACAATTCCGTTTGTTTCAAGAAAAGGGAAATGATATTTGTACTTTAAAAAAGAAATTAATTAGGGTGAATCTCTTTGTTTTCCATCATATTCAATAGCCTCTGTGTTTGAAACCTAAGCAAGATCAGTGAAAGAATATCCGGTACAGTGTAGAATGATATCAGCGCCTACAGAACTTCCATCAAGGAATCTTTGTGGACCTTTCCGATCTACACTTAGTTCACTTTCATTGATGTATTGATCGGACTACTCAAGGCCCCGAGTTTCGCAACAATCTTGCGATGAAAGACAGGACCGGTTTTTACCATGGGATGACGCCACATATTATCGTAGCCGGGTTGAATTCCAAGAGAATCGACTTCGTATGATCTAGATGCCGCATGAACTTCTTTGGTGACCTCGGTAGTGTCTCGAGAGATGTCCGCCGCACTTGCAGCACTTCCTATCGAGACAATCACCTGTTGATAAGCCAAAAGAACGAATCCATTTAGCATGCAATTTGACAATCTCGATCAGGAGAAAAACAAGCACTTAAAAGAAATGGGGAGGGGAGAATTAAAATCATCCTCCTTTCTATATAACATACACACAAAAGAAATGCCAAATTGTTCCAACTCTTGAATAGAATAGTTCACTCAATAGGGGAGCAGTTGACTTCATGAAAGATTACTTATTCAGAGCAATCTCAAATCATTCAAAGCATCTGAACCACTCATCGAAAATAAAATGATTACGATGTAAAAAAAAAAATAGAGAATTGTGAAAATGAAGAGAACAAACATTTTATTTTTAAAATCCCAAAGAAAATCATGAAAATTCTTCGCCACTACAAACGTCATAAATTTGAATTAATGTTGATGTTTAAATAATTTTAAACTCTAGAAAACCAAAGCTAGAAGGACTTCAATTTGATTTGATTTTATTTTATTTTTATTGTTATCTAACATATTTCATTACATGGCCATATGCAAAATTTTGATTCAAAAGAAGGAGACGATAACAAGAACAATATACACAACAACAAGCGTATATTACCACGTATATTACCATAAAGTTATGAACTTTTCACATTTATAATCTCTGCACTTTCATATTAGTCCATAAAGCACTAATGTTGGGGCTAGGCACTTTATAAAGAAACCTTAATGTCCTTTTTCGTCATTAAAATTGAAAAATGCAAGAATAAATCGGTCTTCAAAGGTAAAATGATTACGAATTGTGAAAATAAAGAGGAAAAAATGTATTTTTAAATCCAAAAAAATCACCAAAAAATTGCCTAGCTTTGTGAATGTTATTAATTTGAATTAATATTGATTTTCAAACAATTATAAATTCAAGAAAATCAAATCTAGAAGTTATTTAAACGGAATAAACTTCAATTTTATCCTATTTTATTTGATTTTTATTGTTATCTACAAATTTCATTACATGCCCATATGCAAAATTTTGATTCGAAAAAGGGACAATATCAAGAGCAATATACCCAGAAACAAACGCATATTATCAAAAAGATACAAACTTTTAACGTTTATTATTTCCACACTTCCCGATTTGTCTATAAAACATCAATGTTGTTACTAGACTTTATAAAGAAATCTTAACGTCCTTTTCATCATCAAAATTATAAAAATTAAAGAATAAATTGGTTTTCGAAAATAAAATGATTCCATTTAAAAGAGGAACTGGGTCGAGAGCAGACTGAAGCATCGATGGGGATTCAGCAACTCCATAACAAGAGAAGCGAGGAGGATTACGAAGAGCCGACTTCTATGAGGAAAAGACGAGAATCTCCAATTTAAGGGAGCATCAAGGTTTGTCTTTGGGTCTTTGCTTTGGGATTTGAGTAGCTCAATCCTTTTTAAACCATCGCTCGGGAAAAGTGCCAAAAAAGTCCTAAACCTTTTTTTGGTGCCGATTTAGTCCTAAACATTTTTAAGTTGTGCCAATTCAGTTCTTTCCGGCCAATTTTGGCCGGATTTTGCTGACTAGACGCCGGTCGGCTGATGTGGCCTGATCGGCGTTGATGTGGACAACTTTTAATAATATTTAAATATTTTCGATTTTTTTATTTTTTTTATTTTTTCTGTTTTTATTTTTTTATTTTTTTCGTTTTCTTTTTTTCTTCCTCTAGCCGGTCGCTGGAGCTCGGCGATGGCCAGCGAGGGCAGCCTCGCGCTGGGCGGCGAGGCTCGCCCTTGCCGAATCTGGCGAGGCTCGAGCCTCGCCCATGGTCGGTGAGGGCGAGCCCGCCAACTCAGCCCGAGGCCAGCTCGACGGCGACGACGGCAGTGGCGGATTAGCTCCAGTGGACGGCGAGCAGGGCGTGGGTGACGAGCGCGAGAGGCAAAGACGCGCGGACAGGCGTGCGAGCAGGGGACGGCGCGACTGCAGCGAGGCCGCCTCCTTGCCCTCGCCGGCCATGGGCGAGGGCGAGCCTCGTTGCCCAGGCCTCGAGGCGGCCTCACGCCGAGCGGGCGAGGCTCGCCCTAGCCGGATCTGGCGAGGTGGGCGAGGCTCAACCTCGCCAGATCCGACAAGGGCGAGCTTCGTTGCCTAGGCCTCGAGGCGGCCTCGCGCCGGGCGGGCGAGGCCGCCCTCGCGGCCACTGGCGAGGTGGTCGGCGAGGTCGACCTCGACCTCGCCGGCTGTCGCCTCTGGCCGGTCGCCGAGCTCCGGCAACCGGCTGGAGGAAGAAAAAAAGAAAACGAAAAAAAGAAAAACAGAAAAAAAAAATTCGAAAATATTAAAATATTATTAAAAGTTGTCCACGTCAGCGCCGATCAAGCCACGTCAGCCGGCCGACGTCCAATCAGCAAAATCCGGCCAAAATTGGCCGGAAAGGACTAAATTGGCACAACGTAAAAAGGTTTAGGACTAAATCGGCATCAAAAAAAAGTTTAGGACTAAATCGGCACAAAAACAAAAGGTTTAGGACTTTTTTGGCACTTCTCCCACCATTGCTCTATGTGGAATTTATGGTATCTTTGGTGGTATGCGTGTGAAGTTTTTGGACAAGGGTTATGACCCTCGTTTATGATCAGCCAAGGTCACTAGCCATTGGTCAAGGCCGGTGATCATGGCCAGTTCTCATCCCATCATCGCTAACCCTTTCTAGTAAGGGTGGGATGGCAATAGTGATGCCTCACTCTCTTTTGCCTTTGCTTTTTACCATTTGAAATTTCTATATTAGGAAAAAAAGATGTATTTGATATAAGTCTCAAATTTTATGATTTAGAATTTCTTTAATTTTATAATAATTTTATTTTTTTTCCTTTTCTTTTTTTTTTCTCACCAAGTTGCTGGCCTCAGGGGCGCCTCCCTAGCCCTTGAGGAGGCCGAGGTCACCTAACCATCGATGAGGCTTGAGTCGACGATGCTTTAGTGAGGTCGTTAACTAAAGGAACAAAAAGAAGAAAAGGAAAATAAGAAAAAGAAAAGAAAATTGCTTGATTTTTGAGTTTTTCTTAGAAATATCTTTTTTTCACTTATTGATTATATTCCAAAATTATTCCTGAGAATAAATTTACTTTCAGGATAAAAAAATTAACTAACATCACAAAATGAATTTCTATTTTTTTGGAATAAAAAAACATAAATGGTCAGTTACTAAACAAGGCTTAAAATGTCAGCTTGGTTTATTTTGTAGAAAATAAAAAAAATTTAAAAATCCTAAAATATGATTTTTTTTTTTTTTGTCTGAAAATATGATTGCTTGTATCGGTTTAGTATAATTAGCTAATAAATTAGAAATTTGGACTGTAACCAAACGCCTTAAAATTCTTAGAAATTATTCTCAGGAATATAATAAAAAAGAATTATTTCTGATAAAAAATTGTTCCTGAAAATATTTACCAAATGCACCCTAATGCCGCGTGTAAGAAAAGATCGACTTGAATTTCACGGGAAGAAGAAGCATTGTGTTTGTTTGCTTTTTAGGCTTGCTGCTAGGGCAAGAAGCCACAAAAAATCTTAAATTATACACATTACCATACATTTATTTTGATTTTTTTTTTTTGGTGATTCAAATATTCCAAACTAGGCCCAATATCTTTGGACATGAGCTTCACCTCGGTGGATCTCGATGGATACTAATGGATCCAACCTTAGCCTCTAGACTCGAGTTCACTGCTAAAGGCCCGGAAGTAGTCCAAGGGTTGATTTCTAGTCATAGTTTGAAACATGATTTCTAATTTGTTAAAAAGGAAATCATTTGTTTTTTTTTTTTTTTTAATTTAAGTACAAGTTTTCTGTTGATTCATTTTTTAGATAATTCAAACCGAAAGGGTTAGAAAAATGAAGAAATTTATTTCTTTGAAAAATATTTTTCTCGAAAGAAATGGAATCTAAATGTCTACCCAATGATACGGAGAGAATAAGCTACTGTCACACTCCTTTCCCACTTTTTGTTGATTTTGTTTGTGTTTTATTGTTTTTTCTTGCCTTTTCTTCTCTCTTGATTTAGATTTGGGCACTCTCTTCTCTCGGTCTAGTTTTCGATTTGAGAGTTTGAACTCTATCAATCTAGTTCTAGATTCCAGTACTATCTTCTCCTAATATAATTCTAGGAGTTTAATAAATATGCTTTTGGAGATTCAATGCCCCTTTACATTGTTCATGTATAAGTTATCGCCTTCAGCTTCAATGATAATTGTAGGAGTTTTGGTATCTCGTTGAATTATGAACATTTGCTCCTCCACATATTAGATCTATGTTTACTTAACTTATTTTGGTTGTTTCCGTATGACGATGGTGGAGAGGAATCCAAACTTAGGCTCACAACGCCAAGTGGTAACATTGTAAATATTAGAGAATGAATTTTCAACTTGTGCTCATCACTTACAAAGACATGAGATTTAGTGATCAGCTATCGATTTTATTTGATAGATCCGTTCTTGTAAAATGAATGTGTGATTAACTTTGTTGATGCTCTGTTGGTCTTCCTTGTTTGTTAGATTTGGTTTTGCTATGAAGATTATGTACTTCTGTATCCTTTTAATTAATGAATACAATTTTCTTTCGAAAAAAAAGTGCGAATCGGGAAAAAAAGAAAACATTAAATCTAACGCGGGGATGTTTCTGGTACATTAGTTTCCTTTATGGGAGCTGATTTATTTTTCTTTTGATTGTGTTGGTTTTGATTTGTTCATATGCACTTCTAACTTCATAAATAATGGTAGAGATGGGTGACTCCTAATTTGTTTTTGACTCGTTGGGGTGTTGAGGTCTCATAATCTTTAGGTGAGCCAGTGCTTCGTATTGCTTTTAATGTTTGGGTTTATAAGCTTTAATTTACGCCACACATGAAATAAGCATGTGTAAAAATTTTTACTGCCCCATCGTCCCTTTAATTCTACTGCGAGAAACAAAGCTTCTCCCAACTTAATTTCAAAGGGGCGTCCGGATATTTTTCCATTTTTTTAGCAAGTTCCATTCGAAAGTATATCAAGCAAGCAGCAAGCATCAGCAAAAAGGCGGCATAAACGATGCAAGAATGGAAATTTAAAAAGTTACGGATAAATTGATAAAGCAGTTAAGTGTTAAGCATCAAGCACCAGTGGTCTAGTGGTAGAATAGTACCCTGCCACGGTACAGACCCGGGTTCGATTCCCGGCTGGTGCAGTCCTCAAGAAATCTGTGAAGACTTGCGATTGTGACCGTTGATTCAGTCACGCCCATTGATCAATCCTCGCACAAACCCCTGAGCTTTTACTTTTTTGTTGTTTTTAATATGATCCATCTGAGGATCAAATATCTCGCAAACCCCTGAGCTTCTACTCTTTTGTTGTTTTTGATGGCTTTTGCTGTCAACTCCAATCCAATAATTACTAAGGAAACACAACTACATCATTTTCCCAGCCCCCCTCGTTGTGGTGCGCCCCGGGTCAAGTGCACCTCTTCCTCAAACTTTCAAGTACCTTTTCTTCCTCCATTGTTCATACGGTTGAGATTTGCTCCGTACCGCAAGCCAATCCTTATACTCTAACCGTAGAAGAAGAGAAGGCGCAACTTAATCAAAATGGAATGAACTTACCAATATCAAAGCATGATTCTTCCACAATTGTCCCAATAGACAATTGCTGAGAACCGTAAAAAGTAAAGTGAACTGTTGAAAGTTGAAAATTTCTCCATCTAAGTCAACAATGCTTTCCCCTGAATTGGCTAAGTTAAGAGCATATCGCTTTGGTATACCAGCAGCTTCGAGTTTAGAATACAAATATTTTACATCTTCCATCATCTCCTCCGTTGGAAGAGTAATTGTATCGGACAGAGCACCTGTTATCCACTTGCTCTAATATTCAAATTGGCGAAATGGTATGACCTGGATATTAACGTTGAATAATTACACATATTAAGAAAAAGAGTAGAAGATATCAACTACATGAAAAGGAGGGTGATCGATATTTGGTATAAACCTTCCAGGCCAATCCTACAAATGATAGCCAAGGCACCAGAAGTGGAGGATACACATGCTTGTATAATTGTTCGATGCGATTGTCATTTACAGTCCCAATTCCGTTTGTTTCAAGAAAAGGGAAATGATATTAGTACTTAAAAAAAATTAATTAGGGTAAATCGCTTTGTTTTCCATCACATTCAATAGCATTTGTTTCACTTAGCCTCTATGTTTGAAACCTAAGCAAGATCAGTGAAAGAATACCCGTTACGATGTAGAATAATATCAGCGCCTACAGAACTTCCATCAAGGAAAGTGACTTCACCATCTTTGTGGACCTTTCCGATCTACACTTAGTTCACTTTCATTAACGTATTGATAGGACTACTCGGGGCCCCGAGTTTCGCAACAATCTTGCGATGAAAGACAGGACCAGTTTTTACCATGGGATGACGCCACATATTATTGTAGCCGGGTTGAATTCCAAGAGAATCGACTTCGTATGATCTAGATGCCGCATGAACTTCTTTGGTGACCTCAGCAATGTCCCAAGAGATGTCGCCTGCACTTGCAGCACTTCCTATCAAGACAACCACCTGTTGATAAGCCAAAAGAACGAATCCGTTTAGCATGCAATTTGACAATCTCGATCAGGAGAAAAACGAGCACTTAAAAGAAATGGGGAGGGGAGAATTAAAATCATCCTGCTTTCTATATAACATACACACAAAAGAAATGCCAGATTGTTCGAACTCTTGAATAGAACAGTTCACTCAATAGGGGAGTAGTTGACTTCACGAAAGATTACTTATTCAGAGCAGTCTCAAAGCATTCAAAGCATCTGAACCACTCATCCGACGTTTTGAAAGCTTCTAGAATGTGGCCGATCAACTGCGACGACACCGGTGGCGCCTACGGCAACAAAAAGGGGAAGAGCCTGAAGCGGGGGAGCTTGAGAGAAGAGCTCACCGACTCCTCCATAATGTTCTTGAGGTCTTCATCGGAGGATACGGTAACGAGAGCGTCGAGGTCTTCATGCAATCCACATGGAGTTTTCTCTTTATCTTTCACTCAAAATCCCTCCCTCCCCGATTGCTGCCGCTACCTAGTCGCATGCTGCCTTGTGGAGCCAGAGTGCCGGTGCCTATCGGTCTTCGCCCAAACAACACTTCGTTCGAAAACTAAATGCAATTTGGGACTTTTGTTTTTAGGGATTTAGCTATTTTTTTATTTTACAAATATCAAAAAATTATTAAAAAATTAAAAGAAAATTGTTTAATTGTTTAAATTAGAAATTCTGGGAACCGTACCAAATGCAATTCTATTCTGGGAATAGAAATTTTGGACAATTACCAAACGTCTTAAAATACTTAGAAATTTTCGGAAATAGAATAAAAAAGTATTATTTCTAATCAAAAATTATTTCCGAGAACATAATAGTTACTAAACGCACTCTAATGCTACGTGTAAGAAAAGACTGACTTGAATTGCCCGGGAAGAAGAAGCATTGTGTTTGTTTGCTTTTTAGGCTTGCTGTTAGGTAGACCCATTAAACGGATGGGTCGGATCGGGTTTGGGTCGGGTCATAAATGGTCCAACACAAATTGACTCATTTAACCCATTTATTGTAGTATAAATTTTTTTACCTATACCCAACCCGACCTATACTCGACCCATTTAATTAAACTTAAGAAAGCTAATATAGTTTTATATAACACAAATTTAATGGATAATTTTTATAATTTTTAAAATAATTATTTTAAAAATCGAATTTTAATTATTTTTAAAAAAAAATTAAAATTAAAATTAAAATTATTTTTAATTTTCTTTTTCTTTTTTTTTTTTTTGTTCTTCTTCTTTGGCTGGCCGTCGGCCACGACGACGGCCGGCGATCAGCCACAGGCGAGCCTCGAGCTCGCCGGGCTCGCCGATGCTGGCGAGCTCAAGGCTCGCCGGATCCGGCGAGGTTCGAGCTCGCTCGACACCGGTGAGCTCAAGCTCGCTCGACGATGGCGAGCTCGAGGCTCACCAGATCGGCGAGGCTCGAGCTTGCCCCTCGCCCGACACCGGCGAGTTCGAGTCTCGCAAGATCGGCGATGATAGGCGATGGAGGTGGTGGCAAATCAGATTCGTGGAAGCCTGGAAGGGTGGAAACGAAGAGGGAGAGTGCTAGGTTCATTTTTAATGGGTTGATAAATGGGTTGATAAATGAGTCTTAAATGGGTGCGGATTAGACTCATTTAAGACCTATATATTTCAGTCTCTTTATTTTAGAACAAATTATGGGTGCTTTGGAAAATAATGCTTGACCCATTAACGACCTATTTAAACAAATAGGGGTCCATAAATGGGTTGTATACCCATTTTGACACCTCTACTGTTAGGGCAAGAAGCCACAAAAAATCTTAAATTATACACATTGTCGTATATTTATTTTAAATTTTTTTTTATGATATAAAAAATTCCAAACTAGACCCAATATCTTTGGACCTGAGCTTCACCATGGTGGATCTCGATGGATACCGATGGATCCAGCCCTGGCCTCTAGACTTGAGTTCACTGCTAAAGGCTCGGAAGTAGTCCAAGGGTTGATTTCTAGTCATAGTTTGAAACATGATTTCCAATTTGTTAAAAAGGAAATCATTTTTAAAAAAAATTTAAGTACACGTTTTCTGTTGACTCATTTTTTAGATAATTCAAATGTTGAAGAATAAAGAAATTTATTTCTTTGAAAAATATTTTTCGCGAAATAAATGGAATCTAAATGTCTACCCAGTGATACGAGAATGAGCTAGTCTCACCTTCCCTTCCCTCTTTTTTGTTGAATTTGTTTGTGTTCTATTGTTTTTTCTTGCCTTTTTCTTCTCTCTTGATTTAGATTTGGGCGCTCTCTTCTCTAAGTCTAGTTTTCGATTTGAGAGTTTGAACTCTATTGATCTAATTCTAGATTCCGCTACTCTCTTCTCTTAATCTAATTCTAGGAATCTAATAAATATGCTTTTTGAGATTCAATGACCCTTTATTTTGTTCGTGTATAAGTTATCTGCCTTCAACTTCAATGACAATTGTAGAAGCTTTGGTATCTCTTTGAATTACAAAGATTTGCTCCTTCACATGTTAGATCTTTGTTTACTTAACTTATTTTGGTTGTTTCCATATGACGATGGTGTAGATGAAGCTGAACTTAGGCTCACAATGCCAAGTGGCAACGTTGTAAATATTGGAGAAGAAATTTCTGTTGTGTGCTCATCAGTCATCACTAACAAAGACACAATATCTAGTGATCGGCTGTCGATTTTGTTTGAAAGATCCATTCTTATGGAATGAGTTTGTGCTTAACTTTGCTTATGCTTCCTTAATCTTCCTTGTTTGTTAGATTTGGTTTTGCTTTCATTATTTTTGCTTTTTTGATTTATTTTGCTATGAAGATTATGTATTTGTGTATCCTTTTAACTAATGAATATAATTTTCTTTAAAAAAAAAAGTGCGAATTGGGAAAAAAGAAAACATTAAATCTAACGAGGGGATGTTTCTGGTACATTAGTTTCCTTTTTGGGGGCTGATTTATTTTTCTTTTGATTGTGTTGGTTTTGATTTGTTCATATGCACTTCTAACTTCATTAATAATGGTAGAGATGGGTAATTCCTAATTTGTTTTTGACTCGTCGGGGTGTTGAGGCCTCGGAATCTTTAGGTGAACCAGTGCTTCATACTGCTTGTAATGTTTTGGTTTATAAGCTTTAATTTACGCCCACATGAAAAAAGAATGTGTAAAATTTTTGACTGCCCCATCGTCCCTTTAATTCTGCTGCGAGAAACAAAGCTTCTCCCAACTTAATTTCAAAGGGGCGTCCGGATGTTTTTCCATTTTTTTAGCAAGTTCCATTCGAAATTATATAAAGCAAGCAGCAAGCATTAGCAACA
Source organism: Eucalyptus microcorys (assembly GCA_014182515.1). Classification (NCBI taxonomy): domain Eukaryota; kingdom Viridiplantae; phylum Streptophyta; class Magnoliopsida; order Myrtales; family Myrtaceae; genus Eucalyptus; species Eucalyptus microcorys. The sequence goes on along the minus strand of CM024566.1, from coordinate 3,983,616 downwards.
AGGCGGCATAAATGAAGCGAGAATGGAATTTTACAAAGTTACGGATAAATTAATAAAGCAGCTAAGTGTTAAGCATCAAGCACCAGTGGTCTAGTGGTAGAATAGTACCCTGCCACGGTACAGACCCGGGTTCGATTCCCGGCTGGTGCAGTCCTCAAGAAAGCTGTGACGACTTGCGATTGTGACCGTTGATTCAGTCACGCCCATTGATCCATCAAACGATCAATCCTCGCGCAAACCCTGAGCTTATCTTCTTTTGTTGTTTTTGATGGCTTTTGCACCTCTTCCTCAAACTTTCAAGTACCTTTTCTTCCTCCATTCTTCTTACGGTTGAGATCTGCTCCGTACCGCAAGCCAATCCTTGTACTCTAACCGTAGAAGAAGAAGAATGCGCAACTTAGTCAAAATAGAATGAACTTACCAATGTCGAAACATGATTTTTCCACGACTGTCCCAATAAACGATTGCTGAGAACCATCAAAAGCGAGCTATTGAAAGTTGAAAATTTCTCCATGTATGTCAATAATGCTCACCTGAGAGTTGGCTAAATTAAGAGTATATCGCTTTGGTGCACTCGAAGCTTCAAGTTTATAGTACAAATCTTGTACATCTTCCATCATCTCCTCCTCTGTTGGGAGAGTGATTGTACCGGACAGAGCACTGTTGTCCACTTGCTCTGATATTCAAACTAGCAAAATGGTATGACCTGGATATTAATGTTGAATAATTACACATATTAATAAAAAGAGTAGAAGAAATCAACTACATGAAAAAGAGTGCGATTGATATTTGGTGTAAACCTTCCAAGCCAATCCTACAAATGATAGCCAAGGCACCAGAAGTGTTCGGTATACATGCTTGTATAGCTATCCGACGCGATTATCATCTACGGTCACAATTATGTTTGTTTCAAGAAAAGGGAAATGATATTTGTACTAGAAAAAATAAATAAATTAGGGTGAATCACTTTGTTTTCCATCATATTCAATAGCATCGGTTTCACTTAACGTTTATGTCTGAAACTTAAGCAGGATTAGTGAAAGAATACCTTGTACAATGTAGAATGATATCAGCACCTACATAACTCCCGTCAAGGAAAGTGACTTCACCATTTTCGTGGACCTTTTCGATCTATACTTAGTTCACTTTCATTAATGTATTGAACAGACTACTCGAGGCCCCATGTTTCGCAACAATCTTGCGATGAAAGACAGGACCAGTTTTTACCATGGGAATCGACTTCGTATGATCTAGTTGCCGCATGAACTTCTTTGGTGACCTCGGCAGTGTCCCGAGAGATGTCCGCTAAATGCCAGATTGTTCCAACTCTTGAATAGAACAATTCACTCAACATGGGAGCAGTTGACTTCATGAAAGATTACTTATTCAGAGCAGTCTCAAAGCGTTCAAAGCATATGAACCACTCATCCGACGTTCCGAAAGCTTCTAGAATGTGGCCGATCAACTGCGACGACACCGGTGGCGCCTACGGTGACGAAAAGGGGAAGAGCCTGAAGCGGGGGAGCTTGAGAGAAGAGCTCACCGACTCCTCCATAATGTTCTCGAGGTCTTCATCGGCGGATACATCGACGAGAGCGTCGAGGTCTTCATGCAACCAACATGGAGTTTTCTCTTTATCTTTCACTCAAAATCCCTCATTCCCCGATAGCCACCGCTGCCTGGTCGCATGCTGCCTTGTGGAGCCAGAGTGCCGGGGCCCGTCAGTCTTTGCTCAAACAACACTTCGTTCGAAAACTAAATGCAATTTGGGACTTTTGTTTTTAGGGATTTAGCTATTTTTTTATTTTACAAATATTTGGACAAAAATACTCTTGCTCCGGTCCTCGGAAAAATCACATGCTCATTGGCCGATGAACAATTGGCTAGTCAACGAGCTTAGATACTTATTTGAAGCTAATTTGATCACTTGAGGCCTCTATTTAAAATAAGATCCATTATAAACCTTTTTTTTCTAAGAAAATGATTCCACCTCGTATTTTTATTTAGAATTTTCCCTTTTTGATATCATAGTTATGATTTCTCTTCTCATATTAATAACCTATCTTAAGTTATAGACATAAATGTTTGACATAAATTCCTACGTCTAATTAGGCCAACCAATTTAAACGAACCTATAAATGTTAAAAAGGAGGAATGCGAGAGATAGAGAGATGAAGCGAAACGTTAGGTCAGGTCAGGCCACTCGTTTACCATTTTAAGATGCTCTTGAGTCTTGACTAAGCCTAAAGACTGTCTCGCGAGTTCCTCCTAATATCCTATTAGCTCATTGGCCCAATCAATGCTAACACGATACCACACATGCCATGGCATCCTATATAAGTGGGGTAGAATGAATAATGTGAACAAAAAACAGCAGCGTTTAGCATGGCTTTGGTTTCAAGCTATGTATATTCAATCAATCAACCAGATTAGGTAGAAAGATAAAAATAAAAAATAAAATAAAATAAAATAAAAAGATAGAATAGTCGCCGCTGCTTTCACCACCAATCTCGTTCGCCGTAATTCCTCGCGAAACGAGCTCTCTAATCTGACTTTACAGTTCTGTGAGAGATGAAAAGATATGATTTTTCAGAACTGGTCGGGATTTTTATAATTGAGCATCGTGCTGTAGTTTCTCTCTTTTCATTAGCTTTGTACATCTTCAGGTATGGGCCTCTTCAGCAAAATTAGGGATGTGACATGGGCCTACTTGCCCAAAGGACCACGGGCTTTAGGGAGTGAATTGACGATGACTCCTTCCCTAATTTGCTCCTTTAATGTCTACTATAGTCGGTCAACGCAATCACCTTTTCTGCACATCTTTATCATGTGACGATTTACCATAGATTCCCTTCTAAAAAGCTAGGTAACGTCAACACAGCTTTAGAGGCAATAGTTCTATCAACGGAATTTGTGTCAACTTACTGCTTTTAACATAAAATATGATGGCCAATTGAATTGATCACTGGATTCGTGAGCTACGCATCGAATCACGCTGCATACTCTAACATTTATCATTTGCTTGTCGCATTTACCAACTCCCAAACTCAATCTGATTGATCAATATGTTTCGCTTGTATGCAATATGTTTCGCTTATAGAGTAATAGATAATTTTATAACTAACGAGAAAAATGCAAAGCCTACCAAGGGAAAGTGGTGCCATCGAATTGGACCATTGCAAAGCGATATCGTTGCTTCAAATGATTGAAAAAAGAAAGAAGGATTATATTAGTGACATTCTGTTTCATGGAAATCGAATTTTCTAAACTCCCTCCCTTATGGAGGCAATTAAAAAGCTAAAAAGAGGGAAAAAAAAAACTGAATTCAGGACTTACTTGATATGACATAAGATTTCGTAAACTCTTTATCAATCATTCTAATTTCGTAAACTCTTTATCGATCATTCTAAAAATTTAATAAGTTATTTTATGTAAGCGTGATTTTAATATTTAAATATTCGAAATGTTAGTTCTCTGAACTGGAAAGTCTTATCTCTTCTACGGTTTTGTGGGTGATCAATAGGCACGGAATGATTACTTATCCTGAACGATATCATGATTAAAATAGGCGTGGAAGGGACAACAGATCCTGCACGATTAACAATGCTAATTATAATAATAATAATAATAATAATTTAAAAAGAAAAGATGGAAACTTCAGACCACGGGTGGACTAAGAAGAGGCAAGTAGCACAAAAACAATGCCAATAAGGCTGGAACATTATCATTGACCACACACACACACACAAAAAGAAAAGATAAAGTTAAAAAAAAAAAAAGAGGTTGCAACATCAATAAATAAATAAATAAATGGTATGGTGGCCCTTCGAGCAGGACAGAGAATTAAATTATTTTTAAATGTCCGCCGTCCCGCTCCGACCACAAAAGCAGGCAACCAAGACAACCTATTCGGCAGAAGCTAACTAAGATTGAGAAAACGTGTGCCACCATTCATCTCCATCAAATCCGCTTCGGTAATTCATTCACACGCGTAGACAATGCTTACTGTCTCGAATCTCGCTGTTCTAATCAACGATGAGCCTCGATATCGGCACTTGGTGACCTCGTCCAACTGGATTGATACTCAAGAGAGCCGGCGGACCTCATCTGTGAACTAGGTGCACGAGATAGTTTGGTCTTTCCCATCATCAAGTGCAAACGATCTCGATACGATGTTTTGCCTCATGCAAATATCTTGATGAATGGAAGTAAGCAACTATCTATAGACCTGAGTTCTATCATCAATCTGTCGCGGAGGGAGCACCCATCTTAGCAAGTCGTTGAATTTAATCCTATTTGTTCATCTAATTCCTACTAGTACGTTCACAAAAACAGGGTTTGTGATAGAGAACACTCATTTTTTTTTTTATGTTTTTGTCATGGTTAGTCATTAAGGGCGCCAATGATAATAATTCTATTCTAGAAATTGATTTTTTTTTTATATATATCTTGGATAAGTTTCTGAGTAAAAATACGCGTTTGATAACCATAATTTTTTTTATTATTGAAATAAAAATTTGTTTGATAACAATATAAAATTTCTCCCTTTTAAGTGATGGTGAAAGGCTGGAGGGTGGTCATCTAACGTCCAGTGTGCAGCGGGTGGCAATGGGCGGCGAGCGGTGACAAGAGTGGACAATGGGAATAGTTTTTATTTCTCACTTTTATTCTAGAAATAGAATAGCTAAAAATAGAAAAACAGAAAAATAGAATGGCTATTATGCGCGCTCTAAATTCTCGTATCTCATTATATCATATTATGTTATTAGGAAAACCATTGGGAAACAAACATTGCCATCACACACGTCATGAACTTTTTGTTCTTCGGAATGATTCCGTGATCTCTAGGAGATACTCTCTCTTTACAATATTTCACCACTGAATCGAAATGCAATAAATTTAAACCGTACAAATATATCTCGACTCGGACGGGCGTGACATTTTAATTTTTATATTTTACTCAGAGGTATCTTTCGGTACCATGTATGTACCCACCCTTTTTTATCTTTAGGGAAACGAAGTAGCAAGCAAAAGATTCAACGATTGATTAATGGGGGGGTGAGCTATGGTGTAATTTATCCAGCGAGGAATGAGTAGGGGTTCTTCTGGTATTGGTCAGGAAGCGCAAAAGAAGGGGAAGGCCGAAATGTGGAGGGGACGCTTTTTTTCTGCAGTTGGAGTTGTACCAACCGAGGCACGTCGGCCTGCGACTGGTCAGTCCTCGAAAAGCCTTGGAAAATCTTTGATCCTAGAGAGAGAGAGAGAGAGAGAGAGAGAGAGGAGGGGAATCTTGCTAGACCAAGAGAGGGAGAGTGAAAGAGACAGAAAGCTTTTCCCAAGTTTGTTTTTTCTTTTTCTGTTTTTATTATTGTGAGCAGAACTGAAGTGGGGAAAAGAGAAGTGATGGGATTTGGGCTGAGGTTAACCCTCATGCCCATGACTCCTTTTTAACGCAATGCAAGCGTGAGACGAGAGGAGAGAGAGAGAGAGAGGGAGAGTTTCCATCAGTTGTCTCCAAAGATCCGATTCTTTTCTCTCTCTCTCTCTCTGTCCGTCTCTCTGTTGTTTTCTTTCCTCAGATTTATTTATTTATTGTGTTATTCTCTTTCCTCTCATCCATTCCCACGAATAATATCTCCCACCGTTGCGTGTGCTTCCGTCCGTTCATGGGATCATGCAATTTCGTTCGCTTTTTTCCTATCGTAGAGAGTGAGAATTTCGCTGCGGGAAGAGGAGGAGGAGGAGGAGAAAGCGCCCTCCTTTCTTGAGCTTCGACGGTTCCTGGTACTCTCTCTTCCCTCTCTCTCTCTAGAAAGTCTTTTTGTGTTTTTTTTTCCTTCTGTTCTGTGTTTTGCCTGCCTGTGTCTGATCTCGTCCGGTTCCTATTTCATTACCCAGAAGCTAAAAATGTTCCCTTTCGGGTGACGTACGAGCTGAATGCGGAGTTTGAGGTCACCGGATTTCTGGGTATTCTTCTTCTTTTTTTCCGTTCTAGTTTTGCATTGAATATGCCTTCCTTTCTGTGGGTAGATGTGATAACTGCAAATATTAATTGTTCTGATGGCGTCCGATGTTCCATTGACCCTGCTCAAGTCCTCGCTGAGCCTCTTGAGTAGAGGAACCTTTCACAGAGAGAGAGAGAGAGAGAGAGAGGTACATCTGATGTTTGTGTGATTTTGTTGGATCATATGAAGAGAGAAGATTGGTGCTTACTTTGTGTAGTTTCTCAACTGTTTCTGACATAGAAATTCGGCAAGCCTTTCTCCCCCGTAATGGTTGGGACTGGATATTATGATTTTGTGCTGGTTTTGCCTTAGTGATGGATAATAATTAAGGAGGCAAGTAAAAAGAGTTTTCGGCAGTTACCGCTATGGGTCCTATGTCGAGCTTATTGATTGCACGGGGAATGATTCCGAGTGACGGGTTGCTTTTACTTCCTCTCCTGAATTCATGAAATTGACACCAAATGATGA